>OX442353.1:57500-1265000 GCA_949357725.1 Hyperoplus immaculatus
TCCGGGAACCATCACCTTACCGTGGTGGAGAGGTTTGTGTGCCCCTGTGAACCTGGGAGCTGTGTTGTCCGGAGCCTAGTGCTCCTGGTAGGGTCTCCCAAGGCAAAGTGGTCTCAGGTGAGGGGCCCGACTAAGAATGGTTCAAAAAGACCCTATGGAAAATCACCAAAGAGGAGGAGAGACCCTGCCCGGAGGAAGCCCGGGGCCCCCGTCTGGAGCCAGGCCCAGAAAGGGGGCCCGCCTGCGAGCGTCTGGTGGCCGGGTCTGCCACGGGGCCCGGCCGGGCACAGCCCGAAGAAGCTACGTGGCACCAACCCCCTCTATGACCGATGGGCCCACCACTCGTCGGAGGAACCGCTGGGGTCGGGTGCGCTGCCTAAAGGGTGGCAGTGAAGGGCGGGGACCACAACGGACCAGACCCGGGCGGCAGAGGCTGGCTTTGGGGACGTGGAACGTCACCTCGCTGTGGGGGAAGGAGCTGGAACTGGTGCGGGAGGTGGAGCGCTACCAATTAGACCTGGTGGAGCTTACCTCCACGCACAGTCTTGGCTCTGGAACCGTACTTCTGGACAGGGGTTGGACTCTATTCTTCTCTGGAGTTGCCCAAGGTGTGAGGCGCCGGGCCGGTGTGGGGATACTCACGAGCCCCCGGCTGGGCGCTACTACGTTAGAGTTTACCCCGGTGGACGAGAGGGTCGCCTCCCTACGCCTCCGGGTTGTGGGGGGGAAGACTCTGACTGTTGTTTGTGCGTACGCACCGAACAGCAGTTCGGAGTATTCGGCCTTCTTGGAGACCCTGAACGGAGTCCTGCATGGGGCTCCGGTAGGGGACTCCATAGTTCTGCTGGGAGACTTTAACGCGCACGTGGGCAATGATGGAGACACCTGGAAAGGCGTGATTGGGAGGAACGGCCTCCCCGATCTGAACCCGAGTGGTCGTTTGTTGTTAGACTTCTGTGCTGGTCATGGTTTGTCTATAACGAACACCATGTTCGAACATAAGGATGCTCATAAGTGTACATGGTACCAGAGCACCCTAGGCCGAAGGTCGATGATCGATTTCGTGATCGTATCATCTGATCTGAGGCCGCATGTTTCGGACACTCGGGTGAAGAGAGGGGCGGAGCTGTCAACTGATCACCATCTGGTTGTGAGTTGGGTCAAAGGGTGGGGGAAGACTCTGGACAGACCTGGTAAGCCCAAACGGGTAGTGCGGGTGAACTGGGAACGTCTGGCGGAGGCCCCTGTTCAAGAGATCTTTAATTCGCACCTCCTGCAGAGCTTTTCTAGCATCCCTGTGGAGGTTGGGGGCATTGAACCCGAGTGGTCGATGTTCAAAACTTCCATTGCTGAAGCCGCGGCAGACAGCTGTGGTCTCAAGGTCTTAGGTGCCTCAAGGGGCGGTAACCCTCGAACGCCGTGGTGGACCTCGGTGGTCAGGGAAGCCGTCCGACTGAAGAAGGAGTGCTTCCGGGATATGTTATCTCGGGGGACTCCTGAGGCAGTTGCAAGGTACCGACAGGCCCGAAGGGCTGCAGCTTCTGCCGTGACCGAGGCAAAGCAGCGGGTGTGGGAGAAGTTCGGAGAAACCATGGAGAAGGACTTTCGGTCGGCACCAAAGTGTTTCTGGAAGACCGTCCGGCACCTCAGGAGGGGGAAGCGGGGAACCATCCAAGCTGTGTACAGTAAGGATGGGACGCTGTTGACCTCAACTGAGGAGGTAGTCGGTCGGTGGAAAGAGCACTTTGAGGAACTCCTGAATCCGACTAACACGCCCTCTATGTTGGAGGCAGAGCTGGAGGCTGATGGGGGATCATCGTCAATTTCCCTGGTGGAAGTCACTGAGGTAGTCAAACAACTCCACAGTGGCAAAGCCCCGGGGGTTGATGAGATCCGTCCAGAAATGCTGAAAGCAATGGGTGTGGAGGGGCTGTCTTGGATGACACGCCTCTTCAACATTGCGTGGAAGTCGGGTACAGTGCCGAAGGAGTGGCAGACCGGGGTGGTGGTTCCTATTTTCAAAAAGGGGGACCAGAGAGTGTGTTCCAACTACCGGGGTATCACACTTCTCAGCCTTCCCGGCAAAGTCTACTCCAAGGTGCTGGAAAGGAGGGTTCGGCCGATAGTCGAACCTCAGATTGAAGAGGAACAATGCGGATTCCGTCCTGGCCGTGGAACAACGGACCAGCTCTTCACTCTCGCAAGGATCCTAGAGGGAGCTTGGGAGTTTGCTCATCCAGTCTACATGTGTTTTGTAGATCTGGAGAAGGCTTATGACCGGGTTCCCCGGGAGATACTGTGGGGGGTGCTGCGGGAGTATGGGGTGAGGGTGTCTCTTCTGAGGGCCATCCAATCTCTGTACACTCAAAGCGAGAGCTGTGTACGGGTTCTCGGTAGTAAGTCAGACCCGTTTCCGGTGGGGGTTGGCCTCCGCCAGGGCTGCGCTTTATCACCAATCCTGTTTGTGATATTCATGGACAGGATATCAAGGCGTAGTCGTGGTGGGGAGGGGTTGCAGTTTGGTGGGCTGAAGATCTCATCTCTGCTGTTTGCGGATGATGTGGTTCTGATGGCATCATCGGCCTGTGACCTTCAGCTCTCATTGGATCGGTTTGCAGCCGAGTGTGAAGCGGTTGGGATGAGGATCAGTACCTCTAAATCTGAGGCCATGGTGCTCAGCAGGAAACCGATGGATTGTCTACTACAGGTAGGGAATGAGTCCTTACCCCAAGTGAAGGAGTTCAAGTACCTCGGGGTCTTGTTTGCGAGTGAGGGAACAATGGAGCGTGAGATTGGCCGTAGAATCGGAGCAGCAGGGGCGGTTTTGCACTCGCTTTACCGCACTGTTGTGACGAAAAGAGAGCTGAGTCGTAAGGCAAAGCTTTCGATCTACCGGGCGATCTTTGTTCCTACCCTCACCTATGGTCATGAAGGCTGGGTAATGACCGAAAG
The DNA here is from genome assembly GCA_949357725.1 of Hyperoplus immaculatus. Lineage (NCBI taxonomy): Eukaryota > Metazoa > Chordata > Actinopteri > Uranoscopiformes > Ammodytidae > Hyperoplus > Hyperoplus immaculatus. The sequence continues at coordinate 60,453 of OX442353.1, forward strand.
AACGAGATCGCGGGTACAAGCGGCCGAAATGGGCTTTCTCAGGAGAGTGGCTGGCGTCTCCCTTAGAGATAGGGTGAGAAGCTCAGTCATTCGTGAGGAACTCGGGGCAGAGCCGCTACTCCTTTGCGTTGAAAGGAGCCAGTTGAGGTGGTTCGGGCATCTGGTAAGGATGCCCCCAGGGCGCCTCCCTAGGGAGGTGTTCCAGGAGCGTCCAGCTGGAAGGAGGCCTCGGGGAAGACCCAGGACTAGGTGGAGAGATTATATCTCCACACTGGCCTGGGAACGCCTCGGGATCCCCCAGTCAGAGCTGGTTGATGTGGCCCGGGAAAGAGAAGTTTGGGGTTCCCTGCTCAAGCTGCTGCCCCCGCGACCCGATTTCGGATAAGCGGTTGATGATGATGATGATGATGATGATGATAGTTTGTCCGTTTTTTGACCTGATAAAAACACCTTTTATTAAAAAATTGCCACTCGTTTTTTAATATATTTTTCTCTTTCTGAAACTAGAATCAAATGACCAAATACACACACCCATCAGCTGGTGGACCCAGGGAACTCACAGATTCAGTCAAGATGATAGGAAACAAAGGAGTAGTCTGAAATGACACACATGGAACCAGCAAGCAGCACATTGTAAATCAAATAACGTGATTTAAAAAATCTAGATCATGGATTAAAGCAAGTGCAGAAGAAGTTTATCTTCAGTGAGATTTAAAACTCCTGGATGAGCAGCCACTGGTTTTTTGACCTCATTCTTCTGATTGTGATGTATGGGTGCAATAAATCAGACAGGTATGATGGTGCATGTCACATCAGTTTCCAAATAACTTATACTGAAACTGAATCTCAAACTGAATCCTGAAATGTATTTAGCATGAAATATTGTACAGGGAGAGGACTGTGGCAGCAATCGATGGAGGAGGCAGTGAGGTGTGCAGGAAGATAACTGAAGTATGATGGACAGGGATCTGAATGACAGAAATACAATTGTGAGATTTTTTATATATATCAACATTAGAGGAAATCCGGACTGCTGTATGTAAATAAGATTAAAGATGTCTAGGTAGTATAACTGTAAATGGCAGGTGTAATGGATGGAGCAATTATAATAATAAAAAATAAATAAATAATAATAATAATAAAATGCATTTTATTTATGGGCACCTTTCAGGCCACTTAACGACACCTTACATGTGTAATTAATAAAAGATTAAAACCGTTGTACAACATCAAAACATAGCAAAGATAAATACAAAGCAATAAAAACAACAACAAACTAAAATACAAAGAATTACATAGAATATGCCAGTTTGAAGATGTGGGTATTAAGGCCTAATTTGATTGTGGGGAGAGCGAGAGTCAGGTGTCACAGAGTTCCAGAGATGGGGGGCTTTAAAGGCTGGGGACCCCATGGATAACAGCCGTGCAGGAGATGTGGTGAGGATCATGGAGGAGGAAGAGTGGAGAGGGGGGGCTGTTGTTCTGGAGGAGGTCAGAGATGTAAGGGGAGCTTGTTATTGAGAGTTTAAAAAGCAAGGAGGATAATTTCATACAGTACAGTAAGTGACATGTAAATATATATATATATATACAGTGGCTTGCAAAAGTATTCATACCCCATCACATAAAATCCCAATAAAATAAATGTATGTGTGTGGTTGTTACATGACAAAATGTGGAAAATGTCAAGGGGTATGAATACTTTTGCAAGCCACTGTATGTATATATGCAGTTTTGTGTTTTAACACTGGATAGAGCATTAGCAAAGGAAATGCTTATAGTTAATGACCAGGGGAGGTACAGGTGTGTTTTACCTTTATGTTTGTCACTTTTGTGAAAGAGCTGGAGTAACAGAATACGATGCAGCTGGGCAGGGCGTTGAGAGGTGATGCATGAGGCATGATGGTGGCACAGCAGACGAGTAGAGGAGAATGATGGACTGGGATCTGATAAAGAAACAAAACAGATTATCTCATTTAAGATAGAATATACTCTGAAGTTTCCAGTGTCTGGACAAAGAAGAGAAGGGGTTTCATAAAGGCTGTGTATCAATAATAAGATAGGCTGTGACAAACATTCAATAAAAAACGAAAAGATAGAAAAAGCCTGGCTTAGTTTAAAGCCCACTCACCACGTCAAGGTGCAGGCCAAGAGTGGGGTCACGAGACAAAGACTCACATCACAAACTCAGGCAGTCACAACAAGTAAAAAACATATAAATACGAGACCATAGACTCACATCACAAACTCAGAAAGTCACAACAAGTAAAAAAACATATAAATACGAGACCAAAGACTCACATTACAAACTCAGACAGTCACAACATGTAAAAAACATATAAATACAGGAAACATGTATATAAATCGTCCATAATATAAATACGAGCACATAGATACACTCTGTCGAACATTCAATAAAAAACAAAAAAATGGAAAAAGTCTTAGTTTAAAGCCCACTCACCACGTCAAGGTGCTGTCCAAGAGTGGGGTCACAAGACAAAGACTCACATCACAAACTCAGACAGTCACAACATGTAAAAAACATATAAATACGAGAAAATAGACTCACATCACAAACTCAGACAGTCACAACATGTAAAAAACATATAGATACAGGAAACATGTCTATAAATATGAGAACATAGAATTTATTTTTTATTTTTTATATATTTTAAAACAATTTTTTTTCTTTTTATATATTAAAATCAAAATGCACATAACATGAAAAGGAGAAAGGGATGACAATAAAAAATAATAATAGACAAAGCTAAACTCAACTTGCAAGTTAGTGATGGGCATACATTTACATTTACAAAAATTACAGAGGTCACTGATCGGATGTGCTGTTTAAGAAATGTATTATTCAACTATGACTTGTGCTCCGTTATGCAAGCTCCAAGTCTACAATTGAACAATGTCTTTAAGCAGTTTTGAGTGCTTTGTGCCAACTTGTGCTCCATCATGCAAGCTCCAAGTATTACACTGAACACTAAACTGTACAAATACAGATGTTATTGGCTGGAAGGTGGTTTGAGATATGCTGTACATGTTCCACTGATGACAACAATCATCTTCTTTTTCTAAATATTATTTAAATTTAATTTGGAAGGGTAAATTTAAATGTTATCTTATAATTTAGTTTTTGTCTCTATTCTTACATGGTTCAAATTGTTAAAATGAGGGGTGGGGGGATTTTTGTTATTACATATGGCATATGTTTGCTACTACACAATCAATAAAGTATCTATCTATCTATTATCTATCTATCTTTCTATCTATCCTAATAATTTGGTTTCTATCTATCCCAATCATTTTGTTTACTGGTGATGAAAATGGATGAGTTTTGTAAATTTGTGTCTAACAGAGTCCTTGTGCAGGCTCTCTGTTGCACGTCTTGCCAGATGGTTCATCCTTATTTTGCAATATAAAGAGGATGCCATTTTCACCAGAAGATGAACATGATTGTCCTCAACAGTGGTTTCAAACATGTGGTTGTGCAGCTCCGGGAACAATGTCTTACCAGCACTGTATTCCAGCACTTGTGTGACAATGGCTGATATTATACCATGTCCCTGGGGGAGTTTGCCGGAAGTTGTTCTCAAAATTCTCTGAAAGCAACGCTCCGACTACCTACACACAGCAACTATCCCGGCAGATGGTTTTACCAAACCTCCACGACTCTTCAACAGAATGAAGGGATGTACGGTGGTTGAGGTAAGAGCTTCAGCGCAAGGCATGCAGGTATATCTTTCTTTGAGCTTTTTAACCACAAAGCCAGCTATGTAGTTGATTGCAGCATCCTTGTAATCGGACACAGCATCAACATTTGGGCAGTGCTGGTATTCATGGTCAGCATGCTCCTCAGGCTCCACAGGCTTCAGATCAAACCTGCGCGCGGTGTTCGCTGCAGCAGGTGTGACATCCATGATGGTGGTATTATCACGTAGGATGCAGTTGCCTGTACCTGTTCTTACCTGGGACTTCAAAAGAAGACGCTTGTAGGCCGCTGTAAACTGCCTTGACGTGGGATTGTTGTTGAATCCACCACGTGCTCTCAGAGAGGAGAAGAACAGCTCGAGGTGATCTTGGCTCAGCTTGTAGGTGAGGAGGTAACGGCATGGTGCGTTTGGCTGGATGACCACTTCAAGGAAAATGTTCCATGCACTTACACAACTGGCAATAAAGCCAACTACACAATTTTCCTTGGGCCTAAATGCACTAACTTACCTTTGTTGTCTTTCAGTTCCAAGAGCAACCTTTGAGCCTTTAGCAGGATTTCCTGCACCCGGTCCTTGTTTGATGCCCTCATTGGGGATTTGGCGCCCTTCCCCAATGGGTTCCTGCTGTTAAGGACATCGAAGGCGGCATCAATGGTTCTCAGGAACTTCACTGTCTCCTCGCACCCGCTGAACTGTTGGAGATGCAGATCTGTGTTACAGTACTCAAGAGCATCTGCTACACTGCTGCTGAACACCTGAGCTGCAAGCTTCACCTTCATCTTTTGTTTCTCCCACCGTACATGTGCCATTTTTAACTTGTTTCCAAGTCGTAATCCCTCCATCTCTTGAAGTTTGTTCAACTCCTCTATATATTTCCAACGGATTTCTCCATTTGGAGTTCGGAGTAAACCTCCGTCAGCCAATGTATTTCTGAGCAGCTTCAACATATGGCAAACATCAAGCAGCACATGGACCAATTGTGTTGGATCAGCAGGATGTGCAAACGAGGATCTCATATTATTTACATCCAATGTTGCTCCCAGGGCTCTCAGCATAGCAAAGTGGCATGATGGGCCATCGCATGTCAACGACACTGTACGCACTCCGGTGGCATGGAGCCGATGGAGGCATTCACTGATGATGTTGGCACGCTCTACACCAGTCATTCCATCAATGAGGAAATATGCAACAGGGATCTTCCAGGAGTCGTTGATGACAACAACCATGAGGACCAAGGCATCTTTGGCTGGTGGTAGACTGTCATCAACAGTGCCACAGCCAAGGTCCACATATCCATGGAATCTCCCAGCTGCATATTCCACGTGCTTTCGAATGGCCACTTCATCTAACATGAGAGCACACAAGGTCTCCTTTCCTTCAACTTTTCTGTTCTGCACGTGACATGCAAGAGCAGAAAATGCAGGCTGTGTAAAACCGGGATCTGCATGAATTTGGCTGTACCATGTCCGGATGGTGTCGGGGTGGGGCAGTACAAGGTCAAAAACTTTACGCACAAAACTATAAGCTTTGGCCGAATAGAAGTGCAGAGTCATCGCGAATGAACGCAACTCCTCCGACACTTTCGATCTTTTGCCTTGCACCCTTCTTGAGAGCAAAGTCTTATGGACTCCACTAAAGGAGTTCTCCAGCATCTCTGCACAGCCACTAGAAATGAGCAGTTTCTCCTTAAGAGAAGTGATGACCTGAGTTAAGCAGGAAACTTTTATCTTTAATTTCCTACTCTTCTGCTGCTCTAATCTAAGTTTTTTTCTAATTGATCCCAGTTTTTGTTCAGCCTGCCTTTTGAAAGATCTAGGAGATGCATTCACTGCATACATATGGTCAATACTGATTGATGCTGTGGCTTCAGAAACATTTACCTGTACCTCAACAGCTTCATCAACAATACCTGCAACCTCTGTGGCTTCTGGAACATTAACATTTACCTCATCGGCTACGTCAACAACATCTGCAACATCTAAAAAGAGTTTGCAGTAATTGTGTTCGTCGTTCACATTCCTTACCTCTGCCCTGACAATACTTACCTCTGCCCTGACCTCTGATGGTGCTCGAGGGTTGCTGAAGAGAGTGGGGACCGCATCTGGCTTGAGTATGCCATTGATGGTGAAGCAGTCTGCTGTGAAATGGCAGGCACATAATCTGCTATACACAGTTGGGACCCACGTCTTTCGATTGATGTTCTTCAACCACTGGCGGAGCCTTTTCTTCTGTCGCAGCGGGAGGCTGTGGGGAAATTATGTTTATTACCTTCAAGGATATTTAAAAGTCATTTTAAAAAACATTTACTGTACTGTAATAAAAATATTATTAGTGCTATTTCAAGTTAACGTGCCCAATAATCATCTACTTTTATTTTTAAATCCTGCCTCCTCTAAAAAGACACCTGTCTCTTGTTGTGAAAAGCACTTTGGGCTGCATTGTATGTAATGAAAGGTGCTGCATAAATAAAGTTAAGTATAAGGACAATTCTGCTGCATATGTACATTTTGCAAGAGGTATATTTTCAAAATACAAATAATTGTAAAATGAAATAGTCAGTGGAACAGAATTAAACAAATTCCATTCATATCTGAGTAATAATACAACACTAAAATAAAGTTAAAAAAAAATGATTTGCCCTTTCCAACAAGTGATTGCATTCTGGTAATCCCCTAATTTGCAATGGTCATTAATATAATATTTAATTTAAATAGATAATGTCAGTGTGAACATTAAGGTTATCTTTTTGATCTTCAACAATCCAACGAATAAAATGTGAAATGTTGTGCAGCATTTACTATTGAAATCTATAAAAAATAAAATGTTCTTTAATTATAATTAAGGGTTTAAAAATTAAATGTAATGTCTTTGTCAGATATATACACAACTATGAACCGTTTCAGAACAATAAGAGTAGTTTCCATACATAGTAGAGTAGTTTCCATTGCCTCGTTAAACCGGCTTGTATTTCCTCCAAAATGTTAGAAATAAACCATTTAAATTAATATGTACGCTCATACGATAATATGAATATAGGTTAGTGTTTATCAAAAATGTGTACATCACTTCAATCTAAAGTTTAAAACTGCATCGTTATCATATAATGGTAACTTACTATCATTAGCTAATGTTAGCTTACTGCGTGGTCGAATAAAGTTTTTATTTGACGATAAAGTATACTTTTTTATTTTTCTATTCATAATTAGTTTGACAAATTATCTTTCACATACCAGTGAAGGGAAATCTTGGATTCCGTTCGATTCGCGCAGTTGACAGCAACACAGTTAGTCATTTTCGTATAGATTGATGACTATCTTATCAAGTGAGTTTGGTGGAAAAGGGAGCTTGTTAGCATGATCATCTATTTATAGAGAACAGATAGCCCACCCCCCCCCCCTCCCCCCACCGCGGTCCCTTTAATCTTTCCTCGCACATGTGCTGCTGTAGCTAGCTGTCAATCAAACTCAAAAACTTTCACCCTCACCTCCTGCTCACCCTACGTGGAGACTCCTAAGAAAACTCGTCAGAAAAGGTACATTTTAAAGTTTTGCATACAATATATTTATTCAAATATATATCTATAATGTTAAATACTGTGAAACATTACAGCTCTCCAGAAATATTAAGTATGCTACAATTGAATATCATGGACATGTACAGTTGATGATTGCTAGCTAGCTTAATCTTTTTTTCTTTATATTTTAGCCTGAAATTTAAAAAAAGAAGATGGACAAAGCTGAGATGGGAACAACTTCAAAATTAATGAGTAAGTATAAGATAAGATAAGATAATAATAACTTTATTGTTCTTTATTATTCTTGGTGGAAATTTGTCTTTGTCTTCCCACATACACACATAACATGTTGAACACGTAACAGTGGCACATACAAATACACATAAAGACAAGACAGAACAGTGCAAATGACATTTAGCAGCAAATAAGTTAAATAAATACTATAAATAGCAGATCTGCCGAACAGTGATACAATCAGACTGTGTTCAATGCCTGAATGTCAGAGGGAATGAAGGATTGTAGTTTGGCTAAGGAAAACAACATTTTGTATTGTCTGTGTGTATGTGTGTCCCCTAACATGACAAATTATTAGACTTACATGTTTACTGAATTCCTACAAATACATATCAAATAAGGTTATGACTGTATGAGTAGGATATATTAAGCGTTATTGGTCTATGTTAACAGTCTATTGGAAAACAAGCAACCAATAAGACCAAAAGTGTATGCTAGATATTTCCCTATCTGTATTTATGTATAGTAATCTGTTTTTTTGTAATCTTTAGGACAACACATCTGGATAATCGGGGACAGCTACGTCCGCCGTGGAGAGGAGAGAGTCAGGAAGACCTGTGGCCCCAACCTTGGCCTGGAGGCCAGGGTCAGTTGGTTTGGCTGGGGCGGACTGAGATGGAAGACCCTCATCCCCTTCTTCTTGCGGTCCCTGAGAGGAAGAACATCCCCGGATTTCCTGCTCATCCACTGTGGCGGTAACGACCTCGGACGCCTGGAGGGAGTGGAGGTTGTTGCCGCCATGAAGCAGGACCTGCAGTACCTCCACCGGCAGTTCCCAGAGATGAGGATCGTCTTCTCCGACATCAATGAGAGACGCCGGTGGAGGACTGACAAACCGGGGAGGCTTAATCATGCCAGGAAATGGGTGAACAGTGTGATGAACTTGAACTTGATGAATTTGTTAGTGTAGAGCTTGGAGGCACCAGCGTAGAGCATCATGGGATAAAGTTTAACTGCCGTGGTTTATACCTAAAAGACGAGGTTCATTTCACCAATAGGGGAAATTACATTTTCTTAAAAACCATTTCGCAGTCTCTTGAAAAGATAATCCAGAGTGGGTGAAACTGACACTTTCTGGGCCAATACGTTCAGCCTTCACCCACTCTGAATTGTAATTTCAACTGAGTTTACATCTGTAAGTAGAATATAAACCAGGTCATTAATCTTTATTCGATCATGCTCTTTTTTTGCATATTTTAAAATCAGTAATTAAAAGTAATTAGAACGATTGGTAGTCATTTGTGTTTATCACACTGTTCATTCATTTCCCTGTTCTTCCTCTCATTCCTTTCCCTACTTCTTCTTTCCCCCTTCCACTCTTCCGCCCCAGCCAAACTGACTTGCTCTCTCCTCTCCACGTCCTTCTTAGCTGTCCCCCAAGAGTTAAAAAAACATATTTTTTTTTGGATTTAAAAAAGAAAATGTGTGTGCAAAGCAAATAAAAGCTTTTTTATTGTAACACTTTTTGTTCAAATCCTTTTTCTTACACATGCAGCCACTTGGACACCATTTCATGATCAATGTACACACTGTTATACCTTATTTACTTTATTTAATCAAGGGACATACATGCAGTTCAATTAAAAAGAGATAGAACTTTATTGATCTGGGAACTTCATTAATATGCACGGTTGCTCCAAATAACAAATAACAGCAACAACATAGTAGTCCTACATAGAAAAAAATGCAGTTCAATATTATTGCTTAAGAAACAGATTCCTTCCATTTAACTATTTACGAAAAATGCAATCAATAATTTATATAAAAATAAATGGTTACATATTGAACAGCAACGAAGTTGGAGTAGCCTACCAACATAATGAATACACCAACATTGTTAACTGTTAGACATAACTTAACAAGCAACTGCAAATTAAAAACCAATGCAACTGAAATGGTTATATTACACTAACAATATTATAACAATGACGTAGGTCTCCCATAATCATTCAAGTAATCAATACGTCCGTGTATGTTACAGGCATTTCAATGATATGTGTGTTTGGGTGTTTTCCCCACCATGGGTAGCGCAAATGTCATACACTGTAAATTCTAACACTGTACTTAATTAAAAAAAATAAGTGGACCTTACTCAGTTTTTATCAAACTGTTAGGAATACTAGTGTTTATTAAGTAAGTTCTGCTCTCGGGATGAAAAAGCGGACTTACTTAATGTAATCGAGCTGGTCTGCATTAGGAAAACTAAGTTGTTGGAACTGCGCCTATTTTTTCAAACATTCAGACATGCGCAGATCGGTCCTCACGTACTTGGCCGTGCTACCTGACCTCCTACCATTACTCTGGAACATGTTTGACCACGAGCTGGTGCAGCTGGACCTTGCTTTGGAGGCGTTGGTTATTTTCATCGGCATTTCCGTGATTCTTGTGCTCTGCACACTGATGTGGTAAGTAAATATTTTATCCCTGTGCAAACCGTGTTGCTATCTTGTTGTAATAATGCACGAGGTTTACGTTAGCCAACTGCTAGTTGCGGAGCTACTTAGCTTACTTTCAACTGTTGCCGGTGCCCAACCACGTGGTTAAATCCTTTAGCATCATGGCAGGAGCTCAACTCAACTTTGAAAACGTAATTTAGATAAACAACATGTGCCAGAAAATTCAAAAGTAACCTAATATTAATGCAGAAGATGTAGTGTTTCCTCCAGCATTTTCATTATTTATTTATTTTTTGATCAGCATGCTAGTGCGTGCAGATGATGCAGGTCCTTAATCACGTGCGTCGGAATAGCTTAAGATGATTAAAACGTAGGCCTACGTTAGAATGGTTATAGTTATTATTATTATTTATGTGATTTATATGATTTTCTGTCCTAATTAGGCCTACCAGCTTTTTACATTTGTCTGTAGAAAACTAATATAGCAAATTGCTGCGACACAATTACTTAAAGCATACAATTTTGTGATTTGAGATAAATTCTCATTGATTTTTTTTATAGCTGAATAGTCTTCGTTGTTTTCAAAATATGTGCTTTATTGAAGCAGCGCTATCAGCCTTAACTTCAGCGCAACCTCAGCCATGGCAGAGCGTCAGTCTCCCACCCCCTCTCCCCCCCTAAAGTAAAGTCAGTCCCCGCTCCGTTCCACTGAGTCACCATTAGCTAGAAGATCCTTTCTATCAAAGCTCGGAACGTGAAGCTCATCTCCTATCCCTCTAAAAGCTAACAGTCGCTGTCGCCATCAGCTTTCAATAATAAATTCAATAGATCATTAAATACTTAATCTGCAAATAATTCGCCTTTTTTAGTTCATACAATGTGTTTGTAACTGAGATTTCAGGGGAAAAAAAATGTTTGGGCATATAGATTACTTGTCAATTACTAGATTATGATGTGTTCTGCTATGCCTATTGTACATGTTTTTCTACTTTCTGATTGTTCAATGTCTTTAATTTAAAGGAATGTTGTCAACATTTTACTTATTCTCATGTTATAGGTGTGAAAATAACGTAGGATATTATGGTTGAGCATTTAATAAGAGTTTAGCTTTTAGCTTCCATATTTCATTACTGGGCACTATGTGGTTAAAGCCTGTCATATCTTTCAACTGCACTTGAAACAACATTTGAGGTGTTGTGATAGTGTGTACTTTTGAATAGCTGCCTAAAATGTTTGTGTTCTTCTTAACTACCTCCTATTCAGGCTCAAACAGAGGGTGACCACTCCCCAAATTGATCTCAGCAGTTAAAGGTATGTCAGCTAATTTACAATTATTTCAATGCTCATTTCAGCTCAGTCACCTCACTGGATAGAGCGAATGTCTTATTAACTTTCACATATTTCACATGTAGTGTTGTTTTAAAGGTGGAGTCAGCGATTCTGGAGAAATATTTTTGTCAAAATCAGTGAATATCTCCATGATCCTCTACCTCTCTCTACTGTATGTACTTAAAAAGTGTTCATACATACACAGCATAGACTCTGTAAATGGGTGTAGTGCAAATTAAGGTGTGTTAGTCTGAGCAATGTGTTTACATACCCACGTTTTTCCTGGCACAAAATAGGGTGGTGTTGGCTGAACACATTTTTATAGGTAATTTTAATAACATTTTAAATTCATGGCAACCATAATTTCAGATTCTTTAAGATAATCAATTAGGTTAGAACTTAGAACAACTCAAGAATAGCAAAATGCATGCATTCAGTAAGTACAGCATACTTTATTTAAGTGTGTTCAAGGGGCTCTTAAGACAAAATATATAAAAAATAAAAATATACTTTACATAAATTGACAAAAGTGAATTGTTTGAAACAGTTTTTTGTTTGTGTTTTTCTAAAACAGTTCTCAGGGTAGAATTTAAGCCTTTAAACATCACATTATGTGACGCTATTACAGGATAGGTTCATTGTATTAAAGTTTGTTTTTATGAACAGTTCACAGCCATAGGCAAAACATTTCGGCCTTGCTTTTTTAATCCTCTAAAACCTCCTCATGCACTTCTTGTAGTCCTAGGAGTTTTGGTCTGGTCCATCGTTGGCCACTCTACAGCACACATCCAAATATCTCTCCTTTAGTCTGTTGTGCAGTGATGACTTAACCTTTGAGACAAAAAGACACAAACAATCCCTGCATTAAAAATGTATTTAGATACAGACATTAGTTGTGCTAGTGATTATAGTGCTAGTGTTTTCAATCATATCAGTCTTTAGCCTCTTAGCAGTGGATGTTAGCTTCTAACAGATAACATGCCATTCCCTCCTTATTGTGTCTGGTGCAGGTCAGTTTTTCAAGCTGTTTATTAGACCTGGGAAGATGAAATCCATGTAAAATTGGGTTTCCATTAATATACGCTGGTGACACTGCAGCTGAATTGATTCCTTTCCTGGATTTCTCCTCATCTTTAACTGTTGTCAACTCCTATATGTCAACAGCCCTCCCGTTTACACTTTGTTTCTACAGGTTAAGCAACAACACTTTTAGACTTGATAATTGTAATGAATCTCGTCAGCAGCATGAATTTTATGTTAGTGTCAGGCTGAACACCGGCCCTTTACCATAAAATAATAAGCCTATAACACAGACTGTCAGGAGCTTATTAACTGATCTATTGTGTGCTTCACCTGTTCTCTTCGCGAACTCACCTTAAAGTAATAACTGATTTTTAATAGCCATAGCTTACTGGAAAAATGTAACATTAATTTTGGCAACCTGAAATGCAAAGGACACAATATTTACCTTTTCAAGTGTCAGGCCATTGCCACTCTGCTCTTCTGAATGGGAGAAATCGAATTCTTCCTCTGCAACAGTGCCTCCTTTTCATATGTGTGACAACAAGCATTCTCCAGAAATGTGGAGTCCACCTCTTGAATGCAGTCTCATCTAGATAATCAACTCTGTGTAGTTATAAAAGTGAGATACACTTTAGGTTTTCTCTTTCTTTCATTGGGGTTGATGCTAACATTATCTTTTTTCTTTTTTTCAGATTGACCAGGCAGATCACAAGCAATGCAGTGGACCTGTAAGTACTGCACATTTTGTGCTGAAAAGAGAGGCTACTTACTAAAGCATTACCGCTTAAAACATGGATGCCACACTCGAATATCCCCACTCCCATGCCTTCATAAGGATTGCCTGTGCACATTTAAAACTTTTAATGCTCTAAAGGTACACTTATCAACATGGCACACAAAAGGATGTAGAAGTGAGTGCATTCCACTGTCAGCTGTGCGACTTTGTTGAGCCTTGCACTGAAGCTGACTTTTTCACCCATTTGCGACGACATTTAAAGCTGAAACAAAAGGTTATTTGTCCATATCAAGGCTGTAACTTTCAGAGCAATGTTTATTCAACCTTTAACGCACACAAAAGCAAAGAGCATCAGATGCACAATGAGAGGGCGTTCAAACCTGAAATTGTAACAGAGAATGTACATGAACAACTTCTCCCTAATCTGAATTTTCAACCTGAGGACAATGATGGTGTCCCTGAAGCCGATGATGTCGAATTCGAAGTTGCTGAATTCAGTGAAGATGTGCAAGATTTAGAGAGTCAGTTGGAACATAATGTAGCTGCTCTTTTTCTGAAAATGTCATCAATTCTCAACATATCAGAAAATGCTATGCAAGAGGTTGTAGAGCAACCAAATTTATTTGCTGTCACAACCATTGTTACATTCTTCTATTCGAAGAATACTCAATCAGCACTGTGGAGATGTTGATGACTCTTTAGTGAGTGATATAACAAGAGAATTTACTGAGAATAATGTATTCCTGAAATTCACCTCTACTGGTGGATCATTGTCAACTGCTTGCAAGCGAACATCATACATTTTGAGAGAATTCTCTGTAATAATGCCTGTTGAGTTTCGCCTAAAAAATGACAACCAGACACTAGTGTATGTTCCTATACTAAAAATGCTGCAGACATTGCTGAGCAATGCAGACATTTTGGATAAGGCTATGTCACCTGAGAAAAATGTGGGCATCACGTTCCAGAGAAAGATTGAAGCTTGGGAGATTTTAATGACCCTGAAAGATGTTGTGGAATTGTCAGTGTCCACAAGCTTTACAGAGGAGTCGGTGTACTTTCTCGAGTGGAAGATCTCAGAACATAGAGACTTATTTCAGAAGGTTTTTCCAAGTCAAAGATTGAGGCCAAAGCACCACTTTATTGAGCACTACCCTCAATTAATCAAAACTTATGGTCCATTATCTGATGTGTGGACAATGCGTTTTGAAGGAAAACACAAGTTTTTCAAAAAAGTTGGGCGACATGCTCAAAATTTCAAGAACATTCCTCTTACTTTGGCTGTCAGACACCAGAAAATGATGGCCTTCCATTTATCTAGCAACTCCTTTTTCAAGCCATCTGTTGAAATAAATAAAATCAAGTCTGTTATGGTTGCTTCATTTCCTGAAAATGTGCGAAACTATCTCCATCACAGGACTGCAAAGCAGAACACAGTTCTTGCAGCATCGTCTGTCTGCATAGATGGGATTAAGTATAGTGCTGATATGGTCATTTCAGTTGGATCTTGCTCAGGGCTGCCAGATTTCAGACAGATTTCAAAGATTGTGGTGATTGATAACAACATAATATTTGTCTGCAAACTTATGACCTCATGGTATAATGAGCATCTTAGAGCATATGAGCTCTGTAGCAGCCAATTGTCCACTCTCTCAATCACCCAGTTGTCTGAACTGAAGGATGTGTTCCCTCTGTCACTTTACAGAGTTGGAGGCAAACAGTTTGTTACACTGAAACGTTACATATTATGTTAAGAGAACAAGTACACAGTAAAATGATGGAATATAATTTAATGTTCTCCCTCTTTCTCAGGTTAAGTCTTCAAAATGGACCAAAGATTACTTCTGAGAGTTGTCATAAATGAAGAGGATATAAGAAAGTTGACTTTGGATGAAAGACCAGAATCCATTGAAGAGTTAAAAGTCCTACTGAAAGATAAGTTATCGCTACAGTATGACTTTAATCTTCAGTATGAGGATCAAGACTTTAATGCTTTCTGCAATTTGAGTGAAATGGCTGATCTGCCTCAGAGAGCTACGCTGAAAATCATCCCCCTTGTGACTCTCCATTTGTCCTCTCTAACTTCACCCACCTCAATATCTGACACGGATTGTAGCACAGCTGACACAGAAATATTGTCTTCTGCTGGATCACCATCGCTCCGAAAACAACAGTGGCCAGAGTTTTTTGACATTCCTAATTTTTCTGCTGATGTTCAGCAAAGACTTAGACAAGCAGATCTTGCATTCATGCAAGATGGAACACGTTTGATTCTATCATGGGATATGAAACACGATATACTCGATAAACTGGCAAAGACCGTGTATGGCTATAAGGCCTACCCAGAAGATAGTGACTTCAGTTGCGTTGCAATGGCACTCGTTAGCAAGCACCCCTCTCTGACTGAGCCTGGTTCACAGCCAGGATGGTATGGCTGGAAGAACAGCCTTAAACATAAAATGGGCGACCATCGCAGAAAGCTTCGAAGAGCTGGATGTGAGGAAGTAGCAGTAAATGGGGGTAAAAGAAGCAAAAGCAACCCAGACGGAGAATCTTCAAGCAAGGGTATAAAACGGCCAAAAAGAGGTGAAACAAATTATCTGCCTAATCTACCTGAAGGCCATGACGAAACAAGCCTGGAAAATACCAGAAATGTTCTCATGGAGGAAATGAAGAAAGTACGGCCAAATGGCACTCTCATCTCACAAATGATGGACCAAACATTCCCACTACGACGACAAGAGATAATAAAAAATGAGCCTGCTGTAGAGGACATGGTTGAACGATGGCCAGCCCTTTTCACGGAAAGTCAGGTAAGCTACTTTGTCCTGAATAGAGCTTGCAAGAATGAGTTTACTTTAAGGCTACATTTCACTTTGCCATAGATTCAAACCAAGCAAAATATGCCAAACTAAAAATTTAACAAATTCCAGATGTGAAGCCAGGAATGTCAAGACATTAAGGCACAAGTTTAAAAATATCAATCATGCATACTGGATTTTTATATAATCAGTATGTTGTGTTGTTTGAAAAGCGGTACGTATGGAAGAGGATGAGGAGCACTTTCTTTGGAAGAAAAAAAAAAGAGCTGCGGGACAAAGTTTTTTTTCTTATACAAGACTCTGATTCTCTGAGAAGAAATTAAAACATTTTCAACATTAAAATCTGAATCTCTTAAGAAAAAAAAATCTGAATATCCGACTTAAATGTAAAACAAACAAAAAGACGGTCCTGCAGAAACATATTTTGTTTTTTTCAAAGTGGCCTTAATTCTCTTCCGTATGTATGCACTTATTTGATATGTTTGAAAATGTTATTTTATTTTACCAAGCTAGAAGTTGACCATGTTGTTTTATGTTATCTATCATTGTTGCTAGTTTGCACAACTGTTAGGAATCAAATCTATGTCTACTCAATGTGCTGATTCTCTCCCTTCGCCTCGCTCTGCTTTTTTCAGGTGTTTGCTGAGTTTAACAGAATAGCCAGCAAGAATCTTGAGGGAGAATTTTTTGAGGCTCTCGACCAGCACACTCCACGTTTCATTGAACTTTTCAAGAAAAAAAAAGGAACTGCTGGACAAAAACTGACAGAGTTGATGCAGCACATCAACTGTGTGGTAAGTAATTTAATGGTGCAATTTTATTTAATTTTCATTTCAAAAGCCTGTCCAAAAACTAGAGCCCCTTCCCCCCCCAAAATTGTTTCTTAACTAATCATTTTCTGTTTCTGTATCATTAGGCACCGAACGTGACTGCACTGCGCTCTGTTGTCCTCAAAGGCATTCCTATTTTAGTCGGCGACGACTCGAGTGAATTCTACAAGACAAGTTTGGTAATCACTTGCCTTGCACATTATACACAGAGAGATTTGTGCTCAAATTCTTCCACAATACATCTGATAGGATTGTTAAAACACTGTAATTAAGATTTAAAGTTGCCACTCAATACAATACAATTCAAATATTAGGTTCTGTACATATGTACATACTATGTTCTTTTTTTATTATTCAATAGCTTAGTTTATTTATATCACACTTATTTCTTTGGGTACAGTGTTACAATGTAAAAATGTATGTTTTCATTAGAAGAGCAAATCCAATGGTTAGAAAACATAACTTGCTACTCTAACATGGAACATGTTTATCTATGCAGGAATCTGTGAGTGATGCGGCCCTAGGATCCGTCACAGTTGGCGTGCTGACTGTTCTCAGTGAAGATGGTCCTCAGCCGGGTTCAAGCTCAATGCAACTCCAGCCCATCTCCACTGCCATCGTACTTGAAGGAGGTATTGTCATGGACAATATTAGAGACTTGCCTCAGGCAGTTTGTGTATTATTTGGCCTTACATACGCTTTGCATTTGGATTACCCCAAATGTATGGCAAACACACTCAGATTCATTCAAACTGTAATGCTTGGATTGGGAAAGAAAACCCTCCCACCAAAACTGCAAAGTCTGAAAAACAGTCTACTGAGTTAGACCAGGGAAGAGTCATTAGCTACCAGATAGCACTTTGCAAAAGTTGCAATAATTATTGTTGAGAAATATGTTTTGATACTGTTATGAAACTGTACTCACTTATTTGCTGTCTTAGCTATTGTTACAACCTCTAAAAATTTACCTCAAAATGCTCTTGCAGTTGATGACAATAGAGCACTCTTGTGACCGAAAGTGTTTATTTGAAGTGTTTGAAAAGAAAAAGTAGGCAGGGACAATGTCTCGAGAAACGATCAAGCAGAGGTTTGCATTGTTCACATTTATGCTTTGAGTTTTTTAATTTCAAAGAAATACTTACCGTGTATGTTTTCGGAATCACTGTTAGGTTTTGATCTGAAATACACTATTTCTAAATGTGAGAATTGCATCAGGTTGAATTTTCTTTAGGTTCACAGAGGTTAACACTTACCTGATAGAAGCCTGTAATAACAGGTGTAAAAAGTTGATTTTATTTTGTCTAAAACAATTTTGTACCACTACATACAGCATATAAATGTAATATGCTGAAGGGTCATTTTCAAGCACAAGTTTTTGTTAGAGTATTTGTTTTATTCTTGAATGGATAACCCAAAATTTATGGCATATACACGGAAATTCATTCAAACTGTAATGCTTGGGATTGGGAAATAAAACCCTCCCACCAAAACTACAAAGACTGAAAAAGTCTGAGTTAGACCAGTGAGGAGTCATAGCTACCAGATAGCACTTTGCAAAAGTTGCAATAATTATTGTACTGTTTATTTTTGAGAAATGTGTTAGATATTGTTATGAAACTGTACTCACTTATTTGCTGTGCCAGCTATTGATACAACCTTCGATTCACATTTAAAATGTTCCCTTTTTAAATGGTCTTGCAGTTAATGACAATAGAGCGCACATAGAAGTACTTTCCGTGAGGTTTTTGGAGCACTGTTATATCAGGTGCAATATGAACACGTAAAAAAAAAAAAATTATTTTGTCAATATGTTACTACTACATACAGAAATATAATGTAAAGTGTAATCTCAAAGCACAAGGTTTTGGTTGAGCATTTGTTTTGAACTTCAATGTAAAAAATAAATCTGGTCATGGAACAGAATTAACCAAATGAGTGTTCTCAATGTATTGTTTTTTGAGATAGAATTCTTGCATTTCAAAGAAATTTGTTTGATTAATTAAGGTTCCTTGAAAATGTATTAAGTTCAATTTAAAGTGTCAAGTTCTGCTAAGTTATTGATATAAGTGAGGTTAAATAAATAGGAATAAGTTAACACAATATGAAAATACTAAGTTAACACAAAGCATTGCATTTAAGTAACATGAACTGAAAAATTTAATGAGTTGGCTTTACTTTAAAAAAGTATGGAAACTTATTGCCTCACAAAAATTAAGTAAAGTAAACATAACTTAATTATTCTGAGTTATAAATAACTTGATTATTCTGAGTTATAAATAACTTGATTATTCTGAGTTATAAATAACTTTTGTTAGGCCTACCAGCACACTTACAATGATTTTAAGCAAACATACATGGTATGTCTGTGATTAAAATGTAGGCTCAATATGTACGTATGTAGTTATCATTACTAATGTTTAATCACCTCGGAATCGGACATGGTGTTTGTCTCCTGTCAATGTAACTGAATTCACATGAACGCGCGTAGCTGTCGTTCAGAGGGAGGAGCTACAGCAGGTAGAGCGTTGGGGAAACAGCCGTTGGGATCCCAACGGCTGAAATTATCAACTGCAGCTTTAAGTATGAGGAAAAACCTCAGACAAGAGAAGTTAATGGAGCCGTGCACTGAGCGAGTCATGGACCTATAAAGAAACACCCTTTCGGAGACCGGGCCGAAAACCGAAACATTTGTTTCACTACGACTCTGTTCAGCTGCCCACGGCTGCCCACTCCCTCCTCCTCCCTCGAAAACCAACTGAAAGCCGTTAAAAGCCGTTGGGCTAATAAAACGCTTGAGGTGGCGTTTTGAAATGAAAAAACTTCAGTTTTATTAATAAATGGTCTAAAGATAGGTATAAGCCTATGATTGATATCCAGAAAAAATTTGCGGAGACACAATCTTGTTCGCCGCTTGTATTGTGTGGACGGGGGAAATCTGCCTATAGGCTCATGGGAAAATAAGCTCCCATTCACAGCATGCAGTACCAATGGGTTGGCCACTAGTCCATGCTGGCTGCTCGGAGAAGGCACAATCCTGGGGGCCTGGTTGCACCCTACGTAGGCTGCATTTGAAGACCGATTGCGTCATAGCGGCGCGCAAAGGCTGTCCCGTTTGCAAGGCTCCTTGCAAGGCTCCTCATATGCGGCCGAGAAATGCAGCCTTCTTTTCACGGTTTTGAAGGCTGCATCAGATGGATCCTTCGTGGCCCAACATATCCCATGATTCATTGCGACAGTTTGTCACACACAGTGGCTGTGTCTTGATTCAGGGTTTGCAGCCTTGGTAGGACGCAGTCTCGCGGTCTATGAAGGCTATAGCCTATGAAGGCCGATTTTAAGGCCGGTTTTAAGGCCAACGAGCCTTGTTAAATGAGACGGTCTCCGCAGGTCTCGGTTTACGAGCATTTCCGGTTTACGCAACAAGCCGTTACCTTGCGTGACGACTCGCCGCTCCTGTGCTGCCTTGCAACCCTGATTGCTGCCAACGGAGACAGCCCTGTCAACGGAGGAAAAAAGAAAAAGAAGTTGCCTACCAGACGAAAAGAAAAAAAAGTACAAGAAAAAAAGAAAGGAAGATAAAAGTTAAGAAGATGGAGCAACACGTTGCTGTTTTGTTATTTTTTATTTTATTTAATGCCATCTCTGAAAAAAACGCAATGAATCTTGGGATATGTTGGGCCACGAAGGATACATCTGATGCAGCCTTCAAAACCGTGAAACGAAGGCTGCATTTCACGACCGCATATGAGGAGCCTTGTAAGGAGCCTTGCAAACGGGACAGCCTTTGCGCGCCGCTATGACGCAATCGGTCTTCAAATGCAGCCTTCGTAGGGTGCAACCCCTGAATCAAGACACAGCCAGTGAGTCAGCGCGCTGCTGTGCCATGCAGCCCGGTGAAGAGTAACTGACCTGCTCCGAGCATCTTAACGTGAAGTTAGTTTACCCTTGTGAATTTTAAACACACCAATTTAACTTAAAGTTAAATTTGTAATGAATGTAATGCAATGTAAAAGTAGCTAATTCATCAATAAGAGCACATCCATTCATCGTTGGCCAAAAGGGAAATCACTCGCTTGTGACTGGTAGGAGCATATTGCCCTTTTATTAATTTGTAGGCCTATTGTAGTAGGCTACAGGCAAGAACTTGATAAAAATATTTTTAAAAAACTTGCATGTTCGGATCCATACAATTTAACAGTGGATCGCCGTTTCGAGAGAGACAGAGAGCGAGAGAGAGAGCGAGAGAGAGAGAGAGAGAGAGAGAGTTGCCGTTTCTGAGGCATTGAGTTATTACAGTGACACTGACAGTGCTATAGAAGATCGATCATTTTTGTTTGAATAGCCAAACATAGCCTACTAAAAACTCTCACATATCACAGCAAACGAGCTGCACAAATTAAACCAGGTTACATTAGGCTATCACATGTTAAAGACATGAATAAATAAGTGGAGGAAAAGAGGGAAAAGAAGAAATAAATGTGAGGGATGAAGAGGAGGTTTTATATTCAGACAGAGGGACAGAGGCAGGTAGTGATCAGCAAGCAGATGAAAGGTAGGCAGAGGGTCTGACTGCAGTCCCAGCCTAAACTACTGTATTGTTATTCTCCTTCCATATAAATTCCACTAGACTAGAATGATATGTCATGTCACTCAAAATAACATGTTTCAATGACTGCCTGTTTTCTGTTGTAGCAATAGAGTAAGCTATGTAGGCTTAAGATATAGGCTACAAATGTCTTATTTTATCAGAAATGATGATCAATATAATATATATGGGGATTCCCGCTACCGTCCTCCCATGCCCCCCTGCCAAGACCTCTTGCCCCCCCTTCGCCACCCCATGTAACATTTTCTAGATCCTCCCCTGGTTAAACATGACTATAAATCATTATAACAACGTTTATAGGTCATAAAAGTCAAAAAGTATCATAGGTCCTCTTTAAAAACAGATAACAATCAAATAATTCATTGTTTAATTGTCAATCTTACAACACACTGCTTTAGTGCTTTAGTTTAAGCTTTAGAAATCAAACACATTATTTTGAGAAATGTATTGATATGTTTTTCTTCTCCATCTTGTGTAAACATATCCTGATAGTGGCTGTGCTGAAATTATTTATATCATTTTTGCCATCTTGTTCTAACACCCAGAGGAAATCGTCATTTCAACCACATTGTTTGGAAATGTGGTTTTTAAACAAAACTATGAACTTAGCCTGTGTTTTCAAAATATCTTTGTAGTTCCACAGACAGTTGTGACCAGATGTATAGAAATAATTTATATTTTAAAGCTAATATTTTCCCATTGTGAAGATGACAATCTGTTTTTAGCTATTCAACTTAAAGGCAATTTATTTATGTTAATATAAGTCAGTGGTTCTCAATTATTTTCTGTCATGCCCCCTAGGGGACAGAAATTTTATCGCGCCCCCCCTAAATTGAAATACTATTGAGAACCTGCTAATATTTATTTATTTATCTGTACAAAACCACTGTATGAGTTTCTGGCATGAGCATTCTGCATACAATCACCTTATTATCAAATTAGATAACAAAAATTAGCTGAGATAACTTCTGCAGCAAAAAAATTCAAAGTTCAGTTTATTAGCTCAATTTGTAACATTTAAACAAGACTGCTCAGTCTGTGTGAAATCTCAGGACAGAGAAACAAGAGCAAATGATTCACTGAGGTTTGCATTTCATTCAAAACATTTTTAAACTGTAAACATAGTTAAGGACGGTGGTGTTTTTTTTATTATTATAGGCCATCTGTGATGCAATAAGCAATAATTCATTAATGTTATTATTAGTCTACTTGCTTGATTTCTTTTTAAACTACAGAGACACTTGGAGACACGTGGACATTTATGTACTGCAAATCGCGGCCTTTCGCGCGGATATGACCATACACAAGCACACGCGCTTGCTAGCACTTAAAAAAAAGAAAATGACAACCCCCCTGACAACTCACGGCACCCCCCCCCCCCAGAGGGGCGCGCCCCACCATTTGAGAAGCACTGTGTTAAATCGCTCTTTATTCATACAGTGATCACTTAAATAGTGTGCGCGTTTCATAAAGCCGATCTCTCAGTCACTCGCTCTGCATGTAATCGTCAAATAAACTTTCGCGGATCCCACTACTGATCAATCAATCAGAAGAGAGGACGCTACAAACCAGCACCTGTCTCACTGCCAGTGCACGTGCAGAGCGACAGATGGCTGAATGTGTGCGCCTACAAAGCTCTGTATTAGTTTTATTGGATCTCAGTGCTGCGTTCGACACAGTTGACCACAGCATATTGCTAGATCGACTTGCAAACTGGGTTGGACTTTCTGGAACTGTGCTAAACTGGTTTGAATCATACTTAAAGGAAAGAGACTACTATGTGTCAATAGGCAATTTCACATCCGAGCGAACAAATATTACATGCGGGGTCCCCCAAGGTTCCATTCTTGGGCCTCTTCTGTTTAACATATACATGCTACCGCTAGCTCAGATTATGAACAAAAACAAATTATGTTACCATAATTATGCAGACGACACACAAATTTACATAACCATATCACCAGGAGACTATGGTCCGATTCAAGCACTAAGTAAATGCATTGAACAAATCAATGACTGGATGTGCCAAAACTTTCTTCAATTAAACAGCGACAAAACTGAAGTAATTGTCTTTGGTGCCAGGGATGAACAATCAAAAGTCAGCGCACAGCTTAAATCTGTTATGTTAGAAAGCACACACCAAGCTAGAAATCTTGGAGTAGTGATAGATTCCGACTTGAATTTCAAAAAACACATTAAATCAATTACTAAGTCAGCCTACTACCACCTTAAAAATATATCGAGAATTAAAGGGCTAATATCTCAGCAGGACTTAGAAAAACTTGTCCATGCATTTATTTTTAGTAGACTTGACTACTGTAATAGTGTCTTTGCAGGCCTTCCTAAAAAATCAATCAGACAGCTTCAGCTAATTCAGAACGCTGCTGCTCGAGTCCTCACTAGGACCAAAAAAGTAGATCACATTACCCCAGTTCTTAGGTCTTTACACTGGCTTCCTGTCACGCAAAGAATTGATTTTAAAATATCGATGATGGTCTACAAAGCCTTAAATGGTTTAGGGCCAAAATACATTACTGATCTGCTGATACGTTATGAGCCGCCCAGAGCCCTTAGGTCGTCTGGGACAGGTCTTTTAAAAGTCCCCAGAGCTAGGACTAAACAGGGAGAGGCGGCATTCAGCGTTTATGCGCCCAATGTCTGGAACGGACTGCCAGAGAGTCTGAGGTCCGCTGAGACTCTCAGCTCTTTTAAATCGGGTCTCAAAACGTTCTTGTTTCCCTTTTAACCTGTAATTTTTTTTTTTTTTTTTTTTTTTTTTTTTTTTGGTAAAATGTTTTAATTCTTTTATTTAAATGTTGTATTTTTATCCATGTTTTAAATTTGTTCATTTTTTTTTTTTTTTTTTTTTGTATTTGTATTCTTTATTTGATTTTAACCCTGTGAAGCACCTTGAGTGGCCCTGTGCCTGAAATGTGCTCTATAAATAAAATTGCCTTGCCTTGCCTTGCCTTGCCTTACAATGGCGGAGCAGGTAAAAATCCTTACCAATGTCTGTTTTCATGGTTTTTATGTTTTATCACACTTATGGATCTGAGATGATGCTAGATAACTCGCTGCTTGAAGACCGCAGTGCATTAATGTGGTGATGTGTTGACGAGGGAGGGGAATGCTAACTGCAGTAACTGACAGGAAGTTGGCTAAAAGAACCATTTTGTTTACAGCACCTTCAATCAATTTCTTACGTGGCACAATCATGATGATAATGATTCTTCTAGACCAGTATAGTTTAATCATAACAATAGCTGAACAATTTTAAAAATCATTTTAATTTTCTTTTTTTTTAATTATTATTTATGATTTTTACTTCGAAATATGTGTGTTAATGACTGTGTGGTGGAAATAACAGGATGTGTAAATTACATGTGACAAACAGTAATGTTGAAAAATGTGTAGGCCTATATGAGTTCGCTAATAAAATTTTGTTTTGCTCTTTAACTTATTATGCATATTTTCTAGTTATATAAGCCAAATGAAAAGCATTTAATAACAACGCCATTCTCATTTCCACCAGAGTCATTTCCACCAAAGTCCCTTCATTACATTGAAAAGTGGTGGAAATGACTGTGGTGGAAATTACATTTTGTCACATTATTTTAAATATCTGCTGATATATCAGCTTGGAAATGTCCCTTTTTTGAGTTAGCATTAAATGATCAAATGTTTATTTTCTTATTATTTAATCATTTAAAGGAAATATGAGTTGTTTGGAAATTACACACAATAAACATTCTTGATTTACCAACATTTACCTTGACTTCTACGGTTGTCTGTTCCCACTATGGAGCTGAATTTTTCTTCTAGCCATGTGCTCTACTGTCAAATGACTATGCTGTGATCACATAGTACACAAACATATACGAAACCTTCACAATTCACATTTTGTTCAGTGTGTTGGAAATGATAGTGAACCCAGACAGGTGTTCTTGTAGTGAAATAATACATAAAATACTAATATTATTATATTATATTATATTATATTATATTATATATATTTCTAACAACACAGGATACATGTAATTAAAATACTTTTTTTGTATTAGTAAATGTTTTAATATTATATCAATTTTATTTTTTTCAATTAAGAAGGGTTAAATGTCCAAAACTGGACCATGGGACAAAGGAGATATAGCCAAAACCACATATAAAACACAACTTGTTACATTGCCTGATCTACCATTTATTTTTTATAAAGTCATTTTAGTGTTAGTTAAGTGGGACAACATTTAAAAATAAAAATTGTGCTTTTGTTTTCTGCCAAGGACACCAGAAGGTGAAGAATTGTCCAACTATTTAATGCGGATGTTTTTCATATTATCTAGCTACAGTATATAGGGGAGGCCAGTGAATCAAGTTTTTTCTAAATATAGATGTATAAGCCATAATAACATCTGTGAATAACCTGAGGAATGAGTGCATATTCAAATATATTTAAGTAATTTCACCCATGACCCAGTTTATGATATTCTCTATATTAAAGCGGCAACGAGTAACATTTAAATATCTTTTAAACAGCCTCATGTTTCCTCTCATAATCATAAATTACCTTTAACAGCAAACGAGACCATCAGTGCAAAGAAAGACGTTTTCATATAGTTTTTATTACTGCATTTGATCTGGTCGTACACCCAGTCCGATTTTCGGTTCACCCGTGCATGCTCTATGGTCACATATCCGTATTGGTCGCAGATTTCAGTGTGGCACAGGAACGCGACTTGAGAAGCCTATCACTCCAGGGGCCTCATTTATAAACGTTGCGTACGCCCAGAGGAGGGCGCACGCCAATTTCTAAGCAAATATTGGGATTTATAAAAAACAAACTTGACGGGAGATGTGCGGTCCTCCACGCAAACTCTGACCCATGCGTACGCACAGAAAGTGGAGAAAGGAGAAACGGCGACTCCGTCGGCACATGTATGAAGTGCGAGAACGAATGTGTTTGTGTAAAATGAATCCAGATAGGCCTATTATAAGCCATGTAGGTCTATCATATATTGGGAGTTCCTTTGCAAAACGGGTGAAGCCATTCTTACAACTAATGAACAAATGCCTCCACGGATTATTCCATGGAGTGATACCAACAAAAACAAAACAAATTAGGATCTTAAATAGCCTACAAACGGAGAGTGCAAATAAAAACAAAATAGCAACGTTCGAATAAGCTCTGCAGTTATTAAAGAATAACCTATCTGCATGTTGTGGAATTTATTCTGATAATATTGAGGTGGAATACAGCCTATTACGTTTACACTGACGCTGTTCTCGATGCCTCAGTCAGGTAGACAGGAGTGCATCTTTTCATACACTAATGATAAGCCTACTGTACATCACATAGGCTACTGTGATTTTTTTCACGGCTTTTAGTCCGTTTTATCTATTAGTTTTTCTTTGTGTTTAAGCACGTCGCAATTGTGTTTTGAAAGGGACTGTGAAGTTTGTTATTAACCCTCCGCCGCCCGCCACTGCCCCGGGATGAATTCTCCGAATCTGTATCTCATGGGGGGTCTCAGTGTCCCCCGCTCGTGGCACAAACACTGTTGTGTGAGGATATGCACTTGTTTGCGTCCACTTTTATGTCGGATCACTTCTTTTTATTTCAGCCACAGCGTTCACAGAGATCGCCACAGGCGGCACTCTGACGCCTTTACGCTCACAATGCCACCAAACTATATTTTCCCTGTTCGCCACTTCTCCATCGGGTACTTCGGGGTGACCGCAGTGATCCACACCGTGTGGAGTCTATTTTTCCATTTCCCTGTCAGTCGGCGATTGCCACTACCGCCTTCATGCACTCAGTAAATGATATTAATTTGGGCGTGTCGATGACTATGTATGAGTAAATATGGGCGTTACGTGAAGCCCGCAAAGGCTGCGCCACATTTAGAGTTGATTGTGATTTATAAAGGGAAACAGGCGTAGGACGTGAGTGCGCACTGTTTTATAAATCCGAATATTTTTGTTCGCAAGTACATCCTACATTTCTTCCGTACACCAGCTTCCACGTGAATCCTACGCAAAGCTTTATAAATGAGGCCCCAGGTGACGGAAGACGATAGGGAGACCAGATCCCAATTCACCAGATGTGGGACAAAGACTACGTTTGTGCGGGAAAATGCGGGACAAAGTGCCGTTTTTTTAGCAAAATAAACTCGTGTCACCACCGGTAATGCCAGAGACACGGCTTTCTATATTGAAAAAACACTATCTTTAGATCAGCGCACAGCAGTTAAGTTAGCTACTGTTAAACAAATAGAGCATTAAGGCTGCGGCTTCACATTAAAAGCATTTCACTGGCTTCACATTAGCATTTCACTTGACAAACGTGAGTTGGCTTTTATTTTGAAGTAACAGGAAGGTAAACGCTGAAGCACTGCAGGTGTTGAGTGAGGTGACCTTGATGCAACTTATTACTTGTGCATATCTTGTGACATTTGTATATCCTTTTGTCATAGGTAAAAGTAGGAAATGTTTAATGAAACAGAATAGAATGGAAGGACCATAGGGCCATAGGAAGTGAGTAGGGGGAAGGACCTTATATGGTCATACAGTAGTAAGGAGTAGAGGGAGGGGGCTACCGGGGTTCCCCCACACAGCTGTGCCTTTTTCACTCCTCCCTCTCCTAAGTCTCATTGGTTTTTCAAGTCACTATATAACAGCAAGTTTTGAGCAGGACAAGGCTTTTTTGGGGCCGTTTTTTTGCAGACAATACTCTGTTCCAGCTCTCTCTGTCTCCCACCATGGAGGCAGAAGAAAAACTTAGAAAAACTTTGTGAGTCCAAAATACTCTGAAAGATTTTGGACT
Source organism: Hyperoplus immaculatus (assembly GCA_949357725.1). Taxonomy (NCBI): domain Eukaryota; kingdom Metazoa; phylum Chordata; class Actinopteri; order Uranoscopiformes; family Ammodytidae; genus Hyperoplus; species Hyperoplus immaculatus. Next base: position 88,542 of record OX442353.1, read on the forward strand.
TCGAAGTACTTAGAGGCAAAGTCTTTTAAAAACACATCTTTGAACCTCTTGACACTAAGAATGACTTGATCAATATTTTTACAAGTAGCAAAACGGACTGAGTTGCAGGGAAATAGACAGATATTTTTGTGGAACCTTTATCCAATGGGACAAGCCTTTCTTTATTAGGCGCGATAAAGATATCTGTCTAACCCCTTGTACGGCATGAAGTTTTCGTAGCGCTTAAGATGATACTTACAGGCACTCATGCAAGTGTTTGGGTATTGTTTCACGAGCTACAACAAATTTAGAAACGAGAACCAAGTCAAAATAACTCTATTGAATGAGTTATAGGCATACAATCTCTTTTCTTTTCCTTTCTTGTCCAGTTTATGTATTCTACCTATACTCTCTTGTATTTTGTAAATAAAATCCCTTAAATGTTGTAAAGCCTCAGTTGTGAATTAGTTTATAACTGGAACAGAAGGACTTTAGGTATAGGGTTTTTTCTTCAAAGAGATGGTTTCGTCCCTGGGGAGGTAAGTACTTTGATTCCACACAACGGCACATTACTGATTTAAAACACACACAACCTCATACAAATAACCTCTCTGTAAGGAGAGAATATGTTGATACACCTAATCTTTAAAAAATAAAAGAATAGGTTATAAATACCTTCCCAGATTAAACTAGATGTTTATATTCTGAAAATAGTATATCTGTTCTATTTTATTAGAAGGGTGGTTTACAAACTAAGTTAAATATAACTTATAAGCAATAACTTGTGAATGATATATTCCGTGAAAAACAGGAGAAGGATTTTCTGAAGCAATATTAGAAAGGGTTAATAGTTTAGAGGAGGTCAGCCTCATCCTAGGATGAGGGGGCTCTGATAAAATAGAAACTTTACACACGGTGGTATATATTGAATATTGTACTTTATTTAGAAGTAAAACTCAGGTGGTAAAGAGGGTAAATCCAGCGCTATTAAACAAAGAGGACGGGGTTCGAGTCTCTTGTAGGAACTGCGGTGAGCGGAGAGTTTTCTATATGAAGGAATAATAGACAATTAAAGCATTGTGCTACAAGTTGGTTAATATGGGTTTGATAGGACATAACTAATAAACCTTTTGATACTAGCTTTTCATTTAGATTAGACCTTTTCAAGTCGAAATCGTATTACAGGCAGCACCTTCACAGAGCCCAGCAGCCCGATACACACACAGACAAACACACACACAGACAAACGGAGACTGCTGTCTCCTCACAGCTATCGGATACATGCCAGATTATAAAACACGCATTTAAAAAGGGGGGCTCACTTTCAATAACAATGCGGGACAACGTCTCAATTTGCGGGACGTGTGAAAAGTAATGGAAATGCGATCTTGTCACCCTAGAAGGGGAGCGGGAGCCTTGTTTGAGACAGTTATTTGTCGTCATAATGACTGATAACGAGGCTGAACCATCAAAAAAAAAAAAAAAAATGCAATGAAGAAAAGCTAAAAGGGAGAGTGATAGGCGGGCGGGAGGGCGTTGCCAAGCAACGTGTATACAATTTCACGGAGTGAACCTAGACTGCAGTGTTTACTCCTAAATGAATGAGCGGTAGCCTACTAAAACAAAGTTTACTTTGCCTCACCAGCATCAGATGACCATTATTCATCTGAAATAGTCATTATTTACAACAACATAAACACATTACCTCATCATGATCCATAACTAACTGCCGTCTCTCGTTCATTCGCTTTGTAAGGGGACACATACTCGTTCAGCTCCGTGAGAGGTGACAATGGATCAACTCATTGCAATCAGGTGTAGTTGATGCTGTGTCACTAACCACTCTCACCGAGCCAAAAAGAGTCCGGTGCCCTCACACTTTCAACACACGGACATGCACTATATTGCTTCCTGATTATTTGAATCTTGAGGCCCTGCATGAGCTAGAAAACAGCTTCACGACAGCTGGCGTCGTAAAAATACTACCGCTTTTGTTCAAAGGTGTCGCCAACGTGCCGACTTACTCGTTGTAGCTTTAAAGCTCACATATTATACACTTTTCTGTCAATATTATATGGTCTTAGAGGTCCCTAATACCTTTTTCTTTAGTTGTTTGCTGAAAAAACCGTTCAGATCATTTATTGTAGTATGCCTCTATACCCTGATGTTCAGCTAATTTCACGATGGCCTATTTTTTAAACCGAGCTGCAGCTCCCCTCGTAAATATACAATCTTTGAGCTGCCCCCGCCCCTCTCTGGAAGCGACGGGTCCATAGCCTGTAGTAGTAGCCTGTCCTCAGTGCCTGTACGGAAGCTAACGGCTAAAAATATCACGAAAATCAGTGAAAAAATGAGCTTCAAAGTTAAACTTAAACTCTATTGCCTTCCTATGCTTTGTCTGGCTAAAAACGAGGCATTTTCAGACTGCTGTGGAGAATATAAAGAGCTTGTTATGGGCAAAATATCAATGCTTTTCCCGAAGCTAGCTCGGAAGCTAACGGCTAAATATATCACGAAAATCAGTGAAAAAATTAGCTTCAAAGCTAGACTTCGACTCTATTACCTTCCTATGCTTTGTCTTGCTAAAAACGAGGCTTTGTCAGACTGCTGTGGGGAATATAAACAGCGTGTTATGAGCAAAAGCTGGTTGCTTGTCCCAAAGCTAATAGCTATACACCAAGCAGTCAAAAATACCAATAAAAACAATTATTTTAGTTTCACCGTTTAAAAAAAAGCACAAGTAGCTTCCTATCCGTTGTGTTATTAAAAACGAGGCATTATTAGACTGCTGTGATTAAGATAAATTAGTGGAGTATGAGCAAAAGCATTCTGTGTTGGTGTATGTAACATTCAGGCTGTACTATGGGCATCTTGTCGCTTAGCGGGGAAAGCAACATGGCTGTCGCTTGGAAAATGTTCCATAGGATCTCGGGGCCGTGGACCAATAAGAAATGGGGGGTGGGGGGTTATCATAGACTACTGCACGGTGGAAGTTTATGGTTACTAATGTGGGGGGGGGGGAAGCATGGACATATAAAGAAAATATGGGGATGTGGCTGTGCAGTTTATGACGTCATAAACCGCGAGAATTCTGAACGGAGTATATTGGGGGGGAGGGGAGGGGGTTTCAGAAAGGGGGAGAGTGAGAAAAGGAGAGATTGTTATTTTTTTTATATTTTGGCAGTCTCTAGGCACACCGTGAACCCATGGATATGTTGGAACACATTTAAAAAGTGCATTTAGCATAATATGTGACCTTTAACAATATTTAAAAATGTTCATAACCCTTCTTTATGAAATGGTACCATCCAATGGGAAAGCGCGGGCATGCGGTCAGGTGCACGTAGCTAGCTTTAGCACATTTGTGGCTGGTTCTTGGCTTTCACGCTACTATTTATGCTTTCACGTCGCCACACTCCACAGTCAGAAGCAGAAGCCGTCTATGCTGCACAACCGCCAGTCAATCTGGTTAGTTTTAACTATGCCATGGACAACAATGGAAGAGATGCCATATATCCGGGCATGGATCATACTGCAGTATTGAAAGGTATTGTATACTTGCATATTAATAACATATTTGTTTATATCGGTGCCTTTCCTTTGACAGATAACATTTATTTGAATTGGAAAGTTGGCTAGCATGTTATAAGGGTGTGCACATTTACAAACGGTTGCACGATGGACATTTTAACCATTTAAAAAAAAATGCACTATGGGGGAGGGCAACACGTTGCGCACCCCTAGCTAGTTGTATCCACAGACACAGAAATGGAGCAAGCAAGAAGCACCTTTTTTGAAAAACAGCATACTGGAGAAGAGGGAGAAGATATGCTTTCCAAAGAGCTTCGCTGTCGATTAATCAGGAATACAGTAACAAGCATGAATACTATTAAGAGAGCAGCAGGTGATGACTTCCAGTATCCATGCAGCCGTGAACTCACTGTAATGGCTCAGCGTCTCATTGACTACTACCCAATGCTTCGGGACATCTGCGACTACTGGAGCTGAGTGGGTAAGTCACTATTCAGGTATCCAACATGTGGGTATGATGTAGCATTGTTTTCCACTGCATGACAGTCAACCCTTTGCCTATTAAAATGAGAGGGATATGTTTCATCTAGTTCAATCGAGGCAAGGTGCATCTGCTGGTTTGGCTTAATTTCCGGCTACGACTTTGTTTAATGTGATTTATTACACAATCTGTTGTGTGTCTGTCTTGTCAGGAATCTGTGAAGAAACAGCTTACGAAAAGGGTCCAGAATGTGACAACCCCCAAAAAGAAGCAGGGAGCGACTCCTTCAAGTAAAAGGCCACGGAGCCTTAGCTTTCAACAAAGCCAGGAGATGTCCACCGACACTGACGAGTCCACCTCCACTTTGATCTTGGAGAGATCACCAACATCCAGTTGCAGCTTCTCAGAGTTTGAACAGTTGCATTGCATGTTGTTGTCCTATTTTAATCACTGTTTGTTGGTTAATGCCTCATTTTAACTGTAATGTCTAGAAATGGTTATAGTTTTATTTTAACCTTTATGTATATGTATATCCCATTGAGACCGAAGACTCTTTTGCAAGGGAGACCTGTTTTCCTTTCCCACGTTACCATTCACACACACATTCATACACCGATAGCAGGCTAACTATCGACATTCACACGAGGCAAGGTGGGTGAAGTGTCTTGCCCAAGGACACAACAACTATGACACAGGTGGCAGGGCGGGGATCGAACCTCCAACTTAATGATAGGCTACATTTAAATGTTAATTGGTGGGGTTTATGTTTTCTAGCGTCAGAAACTACTGAGAGTCCACAGAACCACATTATAAAACTTTACAAGAGATGTACAAAACCAAGGCCAGACCCAACAAGAAGGATGTTTCTCAACTCCTGGACCTTGAATTCCAAGCAAGACGGGCCTTCATTGACTCTGATGTCGCTAAAGAGCAGGACAGGCCTACCAATATCCTTCAAGCTTATCCCTGCTTCAGAGAACTGGATCATGTAAGCAAATCTATTCAATGTATAAAGCCCTAAATGCTTCTCACGCCTGGTTAACACTAGACCAAATCGCAAATAGTGTGACAATGGAATCAGAATAAAAATTGTGCCTAGATACAGTGGAGGAAATAAGTATTTGATCCCTCACTGATTTTGTAAGTTTGCCCACTTACAATAAAATGAACGGTCTATAATTTTAATGCTAGGTTTATTTTAACAGTGATAGACAGAATATCAAAAAGAAAATCACATTGAAAAAAAGATAGAAATTATTTTGCATTTCATTGAGTGAAATAAGTATTTGATCCCCTATCAAAACACTGCTTAGTACTTGGTGGAAAAACCCTTGTTGGCAAGTACAGAGGTCAGACGTGTCTTGTAGTTGATGACCAGGTTTGCACACATCTCAGGAGGATATTTGGACCACTCATCTTTGCACATCCTCTCCTAATCTTTAAGGTTTCGAGGCTGTCGCTTGAGCTTCAGCTCCCTCCACAGATCTATTGGATTAAGGTCCGGAGACTGGCTAAGCCACTCCATGACCTTAATGTGCTTCTTTTTGAGCCACTCCTTTGTTGCCTTTGCTGTATTTTTAAGGTCATTGACGTGCTGGAATCCACGACCCATATTTACGGACCTGGCTGAGAGAAAAAGGTTTTCACCTATTATTTCATGGTACATGGCCCCATCCATAGTTCCTTCGATGCAGTGAAGTCCACCTGTCCCCTTAGAAGAGAAACACCCCCAAAGCATAATGCTTCAATCTCCCTGCTTGACAGTGGGGATGGTGTTCTTGGGTCATAGTCAGAATTCCTCTTCCTCCAAGCATGGCGAGTCACTATGATACCAATTAACTTGATTTTGTTTTAATCTGACCACATCACCTTCTCCCAAGCATTCTCTGAGTCGTTCAGGTGTTCATTGGCAAACTTCAGACAGGCCTGTACATGTGTCTTCTTGAGCAGGGGGACTTTACGGGCACTACAGGATTTCAATCCATTACGGCATAGTGTGTTACCAATGTTTTTCTTGGTGACTGTGGTCCCAGCTGCCTTGGGATCATAAACATGCTCCTCCCGTGTAGATCTGGGCTGATCCCTCACCTTTCTCATGATCATCGATACCCCGCGAGGTGGGATCTTGCATGGAGCCCCAGACTGAGGGAGATTGATTGTCATTTTGTGTTTCTTTCATTTTCGAATAATCGCACCAACAGTTGTCTCCTTCTCACCCAGCTTCTCGCCTTCTTTAGTTTTGGTCCCCATATTTTCACTGTCATAGAAAGTTTTATAGCCAGATTTTAATTATTATAAGATAGTAATATTTATTTGTATTATGTCTGTCTGTGTGAACTCCCACTTCATAACTGAAATGAAGACCCGGTGGGGGGACTTTTATGCAAAGGCTGAGTTTTATGGAGTTTTCAAAAAGGTCATGAGGTCTCCACTGCTGGACAGAGGTGAATGACTCGACGTATACATAAAGGTTAAATTAATAAAGACTGAAAATGGAGTATTCAATAAAACTATTCATGTTAGTTTAATAACTGGCTGCAGGAAACAATGAGACTATTTTTGTTTTTAACAGTAAAGCAGTCCCTCGCCATGCTGAAGGCTTTGCCAGACATGTTCCCATCACCCATGGTTCCACCCAAGAAGTTAGGACATGCTAGTGAGGCTATGCTTCACATCCTTGAGGTAAGACAATTCTGCATGTGTATATAAGAATTTTCAAATTATTCTACCGTACGATACAAAGAGTAAAATTGTGATCATATTTTTTCTTTTTGTGCTTGTGCCAGTCTGCAGAAGACCCGAACACCTTTCTTCAGACCAGACTGCTCTCCAGCCCTGTCGTCGTTGTCTGCGAAACTAACTGCATCCTGGCCATTGGAACCACGCCTGTCTAATCTTTGCAAAAGAGGACATCTATGACTGTGTAAAGTACGTATCCTAAATGCATCGCAACACTCTTGTCTGTGCTGCAGACCGAAGTCCTCTTGGACACGACCCACGACCGTGATATGACTTCTTGATACAAAAGAGCTATGGCATAGTGGAAAAAGTTCACTGAGTAGGGTTGCACATGCAATGTGACACTTTTTTAAAAATTGTAATTATAATTTTTTTATACTTTTTTTGGGGGGATTTTTTTATTATTTTTTTAAACTAGGAACACAAACACAACTGAAAGTGATAATGTGACACATTTCTGTGTATCACTTTAAGATAAGTTTTTACAAACAAGAAATTAGTAATTCATAAGGTTTCAAGTTTGCAAGGATATTATTTTCACATACAATAGCCCTTATTCATTTGGATCAATTAAGGCCTGATGCAGCATATGCAACGCGTGTTTCTACCTTTATGACCTGATGAGACGGTGGAGTGTTTTTACTTTTGTGAGGGGTTTGTCTTACAAACATTTAAAAATAATTAAGTAAACGCTGAAATCTGTGCAGTTTTTCCAAAAAAAAATGTACGAAGTTGTTCTGAAACAATGCTCTTGTTTTAGTTGTTTTTTGGGCATCCTTAGGCATTAATGGGGTAAACAATAATTGCCCTCATGTTCTGGTAATTCCCATATGCAGATTGAAGACCAATAAAGAAGTGAAAAGAAATTGATTCAGATTCATATCTTTATTTAAGCATGCACCACGGCACATTTAGTCCAGATTATACTTTTTTTCCTGTAATTTCCACGAACACTGCAATAGCATTGGATGATAATGATAAATTTAAGTTTATTTTTCTACATATTAAGAAAATAATTCTTAAATATTGTCTTTGTATCCAGACAAATGTAGCCTACTTGTTTTAAATATAGCTGTACTGATTTTAAGATATGTGGCCTAAAATATTGCCTCATTTAAAGATTATGGCACTAGCATATTCTGAATTCAAGCACATTTTACAAAATATTGAGAAAATAATACTAAAATATTGTCTTTGTATCCAGACGAATGTACTTGTTTTAAGTGTAGCTGTACTGATTTTAAAGTGATATTATACTACTTTTCTGGTCTTAATTTCTCATTGATGACTCCTATGGAGCAACCTCACTCGAATCACAGCACAAAAAAACTTGCAGATTTTCGGGAAACTCTTCCTATCATCTGAGCGCGCTCAGCCGTCTCTGTCCACATTCGGCTTTGTGCTTCTCCGCCCCCTCGCCCCCCTCCTGCAAACCCCACTCCGTTGTGATTGGTTACCTTCCTTCCGGAACACTTTCAGCAGCGCAAGGGCAGATTTGAGCAGGAAGGTGGGGGCATGGCCGGAGCGCGCCTGAGCACGTTGCAGCATTACCATATATGGAAAAATCCGGATTTGTGACGTAACGAATGCAGGAAATTTGAACAAGTGAATTCTCGACCGGCTGCCCTAGTGTTTAGCGCTCTGCACAGCCACCCCAGACGGTCAGCAGGGAATACATCTAAATGCATGTAAGTCATTATTTGATACTTTAGTATGGTTAAATATGACTATAAATCATTATAACAATGTATATAGGTCATAAAAGTCGAAAAAGTATAATAGGTCCACTTTAAGAAATGTTGCCTAAAATATTGCCTTATTTAAAGATTATGGCACTAGCATATTCTGAATTTAAGCACATTTTCCTTAATATTGAGAAAAAAAATCACACACTTGTTTTAAGATATGTATGGGGTTTTCAAGGCTAGATATATAAACTTGTTTTAAGAAGTCTTGGCAAGCCCAATTTTCCTGTTCTGTTGGCAGATAATTTTGCTTATTTTAAGTCATATATCCCTAAATTTATTACTTTATTTTCTTGTTTTTTTAGGCTGAGTTTTTGCAGTGTAAGTGGCAGTAATTTTTCATCTGTCTGACCCAACCCATTCAATAAATAAAGTAAAAAAATCAATATATGATATCAAGTTGGGTGTCTCAATAAGCTTTTTAAAAAATCTGATTTGAAATTAAATGTTCATATATATTATAAAACTTAGTTTAAAAAACTGCTTTTTATTGTCTAGAACGGACATAACATAGTAGAAAGATTTAGTGCATTAGGTTGCTTTAAATTTAGTAAAATCCTCTTATTTCCCATAAATTCCTGTTAATTCCCATGGAAAGTTTCCAACTTTGAAAATTCCTGGAATTTTGCAACCCTAGTCCTAAATCGTCAAGTTAGAACCTACTCTTAGCCTTAAAGAGCACCTATTATGCTTTTTCAACTTTTATGACCTATAAACGTTGTTATAATGATGTATAGTCATGTTTAGCCATACTAAAGTGTCAAATGATGACTTTCATGCATTTAGATGTATTCCCTGCTGACCGTCTGGGGTGGCTGTGCAGAGCGCTAAACACTAGGAACGCCGGTCGCGATTCACATGTTCAAATTTCTGGGATTTATCTACATAGATCAATCCGGATTTTCCATGTATGGTAATGCTGCAACGTGCTCAGGCACGTTCCTGCCATGCCCCCACCTGCCTGCTCGAATCTGCCCGGCGTCGCTGAAAGTCTTCCGGAAGGTAACCAATCACAACAGAGTGGGGTTGGCAGAAGGGGGGCGAGGGGGCGGAGAAGGACGAAGCCCAGTGTTGACAGAGAATGCTGAGCACGCTCAGATGAGAGGAAGAGTTTCCCGAAAATCTACTGTTTTTTGTGCTGTGATGCCTGTCAGGTTGCTTTATAGGTGTCATTAATGAGAAATTAAGACCAGAAAAGTAGTATAATAGGAGATCTTTCAAGCTGTTTTGTGAATACGGCCCTAGATGAATAGAATGGGCTCATTCTTTACATTCCCCTTTTGTGCGTGTTTATGTGTATACATTTTTAAATGGATATGTTTGGATGTCTGTGATCACGTATTTTCTCAATATCTGCATATAGCTGGTGATTTACCAGTGCTGTAATGGTCCTATGCTGCTCTCCTTTATTGTTGATCATCCTGATCCCAGCACTTTGGAACATGCGCTTCATCTGCTCTGGAGTTGCAGTGGTGGTAAAGTCCACATCCTCGGGCTGCTTCCCAGACAGCAGGTCCAGCACAGCACCTCCAGCTATCCTCAGCTCATACTGGTTCTTCTTAAACAACTCTGCAAAGAATACAACTCAAAGTTATAGGAGTTGGGCATGTTTCTGGAAATATGAGGAATCTCACTGCAGAGCCAGAGATAAAACTTTCCTGGCCATGAATCAAAACAGAAACATTTCAATAGTTTTTTAATTGCAGTTCTCACTTTCCCAATTAAAGTCGAATTATCTCAGTTTGGGGTGAATTCTAATGGAGCCAGTGTTTCAAACCAGAGGTGTAATGTAACCAGACAACAAAGGTTTCGTAACATTTATTATTGTCTAAGTCATATTAAATGTAGGACACAGCTTTTTTTAGTGATTGACCCATAAAAGTCAAAATTAGTTTGGCCTCTGCTGCATCAATTTTAACTGTCCATTTTTCTTCTGCCTCTGGCCCAGTTCCCAAAGTTTAGGAGAGCTAGATATCCCGTTAAATCCCTGTTTAGAGCTCAAACAGTAACTTGGTAGAGTTCGAACTAAAAACAATGATTTAAAAAAAATAATATCTGTTTTCAGAACAAAATAAACACTAAACAGCCTTGGGGAAATGCCTTTCGATTTAGGATGAATATAGCCTGATCTTGAGGCAGATTCTTAACCCATTGATGACTATGGCATTCTAGGATGCATGTCCTTAATGCCTGAGGGTTTTCTGAAAAAATACTACGAATTGTCAACTTCTACCAAAACCTTAATATCTTTATTTTTTATTTATTTATTTAATTATTTCAGGACAATGCACATTGATAAACATAGTCATTCCAACATGTAAATGTGCCAGATTGTAGCCCAGGGGCTAATTTCCATCTGTTGTCCATAGGCAGGTGGATGTTACAGTAAAAGCAATACAAGAGATATACAATAAATACATAACATGAAAAGGTTCTATAGAAAGCAAGGACAAACATAAGTATTGGTTAAAAAGGAAATACAATTCAATAGAAAGTGGGCCGATACAGTGCTGTTATATGTGGTTACATGTTTGGTTATCAGTAAGCCATGTCTTTATTTTGCGCTTAAAAGAGGCCAGTGTGGGACATGCCCTTATAGTTGGAGGTAGTGTGTTCCATAATGCAGTACCGGTAACGGAAAGGGTGTTATGGCTAAAAACAGTTTTCCTGAAAGGAATCTCACAGTCCCTGTTTGCAACAGCTCTGGTGATCCGAGTCTGTTTGTACCTAATAAACTCTAGCAGTGGTGGTGGCGCCAGGCCATGTAGTACTTTGTAAATTAAGCATACACAGGAGAATTTACAGAAATTATCGAAACTCAGTAAATTATATTTCTCTAAGATGTTACAATGATGGTAAGAGAAAGGTTTTTTATCTAGGGTTTTAAGTGCCTTTTTGTACAGAAGCTTAACTGGTTTTAAGATAGTAGAACCCGACATGGACCAGCTGATGATGCAGTAGTTCTGGTGAGAAAGTATCATGGAATGCAGAAACATCATAGCAGCTGCATCTGACAGACATCCTCTGATTTGCTTGAAATTACAAAGATTGAATTTAATTTTTTGGGATATCATTTTAACATGTTTTTTGAAAGTAAGTCTGGAGTCTATAATCACGCCTAAGTATTTAAACTCATTGACAACTTCCAACTCTTCTGTGCCCAAGAACACCCCAGAATGAGAACGCATAGTAGACTGTTGCTTCGACAGGTATAAACACACAGTTTTTTTTGCATTTAAGATGAGACATGATCTGTTGAGCCATGTTTGTATATGTGTAAGGGCTGATGAGAGAACAAGTGCTGCCTCCTCAGGATTTTTTGCTTTAGTGAAAATTACAGTGTCGTCGGCATAAAGCTGGACATCAACATCCAAACAGTATTCAGGTAAGTCATTAACCCTCTGAGCCCTGAGGCCATTTTCTCGTTTTTACATACTTTTATAAATTACCATTTTAGAGGGCAAGTAGATAACATAATACCCAGGTGATTCATATCAAAATGTTCAGAACACTCTCAGCTATCAGTAAGGAAGGTTCAATTTTGCCCTAGTCCAATGTAAAAAAAAAATATTTTGACATAAATGTTGAAATTTGAAGTCCGATTTTTGAAAAATTTCGAATTTTGTGTGAAATAATACCTTTATTCATCTGATTGAATTATTTTGGCTCTTGAAATTGCTTCTCCAAAACATTAGCTTCTAAAATGTACTAGAATTTTTCCATAAAAAGGTTGGGAAGAGCAAAAAACATGACTAAAATGATCTTTTTGTCCAAACGTTTTTTGGGTTGAGATCTAAGGGCATTTTCTCGATTTTACATGCTTTTATAAATTACCATTTTAGAGGGCAAGTAGATAACATAATACCCAGGTGATTCATATCAAAATGTTCAGAACACTGCCAGCTCTATATTAGGGAGTTTCAATTTTGTCCTAGACCAATGTGAAAAAAAATATTTTGACACAAATGCTGCAATTTGAAGTAAGATTTTTGAAAAATTTGGAAACTTATGTGTAATAATACCTTTATTCCCCAGGACAAATTGTTTTGGCTCTTGAAATTGCCTCTCCAAAACATTAGCTTCTAAAATACACTGGAATTTTTCCAAAAACAGGTTGAGAAGTACAAAAAACATGACAAAAATGATTTTTTGTCCCAACGTTTTATGGGGTTAGGTTTAAGGGCATTTTCTCGATTTACATGCTTTTATAAATTACCATTTTAGAGGGCAAGTAGATAACATAATACCCAGGTGATTCATATCAAAATGTTAAGAACACTCTCAGCTCTCAGTAAGGAAGGTTCAATATTGCCCTAGACCAATGTAAAAAAAAAATATATTTTGCCAAATGCTGAAATTTGAAGTCCGATTTTTATAATAGATGTCACTTACAAAAAAATCATGAAGAAATACAATAATTGACTAATGTTAACATGCTAATACTAAAATAAAATATGAATAGTGTGGATGCAGGAGGACTTCAGATGCTGCCAGAGGAAGGACCTGATCCACACCGTCTTGTCTCCACCAGGGAAAACTGGAAGAGAACAGACAGACAACAAATGAGCCAAGAAAAGTGAACAGGCATGAAAACAAAAAGAGTACTATCCTGCTGAGCGAAAGCATTATCCCCATTTACAAAGCATTAGCTTCTATAGTGCACTGTCATTTTCCAAAAAAAAGTTGGGAAGTGCAAAAAAACATGACTAAAATCAAATTTGCCAAAATACAAATAGTCTCTTACTCTACTTTGACCACATATGAGGAATTAAGCAAAATGAGACTGAATAATGACTTGATACCACATATAAAAAGGTCCATGGGATGTGTAATGAAAGGGACGCATCACAATCCGTGTAAATGTGATACCCTGTCCCTAGGTATGGCTGCACAAGTGACATTACAGCATCGTAAGAGAGGCCATGTCCGGAGGGGATGTCACTTTTCCCTGTGTAAATGTTAAAATCTATGGTGTAGCCATTGCTTGAGTCCGCCAAAACGAACAATTTGAAACCCCACTTAGTAGGTTTGGCCTTCATGTATTGAGTCATTCCGGTTTTAACCTTTGAGGCAACCATCCTTTCATCCACAGCCAGGTTTTAGTGTGGATGAAAATAGGTCTTTGCTGCGGTTTTGATCGAATTGAGGAGAGGTTTGACCCTGAAGAGTTTGTCGAATTGTGGCATTCCCTTCTTCCTATCATTGTTTACATCTTTATCTGGATCACTTATGTGTAAGTTCCAGGAGATGACACCAAATCTGTCCCTACTCATGACTGTTGCCGCAAATGGACAGGTTAAACTGTGGTTCTGCCTCCAGTAATCAGCAATGTGGTGTAGTCTAAGCAGGGCCATGTAAAAGAGGAGTCCAATGTACTTGTAAAACTTCTCAACTGTCAAATCAGTCCATTTAAACTTTTTACCCATGGCAATTTTTTTGGCAGCCTGTTTGTTTGTGTTGCTACAGAGTGTGTGTACAGTGTGTGCAGTGAAACACAATTTGAAGAGCTCAATTGGTGTGTAGAAGTGTGTGCCTAGCTGTGGGCCAGGGGTGTGTGCAGGTTGAAACCTGGAGACAGGAGGAGCGGTGTCCTGGTCTTCCTCAGTCTTCAAAGCCCGCTGCTGCGTAGGGGGTGCTGGTGGAGTTGGGACACGGGACCTCTTGCGGGTGGTTCTCCTCTTCTGCTGGACCTGGTGCTGCCACAGATTCACAGAAATCAGTCTCATTATCTCATAACAAAAATATTCAAACTTCACAACTTGTATTTGCAAACAACAGTGTAATAAAAGTCGATGCAAAAACATTTCCATTCTCTACTATTTGTAAATTGTAAAGGTAAATACTTTTACACAGAATACACACCTATTACTATTATTTTCAAACAAAAGTAGTGCTATCAATAGAGAAATCAGTCCCTGTAATGTCAAGAATGCAAAATTCAAGCTATCTTACATTTACACACAGAGCTTCATTTGCCATTTCTAAAATAAATTATTATACCCGTTTATAAACAGCTGTATAGCCTACTACAATATGTTTGTTTCTCTCTCTCTCTCTCTCTCTCTCTCTCTCTCTCTCGTAACTTCTGTCTCCTCCCCTCAGCCAGACTAAATGACGACTTTCCATCTCCCACAACAGACAGCGCTGCCACCGATTAATGCCTATGCTGGTTCATTCACCATTTTCGTACTCATACGCAAACATATTGACACACACACACACACACACACACACACACACACACACACACACGGGTGTCCATTTATGCGAGACAGCTAGCAAACAAAATTGAGACACACGGGGAAAATTGTACTGTTTTGAACCTAGCCTACATTGTTGCACCCACTAAATCAATAATGCACAGACACTGCGGAGAATTAAGTAAGACTATTGAAATATATTTCTATTCTCTACCTTTTGAAAACTATTACTTGTTTTCAAACAACAGAAGGCTGGCGACAAGAGTATACAGCTCTGTCACGTCAGTTCCAAAAAAAAAAATCGGTCATGACACGGACGCAACATTCAAGCTAGTTTACATGTTCACACTTAGCTTCCATTACAAAAACAGACGTTTTGTCAAATAAATGCTCTTACCCGTCTTCAAATGGATCCATGTCATCTTCATATTCCTCTTCGTCAAAGCCCTCAATGTCGGAATTGGCGTCTTCCTCATCACTGCTCCTCTGAATCTCGTCGCAGGCCTCAGCTGTCGAACATCCGCGCCGTGGTGAAGTCGAAATAGGAGCATGAATAGGAGTCCTTTGTTCAGTGATTGTAAACATGTTTGACAAGTAATGGGGAGGTCCTTAGTGATTACACCAAGTTGATTGGATGGTTTTTCACAAAATATGACAGCAAGCAGCTCTACCAATCACGCAAGGGAAAGGGCCGATGACGTTTTCGCAAAATGTTGATTGACAAGCGGCTCAGCCAGTAGCGCAACGGAAAGGATTGATACATTTTCGCGCCTCTCAGCAACATATCTCTGGCTGTGAGTCACGTATACTATCGTGAGAATATGTCCCTGAAAGGGGAGAATCCCAGCTTTCCGGAGATATTTAAACCACATTGCTGCGATTTAATAATGTTAAATAATGTATTAAAACATAACGAAATCACCGATAGAACGCAGTACTGCGGGCTCCGGGTTCAGAGGGTTAATATACAGTGAAAATAGAATGGGCCCCAGTATGGACCCTTGGGGGACTCCTACTGGACAACTCACGTAAGCAGAACTGGCCCCGCCCACCACAGTGCATTGTTCTCTGTGGGACAAGTATGACTGGAACCAGTTAATAGTTTGAGCAGAAAAATTGAAACGAGACAATTTAGATAGGAGCACCTTGTGATTGACGGTGTCGAAGGCTCTTTTTAAATCTAAGAATACGGCACCAACACATCCATTTTTATCAAGCTGACATTTCATTTTTTCCATAAACATGGCCAATGCAGTCTCGGTAGAGTGGTGTGGCCGAAACCCGAACTGCATGGGATGTAGAGGTGTTTGACTAGTACTGAGAAATTCAATGATCTGTTTAGTAACCCATTTTTCAATTATTTTGGAAATTATAGGTAGAATACTGATTGGTCTATAATTATTCATGTCAGATTTGTCCCCCGCTTTAAATACAGGGGTAACCGAGGCCAATTTCCACGCCTTAGGGACAATGGATTTTTTTATAGATAAATTAACCAGATGCATGATCGGAGCTGCTAAAGTCACCTTATGTGATTTAATAAAGCTACTATCAAGCCAATACATATCCTTGGCTTTAGAGTTGTTCAGGGTTGTAATGATTTCAATAACTTCTGGCTCTGTGATTTCTTGGATATCAAATTTGGGATGAGCATTGTCAGTTAAATTGGGAAGCTGCTGATTAGAACCTTCAGAAAATGTGAATTGTTTCACCAAGTCATGTATGGATTTAATGAAAAAGGAATTAAACTCTTGTGCCAGAGCCACAGGATCACTCACCAATTGATTATTAATTTTTAATTCCAAGACTGTAATTTCCTGCTTGTTTTGTTTCCCTGTTAATTTATTTACGTTCTGCCATATTTTTTTACTGTTACCTCTAGCGTTTTCGATAATTTGGATAAAAAAATTTGCTTTAGCCTTGCGTAATTCAGATGTTACTTTATTTCTGGCTCCTGTGAAGTTGAGTCTGTCTATGTAAAGTCCAGATTTAATAGATTTTCTGAGCAACTGATCCCTATGCTTCATTAGTTTTAAACAGGCTGAGTTAAGCCAGGGGAGAGATTTAGACTTGTTTCTCCCATGGCGCCCTCTCCTGGAGAAAGAGAGGATTACTTCTTTGACTTTTAAGAGAAATAAGTCACTGCCAGCCTCTGCATCATCACATTCCACAAGGCCAACCCAGTCAATATCTTTCAAAGCTCTATCCACATTTTCTAATTGGTTCATAGGTATTTTCATATTAATAGTACGGTTGGTTGAGCTATGACACGGATTTTCTGAGCGTTTGACTTTTCTAGAAAAAAAGATTACATTATGGTCTGAGAGACCTGTTAACAGGTTGTGGGTTTTTGGAATCCTTTCCGGTTTATTTGTGAAAACCAAATCAATTCTGGAGTTAGTACGGTGCGTAATTCTAGTGGGTTGTTCTATTAGTTGAGTGAGGTTGAAATATTCTGTTCTAAGCTTAAGTTTTTTTCTGTCTTTTTTGTTATCCCAATTGACGTTGAAATCACCAAAGAGTAGAATTTCTTTTTTATGGTCACATAAGGTAAGGAGTGCTTTGAGTTGGTCGTAAAAATCCAGATTAGCAGTAGGTTTGCGATAGATGCAGATGACTGTCAGCGACATCTCTCTCTAAGCCTGTGTAGCACATAGAAACATGAAATAAAATAAATTTAAAAAGGTATCAGCAAATAAAGCTGGCCAAATAACTACAGGATGTCCCCCCCTCGGAATATTGACTATTAGGCTACTAATATTGATTGCAAGACATTTAGCCTACACGATAAGAGCATATAGTTGTTTATATTTACTGAACACCCAGTCCATTTTACATACTAAATACATACATTTTTATTTGACTGAAATCAGTTTTAATCCCCGGTAGCAGGATTGGAAATCAAATTAATAGGAATCTAGTTGTAGTCTTGCAATATGAGACCCCCTGCCTTTTCAAAATTCATTCTGTGACTGAGAACTAATGATTAATTGTCCTCAAGTGTGAGTTGATTGTCTTTAGGTGTGAGAGGGTTTCAGTCTTCAGTCTTTTCAAAGTCTTTTAAAAGTCCTTTAGTGTAAGCCGAGCATTAGAGTCATGTCACCTAACATGCTTGCGAGCTCTGTGCACTTGTCACGCTGTTCACACACTTCTCGCATATTCCGAAATCGACATGTTCAGGCACACAAAGCAAATATAACACACAGAACTAACCTGCAACTTCAATAGGAGATTTAATGAACATAAAACACATGACAGTTGTCGTTTCATGTTATCCTTTTCTCTGTGATGAAGTTTCGCAGGAAGTGTTTCCATAACATATGGTTGCTGGCCAATAGCGTGAGGTTTCGTCGTGCTCTTGAGGCGGGGTTTATGAGCATATGTAAGCCAGGACCATAGGTCCGTCACTCAGTAAACACAAGCGAGGAAGAAAGAAGTTCAGCGGGAGCATAATTAGGTCTATGGTTAACGTCCGAAGTCTTTTGAGTTGGTGAACTGTTCTGAGGTGAGATATACTATACCACGTTTTTTGCAGTGAGATATCAATACATTTGTCTTAATTGTTTACAGTCGATACATGTTGTTTTATCAAGAATTCACATAATGTACCACGCAGTTAACACCAGTCAGCAAGTAGTTAATATACTTAACTTGGCTCGTTCGAGCTTTGCAGCTTGCCTGGAATGTAGACGAGTATAGCCGAGTGCAGCCTGGAATGTAGACGAGTATAGCCGAGTGCAGTCGGGGGAGTGACGAAAAGCCTGTTCATGACCAGGATGTCAAATATTAGAATAATGGCCTAAATGTTGATTTGGAAAAATACATGTTTCAATTTAGTGGTCGAGGTTCCGGTGTCGCGAAAGTTACCTCCGGTAAGAAGTGCGTGCGCCTAGAGGCGAATTTAGCCATTACGCAAAGGTAGGCAATTGCCTTGGGTCTCATAATCATCTATACACGTTTGTTTTACTCTTCATTCATCAATCACCGTTTACGTGCGGACGTTAGCATCACACTGGGAACTGAGGGACACGTCCTACATTATTGATAACGTTACTGATAGGCCTACTCTATAATTTGGTTTAAGTAGACCCTTACCTATAAGAAAAATATGTGGTGTCATCTCAGGCTATTTTTATTTATTTTTTATTTCCCTAAAATAATCAACATGGACATGTGCTTTGTCAATTGAGTTACCAACACCAACTTGTATTAAATAAGTATTTGAAGTTACACTATATTTAGGGACAAACATGCTATTCTTAATATAAATAATTTATAATTATACGTATGTATACATTATTCTGGTTTGGACACACAATAAACATGGGGTCATGGCGGGGAAAGGGTTAATAGTAACAGGTTTGACAGTAACAGGTTTGACAAAATATCAAGAGTACCTATTTGCAGACCCATGGAGAAACGGAGCTCCACCAGAAACACGATGGGGCCACGCCCCAAACTAATTTCATTGGTCAGAATTGTAACCTACTCTGAGATTGTTTTCACATTACGCTGCAGCTCCGACTGAAGAAAGAGTGTCACTGCCACAACGCGACCCCGTACAGTTTAAAACAAAATCACTCCATAGGGATGTTTTTATCATTTGATCGATCAGACTGTGATGTCTTTTACTGTGACATCACAGTAATATTTACAAAGTATGTTTTTTTAACCCTATATTTCTCTTTCTGTGATGTCACGAGAAAGAGAAATATAGGGTTAAAAAAACACTCTTTCTGCCTTTTCTCAGGCTAGGATGAACCGATTTTATTTTTTTTTGCACATTTATACTACATAGGATCTCAGAATTCAATACACCTTCATATTCAAACCGGTGAAGTAGGCCTTTAAGTAAACTGAATTCAATTGAACTATGTTATTTAGGGGGTCGTGGGTGCGCTCTCGTAAAGCTCGATTGCCTAGCCTACTGTAACTTGCTCGCCAGTGGGCGGCATAGTTTTACACCGCCACTGTATTATTCTAGCGGTGTCGCACCGTGGTTCGGTTGCTCTCACTTGAAGCCCGGTTGCATACCTTATTCGGATTACATATTTTAATTGGCTCGACAGGTCGCGTTGTTGCTTGGGTGTGCTCTCGCCTAGAGCTCGATTGCCTAGCCTACTGTAACTTGCTCACCAGTGTAGGGCCCTATGATTTCCGCGATAACGAAAACACGGACGGAATCACGGAATTGGGCAATACATCAGGTCGGCAATCAGGCCACGCCCCCTTTGGGGGGAAAACAAACCGAACGTGCCATTGACTATAATGCAAAATTGCGGTCCAAAACAGCACAAAAAGAAAACGATCAGAGGTAAATAAGTTAAAATTTGATCGACCGACACAATGTCAAAATCCTTCACAACAACTTTGCTGGCTGGATAACGTTAAAGACACTTATAAATGATTAATTTGGTCAACCTAAAACCATGTCTTTTTAGTCTCTCAGCATCAAGCTGGCGCAATGATCCGACCCATTGGCCAGAGATATCATGCCCTGATATATATCTTCACCTCACTGAGTCTCTATGTAAGCTGATTACACGTGAAATAATTGTTATTTTAAGTTTTGTTGTCTGTAATAATGCTTACTATGTTAATAGTATAGCGCTATGCCTTGACTAGACTGTACCAACTGTTCTAACGGCTCATTACGATAGCAAACTCCCACTGAAATGCATAGCACGGGGGAAGCCGGGAGCTTCCTGCTGTCATACAGACCTTATTTAGGGGAATTTTTGGGGGCATGACGAAGGAATAAAAGCATGATGTTTGTTTTTTACCATGTAAACCACACAACAGCTCAGGACATTGCAGATTTTAGCTATAACGGCTTATTTTGAATGATCGCGCTGTCTATGTCTATGGCAGGGGTGGCCACTAGGTCGATCGCGATCGATTTTTTTTACTATGAAAGAGCGAACGAGCCGTGCGAGCATGCGCCGACGTTCGGTGGAGGGAGAGAGGACACCACTTTCTAATTTGACAGTGAGCTAACCAAAGCTAATCCAAGTCAAGGAAGTGGAGAGGCTTCTGCACTGTGACAAATTCTATTATGTAAAATACAGCCAGAGAGAGGAAGACTGTTCACACAAACAGACCACCACATATTCTAGTGCAGGGGTGTCCAAACTACTAAACTTTTTTGCATTTCTTAGTTAACCCACTAGTGCAGGGGTGTCAAAACTGATTGATTGGCCCGTGGCACATTTTAAAAATATGATGTAATATGGCCCTTTTAATTTTTAAATAATTTAAATGCACTCATTATATTACAGAGAAATATGTCCCATAAAAGAAAAAGAGCACCAAGCCCATCCCAGAGGACCCTGCATAATATTTTATTTTAAATAATATTATTATGGAAAATCCATGTGTCCTTCTCCAATAGCTTCCAATTCATCTGACACAGTGTCTCCATTTTTTTTCATATAAAATTCTTCAGCTTTAGCCTCTTAATTTTCCTCTCAAAGTGCACCAGATTCATGCATTTCACTTTAAAAACTTTAAAAAATCTCCCGGAGGGAGATTTTTTAAATACATTTTTTTTAGATACATTTCTTAGAGGGGCGGGATCTCGGCTGGCTACTATTTTCACCCAGCTGGACATTGGACGCAAAAGCAGAAAACACTGGGTGTATCGATGGCATTTAACAAGAGGGGGGGGGTGTATCTGTTTAATGTGCAAGTAAAGTGTTGCCGTGAAGAAGGATTACAATTTACGAAGACACTATGAAACTAAACATCAGAGCAGCTATGTCCTGATAAATGTGTTATTTTTGCAAAGTGGCCTGGCCCTTCGTAGATTTTTCTGTATGTGGTCCGTTCATGCTATGAACGATAGCTTCCAATTCATCTGACACAGTGTCTCCATTTTTTTTCATATAAAATTCTTCAGCTTTAGCCTCTTAATTTTCCTCTCAAAGTGCACCAGATTCATGCATTTCACTTTAAAAACTTTAAAAAATCTCCCGGAGGGGCATACCCCCGGACCCCCCTTAGAGGGGCGGGATCTCGGCTGGCTACTATTTTCACCCAGCTGGACATTGGACGCAAAAGCAGAAAACACTGGGTGTATCGATGGCATTTAACAAGAGGGGGGGGGTGTATCTGTTTAATGTGCAAGTAAAGTGTTGCCGTGAAGAAGGATTACAATTTACGAAGACACTATGAAACTAAACATCAGAGCAGCTATGTCCTGATAAATGTGTTATTTTTGCAAAGTGGCCTGGCCCTTCGTAGATTTTTCTGTATGTGGTCCGTTCATGCTATGAACGACAGCCACCATCGCCGTCTTTCGCGCCCCCTCCACCCGCTCGTTCGGCTGTCATAAGAGCATCAGAGCCCTCGTCTTTTTTTCTCCCCCTCTCGTCGTTGTTTTCACATGGCGATTAAAGTAAACACTCACAAGGCACAGACTACGTCACAGGTGCGCGCCCAGGAGACTCTGGTTGGGAGGGGTGAGTGAGTGAGCCACAGGAAAGAGCGAGAGAAGCGAACACCAGCGAGTTTGCCGGTGGCGGCGGCGGCTAAAAAAAACACATTACGTGCCAATTTGTATTCGATGGTCGCGATAGGGTCATTTTATACATCCCCTGGAGCACATCTCGCGATACATCGAATATATTCGAGATATTGCCCAGCCCTACCTCCAACCAGCTCATGGTACCAGTTGCAGTGAGTAACCTTGCGGCTGGGCATCCTTCATACTACAGGGGATGACATGCTGTCCACAGCTGCGTCCTGTAACCTCTTAGAGGTGGGCAGCTCGGCTAGAGGGTCAGTGTCCGTCCGTGACTCGCCAAGTATGGGGTTAGATGACGCTCTGGTTTCATCTGCACCCACGAATGCCTTCTTTTCGGCAGGCCCTCAATCCTCCGTTTCTGTGTGCCTCCCTCTGAGCCTTATTCCGCAGAGCTCCGTAGATGCTGGCCAGATTTAAGGGCTCTCTCCCATCACACTAGTGACAGCAGAGCTCTGGCAGACATGCACAATGCTGATAGTTAGGGATTGGACTGGTTAGCTCCGATTGAGCCTGCTATAGCATCCCTGGTTGTCTCCCCAGATGAGGCTCTGAGAGCCGATGTGCGCTGCCCTCAGCCCCAGTGCCGGATTTCAGGCGATCTCCTTACTAGGAGTTACGACATTGCTGCCTGTGTGGGCCATCTGGGAATTTGCTTTCTCACACAGTCCTGGCTCGGTCGCAAACCATACAGGGGTCAGGTGCTGGTCACTCAGCATGGACCCTCAGTGATGCTTCACTGCAGACTTTGCATTATGACTTGGGGAGCTAGGCAGGTTATGTCAACTGTGACGTGGCGCGCCGCCAGGGTTGGCTGGCCAGACATTCGGCCAGCTGCTCTTCAGGCCCGGTGCGAAGTGTTCAGGTTGACCAGGCTAGACAGTAGTTGCACGCTGCGACGTGCGCCTCTGCCTGATTCCAGGCCGGGAACCTCTGTGGTACCCCGTGCCAATAGCTTCAACCACGTTCAGGTGGACAATCAAGGGGCCAGTGCTTCTCAGCACATTCTGTACAGCGCCGTAACACTGCGCTACAGCTGCATTTCAGGCGCCAGGAGGTCGGCGTCCAGCCTCCGCCCTCCCCCAGAGTCCTTGGGGGTGCTACTCGATGCTCGGTAGGTTCTACTCAACCGAAGTTCAGGCACCAGGAGGTGGGGCGGGGTCGTCCCGTTCTGGACTAAGACGGCGGAATCAGTGCCTCACGATTCTTCCTTTCCCCATGCTGCATGTTCCAGGGGTCCTCCAGTCTATCGCTCAGGCGGACTGGGTTGTGTCATAGCCCTGAAAGATGCTACTTTCAAGTCCCTACTGCCCAATGTCACAGGTGGTCCTCCCCTTTGCATTTCTGGGCAAGGTGTACCAGTTCAGGGTTCTTCCGTTTGGGCCGTCCCTGGCTCTGCATATATTAAACAGTGTGTGGCAGCATCCCTGCCACCATTACAGCTCAACTGGTGCTTGACTCGGCGGCCATGCGAGACTGCCTTTCTCCGTAGCGCGTAGCTACCGTTCAGCAGCTACTACAGCACTTCATGCAATGGAGGCTGCTGGAGTACAGCCTCTTCCTTCGACTGATGAGTATGCTGACCTCAGCATTATCTAATTATCATTATCTAAGCTGTCCAAGTTCCAGGTGTCCGGAACACAGCGATAGAAAAGGGCCACCCCCGGGGAGTGGAGACTCCATCCGGAGGTGGTGGGCATGATTGGGACAAGTATGGCAGGGCAGTGGCATATCTCTTTGCTTCCGAAGAGATGACCCACTGTCCCCCTGGGTTCTCCTAGATGGAGAGGACCAGTCCCCTAAGGCAGGCGGCTCTGGCTAATGCTTGGCCAGTCAGCTTGCTTTATGCATTTCCTCCAATTCTTTTGTTACTGGCAACACTGGACGGGGTCCAGCATTGCAGTTACAGCCTACGTTTGGTGGCTCCACATTGGCCAGGAAGGCCATGGATCCCAGCGTTACTAAACTCCTCAAGGAGAGCCTTGGTGCCTTCCAGGGAGACAGGACCTTCTGTCTCAGGTAGGCGGACACATGTGGCACCCGAACTCGGGGCGCCTGCAGCTGTGCGTGGGGCTCCTGGTAGCCAGGACCCACTGTTGACGTATTGCGACCAGTCAGAGGTCCATACCTTTTTAACTTCAGGGGCACTCTCCACTACATGGCACTATGCAAACAGGTGGAAGTTGTTTTCACAGTGGTGCATGGCACATGGCGAAGTCCCATGGACTTGCTCAGTGATAGAGATACTACACTTTCTGCAGTCTGTGTTGGGCAGCAGGAGAGCTGCTTCCACCCTGTGCGTCTATGTGGCTGCGATATCGGCCGCACATGCAGAGGTGGATAACCAGACGGTAGGGTCCCACTACCTAGTCAGGCAGTTTCTGAAGGGAGGCCCGAGGCTTCATTTAGCCACCATGACCCCTGAGGGCACCATCATGGGACTTGCAAGTAGTCCTGAGGGCCTTAGGTCTACCCCCATTTGGGCCGCTGAGTCAGGCAGACCTGACGCGGCTGTCTATGAAGACGGCATTCCTCCTTGCCATTGCGACTGCAATCGGTCGGTGAACTCCATGCCTCGTCAGTGAGCCAGGCGTGCTTGCTCTGGCATGCAGAAGGGTCAGGAGTGGTGCTCTCGCCAAATCCATCCTTCCTATCCAAACGATTGTCTCCCCACCATGTAAAGCAATCGATTGAGTTGGCTGCTTTCAGGCCCTGTTCTCACGGTGAAAACGTGACAGTTTTCCTGTTTTTGGTTTAAAAAAAAAAAAACCCCGTTCAGGCACAATTTATCAGACATCTTCACTCGTACACATGTTTTCAGAGGAAACGGGACGAAATCGCTGTAGTAAGCATGCCATGCCAGCAGTTGGCGGTACAAGGTAGTAGTAGATAGCTTTTCCGGTACAATTTGATGCATAAAACCTTACTGTAACCGAAAATTAATGCCACTAACGTTCATAAAGCGGTTGGTGTAAGCTTGGGGTTACAAGTATTGTAAATGACAAGCTTTCTGTCCTCTTATTTCACCCATTGAACTCGTGAAAATAGAAGACATGCTGGTAGTGAAGGGGCTTTGTGAGCGGCTATCTTTCCTGTTAGGCGTACTTCAAAATAAAAGTCAACTCACATTTGTCCAGTGAAATGCTATTAATGTTTAGCCAATGACATGCTTTTACTGTGAAGCCGTAGCCTTAATGTTCCTTTTGTTGAACAGTAACAGTAACTTAACCGCTGCGAACTATGGATAGTGTTTTTTAATGTAGAGAGCCGTGTCCCTGGCATATAGAAGCTACACACGTTTATTTTGCTAGAAAAACTGGCAGAGCACAAATCTTTCCCCAGACAAAGTGGCGCGGCGGTTGCATGGTATCAATAACTTACTAATATACTATAGACTAAATTGGCGAGTGTTATATTTGAGCCCTGCACGACACTCTCCGCTGATCACAGTGATGGTGCCGCGGAGACACCGTGCATGTTATGTTGTCTTCTAACTTTATAACTCGCGTGTGGGTATTTTGTCAGCAAATGTTATAGACTATGCATACGTGAAGTAGGGATGGGGCCGATCCGATCCAGTATCGGTATCGGCTCCGATATGGGCGAAATCTACGGATCGGATATCGGACTGACAGCTCCGATATAAAATCCGATAAAAAAAATAAAAAAAATTAATTCATTTTTTTAATTTTTTTTTTTTATTTATTTTTTTATAAACTATGAAAGAGCGAAAGCCCCGTGCGAGCAGATGCCGACGTTCGGTGGAGGGAGATATGATTTGAATACTCGTTCTAAAAAAACACACCAAAGTCTGAGTTTCTTACTTTTTCCCGTGGAAGTGAACAGAGCTGTTGTTCCGTTCCAAATCAGCTGTGCCATCGTAGCTTAAACGAGTTTATTAATCCATCCTGGAACATGCGTTTTCGGTGATTTATAAATCCAAACAAAAGATCCAATATTGTTAGTCTTCTGTGTCCATATTATATCCATTATTGACCGCGTATTCCTATGATGCAAGGCAGTCACTGTTGTTTGGCAATAGCAGCGCTGCATAGGGAATGTAAACAAACAGCTAAGCTAAGCTAACGTTAGCATTTCGCCAAGCACTGCTTTCCCTTCCGAGATCACGCTAATGTTGTGGTATAAAGTTAAGGGAAACACATATGCTGATATTCTTCCTCCCTCTCTGTATTCCTACTGCGCTTGGTGCCGCTTTTACTTTGCCTCGCTCTGACAATGTTATGTAGCCAACAGCTGGTGTATCACCGATTGCTCTTTGAAAGGACGGTGGCCAACTAGGTCAAAGTTCAAATAATTTGATAATTTATTTTAAATGAGCATTACATTTATATTTTAACAATTGTTGTATATATAACGTGTATATCTGAGTAGTAATATTTGCTGACAACATATATTGCAGTTTAAGCTACTTGTGCAAAAAAAACAACATAAAATATATATATATAAAATATATATATTTGGAATACTGAATTGAGCTTCGAATACAAACTTAAACAAGTTTTTGGATATTCGAATTATTCAGCCCGGCCCGAATGCATTTGTGTATTTCTTGCTCTTTTAAATAAGAATTGCTTAAGCCTTCCTAGCCTTACACATAAAGTCAGCACAAACAAAGAATTGTATAATAATTATGATATCGTATCGGACAGTATCGGTATCGGCCGATATCCAAAACCCAGATATCGGAATCGGATCGGAACTAAAAATAGTGGATCGGTGCATCCCTAACGTGAAGTGGAGCCGTGACGTCAGCCTTATCAGGGGAAATGGTTTCGGTGTTTACAAGAAACCAAAACCGTTGTGTTTTCCAAAAAATCCTCCCTGGGAGTAGATCTCAAAAACTTGCGGTTTCATGCCTGCGTTTGCTGTTTTCATGTACATGATATAGTGCAACCGCGGGAATTTTTCCGCGTTTGCACAGTTTCGTGTTGCAGTGAGAACAGGGCCTCAATCCCCTGGGCTCACCAGGGGGAGCAGAAAGAATGTCAGACCCACTGTGCCCGGTGCGGGCGCTTAGGGCATAGGTTGTGGCAACAACTAGCTTGCGTAAGACAAATACCTCTTTGTCTGCTATGGGAGCTGCAGGAAGGGGGCTGCCCTGTCCAAACAGAGACACTCCCACTGACTTGTGGATGTGGTCTTGAATGCATATAGAGCACAGGGGCTCCCCATGCCTTGGCCGTTGAGTGCCACTCTACCAGGAGTATGGCTACATCATGGGCTGCCTTGAAGCGGATTTCATGGCAGGACATTTGCGCCACGGCTACATGGTCTTCATCATGTACGTTGCGCGGCTCTACAGAGTAAATGTTGCTGCACCTCATCCGGTGGGATGACAGCTGTCTTGTTGATGGCTGCAAGCCCTTAATTGATGAGTACTCTTCGTGACCGGTCGTAGGGCGGTCAGTAGGAACGAAATACAACGATAGTTACGTATGTAACTACGGTTCTATGAGTTCCGGATGACCGCCAGAGTTCTCTGTCACTCAGACTTCTCAGACACCGCGAGAAGATCCAGTTGGAACAGAACCTCTGGTGACTTCCGGAATATATAGACATTCCCGGGGTCACCCAGGTGTCACAGGTGACTTTGTTGGTATAAAGAGCTCGACCTGCGCATGCGCGCGATGGAACATCCAGTGCTGTAAGCACCGCCTCTGGCGGTCATCCAGAACTCATAGAACCGTAGTTACATACGTAACTATCGTTTATTTTACAGGGCTCCAGACTAACTTTTTCATTGGGTGCACCGGTGCGCCTAACTTTTTCATCTAGGTGCACCAGCATATATTTTGGGTGCACCAAATTAGTGCTGCACGTTTTGAAGAAATTGTGCGATTGCAATTATAGTGGCTAATATTGCAATTTGCGATGCAATATAATAAATAAATGGTATTATGATTCTTGGTTTTCAAGGAAAATTTGCGATTATTGATAGTTTTGAAACTTGATCTCAATTTAAAACAAACACATATTAAGAATCATTGAAAATATATAGAAAATAAAGCACTGGGGGTGTGAATGTTTACAAAAATGTCTAAATGGTTACAGTCTGCAATTTTTTTGTGTACACATTTAACGTAATATGGGGGGGGGGGGGTCAACGTCACTTTTTATGCCGAGGCTGTTGGAGTGACAGTGTGCAGTGAGAAAGACAAGCAGAAAGACAGACAGAGAGAGGCAGTAATTTCATTATTTTGCTTTTTGACTTAAGTGATCATAACTGCCTATGATCATCTGTCATTAGACTGACTCCCGCTGTCGGCTCTCGAGCCGACCAGCTGATCGGACCAGCTGTTTGAGACGGAGATGAAAACAAAAGTGAAACTGAAGGTGGAGCGTGCAGTTAAATATTGAAATTAATAAATATTGTAACCAAACACAATAATGTGTTGTGTTATCTGCTTTAGTACAGTAAATCACATCGCCCTCCACTCCTGGAAATATAATCATTTCCCAAAGTAAAAAAAAAAAAAAAAAAAAACGGTTTTCATTTATTGATTTTTTTCCTAAACGTTTATGATTTACCAAACGAGTACACGTGTACTCGTGCACTCCCCTTACCTACACTGTTTTCAAAATAATAAAACACTTATTTAAAAAATAATCATAATTTCCCCATGAAAATAACGGCATTCCTCAAGACAATAGTCTCTATCAACTTACTGAAACTTGCGTGGCCCTTCACTCTCTATTAGCGACTATTACTTTCCAAGTTTTAGACATCAGTTCAATGTGTTCAACGTCACCGTACTGAATCCTAAAAATCCCCATATAGCAGACGTTGGCTTTGATTTCCGTCACAGTTCAGCGTGGATGCTGATGCGCGTCGGTGTCCATGTTTGTTTGTTTACTCTGCTGTCTGCACCATAGTTAATCTGTCTTGCACGCCGTGTAGGTGCGCGCACAGCTACACACACACACACACACACACACTCAGTCAGAGGAGCGGTTGGAACGTTTAGACACACGCACGCACATTTATCCTACATTAAATCGCAATCGCAGCCATTTGTTAGGAATGTAATTGCTCTAGCTCACATCGTGATTAGATGAATTGTGCAGCAGAGCACCCAATATTACATTCACCAAATTAAAAAAAGTTTCACTGCAGGATCTCGTAATTACGAGATAATATCTCACACGTGCAGTGTGTTCGCACCTTAAAGATTAAACATTTGGTGGTTTGTCCCGTTTTGATCTGGATCAACAGCTGTTTGTCTGTCGCTGTTTAGATCATGCCTCGTTTCCTCTGAGCAGCACAGTTCGGTTCGGCAGGGTTATCCTACTAGATCTGCCATGCCTTTCCACTGCCGACAAGAGGCTGTAGGCTACTTAAAGACAGAGATAGCCACAGTCAGAAAACAGTCTATGGGTCAGAGCCAGCTTGTGTCATTGTGGCAGCGGGACACAGTTTAGCCCGCTGATTATTATAAATTATTATATGGAACTTAAAAAATTTAAATGCACGTTTTTTACATTTACTGTTTGTCTCCTTTCCCATTTTCTCATTCAAAGGGCGACATGGAAAATAAAAAATAAGAAATGGCTATCAATTCATGTTTTACAGGCATTTTTTGAATAAAACAGTCAGTTTTTTAGTTTTTTTAAATGAAAAAAATAATTAAAACATGAATTCAAACTGTTTTTTTTGTTTTTCGTGTTTTGATTTCCAAACGGATATGGATTGAACGGAAGATACACGGATTCTTGTCCGTGTATTTTTTGATCGCTTGTTTTTAGGATTGAATCCCAAGTGACAGAAAGGAGAATACCACTCATATTTTCGTTTTACTGTTTTTCTGCTGGAATGCAGAAACGAAAATACCTGCCGAGTTCTCCTTTTCTTGCTTATTGGTACAAAACTAAAAAAGACTGACAGAAACAAGAAAACAGGAGAACGGAGAGGTTTTATATTCGATGAGCAAAATTCTGTGGTGGTATATTTTCTGAATGTTTCTAAAAGACGAAGAAAGTAGAAAGTGTGACAACTTTATGTTGCATATACAGTGCTGGTTGAAAGTATGCGAACCCCTTGAGCCTATTGGAATATTATTTATATTTTAACCTTTATTAATTAATTTAAAGCTCACATATTATACACTTTTCTGTCAATATTATATGGTCTTAGAGGTCCCTAATACGTTTTTCTTTAGTTGTTTGCTGAAAAAACCGTTCAGATAATTTATTGTAGTATGCCTCTATACCCTGATGTTCAGCTAATCTCACGATGGCCTATTTTTTAAACCGAGCTGCAGCTCCCCTCGTAAATATACAATCTTTGAGCTGCCCCCGCCCCTCTCTGGAAGCGACGGGTCCATAGCCTGTAGTAGTAGCCTGTCCACAGTGCCTGTACTGAATTAGTTAGCACGGAAGCTAACGGCTAAAAATATTACGAAAATCAGTGAAAAAAATGAGATTCAAAGTTAAACTTAAACTCTATTGCCTTCCTATGCTTTGTCTGGCTAAAAACGAGGCATTTTCAGACTGCTGTGGAGAATATAAAGAGCTTGTTATGGGCAAAATATCACTGCTTTTCCCGAAGCTAGCTCGGAAGCTAACGGCTAAAAATATCACAAATCAGTGAAAAAATTAGCTTCAAAGCTAGACTTCAACTCTATTACCTTCCTATGCTTTGTCTTGCTAAAAACGAGGCTTTGTCAGACTGCTGTGGGGAATATAAACAGCGTGTTATGAGCAAAAGCTGGTTGCTTGTCCCAAAGCTATAGCTATACACCAGGCAGTCAAAAATACCAATAAAAACAACTATTTTAGTTTCACTGTTTAAAAAATAGCACAAGTAGCTTCCTATCCGTTGTTTTATTAAAAACAAGGCATTAATAGACTGCTGTGGTTAAGATAAATTAGTGGAGTATGAGCAAAAGCATTCTGTGTTGGTGTATGTAACATTCAGGCTGTACTATGGACATCTTGTCGCTTAGCGGGGAAAGCAACATGGCTGTCGCTCGGAAAATTTTCGGGGCCGTGGACCAATAAGAAATGGGGGGGGGGGGGGTTATCATACGGTGGACGTTTCTGGTTACTAATGTGGGGGGAAGCATGGACATACAGTCCCCTCCATAAGTATCGGAACAGTGAGGCCAATTCCTTTATTTTTGCTGTAGACTGGAAACATTTGGGTTTGACACCAAAATATGAATATGAGACAATAGCTTAACATTTCAGCTTTCATTTCCAGGTATTGACATCTGGATCCAATACACAACTGAGAAGATATCATTATTTGTAAAGGAACACCACATTTTTAGGCGAGCAGAAGTATTGGAACAGATAGACTTTAAATAAATTAAAGTGAATAAAACGTACTATTTTGTCGCAAATCCTTTGCTTGCAATAACCGCATCAAGCCTGTGAGCCATTGACATCACCAAACTTTTGCATTCTTCTTTTGTGATGCTTTTCCAGGCTTTCACCGCAGCCTCATTCAGTTGCTGTTTGTGTTAAGGGGTTACTCTCTTAAGTCTCCTCTTTAGCAGGTAAAATGCATGCTCTATAGCGTTTAAGTCTGGAGATTGACTTAGCCAGTCTAAAACCTTCCACTTATTGCCCCTGATTAACTCCTTTGTTGTGTTTTGTGTCATTATCTTGCTGCATGATGGAGGATCTTCCAATCAGTTTGGTTGCATCTTTCCTTAAATTGTCAGACAAAATGTTTCTGTAAACTTCTGAGTTCATTTTGCTGTTGCCATCATGTGTTACATCATCAATGAAGAATAATGAGCCCGTCCCAGAAGAAGCCATGCAAGCCCAAGCCATGACATTGCCTCCACAGTGTTTCACAGATGAGCCTGTATGTTTGGGATCATGAGTAGATCCTTTCTTTCTCCAAACTTTAGCCTTTCCATCACCTTGGTAAAGGTTCATCTTGACAACAACACAGTAACACATGATGGCAACAGCAAAATTAAATTAGAAGTCTACAGAAATATTCGGTCTGCCAATTTAAAGAAAGATGCAACCAAACTGATTGGAAGATGCTCCATCATGCAGCAAGATAATGATCCAAAAAAACTGCAAAAACAACAAAGGAGTTCATCAGGGGCAAGAAATGGAAGGTTTTAGACTGGCCAAGTCAATCTCCAGATTTAAACCCTATAGAGCATGCATTTTACCTGCTAAAGAGGAGACCGAAGGGAGTAACCCCCCAAAACAAACAGCAACTGAATGTGGCTGCGGTGAAAGCCTGGAAAAGCATCACAAAAGAAGAATGCAAACGTTTTGTGATGTCAATGGGTCACAGGCTTGATGCAGTTATTGCAAGCAAAGTATTTGCGACAAAATATTATGATTTATTTACTTAAATTTATTTTAAGTCTATCTGTTCCAATACTTTTGCTTGCCTAAAAATGTGGTGTTCCTTTTCAAAGAATTATATCTTCTCAGTTGTGTATCAGATCCAGATGTGAATACCTGGAAATGAAAGCTGAAATGTTGAGCTATTGTCTCATATTCATCTTTTGTTGTCAAACCCAAATGTTTCCAGTCTACAGCAAAAATAAAGGAATTGGCCTCACTGTTCCGATACTTATGGAGGGGACTGTATAAAGAAAATATGGGGATGTGGCTGTGCCGACTGTGACGTAATAGTCGGCGAGAATTCTGACTCGAGTATATTGGGGGGGAGGGGTTTCAGAATGGGGGAGAGTGAGAAAAGGAGAGATTGTTATTTTTTGGGATATTTTGGCAGTCTCTAGGCACACCGTGGATCCATGGATATTTTAGAACACATTTAAAAAGTGCATTTAGCATAATATGTGACCTTTAATCAATACCAGTATTTGTTTATATGAAATAACAGATGTTTGTTTATCAGTTCAACTTTTTTCTTTTCCGGAAATCAATTGTTTTAAACAGATAAAACAAATGATTTGCCAATTTCTGTATGTCCAAAAGTTTATGAACCCTGAGCTGCATTGCTTAAATGGAGCAGGTAAAAACAATCAGGTGGGCCAAATTGAGGGATGAAATGGACCAATGTAATGAGGGACTAGATAAAACCTGTATAGGCTCACCAAAGTGAACCTATACAGGTCAGACATGCCAAGAGGAAACACAATGTCAGAGGATCACAGGAATAGAGTTGTAATATTGAACATTTGTCTGGGGATAGCTATAAGTTAATAAAAAAAAAAAATTGAGCTCCATCCGTCCACTGTGAGGCAAATAATCTATAAATGGAGAGCTTTAATAGTGACTGAACATCTGCCACATTTCCGATCCACACATAAATGTGTCTTGTTTTAAATAAATGTAATATAAATCCATAAATATATTAATTTAAAAAAGATAAGCAATTTTCATCAAAAATGTGTTTGGATATTGCAGCACTGGGTCGGTGAAGTCTGAAGTAAAGAAAGTCAGCTCCAGCAGGCATCAGCTAGACATAGCCGCTCTGCAAAGCCCGCAGCCTTCTAGCCAAAGTTACTAAACTCTTCTTTGGAGAAATGGACGCTGCAAATGCTGGAATTGTTGGTGACTCGTTTATGATTCACCAAAAACGTGGTCCACTGCGGCAACAACTCCACAGCAGTTTTAAAAATAATGCAATGACGTTGAGCTCATTCAGTCGTGCCATCTACCGTACCGTTGTGTGTCTCTGGGCATAAGCGTATTCTTGTGGGACTGCGCTCATGTGTGAAACACATTTTTGATGAAAATTGCAAATCTTTTTTTAAATTAATATATTTATGGATTTATATCGCATTTATTTAAAACAAGACACATTTGTGTGTGGATCGGAAATGTGTTTGTGAAACTTTTTATTATAAATGGATTTATTTTACATTTATATATGACGGTATCCATTTGTGTGTGCATTGAAATGTATCTGTGAGAAGAGAGTAATTTATATATAAATCAAAATACAAGTGTGAATCCTTCTCTCATCATTCATTAATATTGAGACTAATCTGACTCGATAGAAGAAGCCTCTGCCCTCAAAAAATAACAAAACTGCTTGTCACAACTTTGCCAGAGAGCACCTGGAGATACCTAAAGTCTTCTGGAAGTCTATTTTGTGGACAGATTTGTCCAAAATTAAACTGTTTGGTCATAACCAAAACCGCCATGTTTGGGCAAAAACGCAACTCTGCCTACCACCAAAAGAACCTTCTCCCAAGTGAATAATGGTAGTGGTAAATGGTCTACAAATCTCCAGATGTAATGTTTGTGTTGGCTTTTACCTGACAAATCACTTTTCTTGTGGCGCTTGTGGATATTTTTGAAGGAAGTCCACTTCTAGGCAGATGTTCACTGTTCAGTCACTCTTAAAGCTCTCCATTGTAGATAATTTCCCTTACGGTGGACCGGTGGAGCTCAAACTTTTTTTTAAATTAATTGATAGCTGTCCCGAGACAAATGTGCAAAATCACAACTCTATTCCTGAGATCTTCTGAGATTTTCTTTCCTCTTGGCATGTCTGACCTGTATGGGTTCACATCGGTGGGCCTAAACTGACCCGGTTTGATCTCTGTTTTTATCTAGTGCCGCCTAATTTATTCCCTAAAGATATCTCATTACATTGGTCCATTTCATCACTCCATTTTGCCCACCTGATTGTGTTTACCTGCTCGATTTAAGCAATGCAGCTCAGGGTTCACAAACTTTTGCACATACAAAAATTGGCAAATATTTTTTTTTATCTGTTTTAACAATTGATTTCCGGAAAAGAAAAATGTTGAATTGATAAACAAACATATTCTATTTCATATAAAAAATACTGATATTGATAAAAATTAATTAATAATGGTTAAACTGAATACAATTACAAAATGCTCAAGGGGTACACATACTTTCAAGCAGCACTGTATGAGTGAATATACGTTTCTGCATTTACTGTAAACTTTGAAATATATTAATAATTTTTTTAATGTTCAGGTCAAATTGGGCCGTGTATTTTTTGTTAGTTTGTTTTAAGAGTTGAATCCCAAGTGACAGAGAGGAGAATACCACTCATATTTTCGTTTTATCGTTTTCTTGCTGGAATGGAGATACGAAAATTCCAGCCGAATTTCCTTTTCTTGCTTATTGGTTCAAAACCAAAAAAGAAAATGACAGAAAACCTTCACCTTCGTTTGATTCTGACTATAAAACAAATAAACAAGCCTAATTG
Source organism: Hyperoplus immaculatus (assembly GCA_949357725.1). NCBI lineage: Eukaryota > Metazoa > Chordata > Actinopteri > Uranoscopiformes > Ammodytidae > Hyperoplus > Hyperoplus immaculatus. The sequence goes on from OX442353.1 coordinate 123,892, forward strand.
GCTATTCCATCGGTGGGCGGACTTCGGACTTCTCCTGATTGGTTACAGCGCTCCGTGAGCTGTGCCACTGAGCTTCCTACTTCTGTATTCTGTAAAAGTAACATTTATAGTAGGCAGTGGCGCAAAAAGTGGGTATGCACTATATGCGGCGCATAGGGGCGCCGCACTAGAGGGGCGCCAAAGCGATCGGGGGAGTCGGAATTTTTCTGTATTTAACAGCGTTTGTGTAAATGATATGATCAATAACAGAGGCACGTCACTGATTAGGCGCCCCCCGCTCCTTCGCCTCCTCCTCGAGCACGCGCTGGGGCGCGAGAGCTTTCATTTGAATCTTGTTGTCATCTGATGACAGGGACCTACAGACGGACAGGCAGAAAAGCGGGGCATATAACAGAAAACGGAAGATTGAGAAGGAGAAAGATTGCGTGGATAAAAAAAAGCTTTTCAAAGTGATTGAATGAATAATACACCGTACACAGAGTTTGCCAACCTTTGTTTTATATGGCCGATTGTATTGATTAATGCACACTGATTATCGGCCGCGACTCGCGGATTGTCACTGCAGATGAACGTGTCACCTCAAATTTGACTATTGCTGTTTTCACAGTTTTTGAATGGTAGTGTAGTGATTATAGCAGGTCAGCGCCCAAACAACACACTCACCTGTTTCCCACTATAATCATATTTTGCACCGTTCCAGCGCACGACTGAGTTGTGTGTGTGTGTGTGTGTGTGTGTGTGTGTGTGTGTGTGAGAGAGAGACAGAGAGGGAGAGAGATAGAGAAATAGAGACACAAGCCCCTTTTACACAGATATTGCGGCATATTGGCAGAACAACATCACTCCAAAATGCCGGCTTTGCTTGCTTCTGTGTTATTTACACAGAACCAAGCAACGCCGGCCTGCTGGCGCATCAGTAGCTCCTTTTACACAGCGTTCCGGAATGAAAGAGGTGCTTGTAAACAGCGTCAGGTGTGACGTAAACATTTAGCGCCGCGGCGGTCAGCTGCTTTACAAAAACAACACTGGCCGGTGAATTGAGAGCAGATGAGTGCTGAACCTTGCAGTAAGAGGGCTGTATTTTACTGTCCCCACGTGAAGGTTGATCTCGCTACGCGCTGAGTCCAACATCTCTGGGACTGTTAACCAAACTGACAAAATCAATCCGCTTCACCTCTGTGTCTGTGTGTTTGTGTGACAGGTTGGCTGTGAGCGAGTCTCTTTGTGAGGGCAAAGATCTGCCAATCAGATATACACATACACACAGTGTGTGAAGTCACGTTACTGTAGGCAGAAATAAAGTGTGGATATACGCTCAGACTTAGAATAATAATAGCGGCGGCGATCCGGTCGCAGCCTAGCTTAGCCTAGCCTAGCTTTCCCATTGTACAACTTCTCCTGGGCAGAAATAGACTCATACACTCTGCAAAATGAAGCGCGGGGGTTTGGATTGAGCAACGGACCTTATGATCAGTTAGATTATACGCCGTTCCTTTTATTTGGTGATTTTTACGGGACATCAGGCCACCGTGATTAATGTTAAACACACGTCCTTCAACTGCTAACATGGTCGCATGTTTAGAACGTAGGCTATGGAACGTCAAACGCCCCCCTGTTCCGCAACAACAAGCTGGAGCATTTAAACAGAGAGGCGGAACTGATTGTGTCGGGAATCTTACTACCCCCCGAGGTAGTAAAATTCCCGGAACAATCTCTCGCACCTTTCTTCCCTCGTTCCGCAACGGTCGCATTTATACAGCAGGGCGGAGGGCCGAAATTCCGGCATTTTCCCGGCTTTCACTGGCTGTGTAAAAGGGGCTAGAGATGTGTTTGATTGATGGTTGTGTAGCAATGATAATGAAAATCCTGTTTGCCACAATCTTAATAGTTTATTGTAAGGGAATTTGGTGCGATAGATTCGAGGCTCTACGTTATTTTCTGCCTTTTCTCTCTCATTCATTTGAAAAAAAAAGTTTTATCAACAAGCTGTTTTTTCCAATTTAACCGTTTTTCGGAGCAGTTTTTTAATGTTTTTCTTAGTAAATACCTGCACACGTTGTATGGGTAAAGTCAAGAAGGTTGGCTGACTAACTTGTTTGGCACATTTTACTATTCATTTGAACTGAAATTAAAGTTTTCCTTGAGTCAAATTCTCTTCACCAGAGTAAACCAAATTGCTTATTTTACATGTTCAAAAAATTCTAGGGGGGGATACCCGCAGACCCACCTACAGGGGTTTGTTTTAGGACATGACACCTTTTTCATGTTGGGGGGGGGATGGGGCGCCTGCTAAGTGTCTGCTTACCCCCCAGAAAGTGGGTAGTTGCGCCCCTGATAGTAGGGATCGAAAACATTTCTCTTCAGATTGTGATCATGCTTGCAAATTAGAAAGTAGGGAACTCAGAAAGCAGCACATAATAAGCCTATATAGGCTATAATCAACATCTAAATAAAGTGCATGGTCGGACATATATATCATAAATAGGGCTGTCAAACGATTACATTTTTTAATCAGATTAAAGGGACTCACACCTATCCTGCATTTGAGAATTACAGCACATTCAAAATATCCCGCCTTCCTCCAATGCCCCACCCCCTCATTCCCCTATTGGTCCATGTCATTCCCATCCCCGGTGTTGTTTTGAAAAAACTTTATTTACATAGGCAGACTTACAACTACTGCCCCCGAGCAAGCACGTGAGTTTTATTTACCAAAGCAATGGATTCTGATTCAGAAGCACCGGTAAGTTATATACATAAGCCTACACATATATATTTTTCAGTTCAATGGTTGTTATGCAGTGCACTATTTACTTGCTTTATTTTTTTAGTTATCATAGGCTACATTTTTTTTGCAAACACGCTAATGTTATCTAATAAGCGGTCTCAGCTGTTCTGTTTTCAGTGTAACGTCGGTTACGGTTTTGTCTGCTAACGGCTAGCGCGTGGTTAACGTTATCACTCTGTTCAAAACATTATGCTTCAATGTCGAAAGCTTGAACTTTATAATAAATAGACATTTTGGTCCAACATGTGGGACCCTGGGGAGTTCTCCACAACAACACACTGCCCTAATTATGTAGAAAAAGTCATACTGCACATCAAATTAAACAGAAGAAACTCCTCTACAAGCAGATATAAATCATTTTCACACAGACCAAACACAACTCCAACACCAAGCATGTTATTATCAAATATCAAAATCTGAATAGAGTCAGAAACTCAACCCACTCTCCACATTTCCATTTCTAATACTGCGATGCTCTATTCACCTTATATGAAAGCTAGCTCCAGATGAATACAACACTACCACTATTATTCCCGTATGACAAAAACCTATATAACCAGCAGCCAAATAATACAAAGCTATAAATACAGTGTGTTCTTTGTTAATACAGCGAATAACATGAATTGTTGTGATTTTGCTCTGCCTCACTAGGCTACATAATATTCAAACTTGGCAGAGACATTGGAAACACATTTTGCTATGATTTTGATCTAGAATTTTAGCTTCATCAGCATAATTTCACAGAGATATGAATTATAGTAAAAAAATTAATATATGCAAAACATGTATTTTCAGAAAGTGTTCCTATGTCTCTCTTCACCCTGATATTCTTATAAAGTAACACATTTTCTGTCATTGTTTTTACATGTTGGTGCTTCTAGGACGACAGTGTAGTAGATCCTGACTACAGCCTTGAAGTTTTCACAGAGGGAGATGATGATGATATTGAGATGATGATGATTCTCCAGGCGAAGGCACCTCAAGTAGGAGGAAGAAAGCAAGGATTGAAAGTGGAGGCAGAGGAAGCCATGGCAGGGGAATGAAAGGCAGGGGCCGTGGTTTTCCACAACGCAAAAGAAAAAAAAATACATCAGGCCAACAGTGTACCCTGCCCTGTGAATTATGTACATAGTACTGTCTTATTACTGTATATTTGTCATAGTTATTGACCCATATTTTTAAATTAAAAATACATATGTGTTTACTCTGTTGTGTTGATTTACATCTTTGAAATTTCATTTATAGTCAATTCAAGTCAATACAGTTTAAAAATGTCAAACTGCCATTTTCTTTACTTACATCATATGTTTTTCTTATGCTTTGGTTACACTATGCAGAAAATCACACACGACTTATTGCTGCTCCTGCGCTTCGTTCCCACCATTACATCTGATGTGCAGAAAATCTTAATATTATAATATTTCTTTTCCCTTGATGCCAGCACAGGAAGTGTATTCTTTGAATTTCAACTGAATGCTTACAGAATGCCCCTTAGTTTAATTTCTCCACATATTCTGTATGAACTTCAGAATAAATTTGGTTTTAATGTTTTCTTATGTTACAGAGGGAATTCAGTGATCCCAAAGACAAATATCGTACATTATGGAAACCAATGACATAAGGCAAAACTTTGAAAATATTGCTTTAGATCCAGAGTTCTCCGGTTATCCTTCCAGACAAGACGGCAGGTTTGATGCCAGGACGAGCCCTGGTTGGTGCAGGTTGTCTTCTATTTTTGCGGGAGTGGTTCACCTTGACAGAGAGTAATAAAAATCAAAATGTAACATTGGACAAAATTGCAAAGTCAGGTTACTAGCCAGCTAAAAAGATTTAACTTTATCTTCTACCGATAATGCGTTTATGGACACTTATAATCTAACAGGTTACATACAGTATAAGGAGAAGTTATGCTCCTTCTCCAATGAGAGATGTTATTACAAAAAACAGTAGGTGTCACAATCACATGTCGACTCACCACGACCTCTGCTGCGTTGAGTCTCCAATATTTGTTCCGTTAATGGTGCAGGGACACCACTGAGGGTGTATTCACACTGGGAAAGTCCGCTAGTTCACTTGCTTTGGTCCAGACCAAATAGAGTTTTGATTTTTTTGTTTGGTGTGGTCCACTTTCATATTGCCCCTTTTGCAAGTGAACCAGCATTACGAAGCAAAACCACACGTGATCTGAGGTTATTCATTCATTGGACAGACATTCTGGGGTGGAGAGAAACAGGAAGCACGAAGTTAAAACTGCGAAATATATATCATTGATATAATATGGGGTTAAAAATAATAAAATGGCCCGCATCTAACCTATAAATAAAGAGGAAAAACATCGGATTATTGTTGTTTCATATGGTTATAATATGTAGCCCTATGTCAATGCCACGTTATGTGGCGTGTAGCCTACAATGTGAAACATAATTTTTACTGTAGTTTTGGTGCTGGACGCGCATCACGCGAGAAGAATAGGCTCAAGATGACACTCAGCTGATTAAGCTGTGTATCAGCTGGGTCGGCGCAGTTCAGCTCCAAACTGACACGGGGTATTGACGGTCCGTACATGGGAAGCAAAATAAAAACACACATTTCTTGCGCAGTGTGAACCTGTTGGCACTGTGCGAGAGACGCTCCCCTCTCCTTCATCTGATCGCTGAACACATTCGGCATGTTTATGCGTCCTCTCGATCAAATGTAATATATTGTTCTGGGCTCCCGGTCAAACCACAACTTATCGTCCTAATAATGGCGACAACAACACTTTCCCATAATGTGAAACTGACGGCTATTTATTAAAAAAGAAAAGAAAGAAAAGGCACAGTGCCTCCTGCATTTGGGTCGGATCGATTCCGGACAAATTCACACCACAAACGAACTGCAGCAGAGTGCGTTTGGAAACGCACCGAGACTACCTCTTCAGCTGGGTCTCGGAGCGTTTGTTTGGTCCGCCCCCGAGTGTGATTGCTGTATTCACACCTGCCTGAAAGATGCGCACCGAAGGCAGAAGTGCATCTGAGTTCGTTTCAACCGAACTAAACACGGCATGTGTGAATACACCCTGAGAGTCCCAAGTCGTCGGGGTCATCTGGTCTCATCGTTCTTTTCCGAGGCATGCCCTTCCCTGCCGCTAACCGGTCCAACTTGCAGCGTATGATGGCACACTGGAGGTCTTTTATGTACTCATAACTCTTCTTGACCTTCTTTATGTACAGACAGTAGCCACCGCTTTTTGGTTGAACATCTTGTGGTAGCTGACAGAGGACACAAAAAGTACAGTTACTAACAAATAAAAATGTGGTAAGTTGATATTAGATGTGTTTCACTTTATAAGGAGAATAAACAAAATATATATAGACTATCAATGAACAATATAGTATATAAAGAGTGTATTTTGAATTCCTCAAATAATAACTGTTCAAACAGACTTCAGACTTCAAACTCATTGTACCCTCAACAACCATGTCAAGCTCAGTGGGGAAAAAAATGTCATTATGACATGAGGTGGTAGGCCCTGTCAGTGGTCAACCAACTTTTTAGAGTGCAGCATGAAGAGCTGTAAAATGAAAATTGAATACTCCACATGTTCCTCATGGAGTACTCCCCCACCACCATACAGACACAGTACTTCGGCATGACCAGTAGGTCAATGTGGAAAAGCTAAAAATCTGACAACACTCACTACTAGGGGTTATACCTTACAAAAATACAATTGCACAGCAGTGTAATCTTATTTATTACAAATGCCACACTTATAAGTGACTGCTGTAAAGGTTTTTGCTTTGCTATGATTTTTTGGACCAGCAACCAATTACACACAAAATCTATTGATTATCTCTTCACGGGGGAGTCAGAATTACTAATTTTTGTGTTTTAAACATCAACATACCTGTATTTGCCATCTGCCTGCGATGTTCATTGTAGTCGAGGGCAGCTAAAAGTGTTTGGGCCGCATACACAGGTGGTACGAAGGAGTTTCGTTTTGATGCGTACATCAGAATGTGTGCATGAAAACACTCCAGGGCACCAGTGGACCTGGCATCAGAGAGGGAGGAAAAATTAAATATATGATTGGTTACATAACCTCAACAAAAATTATTATTACTAAATGACAATCTATTATCCCAAAGTACACGAGCTGCATTTCTTGACATTCTGTAGAAGGCCATTATTGTATGTACTGTTGTTAGGTTTATCCAACTTGCTTGTAAGACAAGGAAACCACGTGCTAGTTCAGTCAGACAAATGAGACAGACACAATGATAGAGTGAGACCAAATGATCATGTTACTTGCCTTAGGACAAGGAGAGAGGTATTGGCGCAACTGGTGTTACGTCGCCAATCCGGAACCAACTCTGTCAATTCTACTTGTCCTGGCGCTTTTATTCAGTACATGGTGCATACAGACATGGATTTGTGTGTGCGTTACAACTAATGATTGACTAATGTCTCTGAGAGCTTGTTTGTTTATCCCAGCTGGGGCATGGCAGTATGTTCTGACCAGGTCACTTCTGGCCATGGCGATCCCAGCACACATAGTTTTAAACGACACGTCATGTATCAGCTTATTTTGGATCATGGTTACATAATGAAAAACATTAACCCCTTACATTTCCCACTTTTTTCCATTATTAACCATATTACAACATTTTAGCAGTTTTCAGGGGCATTGGACATTGATTATCTTCCGTCTTTATTCATTTCAGTGATTGTCCCATTCTCTAGGGGGCGGGTCTTCATGAGATCACACAGTCTGTCTGTTGGTTCGTGTGTGAATCAGCCGATATTGGTATGTTAATGCAGACGTAATAATCAATTTTCTTTTGTAGCGTTGGCTGGTACTGAGGCATATTTGTACCAGGCCTTTGTGTCCGAAACATGTTGTGGTTCTTTGAACCTTGTAGGTACCGTTGCGGCATGTCCGTTTGCAAAGGGCTTCCGTTGTTTTCTTCACCTTCACACTAATCAGGGATACGAACTACAGTAGAGCCACCAGAGATGTCCTCCAGTTGAGCTGGTGTAACGTAGCTTCGATGGGCTGTGTATGTTCGCTCTTGTCAGGAATGTTCCACGTCTTCCTGTAGTGGGTGACTTGGATATTGTAGTTCTTTTGACTTGGCTGTAGTTGGAAGTTTGTCAGTAGGGCAGGGCCTTCCCAATGTGTGCAGCTCCAACTTTGCACTTTGCCCCCTGGCAACAGCTCGTCCAATGCAGCTTCCTAGGACATAGGAAAATCTTGGCAGTTTATTTGCTCTCGTAACTCTGTTAGATTTACAAAGAGTTCTGTCATTCATTCGGTCAGTTCTCTGTTCTCTGATTCTGCATTATCACATGTTTCGACGTCCTCAATCAGATATACATACTCTACACAAAAGCTTTTTGAAATTGTGTACAGTTGTATGCCTGTATGGAATATATTTGTTACCATAGAGACATGTTCCCTACTTTTGAGTCATTGTTTCGACCCATGACTCATCCTAATCACTATTTTTTTTTTTATTAATTCTATAATTCTTTATCTTCTCCAAGTATGGCTCGTTCTTCTATCCATTTCCGTTTGGTTTTCTGTCTGCATATGCACAAACAATTGCTTCACAAATGCTTCTCTGATCACAAGGGGAGGTTTTTAAAATAAAATCTTTTTTATTTTTCTTTATTTATTAAACAGTTTGGAGAGACAAAGTTGAAATGGGGTAAACACTTTGCTCTTTGAAGACCAATTTCACACATAAAATAAAATAAAAACCTAATCATAATGTCTTTGGTTTATAATTATAATTTTATCTTGTCAATTTAAAATATTCAATATACTTCCTATAAGTAATAAGCATACTAGATAAGTATCTCGGCAGAACCTCCACAATTCACTACTGTTCATGCTTAAGACGTTATTATCTTAATACTCCTTTATCTGATTTATATACCTTCAAGCCATCAATGTTATTTAGTTTCAAGTCTATTCAATTACTATTTAATTATTTTCATTGTATTTAACCATGTCTTTCGATTTATTCATAATTTCAGCAAAAAATAAATAAAAAATTATATTTTTTATCCAACCCTCTATATATTCAACTTTTTCAACTACTTTCCCACTAAAAAACCTTTTTCAATTGTTTCAATTCTTCATACTCAGCTATCCAGTTTAGCATAAGCTGTTTCAGCATTCACACGTATTTTCAGCAGGAAATGCATTTTCTAGTTCACATTGTTTTTTGCTGCTTTTTGTCAACAATTTTATCAGTTGGGACCCTGATTCTCAATTTATTTGCCTATTGGCTGTTTCAACAAATCTTAATTCGGTCGGGGGCCACATTCTTGGGTTTCTCTGATTATAACTGATGTGTCAGCTCCACTGTCACATAGGAATTTGGTTATTACTTCATTGACTGAGAGGGTGCAGTATTGTTTTACTGTAGGTCCAATATTTGATCGTCTATCTCCTCCCCCCAATCAACATTGCTTTTGAGGGTTCTCGCTTTTCCTGTATTGTCTTTTTGACTTTCTGGGCTCGTGCTGTGGCTTGCCATATTGGCTTGCTCTCTCTTCATCTATCCACAACATTCTCTTATTCATCTCTTTGGCCACCACCTTTCTCTTTACTGTTCACGATGGGGGCCTGGATCAAATTTGAGGTCGGAAATGATCACAGGTATAACCATCCAGCCATCATCCTGATCATCAGTTTCATTATCATCTTCCGAATCAGTGGAAGTGCTATATGAAACGGAGTTGTCTGTTTGCAATTCTAGATCGGTTTTATATTCAGCTCTAAAATCTGCAAGACGTTTAGCAATGTAGTCAGATATTAGATCATCTGTATAAGGGGGGGTTACTTTGACTGGCAGTGACCTGTTAATTTCTTCTCTCTGACCGTTCGTTATCTGATTCTCTGGACCTGCCAGCAGAACAGAAGACGAGGAGCTTGGGTTTTGGGTATCAATGTAAAGAGACACAGGAAGAGGTGGAGGAGACTTTTGTTCACCAGTCTCCTCTTCCTTGCCTATGTCTATCCTATCATTATCCATTTTACGAGTATTTTAATTTTTAAAATACAAAATCAACAAATCTATGTGTTCTTACAAAACTAGGCGTTTTTCAGAACAATTCACCACTTTGCGTACTTCAACTGGCCACAGATGTTATGTTTATACCGTTAGGTTTTTGGCTGCTTCCACTGGTGACATTTATTTCTCAACACTCATTCTTCTCAACATTCTTTCACAGATCTGAATTTATATAGCGCTTGTTCAATTTCTTAGGTTGTACACACCAGTGCTGGGAAGGTGTTTAATTAAAGTGTAACGTTCCCTGTACCCTGGTAGCCACACACCTGCTCCTTGGAGAACTCCCGTCTTAGGTTGTACACACCAGTGCTGGGAAGGTGTTTAATTAAAGTGTAACGTTCCCTGTACCCTGGTATCCACACACCTGTAACCCTCCTTTAAGGTGGAGAGACCTGTCTCACCGTATATCAGTGTCTGGCTTGGTCTGGATCCCGTCAATCGTCGCCCGAAGAGAGGGGGGTGATGACTGCTAAAACACCGGCTGGAGATGAATTCGGCCCCAGTTTTTCCTCAGAGTCTCTGGCCGTCGACAGACTTCGGTGCGTCCTCTCCTTCCCCTCCTCGGTCGGCGATCTATTGGGATCCGGCTCGAAGGACCAAGATGTTAGGTTTTTCCAACTTGCTTGTAAGACAAGGAAACCACGTGCTAGTTCAGTCAGACAAATGAGACAGACACAATGATAGAGTGAGACCAAATGATCATGTTACTTGCCTTAGGACAAGGAGAGAGGTATTGGCGCAACTGGTGTTACGTCGCCAATCCGGAACCAACTCTGTCAATTCTACTTGTCCTGGCGCTTTTATTCAGTACATGGTGCATACAGACATGGATTTGTGTGTGCGTTACAACTAATGATTGACTAATGTCTCTGAGAGCTTGTTTGTTTATCCCAGCTGGGGCATGGCAGTATGTTCTGACCAGGTCACTTCTGGCCATGGCGATCCCAGCACACATAGTTTTAAACGACACGTCATGTATCAGCTTATTTTGGATCATGGTTACATAATGAAAAACATTAACCCCTTACAACTGTACAATAATAAATGTTACTAGTACAACACATCTAAACAAAAGCTATATTGAAATATTGAAGGCTGACTCATTACCTAAACTTTGGAATTGTCATTGACCACCTCTCATCCATGATCAGTTCTGTGATTTTGCGGTGTGCAGTGCTTCCCTTAGGAATAAGCTCCTTGTTGCTTTTTTCCTCCAATGGGTCATGGTAACAGCCGCTAAGTCCCCACTGGTGTTCTCCGGTGACATGGTGTAGCAATCCTGTCCACATGTCCTGAATAGGCAATTCAAAATTAATATGTAATTGTTATAATGTATAATTTGAATACATAGACAATACACTTACTTATACACATTACAGTGAAAAACATACCCAGAAATCCTCCACTGTATTTTCTGCCTTGCAGCAGAACCAAAAGTGGTTGTAGATATCCTTCTTCCAGACAAGTAACAGTGAGCAGCCTTTTTGGAGGCCGGCCTAGAAATTGAAAAACAGAATAATTTTGCTATAGAATGATAATTAACAAATATGACATTTCTAAAATATTTTTTGAAAACAAATACAGTAATCCATCTTTACATAGTAGTAACTTAGGTCTCAGCAGAGCAGCTGTCCAAACCCTCCACTCCATGAACAGAGAAATCCTCCTCTCTACAGATGTATACATGAAATAAATAATGGGCATTTTTCACAACATTAGATAAGTTGCTGTTGTTACCACACAGCACATGAGTAGAGATGATTTATATTGTTCTGGAAACATCAGTTACATTTATCATGTTCTGATGGGGGTAGGGAAACTGTTTAGCATAAGCTCTAGGTTTGATTTCACACCAATAACGTCACTTTTAACAATTTACTTGTTCACGCCCAGTGGCGTGCACAGGTAGACCTGAAGTGGTGCTGAAGCACCTGCCCTTTTCCCCTGGGCCAATCAAGTGCCCTTTTGAAAAAAAATAAAAAATCTGAAAGTTCGTTTTTTTTTTTTTTTTTTAACAGTCTATGTGGCCCATGACGACATTATCATCTATAAATGCTCAACGATTAAAAACGTTTGACAATAATGCCCCAATAAATATGCCCCCCCTCCTCCTCCTCCTTACACACTTCCTTTGTCAACGTGAAGTATAATATGTCATATAGGTATGCGATTAATTTATTATTATATTAATCAACTTTTGGTTCATGCTTAATTAATGTATTAACTAAGGTTAATATAGGATATTTATAAACATTAAATAATGTATTAATTAATACCTTAGTTAACATGAACACCATTAGTAAATGCTTACTACACACATTAGTTAACAGTTAACTAATGGTTAGTTAACCCTTATTAAGCATTAAGTAACCATTAATTAATGTACCCTAATTGTAAAGTGTTACCGATATTTAAGTACGGGCCCTCAATGTATTGAGGGCCCGTAATTATTACTCTCCACCATACTTCTTCTTCTTCTTCTTCTTCTTCTTACTTCTGCCGCAAATTTCGAGCTGCTACTCCTCCCACACCGTTTCACTTAGAAACGCAAAAATTTCACAGAACGTCCGTCCCTACCCCGAATGGTGTGCTATTATACAGTTTTTTGAATTTTCACTAGGGGGCGCTGTTATTAAGCCCCGACTGAAGAAAGTTTGAGAGGCCACGCCCCTCACACCGTAACTCCGATTGACTTGACATTTCTCACACAGGTGTATGTTAGGGTGCTCTACAAAAAAGCCTCGGGACCATATCAGTCCGCCAGGGAATATTTCCCGCTAATTAGCATACACTAAAAAACAGGGGGTTATCCACAACTTTCTGAAATTTTACTGTATCAACACCAAATTTCTCGTGAAGCCCCGGGGGACTACAATAAACATACCCGTAAAAGATCAGTAGGACAACTTGAAAAACATGGCCGCCAAAAAGTTTACGAAGGGGCGGGGCCTATCAACAAATTGGCCATAACTCCTGACTCTGATTGACTTGAAATTTCTTACACATGTACAGCTCATGGTGCTCTACAATATAGCCTCTCGGACAATAGGGGTCAGCCATGATTCTTTTTTTCGCCGCCATTGCCCAAAACGTTTACGCAGGGGCGGGGCTTATTAACAAATTGGCCATAACTCCTTAACCATAGGTCCTATCATCATCAAACTTGCTGGGTATGTGCAGCAGTCTTGTGGTAGCATGTCCCTGGAAGCTTATCGAGATTAACCCATAGGGGGCGCCACAAATGCCCCCTGACTCTGATTGACTTGAAATTTCTTACACTTGTACAGCTCATGGTGCTCTACAATATATCCTCTTTACTGCATTAAAGGCTCTGGCAACCCACAGACATAAATATATGACATTAATGTTGGGTTTCTCTATAAGATATTTACAGTCATCCAATTAAAAAATAATTTTCATAAATATTATAAAATTTAGTCTAAAAAACTGCTTTTTTGCTGTCTAGAACATTTTGCAGGGCGGTGTGGGCGTGGCCAATAACGTTCTGTAAGGGAACGCTCTCTCACTCACGGTGCTGAGCAGGTTTAGCCCAGTTCAGACCAAAGATTCGCCACACAACGAGACGCAAACTAGAAAATGCTGCACATGCTCACAACGAGCCTGACTGGCAGTTCACACTGCTGCACGGGCTGCGACGGTAGCTGGTTTCCCTAGCAACGGTGAATGCTTTGGCACAGCTGAGAGCCGCAGTTCAGAATCACTTGCGGAAAGTAACTTATTATTATTAGGCCTATATAGGTTTGCAATTAGTTATAGGCTATTTTTTCCCACCACAACCGCAACCTATTTAATTGAAACAGGTGTCAGTGTCACAATGAAAATATATAAAAATATCTCTCTCATATTTATTGTTATCGCTTATTAGTTTATTTACCATTGAACTTGCATAAACATCTGCTATCTATTTTAGGCATAAGCATTTTTAAATGTTTTTGAGGATAGGAGTGGGAATAGAGAGAGAGAGAGAGAAAACAGAGTCTGATTAACGTGAGTTGACGCGATATGCGGTTTCAATTAAGAGCACAAGGAGTAAACTCGTAAAATATAAAAAAGACAATCAAATGAGTTCAAACCAGCCGGCCAGTTGGATCCTAAGCATGCAGGCTAACGTTGTCCAGGCGGATCAACAGTGTGGAGACCCGCTGTTGAAGTAGCCTACACTACAGGCAGCCGCAGAAACATATTCTCAGAAGGGAGTGCTGACAAAAAAAAGCTCTTCCTGCACTTAAATAATAACTCGCTACATTGATAAAAAAAAAATGCATCACCAATACAATATTGTTACATGCAGCAGTGACACATGCCGTATTGGTCTGATTATAAGACAGGGTTTCCCCCTGAGAATAGGTCGTAAAAAGTCGTGTCGTTTTATATTCGGGGTCTAATATTCAGCGTCCAGTTATGGAGTGACCAGAGCGATCATTCAGCTTCAGGGCTTGTGTCCAACTTGTGTTTATTTATTTATTTTCGGGTGGAGCACGAGCTGCGCACTCAGATGCGGCCGGGACAGAGGTGTGTGCGCTTGGATAGAGAACGATGGGTCGAGAGGAAAAAGAGGCACGGAAAATGGCCAAAGAGCTCCACATCCCCCAGCACTGAATTCAAAGCCTTAACTTAGGCTATTATGTTGCGAGTCGACGTGTCGGAGGCATGAATCGGCGCAGCGATCAACAGCGATTCTGTTGTGGCAGGCGTAGTGAGGAGAGCTTGCCAACTGTGTCGTCCTTTTACGCCCCACCTCTGCCATAATGTTCAGATTTAATCATTTGCATCAAAGCCCTTATAATAAGAATGAGAGGCTTTATTCAAACGTTGTCAATGCGCAGGTGGACTGAAACTAACGGAGCGAGGCGGTTGTTTCACTTTGCAGTTAGTCGCGCAGACAGTTTGGAGACATGTCTCTGTGTATCAGGGCTCGGGGCATCCAATCGGCTCGTGAAAGCCTGTCCCCTCTACAACATTAACGTTCAGGAATCCCCGGTGATCATTTAGTCTTAAACCACATAGTTTTTCTGCACGGCGGCTCGGCGAGGTCTCACTGTGTGTACGTTGCCATCACAGTGTTTCACCGGGGTGCGCGCTGCTTCGCTCAGACGGGGCTTTGAGTGTAGGCTCTGGCGCAAAGAGACAGTCTGTGTCTCTTGCGCGGCTCCAGAGATATTGTATAGATTTGTTTTTAAGAACGTGTGACGTCCCAAGCCTGTGATGTAAGCCAAAGTTCGAATCAGACATTTTCAAATGGCCGTCTCAATGCATTTTAGAATGGAGATCCATCGCGTGACGTCCCAAGCCTTTGCTCGCTCTAAGCCAAGGCAACATTCGAATCAGGATTTTTCAAATGGTCGACCAACTGACATGACAGTATGTTTGCGGGGGGCTAACAGATATTCCTAAAACCTTTCATATACATATTAGCACTGATTTTACCCCCCAAATAACATAGTTACAAGGATTTAGTGGATTTGGGTTGCCAGGGCCTTTAAGCTCCTCCCCTTTACCACGTTAGGCTCCTGCCCTTTACCACATTAGGCTCCTCCTCTTTACCATGTTAGGCCCCTCCCCTTTACCACATTAGACTCCCCCCTTTACCACGGTAAGCTCCTCCCCTTTATCACATTAGGCTCCTCCCCTTTACCACGCTAAGCTCCTCCCCTTTATCACATTAGGCTCCTCCCCTTTACAACATTAAGCTCCTCCCCTTTATCATGTTAGGCTCCTCCCCTTTACAACATTAAGTTCCCCCTTTACCATGTTAGGCCCCTCCCCTTTACCACATTAAGCTCCTCCCCATTACCATGTTAGGCTCCTCCCCTTTACAACATTAAGCGCCTCCCCTTCACCACGTTAGGCTCCTCCCCTTTACAATATTAAGCTCCTCCCCTTTACCATGTTGGGCTCCTCCCCTTTACCATGTTAGGCCCCTCCCCTTTATCACATTAGGCTCATCCCCTTTACAATATTAAGCTCCTCCCCTTTACCATGTTAGGCTCCTCCCCTTTACCACATTAAGCCCCTCCCCTTTACCACATTAGGCTCCTCCTCTCTACCATGTTAGGCTCCTCCCCTTTACCACATTAAGCTCCTCCCCTTTACAACATTAAGCCCCTCCCCTTTACCACGTTAGGCTCCTCCCCTTTACAGCATTAGGCTCCTCCCCTTACCACATTACACTCCTCCCCTTCACCGCGTTAGGCTCCTCCCCTTTACAGCCTGTCGGACCATAGGGGTCAGCCATGATTATTTTTTTCGCCGCCATTGCCCAAAATGTTTACGCAGGGGCGGGGCTTATTAACAAATTGGCCATAACTCCTTAACCATAGGTCCTATCATCATCAAACTTGCTGGGTATGTGCAGAAGTCATGTGGTAGCATGTCCCTCAAAGCTTATCGAGATTAACCCATAGGGGGCGCCACAAATGCCCCCTGACTCTGATTGACCTGTATTACACTTGTACAGCTCATGGTGCTCTACAATACAGCCTCTCGGACAGTTTTTTGAATTTCCGCTAGGGGGCGCTGTTATTAAGCCCCGACTGAAGAAAGTTTGAGAGGCCACGCCCCGCACACCGTAAGTCCGATTGACTTGAAATTTCTCCCACTACAAAAAAGCCTCTTGGATCATTAAAGTCAACCTGGAAATATTTTCGGCTAATTAGCATAAACTGAAAAACAGGGTTTTATCCACAACTTTGTCAAGTTTTACTTTATCAACACCAAATGTCTCACGAAGCCCCGGGGGACTATGACGCACGTCTCCGAAAAATATTAGTAGGATAGCTTGGAAAACATGGCCGCCATTGACTAAAACGTTTATGCAGGGGCAGGGCTTAATAACAAATTGGCCATAACTAATTGACCATAGGTCCTATCATCATGAAACTTGCAGGATATGTGCAGAAGACATGTGGTAGCATGGTCCTCTAAGCTTGTCGAGATTAACCCATAGGGGCCCCCACAAATGCGAAAACCATCATTCAAAAATGCAATGTTTGACAGGCCACGCTCCTCGCCCCCTGACTCTGATTGACTTGACATTTCTTACACATGTACAGCTCATGGTGCTCTACAATAAAGCCTCTTGGACCATAGGGGTCAGCCATTATTTTCTTTCTTCCCTAACTTACATGACCTGAAATACAGTGAAGTCACATTCGCTCTGTGGATTTCCAACCTACCATCACCAAATTGTATACACAGCATCAGGGGACGGCCACAACTCGGGACTGGAGTTCGGAAAGCCCGCGGCGGTGGTTCGTAGAAGAGTTCTGGCCCGGCCGACGGGCGGGGCGCCGCCGAAGCGGTGATTGGCGGCCTGCGCAGGGCTGCCCGTACTTTCAAAATCTCCGCGGGATTTTCTAGTTCTTCTTACCAGGCAGTTTTTGCGTAAGAGCATTTCACTTGATTTAAGTGTTTTATTCCTTAATTATCTTAACATTATTGATATTGTTATTGATACTGTTATTGATGGTTCTATGTTAATGCTTAAAATGAGAATTACCATTATTCTAAAGGCGTTAGATCAATACTGACAAGTACAAAAGTGCTATGTCAAAATCTGAATTTCTTATTTCAAGCATTACATCTCTTAAAGCAGCCACGAGTAACATTTAAATATCTTTTAAACAGCCTCATGTTTCCTCTGATAGTCATAAATTACCTTTAACAGCAAACAAGACCATCAGTGCAAAGAAAGACGTTTTTATATAGTTTTTATTACTGCTTTTGTTCTGGTCGCACACCCAGTCCGATTTTTGGTTTGCGCATGCAGGCTCTATGGTCACATATCCGTATTGGTTGCAGATTTCAGTGTAGTGCTGCAATGCGATTTGAGAAGCCTATCCCTCCAGGTGAGGGATGGGGAGCGGGAGCCTTGTTTGAGACAGTTTTTTGTCGTCATAATGACTGATAACGGGGCTGAACCATCAAAGAAAAAAAGAGAGAGTGATATACGGGCGGGAGGAGGCGAGGGCGTTGCCAAGCAACGTATACACAATTTCACGGGAGTGAACTAGACTGCAGTGTTTACTCCTAAATGAATGAGCGGTACTAAAACAAAGTTTACATTGCTTCACCATCATCAGATGACCATTATTCATCTGAAATAGTCATTATTTACAACAACATAAACACATTACCTCACCGTGATCCATACTAACTGCCGTCTCTCGCTTTCTGTGAGGACACGTAATCTTTCAGCTCTGTGAGAGTAGTTAGGTGACACTGCATCAACTCATTGCAATCAGGTGTGTGTGGCACTGACTTACATGAGTTGATGCAGTGTTACTAACCACTCTCACGGCACCGAAAAGAGTCCGTGCCCTCACGGCTTTCAACACACGGACATGCACTATATTGCGTCATAATCAATTGAGACTGGCACGACCGGCAAGCGCTACAAAACAGCTTTACGACAGCTGGCGTCGTAAAAATACTACCGCTTTTGTCCAAAGGGGCCGCCAACGGACAAAGTTACTCGTAGTGGCTTTAACATTAAAGATCTCCTATTATACTACTTTTCTGGTCTTAATTTCTTGTTAAAAACTGCTATAGAGCAACCTGACACGAATAACAAAAAACCATGTAGATTTTCGGGACACTCTTCCTCTCACCCTATCGAGCACAGCAGTCTGCTCCACACATGGCTCTGTGCTTCTCCGCCCCTACCCCCCCCCCCCCCCCGCAAACCCCTTTCCGTTGTGATTGGTTACCTTCCTTCCGTAACAATTTCAGTAGCGCGAGGGGAGATTTCAGAGAAAGAAGGTGGGGGCATGGCCGGAGCTTGCCTGAGCAGCATTACCATACATGGAAACATCCGCCTGTGTGACGAAAAGAATGTCCGTGTGACGAAAAGAATGTCCGGAAATTCTGAACCGATTTGTCACGTGATTTCTCGACCGGCTGCCCTAGTGTTTAGTGCTCTGCACAGCCAGCCCAAACGGTCAGCAGGAAATACGTTGAAATGCATGTACGTCATTATTTGATAAGCTAGTATGGTTAAACACAGGGGCGGTTCTACAGGGGGGTAAGGGGGGCAGCGGCCCCCCCACTGAAGATCCTTGCCCCCCAGCTGTCCCCCTAACTTTTGCATTCTCAAAAATGTACTTGTAAGAACAAACCGCCACTATGTCAACAAGCCACTCAAATCATTGAAACAAACAATACATTGAACAAAAGTAAATTATTTTAAATCTAATCTTATGCCCTGCCCCTCAAATACTTAGCCACGGCCCTGCATCATATGCGCATATCAGCGATCACACAGTTTGTCACACACAGTGAGTCAGCGCGCTGCTGTGCCATGCAGCCCGGTGAAGAGTAACTGACCTGCTCCGAGCATCTTAACTAGGGATGGGCATTTTAAGAAATTCAATTAATCGATCATCGGGAAAATTAACGAGCAATTATCGAGCAATCGTTATCTTTTTTTACATATAAATGCCAACAGAACATCCAAAATACAGCGTTTTTACCATAGACTGTATACAAGAGGTTTTTACTCAATTACATCTTTATTCCAAGATCTTCTAGGCAAACAAATATATTAAGACAAGGCAACTTTTTAAAATAAAATAATAAAATGCGGCGCCGGTTAAAGCCTGAGGCTATGAGCCAATGCTACGATACCTTTCAAGATTAAACACATGCGCCTCCTAAGATGCTGCCAAAGACTGCATAAGGGCACGGCACGTTTCTCTGAGTGGTAAAGGACCTAACGTTACTTCATCTAATAAACAAAATGTGCAAATTAGTTCCCCGATGAAGGCGAAGTAGGAAAGCATAGATGCTAAAGTTAGCCGCTAATGCTAGCGGCGCTAACGTGAGACGTTAAACAGGGTCGGGTGTAGGCTTCAATATACAAGTGGTACATAATTCGGTTTGTTTAAGTGTTGTACAAGGTTTCACAATGCTTAATGAACATAGTTATTTTCGGTTCTAAAGCTGTCCGATGCCAAACTTCGCCCTGTTTAAGTTTTGCCATCTACGGCAGCTCGCAGGCTGCTGCCTGAGCCTGTTCTGTTGTCTCCTACTACTAGGTAACTATCTCCCCCTGCTGGTAGGATGTTTAATTGCTGCCCATACAGTCTGTATTGCTGTGCTGCCGGACTCACACTGCGCAACACAACGGCTATATGATCGATAACAATTTCACGTGATCGACAATATTCTTAACGAGCAATGATCGATTAATCGATTAATTATGCCCATCCCTAATCTTAACGTGAAGTTAGTTTACCCTTGTGAATTTTAAACACACCAATTTAACTTAAAGTTAAATTTGTAATGAATGTACTTTTACATTTAAAAGTAGCTAATTCATCAATAAGAGCACATCCATTCATCGTTGGCCAAAAGGGAAATCACTCGCTTGTGACTGGTAGGAGCATATTGCCCTTTTATTCATTTGTAGGCCTATTGTAGTAGGCTACAGGCAAGAGCTTGATAAAAATATTTTTAAAAAACTTGCATGTTCGGATCCATACAATTTAACAGTGGATCGCCGTTTCGAGAGAGAGAGAGAGAGAGAGAGAGAGTTGCCGTTTCTGAGGCATTGAGTTACTACAGTGACACTGACAGTGCTATAGAAGATCGATCATTTTTGTTTGAATAGCCAAACATAGCCTACTAAAAACTCTCACATATCACAGCAAACGAGCTGCACAAATTAAACCAGGTTACATTAGGCTATCACATGTTAAAGACATGAATAAATAAGTGGAGGAAAAGAGGGAAAAGAAGAAATAAATGTGAGGGATGAAGAGGAGGTTTAATATTCAGACAGAGGGACAGAGGCAGGTAGTGATCAGCAAGCAGATGAAAGGTAGGCAGAGGGTCTGACTGCAGTCCCAGCCTAAACTACTGTATTGTTATTCTCCTTCCATATAAATTCCACTAGACTAGAATGATATGTCATGTCACTCAAAATAACATGTTTCAATGACTGCCTGTTTTCTGTTGTAGCAATAGAGTAAGCTATGTAGGCTTAAGATATAGGCTACAAATGTCTTATTTTATCAGAAATGATGATCAATATAATATATATGGGGATTCCCACTACCGTCCTCCCATGCCCCCCTGCCAAGACCTCTTGCCCCCCCTTCGCCACCCCATGTAACATTTTCTAGATCCTCCCCTGGTTAAACATGACTATAAATCATTATAACAACGTTTATAGGTCATAAAAGTCAAAAAGTATCATAGGTCCTCTTTAAAAACAGATAACAATCAAATAATTCATTGTTTAATTGTCAATCTTACAACACACTGCTAAGTTTTAGAAATCAAACACGTTATTTTGAGAAATGTATTGATATGTTTTTCTTCTCCATCTTGTGTAAACATATCCTGATAGTGGCTGTGCTGAAATTATTTATATCATTTTTGCCATCTTGTTCTAACACCCAGAGGAAATCGTCATTTCAACCACATTGTTTGGAAATGTGGTTTTTAAACAAAACTATGAACTTAGCCTGTGTTTTCAAAACATCTTTGTAGTTCCACAGACAGTTGTGACCAGATGTATAGAAATAATTTATATTTTAAAGCTAATATTTTCCCATTGTGAAGATGACAATCTGTTTTTAGCTATTCAACTTAAAGGTGAAGTAAGCAATTTATTTATGTTAATATAAGTCAGTGGTTCTCAATTATTTTCTGTCATGCCCCCTAGGGGACAGAAATTTTATCGCGCCCCCCCCCCCCCCTAAATTGAAATACTATTGAGAAGCTGCTAATATTTATTTATTTATCTGTACAAAATCACTGTATGAGTTCCTGGCATGAGCATTCTGCATACAATCAGCGGTGTGTGTGTGTGTGTGTGTGTGTGTGTGTGTGTGTGTGTGTGTGTGTGTGTCCACGTCCTAGGGGACTGTTCATTTGTGCAAGGAAGCCGACGTTATGTTGATGTCTAATCACACACACATCTGAAAACTGCAGACGTTTGTGTCCTCGCGGGCTCTGAACATAGCAGACAATGTTTCTCCTCCTGTTGCTTTGACATCAACTGTCATCCGCGGCAGTTGATTTTATATGCTATCTATGCCCGCGACACAGAAGTTAGCAGTTTAAAACACGGCACGGGCTAACGTGCTGTTATCTTTGGCCGTGCGCAGCTACTGATCCTGGGTCAGCCACAACGTTAGAGTGACTGTTGTGCAGAGCGGGTGGGATGTATGGCGCGGATCATTCTGCACATGTGTTAATTGCGTTAAAAAAATTAACGCGTTTAATTCCAGAAATTAATCACCCTGCGTTAACGCGTTAATTTTGACAGCCCTAATAATAAAAGGTCGGAGCATGTGTCGATTGTTCATTAAGGATGTGTTCATGATTTTGCTATTTTGAAAACGTCACGTTTAGCTTTGGTAGCGTCCATAGGAACGGGGGTGAACACCTCGCCAAACCATGTGAACTAACAAAATAGAGATAGACCTGGCCTACTTCCAAATAAATAAATATAATAATACAAATAATGGTCATAGCCTAAGAAGCATATTTCTCGCCAGCAATATTATAAAAACAGGTGGTCTTGCCATTACTCGGTATAATTCATCATTTCCCATGGGAAAAAAGCCATTGGGACGGCCAGATGTGGTGTGGTCATGTCGTGCCGTGCCGTGCGCAGCGGAAGCATTTCCCTGTAGTCTCGGCTCGTGGATTTAGGACGTTTATAGGCTATAGACAGGTCCGTGGCAGGGGGGGTGAGGCCCTGCTCATTGACGTGCACACGCATTAATCAAGGACATGCGCAAGCAGCTTTACTTTTGCGCATGGGTAATCCGGATGCCATAGCTTTCATTATTTAACAAGTAGAATAATACAGCATCATCATGTTACTTGATCAAATTAGCGCAGCTGTCACTTTATTTTCATATGTTCAAGTCTGTTATAGCCTATACATTCTGAAGGCGTTACTACAGCCTGGTATACTGCTGTAGTGGCCATCGTGGTTAGCGGACCTGTGCGCTATTACGCACGGGACCCCTTGGTCTCTTAACCAGACGAGAGGAGAGATTTGTCTTCCTTTCCATGCACGAGTTGATCTGGTGACATTTGCTTACTAGTTCATTTTGACAGCTTTTTTAAATGAAGATGAGCAAATAATGCAGGAAAATTCAAGTCTTTCATTATTTTGATATAGGCTACTATCAACTGGAAAATGTAGGCTATTTGGTTGATGCTATCATTTTTATTTTGCACTGACTGACTAAAGCCAGACTGGTGTGGTATTTTGCATATATATATATATATATATATATATATATATATATATATATATATATATATATATATATATATATATATATATATATATATATATATATCATGGCATAGTATTTTTCCTTTAAATTCAATGGATTACAATAACCGTACTGAACTTTAATCACATTAGATTATTTTCATCTTTTGCTTGGAACTTAAATTTCCATACAAAAGAAAAACTGGTGCAAAATACCACACCAGTCTGGCTTTAGTCAGTCAGTGCAAAATAAAAATGATAGCATCAACCAAATAGCCTACATTTTCCAATTGATACATAGTAGCCTATATCAAAATAATGAAAGACTTGAATTTTCCTGCATTATTTGCTCATCTTCATTTAAAAAAGCTGTCAAAATATATATATATAAAATATATATATATATATATATATATATATATATATATATATATATATATATATATATATATATATATATCGTGATATAAAATTACCTATATCGTGATATAAGATTTGGTCCATATCGCCCAGCTCTATTTCCACATTAGACCAACGAGAATCCTTAAGCTATTGTTTTATTTAGCCTTGACGTAATGGGTCGCGGTGGACAGTAGCGCGCTGTCTATTACTAATACTAGAGTTTGCGCGCCCTCTACCTCTAGTGTGTCAGGAGTTTGATTAAGATTCCATTTATTGTCATCGCACATGTACAATAGAATCTATAGCAGCTCCTCTCAGTGTACGCAAACTATGAAGTGTGAGATAAAAGCACAAAATAAAGTAGACCCAACCACACATAAGTGAACTGGTAACATTGTATTGCACAATTTTCACAGGGTAATATCACCTAGCTGTGATGTTGTAGTGAAAGTTCAGTGATTTTATAGCACATGAATATATATATACGGTTTAGTGCGGTTGTGCAAGTTACCAGGTGGCAATAAGTACAAAAGGTTCAAATAAGAGATGATGAAATATACAATAAATACATTTTTAAGTAGTGCAAAATGTAAGGCAGTATAACACATTACAAATTAAAATGTGCAATATGATGAACATTATTTACAATATGTGCAATATGCAGTACACTGAGGAAAGTTAAAGTGTACATTATATGTGTATTTTAATGTTCAGACTGAGTTTAAATAGGTGCAGAGTCCAGGAGTCTTTGGGGCAAATGGGAGGGGGTGTAAAAATCAAGAATTTGTGGGGGCAGAGGGGAGGGAAGGAAGAGAGGGGAGATAGTGGACCTTCCTGAAAGGCTGGTGGGAAAACGCTGTTTACCAGGCTGGTGGAGCCTATGGAGGCTGTGGTACCTTCTCCCAGATGGCAGCAGACTTCAGAGGCTGTGTGAGGAGTGACTGAGGTCACCCACAATGCTGGTTGCTTTGGGGGGGGAGTTTATGTCACCTTTATTGATGGTAACAGCAAATGCCAGGCGAAGGGGGAACTGTCTGCGGACCACTGTAAAGGGGAACTCCTGGGCACTGTCATGATGCTTGGAAGGAATACCCGGAATCCCCTGTTAGGGCCGACTGCGACTTTGCACTCCACTGCCACGGTCCATCATTTGGACCACTGTGAGTCTGTTCCCATTTCAGAGGCTGCATCCAGGGCCAGCCTGGAGGTTCCTCAGCAGCTTGTGTCCCTTCAGGGATCGTCCACATTTTTTTGCAGCATTTAACAGGTGGTTGGTTCATCTCCTGTGCATAACACATTGTTGCGGTTATTATTGCTTTGATCTGTGAGCGTGTTCTTTTGTGATAATGACAGTTGAACATGTTTGTGTCATTGGAAGGAGATTTGCACAATTGTTAATGAAAGGAGAAACATTCAATAACCTCAAATCATATTTACCATGTTAGTGGCAGGGCATCAGTAGGTAAAAAGAGCAGCTCCAAGCTGACTTTCAGCAATGTGTAGACTTGAATAAAAAAAAGAGAGATTGTGTGTGTGTGTGTGTGTGTGTGTGTGTGTGTGTGTGTGTGTGTGTGTGTGTGTGTGTGTGTGTGTGTGTGTGTGTGTGTGTGTGTGTGTGTGTGTGAGAGAGAGAGAGGCACTGGTCAGACACAATGTAGGCCAAGTAAAGGAGCATAATAGTATATTACATTAAGGCTGCAACAACGAATCGATAAAATCGATTACTAAAAGCGTTGGCAACGAATTTGGTCATCGATTCGTTGAGTCGCGCGATTAATAAGTCACTTGCAGGCGCGGCACTGTTAACATCCAGCCTGCACGCCCACAGCGAGCCTTCCGCACGTGAAGGCTCGCTTCACGTGCGGGAAAGCTATAGTGTGAGCGGCCACAGCTTGTATTTTGGTCATATCTAACACTGGACTGTAGGCCTATATAAAAGTGTTGTACCTTTGCTGTTAAAACAACTCCTTCAACTCAGTATCCGTCTAGTCCAAAAAAACTGTCAGCTGCTGCTGCTGCAGACGGTGTGCAGACGGGCTCGGAGAGTCGGCATCGGCGCATCAACAGTCATTCAAAGCAGCGGCAGTAATCACACAACCGAACGGTGTAGAAAGTCCCGCCAGTTAAAAATAGTAATCCAGATTTTAAATCCATGTTAAAATCGGAAGGATATAGAGCTAGTTATCTTAAAAAAAGTAGCAAACATGTTAACTGTGTGATGTGTTCAGGCCGGCTCAGTAATATGACTGATGTGTTCAAATGCAACACAAAAAAAAAGAAATTTGAGATTTTGGCGAAACTTGTTTTCCCAGCAATATTAAATAGAGAGTAAAGATGGAATTATGACCTGTTTAATGTCCTATCTTGAGCTAGGATCATATCAGCAATTAAAGCAATAATACAAGTTCTATTTCAACAAAATAATAGAAAATGATCAACAGTGATATCAATAAAGACCTGGATCGTTAAGGAGTCTTGAAAATGGTATCAATATCAATAAAAATTAACGATCTCCTGTCATCTGAGAGAAATTAAAGGTCACATATTATGCTAAATGCACTTTTTAAATGTGTTCTAACATATCCATGGGTCCACGGTGTGCCTAGAGACTGCCAAAATATTTAAAAAAATAACAATCTCTCCTTTTCTCACTCTCCCCCTTTCTGAAACCCCCACCCCTCCCCCCCAATATACTCCAGTCAGAATTCTCCTCGTTTCTGACCTCACAAACTGGAAAGCCAGAAGCTTCCACTGTGCAGCCCACACCCCTATTTCTTATTGGTCCACGGCCCCGACAGACAGAGGGCGAGGCGTATCTGGCTTCGCTTCCGGACAGGGGGCGGGGGGAACTCAAAGATTGTATATTTACGAGGGGAGCTGCAGCTCTTTTTAAAAAATAGTCCATTGTGAGATTAGCTGAACATCAGCATAGTACATTAAATTATCTGAAAGTTTTTTTCAGCAAACAATGAAAGAAAAACGTATTAGGGACCACTAAGACCATATAATATGGTGTATAATAGTACCGAAAAGTGTATAATATGGGAGCTTTAAGATGATTTAATTTTTTTAACCGTTAGTATTTACTGGTTAAAAATATTATCGGTTGACTGGTTTACCATGGACATCCCTTATATACTGTATAAATGTGTATCATACATTGTATGTTTTTTTTTTGTGTTATCCTAGTTAAGTTTATTGTTAATTTTTAATCATTTAATATTACTTTTAATAGTTCCGGGACGTTGGAGCAATGACCTGGTGTTTTGACACTTCAGTCTGCACCGGGAATTTGAAGTAATGTTCAGTTTTTGAATAAAGACGTGGCATTTACAAATGTTTTTTTTTTTAATCCGATTAATCGAAAAAATAATCGACCGATTAATCGATTATTGAAATAATCGTTAGTTGCAGCCCTATATTACATGTAGTCAATGCAATGGGCTTGTAATAGGGGTGTGAACGTTTACAAACATTTCTAAACAGTTACATGGCTGCAAATGTTTACCGTTTGATATGGGGGCGGGGGTCGACGTATTATTTTTTTGCCGATGCTGTTGGAGTGGCTGTGCAGTGAGAAAGTCAGGCAGACAGAGGCAGAGAGGCCTTTATTTCATAATTTAGCTTTTTGACTTCGAGTGATCATAACTGCCTAGCGATCATCTGTGATAAAACTGAGTTCCGCTGTCGGGGCCGTTGGTCTCGTGAGCCGACCAGCTGATCGGATCAGCTGTTTGAGACAGAGATGAAAAGGAAAGTGAAACTGAAGGTGGAGCAGTTAAATAGTTCAATGAATAGGCTAAATATTGTTACCAAACACAATAATGTATTTTGTTATCTGCTTAGTAGCCTACAGTAGCTCACATCACCCACCACTCCTTGAAAAAAATAATAATTTTCCAAACTTAAAAAGAAAAAAAGTTTTCGTTTATTGATTTGTCCTAAACGGTTACACGTGCACACCCCTAGCTTGTAAGATGCCAAAGTGTAACAACGACTAAATATAACAACGACTAAATATGTAATATTAACAATTGGGTGATATAGCAAATGTTTATTGTCTACCTGAAGACGGCGGTGAATGAAAGTACGGCGGTGAAATAAAGCACGGGGGTCAGTAATATTGTGGTATTCTTCTTTCTGTCACTTGGAATTCAACCCTTAAAACAAACTAACAGACCCAAATTACAGTCAGTATTTTTAAATTAAATTTATATTATATAAAAAATTCAATTCAAGTATGTTTTTTTTTTAAGCCAAATTGGATTTTTTATTTTATTTTATTTTTTGAAACTTGTATTTTAATGGGTTTTTCATATTTTTTTTTATACAGACAAAAAGACAAAATAAGTAGACACATACAATACACACACAACCCCCACCCCCTCCCTCACACAGACAGACAAGAAATACAAAAAAAAGAAATAAGCAAATGAGACAAGATGACTAAGAAAATAAGCTATAAATACACACACACAGAAACAAAAAGAGAAAAATAAACCAAACTGGGGCACACCTCTCATGTCCACTGCAGGTGGCGCTGAGGGGGGGCAGACACTTCAGGGCCTGATGTGCTGCAGCACCGGGCCCCACACGGCAAAGAAACCGCACGTGCTGCCGGACAGTTCATATTTCAGCTTCTCGATATGAAGGATGCCCACCAGTTCCCCCAGCCAAGCGTCAAACCTAGGGGCCAAGTCTGACTTCCACAGCTTTAAGATGCATCTTTTTGCAATTACCATGCCATATACTATTATTGTGCGAGCATTATGGTCCAGTTTTTCCAAGGCTGCTGAATGTCCAAACAGAGCGGTTTCCGGGTCAGGAATTAAAGAAACATTTAAGACATTAGAAATTCAAGTATGTTTTAACCATGTCAACAATAATCAGTGTATCTTCCGTTCAATCCATATCGGTTTAGTGGTCGAGGTTCCGGTGTCGTGCGAAAGTTACCTCCGATAAGGTGTGTGTGTGTGCGCCGAGAGGCGAATTTAGCCATTACGCAAAGGTAGGCAATTGCCTTGGGTCTCATAATCATCTAATAAATGTGTGTTTTACTCTTCATTCATTTTATCACAGATAACGTGCGGACGTCAGCATCGCACTGGGAACTGAGGGACACATCCTACATTATTGATAATGTTATTGATACTCGTGATCAGCTGAGGCATGAGCCCCAGGGCTGACAGCTGCATATGAAAGCATTTTTATTGGTTAGGTCCACGAGTAAAAATTGCGCCTGAGGCGATCGTCGTCTCTGTCTCTCTTTTTTCCCTGTCTTCACTTCACTTGCTGAGTCAAAGTGGGCAATCGCCCAGTTTAAGGGGGGGCGCGCGACCCGCTTTAAAAAGCCCCTTTTGAGTGTTTGCGTGTGTGTGTGTGTGTGTGTGTGTGTGTGTGTGTGTGTGTGTGTGTGTGTGTGTGTGTGTGTGTGTGTGTGTGTCGAGGAAAGAAGAAACTTGTCTGGGCTATATTTTGTCCACGTTTATAGGCTATCTGAATTGAGCTTTTTATAAAATAAAGCTCTTGATGGTAGCCTATGACAGACAATGACATAGCAGCCTTTGGCAGCCAGCCAAAATATGTTTCCCCTCTCAATAAAGATTAAACATTTGGTGGTTTGTCCCGTTTTGATCTGGATCAACAGCTGTTTGTCTGTCGCTGTTTAGATCATGCCTCGTTTCCTCTGAGCAGCACAGTTCGGTTCGGCAGGGTTACCTTACTAGATCTGCTATGCGTTTCCACTACCGACAAGAGGCTTTAGCCTACTTAAAAGACGGAGATAGCCACGGTCAGAAAACAGTCTATGGGTCAGAGCCATCACGGCGCTGGCCGCACATAGCTTGTGTCATTGTGGCAGCGGGACACTTTAGCCCGCTGATTAATATAAATTATTATTTGGAACTTCAAAATTGAAAATGCAAATTTTTTACATTTTCTGTTTGTCTCCTCTCCCGTTTTCGTATGTAAAGGGCGACATGAAAAATAAAAAATAAGAATGGCAATCAATTCATGTTTTACAGGCATTTTTTGAATAAAATAGTCTGTTTAAAAAAAAATTTTATGAAAAAAAAAAAATTAAAACATGAAGTCAAACTGTTTTCGTTTTTTGTGTTTTGATTTCCAAACAGATATGAATTGAACGGAAGATACACGCATATTCTACAGCAAGAATCCGTGTACCTTCTGTTCAATAAATATCCGATTTGAAATCAAAAAACTAAAATTGACCTGTGTTTTTAATAATCTACATCCACATTATATATTATACTAAAAACACACTTTTATCTATTTTTAAACACAATTCATGCCCAGGATATCAAGTATGAGGATAATGGCCTAAATTTTCATTTTGAAAATGACATTTTGTAATTTAGTGTTCGAGGTTCCGGTATCGTGCCAAAGTTACCCCCGATAAGAAGTGTGTGTGCGTGTGCGCTCGCAGAGGCGAATTTAGCCATTAGGCAATGGTAGGCAATTGCCTTGGGTCCTGGACCACCAGGGGGAAGGCCTACCCTTAATCATCTAATACAATTATCATAAAGATTTTTTTACTCATGAATGAACTTCATCCATTATGCTGACGTGCAGACGTCCGCATCGCACCGGGAACCCCCGTGCGTAAATGTGAAACACCGTATACATGTGCCTCTCTGTGTACAAATGAAACGATCGATCGATCGCTGATTAGGCCCATTTGAGAAAAATGACAATTATAAGGGCCCACAGCACGCAAGGGCCCACACACAGCCCCCAGTAGCCTCTATGACAAAATTATTATGCATACACTGAACTAATATATAAACTTCCCTGTTCTAAGGGCCAAGATGACTGAGGTAAGCCAGCAGCAGTGGGGAGATGTCTCTGGCATGCACAGTGTTGACCTGTGGCTCCTCAAGTCCTCCCAGGTGCGGGTGGAGCTTCTCACCCTGGGTGCCACTATCAGGTCTGTGTGCAGCAGAGGAAAGGATGGTCAGTTTGAAGATGTTGTCCTGGGATACGATGACTTGGATGGTAGGAAGGGAAATCACATTTTCCACTCACACTATAGAAAAATCAAACTAATATGGTTAGTAATGCCACTACGAGTAACATTGCACGTTGGTGGCCCCTTTGGACAAAAGCGGTAGTATTTTTACGACGCCAGCTGTCGTGAAGCTGTTTTCTAGCTTGTGCCGGGCGTGCGAGATTCAAATGATCAGGAAGCAATAGAGTGCATGTCCGTGTGTTGAAAGTGTGAGGGCACCGGACTCTTTTCGGGTCTGTGAGAGTGGTTAGTGACACAGCATCAACTAATGCCAGTCAGTGCTACACACACCTGATTGCAATGAGTTGATACAGTGTCACCGAACTACTCTCACGGAGCTGAAAGATTACATGTCCTCACAGAAAGCAAATGAACGAGAGACGGCAGTTAGTATGGATCACGATGAGGTAATGTGTTTATGTTGTTGTAAATAATGACTATTTCAGATGAATAATGGTCATCTGATGATGGTGAGGCAAAGTAAACTTTGTTTTAGTAGGCTACCGCTCATTCATTTAGGAGTAAACACTGCAGTCTAGTTCGCTCCCGTGCAGGCCCGGTTCTACGGGGGTGCATGAGCATGCATTGCACCCTCAAAAAAATTGTTTGCACCCTCAAATGAAAAAAGGAAAGTGAATTTTGTTTTATAAATATGATAAAAATAATAAAATACTTGCTCACAAAACAAATTGTAATTAACCTTTGAACATTTCCATTAAATACCGCTGTTTTCTGCATTTATTTTGTTCACTAAACCGATAAGAACGTTATCATTATTCGACTGGCAGCTGTGGCTAAGCGGACCCATCTCTAACAGTGCGCTCCGCCCTGCCCCGCCCGCCCCCGCCTGAACTATTTCGCTTTTAGCGATTGCAGTGCAATGGTTATTCAGCATAAAGTTAAAACACTCGCTCGCCCAAGACTGATGTTAAACCGAAACACAAAAGCCTTGCGCGAGCAAAGCAGTGATTCACCCGGTGAAACATGGGGTGAGACTGTGACTGTGGGTAACGGTGTCATCACCTTGCCGGCGAGAAAAGCTCTGTGGCTTAACGGCTAAAATGATAACTGGCCGCCGGGGATATCATGTCCGCTAACGTTGTTCAGGGGAGGCTTCCGCGATCGGATTGCATTTCACGAGCATGAAAACAGAGCAATGTCGGCAAACTGACGGCGCGACGAGAGAAAATAGAGTGAGCCGCTGCCCTCCGTTAGTTTCAGTCTACAGCCGAAAAAAATACAATCACCACTTAAACATGGATATCGTTTAAATAAAGCCTCTTGTTTTTATGATCATTAGGGCTTTGATGCAAATTGAACATTTCGGTGGCAGCTGTGGTGCAGTTTTTTTCAGCAACTCACAGACACTTGCCCATAGGCGTAGATTTGGTGGGAGGGTGGCGGAGGGAGGGGGCACAGGGGACGTGTCCCCCCCAATAATCAGAAGAGAGCCTACATTTTTTCTCAAAAAGTAAGAAACCCTATTCTCCCCAAAAGAGATAAAAATAACAGTTCAGGATGTTGAAACATTGATATATCTCCTAATTGTTAATACATATTCCCCTATAATTTAAAAATGTAAAGTGTCATAATAGTTCACACTGCTGCTGTGTCATGAATAGTGAGTCCTAAAAAAATAGTTTTGAACAATACAGTAAATATTTGAAAGCAATACAGAATGCCTGAGAGCCTTACTGCTTTTTATAACATATTAACGTCACTGGGAGCCTGTTGTCTTTTCCTTTAACAGAAATTTAGACATGTCCTCCATAAATAATTAAATACAGAAGGCATTAGTAAGTACATAAAAATTCACCCGAATGCACAAAATGGTGTGTTCGAAGCACATTTTCTTCTGGGGGAGTAACCCCAGACCCCCACTTATGTTGAAGTGAAACCTAAGCCCTTGTGCTTGCCACACAAAAATTATCACTGGCCCCATCCTGGCCACCCCAATTAAAATGTTCTGGCTCCGCCACTGCCCAGAAGTGCTTGACTATCTACTGGTAGAAAGGCCTGTGTAAAAAGCGAAGTCTGAACTGAAGCTGGGTAGCTGGTTTTAGTGTAGTACTGGTGCACCCCCTGTAATCTCAGATGCACCCTAAGGCATTCTGTTCTGGAACCGGGCCTGCTCCCGTGTATACGTTGCTTGGCAACTCCCTCCCGCTCGTCTACCACTCTCCATTTTAGCTTTTCTTCATTGTATTTTCTTTTTTTTCTTTGATGATTCAGCCCCGCTATCAATCATTATGACAACAAATAACTGTCTCAAACAAAGCTCCCGCTCCCCTTCCCTCACCTGGAGGGATAGGCTTCTCAAATCGCGTTGTTGCGCCACACTGAAATCTGCGACCAATACGGATATGTGACCAAAGAGCCTGCACGCGCGAACCGAAAATCGGACTGGGTGTGCGACCAGACCAAACGCAGTAATAAAAACTATTTAAAAACGTCTTTCTTTGCACTGATGGTCTCGTTTGCTGTTAAAGGTAATATGAGGCTGTTTAAAAGATATTTAAATGTTACTCGTAGCTGTTTTAATCATCAAAATTAAAAGAAATAAACACTTGGAATATATCAGTCTGTGTGCAAAGTATCTATATAATATATGAGTTTCACTATTTGAATAGAATTACTGAAATACATTAACTTTTTCATGATATTCTAATTTATTGAGCAAACCCTGAATATACTGGGCAGCAAGATGTGCCAGGTCTCCTCCGCGGAGTATTTTTAACTTGGAGAGGTCTCTCTCTCTCTCTGGCGCACACACTGTCTTACTCCAGATAAAAGAAACATAAAGCTTTGCCATATTCTCTTGTTTCAGGCCTATTATGCCCAGGTGGGTGCTACAGCAGTAGTATAACATAATCAAAGTAGAGGAGAGTGGGGTGAGTTGTGCCACTTTTTACTCAAAGTGACTTTAAAGTGAGGCCTTGACAGTAATATATCCAACCAAAATATGTGCATATAGTTCAGGATGTGCTGCATCCCTGGCAACAATAACTTTGGATATGAAATAAACTATTTAAGAAATATAGCTTTTCGGAAAAAAAGCGGTCTTGTGGCACAACGTTGGGGTAAAATGTGCCATCGATATATATCTCATAAACTGTAACGTTATATAAAAGCAAGACAACCCCATTAGAAAATGACTCATTTAAGCTTTATTTAAAGTAAATATTTTACAAAGATTGAAGGTCAATTCTTAAACAAAGCCTAGCAGGTATAGGTGGTTTTACCTGCAAAGCTCACAATGAAAGTCACCATCATCATCAGTCTGGTCATCAGTGGTGTCGTTAAGTGGAACGGAGATATCAGTCTCTTCTGAGCGACTGTAAACAATCACTTGATTTTTTGTGACCAGCGTATAGAGCAGGGGTGTCCAAACTACGGCCCGCTTTTTATTGGCCTGCGGCCGATTTAAAAAATATAATGTAATATGGCCATTAGAATTTTTTTTTTTTCTTTTTTTTTTTTTTTGCATTTCTTAGTTAACCCACTAGTGTTAAAACTGATTGATTAGCCCGTGGCACATTTTAAAAATATAGTGTAATATGGCCCTATTTAATTTTTAAATAATTTAAATGCATTCATTATATTACAGAGAAATATGTCCCATAAAAGATAAAGAGCACCAAGCCCATCCCAGAGGACCCTGCATAATATTTAATTTTAAATTAATATTATTATGGAAAATCCATGTGTCCTTCTCCAATAGCTTCTAATTCATCTGACACAGTGTCTCCATTTTTTTCATACAAAATTCTTCAGCTTTAGCCTCTTAATTTCCCTCTTTAAGTGCACCAGATTCATGCATTTCACTTAAAAAACTTAAAAAAATCTCCCGGCGGGGCATACCCCCGGACCCCACTTGGAGGGGCAGGATCTCGGCTGGCTACTATTTTCACCAAGCTGGACATTAGACGCAAAAGCAGAAAACACTGGGTGTAACAAGAGGGGGGATGTATCTGTTTAATGTGCAAGTAAAGTGTTGCCGTGAAGAAGGATTACAATTTACGAAGACACTATGAAACTAAACATCAGAGCAGCTACATGTCCTGATGAATGTGTTATTTTTGCAAAGTGGCCCGGCCCTTCGTAGAGTTTTCTGTATGTGGCCCTCGGTGAAAAAAGTTTGGACACCACTGGTATAGAGCCATGCCACTGGCACAACTCACCCCAGGGCCTTTGGCACAAATCACCCCAACCCCAGCATTTTGGAAAAACTAGCATGATGCAGCAGTTTAGGGCTAATATCATGTTAATTGTATAGACAGATAGTGTAGCATACTAAAGCGTCAATACATTTGTCAAATGTTTTCAAACTTGTCTATAACTTTTCAGACACAATAATCAAAAAACCTTGATCATAGAAATTTTACTTTGAAATGCAAACAACACTTTGCCCTGCCTGGTTAAATAAAGTTTAAATCAAATTTGAATTAAACCACTGATATATGTCATGCAGGCAGGTCTTCATATTCTTCATAGTAGTAGTAGTAGTAGAAGTATATGAACTTGCATAGATGGAACAATAATGTGGTCTGCCTCTGGCAAGAGCTGAGAGACAGTAAGTGAGCCATGCATTATGTTGGTGAAGGTGAAAAATAATAACCAATATTGTGTTGTGATGTGTTGTCAGGTTATCTGTCAGATAAACGGTACATGGGAGCTGTAGTGGGCCGTGTAGCCAACAGAATCGCACGGGGAAGCTTTGTAATGGAGGGAAGAGAGTACCAATTAGATGTCAATAATGGACCTAATGCACTGCATGGAGGGCTACGGGGCTTCAATAAGGTAAGAATAAGTGATTGCGTATTTGTGTTTTATCAACTTGAATGACTTTGTAGAAAGCTTGTAACAATTCCTGACAAACCTCAATGGTAAAAAACAGCATAATTTGTTGTTTCTATCCCATATGTTTCACCACCCAGTTGCAGTTGAATGTGGGTTCATAGATGAAGTCATAATATGATTTTCTACAGATTTAAAGTATCTTGGAGTGTATTCACAGCTGTCTTGTTTAGTTAAGTTGAATCGAACTCATGTGCGTTTCCCCTTTGGTGCAGATCTTTTGTGCAGGTGAGAACACAGCAATTGCACAATTGAATAAACTATTATTTGAGGCTATTATCACCTCAAACAAGAGAAGAACAAGGTAACAGACTAATTATGCATAGGTACCTCATACAACCCCAAATACTGAACTATCCCTTTAACAACTTCCGAAAATGTGGACAGCTGCACAACAAAACTTTGATGCCAGAATACAAAGAAGACAGACAGGATGTTCTGTCACACTTCAGAGGAGCCTCCAGGCTGGACCTGGCTGCAGCCTCAAAAACCCTTCCATTCTCTGTAAACGCTAGAGATGGTTGTGCGTTAAAATCCCAGTAGATAAGCAGTTTCTGAAATACTCAGACCAGCTGGTCTGGCAGCATCAACCATGCCAAGATCAAAGTCACTTAAACCCCCTTTATTCTCCATTCTGTTGCTCGGTTTGAACTTCAACAATTTGTCCTGTCCAGGCCTACATGCCTAAATGCATTGAGTTGCTGCCATGTGATTAGCCGATTAGTTATGTGTTAACATTCTGTCCCCTCATTCTGTTAAATGCTCGTAGGGCATACTCCTCCCTGGGCCGTTCCTCCTTCCAGTTTGCGGCCGCTGACAGCTGGAACCAACTTCAAAAATCCCTAAAGTTACAATCCTTTACCTCTGTTAGTCTCTTCAAACAGGCCCTTACAAAATTTATAAAGCACACCTGTAGCTGCTTTAGTCTAAGCTCACCGTGATCTAGTACATTTATCTATTGCTATGCTGTATGTTACTGCTGTTTGTCTAACTTCTGTTGCTATGTTGAATATGTTATTGTTGTCTATGTGTGATTTTACTGGCTATAGTACAGTGTTGTCTTGTTCTCTCCGTCTCCCCTTTCCCCCCAGGAGGTCATTCACCTCCTACCAGGCCATTGCTTAAATAAGACATTGTTTCTTATCAATTTTTGCCTGTTTAAATAAAGATTGATGATGATGAACAAGAAATGTAACCGGTGTACCTAATAAAGTAGCCGATGAGTGTATATGGTGGTGGCCAAAATTATTAGAACACCTGACAGATCTGGAAATATTTACCTTTTTTGTAACTTTGTCACTTGACATTTCAGTTGTTTTTGTTGAATTAGCCTTTAAAATACCCATGACTGACCAGTTTATTAGGTACACCGGTTCAATTTCTTGTTAACACATACAGTCATGGACAAATGTGTTGGCACCCCTGGAATTCTGTCAGCTAATGCACTCAATGTCTCACCCTCCTTCGCAAGTTGTTTCTTTACTGCCTGCCACAGTATTTATTGGTCTGTTAACTGTAGCCTGGCTGTATAGTGAACTATGACCAACTGATTAGGAAGTTTTGGTATGATTGCCTAAGTGGGAGTTTTCGGGCCTGTTAGGCCTGGACAGAAGATCTACATACCATTACAGCAAAATACCTGGTCCATCCTGGCTCCTGGAGCTAGCGCTATCTCTAAGCTCCACTGGACATCTACATTCTTAAGCACCAAGCCTTCAACCTCCAACTGCTAGCCTACAACCACCAAGCTAGCCTCCAGCTACCAGCCTACAACCATCAAGCTAGCCTTCAGCTGCTAGCCTCCACCTGCTAGCCTACAACCACCAAGCTAGCCTCCAGCTGCTAGCCTACAACCATCAAGCTAGCCTTCAGCTGCTAGCCTCCACCTGCTAGCCTACAACCACCAAGCTAGCCTCCACCTGCTAGCCTACAACCATCAAGCTAGCCTTCAGCTGCAAGCCTCCACCTGCTAGCCTACAACCACCAAGCTAGCCTCCACCTGCTAGCCTACAACCACCAAGCTAGCCTTCAGCTGCTAGCCTCCAGCTGCTTGCCTACAACCACCAAGCTAGCCTCTACCTGCTAGCCTACAACCACCACGATAGCCTCCAGCTGCTAGCCTCCAACCACCAACTAATGTTCTACAACCACCAAGCTAGCCTCCAGCTGCTAGCATCTGACCTCCAACTGCTAGCCTACAACCACCAAGCAACCTCTGGCAGCTAGCATCTAACCTCCAACCTACAACCACCAAGCTAGCCTCCAGCTGCTAGCCTACAACCACCAAGCTAGCCTCCAGCTGCTAGCCTCCAGCTGCTATCCTACAACCACCTTGACTGCAGCTCTCCTGGGTAACCAGGGTTACAAGAGGTGCACTGGATCTAGCTAAAACAGATAAGTAAGCTTTGGAACTTCATAGTTATCACTACGATATCATGAGTAAATCACAGATAAGGGCTGCAAGGCCTCACAGGCAGAAGCTGAAACAAGATACCCAGTCGCAGAAGATTACTGACTTTGTTAAACCGTCTCCAAATAAAAAGACATGCTCTGATGCTGAGAGTGGTGATGATTATCCATCAGATGATGCATTGGCAATTAGTGAGGGGGACAGTAAGGTGATAACATTACAGTCCATCAACAAGAAACTTGACAAACTGGATATGTTGAATGCTATGATGGAGGATATAAAGGGCCTCAAAGAAAGCTTAGAGTTCAGTCAATAACTCATTTCAGATTTGGTCAAGGACAATGTAGAACTGAAGGGTAAGATGGAACTTGTGGAACCCAGAGTTGATACCATTGAAACAGTAAACAAGAAATTGAGGGAATCGCTTCTGGATGTACAGTGTCGCTCTATGAGAGACAACATTGTGTTTACTGGGATACCAGAGGCTGAGGGTAAGGACTGTGAAATAGTCATTAGAGTTTATGTCAGACCAGCTTAACATGCCTAGTCAAACTGTTCAGGGTGTCACATTCTCCCGTGTGCATAGAGTGGGAAGACCCTCAAAGGACAGACCCCGTGCAATTTACACTATCAGCAGAAGGAGCTTGTCAAGGGGAGGGGCAGAGAGCTGAGGAACACCTCCTTTGGCATGAATGACCAATTCCCTCCTGAGAGTACTTTTCCCTATCATGAAAGAATTTCGGAGCCATAACAGCCGCGTTGCACTTGTAGGCGACAAATTGTACATCAATAATCAACTGATACTCCAGCTCATTTAAACATCTGCAGCTTGAGGAATAAAACACATGAACTCTCAGCGAAATTGATGGACAATGGAATTCATGTAATGGCTATAACTGAAACACATTTGGATAGTACATTTGATGATTCATTGATATCAAATGAGGGTTTTTCCATGTTCAGAAAAGATAGAGGTAGATGTGGCAGGGGCTTGGCAATCTACGTTAAGCATCCTTGGGTTTCATGAAAGGCGCTATATAAATCCAAGCTATTATTATTATTATTATTATTACTACGAGAAACATCATATACCAGTAAAACTAAGACCTTATTTGATGAATGACAACATTGAGGCATTGTGGTTACAGGTGCATTTACCCCATACTAGCCCAATACTGATTGGTTGTTGCTATAGAATAGAATATCTCAATGGAATCTGTGATATGTTTGACAGAGTTGCAGATGAAAATAGAGAAATGTACTGTCTTGGTGATATTAATGTGAACTGGTTTGAAGATGGCTGAAGAAAAGGTTGCTTGATATGACCAATACTTGTCATTTGAGTCAAATTGTTTCCATACCAACTAGGAATGCTCTGAACAGAGATGGAGCTCAATCATCCTCCTGTATAGATCATATTTATACAAATGTGCCTGACAGGTGTTCCAAGGTAATGTCATTGTTAGTTGGCTTCAGTGACCATGACCTGGTTGCTGTGTCCAGAAAATCAAAGATTCCAAAAACAAAGTCAAAGATAATCTGTGCTAGGTCTTATAAGAATTTCAGCGACAATGCTTTTTTAAAATATGTCAAGTATGCTCAATGGTCTAAAGTCTGTGTTGAACCTGATGCTGAAAAATCGTTAAATATTTTTATGGATTTGTTCGTACCCATTGTAAATAAACATGCACCACTTAGGAAATTCACTGTTAAGCCTAATGGAGCTCCCTGGATTGATAATGAGTTAAATAACTTAATTAAACAAAGAACTTAGCTAAAAATATGTTTTATTGCCTCCGGTTCAGTTAATGATAAAATTGCATATTGTAAAATACGGAATCTAGTTACGAAAGTGAACAGAGAAAAAAAGAGAATTTTATTGGCAAAGGATTGATATAGCCCAACATGACAGTAAGAAATTATGGAAAGTGATGAATGATATTATGGGTCGGAGTACTAATGCTTCTGCATCCTTCATTGAAACTGATAATGGTGTATTTATTTCTAAGCTTAAGGATATGTCAAATTACCTAAATAAGTTTACTTACTTTTGTACAAATGTAAACAACAAATCATGTATGCTCATTGATGATCTCATAATGAGAGGCAAACAGTGTACTTTTGAGTTCAATGTGGTTGAAATCAAGGAGGTTAAAAAATGTTTACCATCCATTTCTAAAGACAACTCTGCTGGTACAGATTGTATTGATGGTAAATTACTCAGAATAGCTGTTGATTATATAGCTCTTCCTGTATGTCACATATTTAATTCCTGTCTATCTAATGGAACCTGCCCTAAAACCTGGAAAGAAGGAAAAATTATTCCCATACCAAAAGATACCATATCTACATTCAGTGGTCCTAACTGTAGACCTATAACAATCCTACCTGTTTTGAGTAAAATTTTAGAAAGGATGTATATAACCAAATCCATGATTATATGTCTAATGCACAACATGCCTACAGAGAGGGTCATTCCACCTGCACAGCCTTGGTAAAAATGACTGATTGGTTAAGGGGGATTGACAATTCATTGTTATCTGGTGCTGTCATGTTGGACTTCAGCGCTGCATTTGACCTAATTGACCATAAGTTGTTGATTGAAAAACTCACGCATTATTGTTTTGGACCTATGGCAACCTCTTGGTTTGAAAATTATTTATCATTCAGAACTCAATGGGTTTTCTTGAATGGTACTCTGTCTAACAGCATTAAGATTGACTGTGGTGTACCTCAAGGAAGTTGTTTGGGTCCGTTCTTATTTTCAATTTTTACGAATGATATCCCGCTTGTTATTCAAGAATCCACTATGGTTTTATACGCTGACGATTCTACACTGTACTATTCTGCATCTACATGCTGTGAACTTAAGTCCGTTCTGTCACAAGATCTGAAAGCAGTGGGTTACTGCAAATAGACTTGTTTTAAATCTATCAAAAACTGTCAGCATTGTCTTTGGATCACGGCATAATCTAGCCAGTCAGCCTATGCTTGAGCTCCAGATTTCTAGTCAGCCAGTCAAGCAGGAGAGTAAGTTAAAGCTTCTAGGACTTTCTCTTTGTAACACTCTGTCCTGGACTGATCATGTTAGGCAGATAGCTGCTAAGATGAGTAGGAGCATTGCTACGGTCCGGAAATGTGCCACCTACTTACCAGTTACTTTACGGAGACAGGTTGTTCAAACATTAGTATTATGCCATCTCGACTATTGTTCTGTTATTTGGGCCTCTGCCTCTAAGACTGACTTAAACAAACTACAAACTGTACAAAACAGGGCTGCAAGACTTGCTCTTGATAGAGCTTAGAGATCAAATAGATCGGATCGGATGCATTCTGATCTCAAGTGGCCTAAAGCTCTTGATAGGTTATCCATTAGGTCCTTGATATTTATTAAGAATGTAATTTTCACTCATGTTCCTAGAGCTCTCTTTAATGAAATTGGTTTCTGCTCTGATGCTCATTCATACGGTTCTAGATCTGCAACAGCAGGACAAGTTGTGTTCCCACACTGTAGAAGGAATGCAATGAGGAGGACATCCTTCGATAGATCCATGTCTTTGTGGAATGTACTCCCTTCGCACATTCATGAGGGAATTCAAGAGGCAAATTAGATCCTATTTTTATTCATGTTAAATTTGAACTCGGGACTCTGACTTGGTTTGGCGCTCTATGTATTGTGTTTTGGTGTTTGCGCGCTCTGAGGCGCCCGGATGCCCATTTATTTGTTTGTTTGCAACTGTTATGTATTTGTAGTCTTGTCAATGTACTTTTACTGTATTTGAGTGAATATGATGATTTGTTGTTTGTGTGTTCAGATTTTAATTGGACCCCAGGAAGACTAGTCTGCCGCTTCTGCGTCAACTAATGGGGATCCACAATAAACAATAAAATTATTGAAATAACAATTGCTTTGGCATTAATATGTTCTTTACATTTGTTTCCAACTTAAAAAAAAACCCAAAAAGACAAAAATTACAAAAATTTCAAATCGGATAACATTTTACACAAAACTCAAAAAATGTGCCGGGCAAATGTGTTGGCACCCTGAACTTAATACTTGGTTGCACAACCTTTAGAAAAAATAACTGAAAACACTCGCTTCCTCTATCCATCAATACGTTTTCTACACCTCTCCACTGGAGTTTTGGACCATTCTTCCTTTGTCATCTGCTCCAGGTCGCTCAGGTTTGAAGGGTGCCTTCTCCGAACAGCTTTCTACAGATGTCCCCGCAGGTGTTTTATGGGATTCAGGTCTGGACTCATTGCTGGCCACTTCAGAACTCTCCAGCACTTTCTCTCAAACCATTTTTGTGCTTTTTAAAGTATGCTTTGTCCTCCTGGAAGAACCATGGCCCATGACAACTGGGCCATACATTGCGCTCCAAAATTCCTTGATAGTCCTCTGATTTCATGCACACAGTCAATAAGTCCTGTGCCAGAGGCAGCAAAGCAACCCCAAAACATATTTGAACCTCCACCATGTTCGACTCTAGGGACTGTATTCTTCTCTTTGAAGGCCTTATTTCATTTTCTGTAAACACATTCATGTCGTTTACCAAAGAAATTGGTCCTGGGAAAGTTTTGTATGCGCTTCATTTAGTGGATAATATCTCAACTGGTATAGAATAATATGACCCCATTGAACAACATGGGATGTGTGCCAAAATCTCTACCCGGGGCGAAAGTCCTGAAAATGACCACAACAGGTTACACTACTGTAGTATCACACTACGTGGTGAATGGGATTTTTTGCCTTTATAGATATCCCCATAAATTTCTACAAAATTAATCCTCATATTAAGAGAAATACTTTTTGTATTACACTTGGTCTAAAACATGTAATAAATTATGCAAATTAGGCAATATCTCATTCAATATGCGTACATACAGTACATAACAGGTTGACTGTTTTTTAGCCATTTTCATTATATATCAAATCAGAATGTCTACAGTCTTCTATGACCTTATAATCATTGTCATTGTGAAAATTGTGATCCCCTCAGAAAATCTGTAACTTCAAAGGTTTATATGTACGCATATTTAATGAGATATTGGCTAATTTGCATATTGCGGGTGCAAGAGACTGTCACACTTGCACCCGCAGTCCGACGGCCCTGCTATGGGGCTATTATTGTAGCTAAACGTTTGCAAATGTGTATTTGTGTATTTGCGATTTGTATTTGCGTTTGCAAATGCGTATTTGTGTATTTGCGATTTGTATTTGCGTTTGCAAATGCGTATTTGTGTATTTGCGATTTGTATTTGCGATTTGCAATTTGTATTTGCGATTTGTATTTGTATTTGCGATTTGTATTTGCGATTTGTATTTGTATTTGCAAATGCGTATTTGCGATTTGTATTTGCGATTTGCAATTTGTATTTGCGATTTGCGATTTGTATTTGTATTTGCGATTTGCGATTTGTATTTGCGATTTGTATTTGCGATTTGTGTATCTGCAAATGGTTTTGTGCATGCACACAAAGATTTGTGTGTGTACATGGTTCTGTGTGTAGACACATCTGTAAATTATATTAATTGTGGTTCTAAAAGCTCAAATAGACTAAGTCTTTTTACAAATCTCTTTTTACAAAGCCATGGAAGAACTGTAGCAAAAGTCACGTGGTGTAGCAAAAGTCACGTGTGAAAAGACAGACACGTTGATTGGTCAATGTGTTACAGTGGCAGGACTCTTATTTTGAAAATCCCTAAACCGGATGTAAACAGAGCTTTGGCTATGAACCAGGGATGGAAA
Organism: Hyperoplus immaculatus; assembly: GCA_949357725.1. Lineage (NCBI taxonomy): Eukaryota > Metazoa > Chordata > Actinopteri > Uranoscopiformes > Ammodytidae > Hyperoplus > Hyperoplus immaculatus. The sequence goes on from OX442353.1 coordinate 167,454, forward strand.
TTAACACCCGCCACACGCCAAATGCGGGTAGATTTGCGTGCTGGCATGTAAATTGTGTCACTTCACCCGCCACTGTGTCGGGTAATACTTTCCAGTCAGGTCCGATCGAATTTGCATATTTAATACATACAATGATGCCAGTGCTGCACAGTCCCACAGTTTCTTTTTGCCTTTCTAGTCGAACTGAACTACGGTGCGATCCGCTCCGCGAGGAAATACTATCTGCGAGACGTGTGGAGGCATAAGTCGACAAATCAATCGACTTACTTTGCCCCCTTTATTTCTTCCCACAGCAGAGGTTGAGGTGCTGAAAATAAAGTGAAAACTGCGCTTTTCCTTTAAGCAGCAGAGCTGCCGCCGTTATGTTACAGTATTTACATCCAAGCCCTAATGGTAATACAAATTAGATGCTTTATTTAACGCTGTCCGTGCTTAGGAGGTGATTGTAATTGTGTCGGCTGAAACAGAAACTAACGGAGGGACTCGGCTCACTGTAGGCTACAGTGTATTCAGGCTCGAGACATTCAAACGGATCGCATACAAACAAGGAAGCCTCTCCCATCGATATCGCTAACGGGGAGAATATCCTCGGTTATTATTTGAGCCTCAAACCACAGAGTTCTTCCCCACGCGGCGGCTCGCTCGCTGGTGAGATCTGACGTTGAAACGCTGCTTTGCTCGGACGAAGGCATCGTGTGTTTCTAGATGATTTAACACCATAGCCTCAGACTAGCGTTTAACATTATGCTGCATCTTTTGCACTGCACTGTTTTTTATCAACAGTGAAAACATGGTCCCACACCGGACTCTTATGTGTAGCTGATTACTTCATGCACGCACCTTGCAGAAGTGGCGCTCCTGCAGCGCGCACACGACCAGACGTGAACTCGCACGGTGACATCTCCCATTAATAAAACGGCATAACAGATTTTCAGATTTCTATTTTTAAATTCGACTTGAGCGCAATTGGAAAACCGGTCATTGGGTCGACACCTTCACATCCCTAATGCATAGAGAAAGTGATAAACACTGCATACCACACCACAAAGACTGATCAGACCTTCATCTCTTATTTTTCCCTATGCTTGACCATGACTTCTGCAGGTGAACTATTCATTAAACTGCCGAAATTCAAGAATAAAATAAATCATTAAAGTACTGCACTTCTGGCCACTCCTTCCACATACTTTCAGTTGTAGGCTTCACATTTATATGTTTGCCTGGTTTTATATTACGTGTATGCACAATATCAACATTTCACATCATTAACTAAAAATAAAAAAATTAATCTGAAGCTAACTTCAATACTGTATTATAATTATTGACTAAATGATGAAAAAAAGGTGTCTGCAGGGCCAGTGAAAATATACAGGGGGACAGTAAAACTCGGATCTATTGGCCAAGCTGGCCAGTTGGGAAAAAAGTTGCATTGAACCCAGAGTATATATGGAGTTCAATTATAAAATGTTTTGAAATAAAGATGACGTGTATTGTGTATCATATATAGTAAGAGTGTACCATTTGCAACTCAGTTCCTTGGTAGCACCTACTAACAGTAGAAATGACTTCTGATGGAAAACATTTGTATGAAAAACACTTTCATTAGCTAATCTTACTATTGTATTGTTTAACATTAACGCATATATTAAAAAAGATATTGCGTGTAAAAAGTGGCTGGAAAAAAGACGAGTGGCTGGTAGATTTTTAAATCTACCTGCCACAGTGGCTGGTAGGCAAAAAAGTTAATTTCCATCTCTGCTATGAACCCATGTGGGCTATGCATGGAGGTGTCGTGGAGACAGAAGGCGAAGAGTGCTAACGGACACTGCAGTTGACAAAGCACTTCAACTTCAAGTATTGATTAACAATTTTCCTTTTTTTTCTTTTCAAGAAACATTCGTTCCTATGTAAATCTCAGTGATATCGGATACAGATACAGATAATGTACCTTGGGGCTGCGAATAACAACCTGTCATCTACAAACCTTGCCTTCTTCCAAGAATCTGTGGTTGCGAACAATAAAAGTAATTTTGTGTGTGTGTGTGTGTGTGTGTGTGTGTGTGTGTGTGTGTGTGTGTGTGTGTGTGTGTGTGTGTGTGTGTGTGTGTGTGTGTGTGTGTGTGTGTGTGTGTGTCGGAGCTCGTTGTGCGGTCTTGTTGTTCACATATTTAAAAGAGAAGCTACCCAAGGCTTACAACTGGATGGACAAAACTGACGAAGATGAAGCGATTGCCGGTGTTGAAACTCTCACTCGCGTTATTAAAATAATTATTGTGACGATATGTTTCACATCAAGCTAATATGGTCCTTCCACGGCACGCATTCACGAGGGGATTCCTTTTTGCAAACGTATCCGATATCACTGAGATTTACAAAGGAACGAATGATTCTTGAAAAGAAAAAAAAGGAAAATTGTTAATCAATACTTACTTTTAAACTACTTTAAGTTGAAGTGCTTTGTCAACTGCGGTGTCCGTTAGCCTTCTGTCTCCACGACACCTCCATGCATAGCCCACATGGGTTCATAGCCAAAGCTCTGTTTACATCCGGTTTAGGGATTTTCAAAATAAGAGTCCTGCCACTGTAACACATTGACCAATCAACGTGTCTGTCTTTTCTCACGTGACTTTTGCTACACCACGTGACTTTTGCTACAGTTCTTCCATGGCTTTGTAAAAAGAGATTTGTAAAAAGACTTAGTCTATTTGAGCTTTTAGAACCACAATTAATATAATTTACAGATGTGTCTACACACAGAACCATGTACACACACAAATCTTTGTGTGCATGCACAAAACCATTTGCAGATACACAAATCGCAAATACAAATCGCAAATACAAATCGCAAATCGCAAATACAAATACAAATCGCAAATACAAATTGCAAATCGCAAATACAAATCGCAAATACGCATTTGCAAATACAAATACAAATCGCAAATACAAATCGCAAATACAAATACAAATCGCAAATCGCAAATACAAATTGCAAATCGCAAATACAAATCGCAAATACGCATTTGCAAACGCAAATACAAATCGCAAATACACAAATACGCATTTGCAAACGCAAATACAAATCGCAAATACACAAATACACATTTGCAAACGTTTAGCTACAATAATAGCCCCATACCCTGCACACATCCCACGTTGTTCACTGGGGTCATATTAGTCTATAACAGTTGAAATATTCTCCGCTAAATGAAGCGCGTATAAATCTTACCCAGGACCTAGTCTATTTGCTATTGTGTTTTTTTTTCATTGCAAACAAATGACATACTGTAAACATATTAATGCCAAAACATTTGTATTTGCAAACATGTTCTAGGAGAAGCAGGGCATTATCTGACAAAATTCAAGGGGTGCCAACACTTTTGTCCATGACTGTATAGCTGATCAGCCAATCACATGGCAGAAACTCATTGACATGGTCAAGACAACTTGTGGAAGTTCAAACCGAGCAACAGAATGGGGAAGAAAGGGGATTTAAGTGACTTAAAACGTGGCATGGTTGATGGTGCCAGACGGGCTGGTGTGAGTATTTCAGGAACTGCTGATCTACTGGGATTTTCACGTACAACCATCTCTAGGGTTTACAGAGAATGGTCCAAAAAATATCCAGAGAGCGGCAGTCGTGTGGACGAAAATGCCTTGTTGTCAGAGGTAAGAGGAGAATGGGCAGACTGGTTCGAGATGACAGAAAGGCAACAATAACTCATACCCGCTTGTTACAACATCACGTCCAACCTTGAAGCAGACGGACTACAGCAGCAGCAGACCCTACCGAGTGCCACTTGTGTCAGCTTAAGATAGGAAACTGAGGCTACAATCAGCACAGGCTCACCAAAATTGGACAATAGAAGTTTGGAAAAATCTTGCCTGGCAATCTGTTCTCATGAGAATTTAATGAGCGGTGCATATGTATGTTACACAGCCTCTGTCAGAACCACACAGTGCACAGATATTTTTTGGTGATCGTCCAGCACGGCACTGCTCACTATTCTCCATTATGGTCGCAAAGCAACAGATTAACATTAGCTTGGTTTACTTATAGGTCAAGAGGGTGAACAATAGGTTAAACTGATAGAAAAGTTAAAAGGCTTTTGCTGGATCACAAGGGAAACGACTTTGAATGATCTGATATTCTTATGAGACTGCAGCACATACAGTATATCAAACGGGGAACTACAGTTTCAATATGAACTTTTCACCCCACCTTCGAACAAATATTCCAAATTCGAATAAAAAGTGACAGCCCTAGGGGGCGCCCTTAGCTCAGTTGGTAGGGCGTCCCCCCCATGGGCCTCGGCCAGCAGCGGACCCGGGTTCGATTCCAGCCCGTGGTCGTTCTCTGCATGTCACTCCCCTCTCTGCCCCATTTCAACATCTCTGTCTCTACACTATCAATAAAGTAGCCTGGCTCCGCCCGCCCGCCTACTTCCGGCCAAATTTAATTTTCCCTTCAGTAGTCAGTCTGGGTGTACAGCGCATTTCCCAGATTCTCCGGAGAATCTACGATCGTCCAATCAGCGAACAGAGCGAGTGGCTGAGAACGCTCCAGTTTCAGTTGAATGCTGCGTTCCTTTATACTCGGAATAAGGAGATTTCCGACTTGGTAGTTCCGAGTTCCGACCTGTCTGTGTTCCAGTGCATCTGCTCGCGAAAGTATGGACGCCTAAAACCTTTCTCGTCCAAATAACTAAACGTTAGGCTCTAACAAGTTACTGTTGCCAGGTACCGGTAGATTCATAGACTACAATATGTAGTGAAGTCGGAAATTTCCGAGTTACCTGTCCAACTGGAAGGCACCATCAAAAGCCGGCTCATGACACACGTGATGACCAAACGTGATGCGATTGGTTGGCTAATCCAGAGTGGCACTGGGCAGATCCAATAGTTTTAAACTTCGACAGACACCCTCCTCCAAGTGAGTTAACGTTTGCCAATTACAGCACTTCCAGACCTTCTGTACAAATGAAATGAAGTACGATGGTCTGGTTGGACCAGGCTATCAAAATAAAGCATAACAATGCCAAAATATATCTTAAAAAAAAAAAAAAAAAAAATGACAGCCCAAACACTGACTGAGGCAGAATGAGTAGCTTTTATCATTTCTAAAATGTATGGTTTACACTGGTTACACATGCAGACCCTTAGAACACAGCTGCTTTTTGCTAAAAATTCAGTATTGCTTTTAGTACTTAAAGAGATCCTATTATACTACTTTTCTGGTCTTCATTTCTTGTTAAAAACTGCTATAGAGCAACCTGACACGAATCACATCACAAAAAACTATGTAGATTTTCGGGACACTCTTCCTCTTACCCTAGCGAGCACAGAAGTTTCTCTCTACACCAGTGGCGTAACTTTGATGTTCATATTGGTGGGGACACATTTTGGCGAAACGTCACACAATTTGGTGAAACGCCCTCGCCCCAGACCCAGCATCCAACTGCTCACTAGTTTATTAACCAAACCAGTTTTATCATGTATATGTACAGTTTAGTCAAGAGTTGAGCGGCTATCAATCGTTTTGCACTAAAAAACTTATTATATTCATACATCCTTGGCTGCTTATGTTTCACAGTAGGGCTGTCCCCAACTCGGAATTTCAGTTAACGGGTGAACCGGGGAGTTGGAGCGCAGCTGAAGCGCGAGCGTGCCCGAGCCTCGGCGAGCCGGTGAGAGAGAAACAACACAGAGCCTGTGACGGTGGCAGAGAATGGTGATTCGCGCGAGTAAAAAAGACAAGATGCTCGCTGTCTACGGGGGCTTAATTGTTTCCAAGGCGACCTATCTTTACTACAGCACATAGCAGAGCAGAATCAATAGGCATATATGGTGTGCGCAATTTGCACAGCGCAAACGTACATCTGCTTTGGTTTTTTCTTTTGCCATTTCCTCTTTAGTTTTGATCACTCTTCTTCTATGGCGTTTGACGTGACACATTACCGCCACCAATTGCCCTTCTCCTTTCCTTTTTTTACCCGACATTCTTCCTCGGTTGATGTCAAACTTCAGCCGCATTCATAGCGCAGCAGCTGAGCTGATAGATTCCGAAATTAAGCTGTTTTACCGCTCTCAAATTAAGCAACCAATCACCGCTAACCGAAACACAACCCACGACAACCAACAGGAGGCAAAGCCAATCACAAAATACATAAGGCGGGACTATAAAGAGGCAACGCATTAACCCTTTCTCGTCGTTGTCATATCCTTCTCATATTGGTGTGGACAATTTCAGCACATTTGAATATTGGTATGGACACGTCCACACCGTCTATACGTAATTTTACGCCCATGCTCTACACACTGCTTTGAGCTTCTCCGCCCCTCCCCCCCTGCTGCAAACCCCACTCCGTTGTGATTGGTTACCTTCCTTCCAGCAGCGGGAAAATTTTAAGGAAGGTGGGCGTATGCAGCCGGAGCTTGCCTGAGCGGCAGCATTACCTTATATGGAGACATGACAGAAACGACCCCAGCGTGTCAGACACAATCCGGAAATTTGAACAAGTTCGGCTCGACCGGCTGCCATAGTTTTTAGTGCTCTGCATAGCCACCCCAGACGGTCAGCAGGGAATACGTCGAAATGCATGTACGTAATTACTTGATACTCTAGTATGGTTAAACATGACTATAAATCATTATAACAACGTTTATAGGTCATACAAGTCTAAAAGTATCATAGGTCCTCTTTAAAGTAAAAGTTGTTATCCTTTTGATTATCTATTATTTACTTAATAATTTTCTTTTGTTTCACTGAGTCTTTTTACTAGACAGGTGGTTTTTAATGAGAAACATTATTTCTGGTCAGAAAGATTACCAACAAGGTTATTCACAATTTTGGTTCTGGGTCCCAGCTGTATGTGATGTATGTGTTTCCCTTCAGGCTGTCTGGCTTGCTACAGAAGTAGAAGGCGGTGTACAGCTGAGTCATACAAGTCCAGATGGAGACCAGGGTTATCCTGGAGAAGTTCAGGTCTCTGTCTCCTATACCCTACAGGTAAACAGTACTGGTTCATAATTTTAAAGCTGATCACCCTCACAGCCTCCTAAATATTATTATATTATTCAACCCAGGTTTGCTCTTTATTTATTTATTTATTCATTCATTCATTCGGACAGTTCCACACAATACACAATTTTCTCTTTCACATATTCGTACATATTATTTTGTGTTGTCCGAAGGGTGACAGGAGAAGCCAAAGGCTTATCAGGTCCCGCCCACATTTTCATCAGATTCAGATTCAGATACACAGTTACTGATACAGAAAAAAAAGGATAAGATCAGTTCTGCTCAGTTCAGTTTTTCTGTGACAATGCAGTGTGTGATGTGGCCTTGTGATGTGGCCTTTTCAATTTCTTATCTGGTAGTCTAAACACATCTGCAAAAGTATTCAAAAACAGAGAAGTCGGTCTGCTGACCTCTATTAATCGTTATGATATTGTTATGATAGTGACATTCACATTGTGCTCATCTTATTAGTAAGCACATTGTGCTAAGCAGTCTGTCTGTAATTTTCAATAATTTTTTAAACATAATTTTTTTTGAAATTGCGCAAACTGCAACTCCCTGTGACATCTTCGTCAAGATCATTCCATAGCTTATTACCCTTTACAGAAATCGAAAAGGATTTAAGTGTAGTCCATATATTTTTCTCAGTGAATTTTCTTTTTCTTCTTAAATCATGTGAAACTCCTCTTTCTTCAAACATTACTTGTAAACTGATAGGAAGGCTTTTTTTTAAGCCTTGTAAATAATTTATACGGTGTGGTAATTTACCACATCACGTAATTTGAGAATTCTACCTTCAATAAAGGAGTTATTAGTGTGTGCCCTGTAATTGGCTTGGTATATAATTCTTATTGCTTTTTTTAAGAATATACAAGGGGTGCAATGTACCTTTGTAAGTGTTTCCCCACACCTCAGCACAGTAATGCAGATGTGGGGAAACCAAGCTTCTGTATAATGCAAGTAAAGACTTTTGATTGAAAAAATGTTGTGCTTTCCAAAGTGTAGAAATACTCCTAGCTATTTTGCCCCTGAGATGGCTAACTTGTGGTTTCCAGCTTAACTTGTCATCAATTATTACCCCTAGGACTTTGTGTTGCTTGACCCTTTGAATTTCAATCCCATTTACCTGGATTTTCACGAAAACATCTGATGCTCTCCTACCAAACATCATAAATGTAGTTTTCTCTAAATTTAGTGATAACTTATTTTGGTTTACAATTAACAGTTAACAATACATCTACTGATGCACAGGCTTGGACACATCATCAGTGTTGTATCCTGGAATCACTGGGTGTTTCGGGTCTTACAACAGACACCCTCCTCCAGGCGACCCGACCGAGGCTGATCAGACCCCGGTCTGTGTCCAAGCGGCATTCTACTGCCCCCACTGCTCTCCCCTCTTCAACCAGAGCCATCTGGAGGCTTTTTCCGCTGCCTCCACGTTGTTTCCTATGGCTCTTCTTCGGTTTGCACCTGTTATTCCCAGTGTGCCATAGGCTTTGCTCAGGGAATGACTGGCGAACCCCCGACTGCCCACTTCCACCTGGTCTTCCACCTGTTTCTCCGACAATCCTCCACCAGCTCCTGGTACTTCTCCCTCTTTCTTTCTTGAGCCTCCTCCATCCTCTCCTCCCACGGAACTGTCAGCTCCAGCAAGACTAGTTGTTTTGTGGCCTCTGAGACCAAGATGATGTCAGGTCTCAATCTTGTCTGGGTGATGTGTGGTGGAATTTTCAGCTGCCTCTCCAGGTCAACTGTCATCACCCAGTCTCGGGCCGTGGGGAGCAAACCAGCAGATCGGTTTCTTGGAGTTTTCTCCGGCCTTTGTCCTTCCTTGACAAAGTGAATGGTCTTAGCCGTGGCCTGAGTGTGTCGACTGCCTTTGATCCCCTTGCTGATTGCGTCAGCGATGGACTTGAGGACCTGGCCATGCCTCCATCGATACCGGCCCTCACCAAGCGCCTTGGAGCAACTGCTCAGGATGTGTTCCAGTGTCCCTATCTTTGAACACAGGGGGCATGCAGGTGTTTCTATTTTGCCCCATATGCACAGGTTGGATGGGCTCGGGAGGACATCATAGACCCCCTGAATCAAGAACTTGATCCTCTGGGGGTTCCACTGCCAGATATCCTTCCAGGTGACACGCCGCTCCATCGCCTGCTCCCACTTCATCCAGGCTCCCTGCTGCCGCATGGCCACTGCTCTGCTTGTTCGCTCTTCCTCCACTGAAGCTCGCACCTCCTCCTGCACCAACCTCTTCCTCTCCCTTCCGCTGGCAGAGTCATATCGGGCCGCTGCTCGGCTCCCAAGTCCGGCTCTGCCTTGCGCCACTGTTCCGAGGATGGCCTTGTGCTTCAGTCGAGTTTCTGCCTGCTGGACTGCATCTGCTGCCCTCCACTTCCTCCCTGTCTTCACAACAATCCCTGCCCCCGACACTTTGGCGTCTCTGGATCCTGAGTACTGCAGATGTTCCCGTGCCCGTGCCACGATGAACTCCTCCCTGATTGAGCTGAAGGGAAGCCTGAGCTTATTGGTGTTCCCGTACAGCCCAATGTTGCTTAGGCTGCCTGGCAATCCCAGCCATCTCCGTAAATAGCTGCTAACCCTTTGCTCAAATCCTTCCACCACAGTTATGGGGACCTCATAGATGAGCAGGGGCCAGAGGATTCTTGGGAGGATTCCATGCTGGTAGACCCAGGCCTTGAATTTTCCAGGGAGCCCAGACTTGTCCACTGTTCTTAACCAGCCTTCCAACTCAGCACTGGTTGCCTTGATGGAATCTCTGTCATTCAGACTGCAGTTGAAGACCTTTCCAAGGCTCTTCACCGGCTTCTCAGTGACAGACGGGATCTGGTGTTCTCCCAGCCTGAAGCGGAATTTGTCTGAGACCTTCCCCTTCTTGAGAACCAAGGACCTGGACTTTGCAGGTTTGAAGTTCATACGAGCCCATGCCATGATGCTCTCCAACCCCTGGAGGATCCACCTGGCTCCTGGTACAGCTGTTGTTGTCACTGTGAGATCATCCATGAAGGCTCTGATGGGAGGTTGCCTTACTCCAGACTTGCTTGGTTTAACCACACATGTAACTTAGTCAATTCAATGTTTACGATCTCAAAAATATTATTCAGATCTTTCCCCGAATAGAAGATGTTCGTGTCATCAGCAAATAAAATTAACCTTAAGACCTTCAACCAGGGCTGTACGCTTATTTTTTTAGGTGGTAGCACTGGTGCTAGCAAGCAAAAAAAATCAGTAGCACAAAAATAAATTCAGTAGCACACAAAGTATGATCGAAAACTTGCATAACCTTAACCCATGCATTTCGCTCTAATTACCTTTTAGCCTGTCATCTTGGTCTCATTTGAAATTCTCAATTAATATCATATCCTAGTGTGTGCAGTAATAATTGTAGAAAAATTAATAGGGGTGCACTGATTGCAATTTAGACAAACAAATCTAACCTGCCAATTGTAATTTTTTGCTGATTCAGAATTATTTCTCCCCATAAAATTAATATCTATATATTTTCTGTATATATACATATCATTATCATATTCATAATAATATTTTTTTTTGTTAAATGTCCTTCTGTTAATTAAATCCAAACTTTAAAACATTAAACATAGCCTATTAAATAAATAAGTAGGCCTATACATATTGGTAAAATTTGGAATAAGTTAAATAGGTTGTTGTGAATGTGTTGGGAGTAGTTCTTCAGTGGCTTATCAGTTATTTCAAACGTTGTTTAAAAAGACTACTGTTGACTGCTCTCTGCAGCTGAAGCAGTTGATTTTCAAGCTAGCGCACTGCAGGGCTGTGATGCGCTAACTTCTTGTTCAACTCACGTTTGGCTAGTAACAGGCTTTTAATGTGAAGGCGCACAGGAAATGTTCTGTTTGCACACGCGCTAACTTAACTGTGTGCCGTCTCCTTCCGGTTATTACCGTTGGTGAAGTGTATTAATCGCCGCACAAGCACAGGTCCCGATGCACACATCTTTCACCAGCCAAAGTGGAGGGTGGACTCAATAACTTACTTGCCTAAGAATACATTTACCCGAATTTGGAGAGTGTTAATGTAGAGCACTCTAAGCAGTGTTGTGCAGCACTCCTCTGTGTCTCAGACTGACAGCATCTGCTCATTAGCAAGCTGTCGCACTCGTGCTAGTGGAATTGTATTCATCATCGCACGTGATCAATTTCAGTAGCAAATGCGATCAAAACTGTCGCACCTTACAGCCCTGCCTTCAACACTTATATCATTTATGTAAAGCAGGAATAATTTCGGCCCCAAGATTGACCCCTTAGGGACCCCACAAACAATGTCGATGTGATCTCCCCTAATTTCACATATTGTTTCCTGTCATGTAAATAACTTCTGACCCAGTCCCGTGCTATACCTCGTGCTATACCTCTAATGCCATAATTCTCTAGTTTATTGAGAAGGATGTCGTGATTTATAGTGTCCAATGCTTTTTTGAGGTCTATAACAATTCCTATAGAGTACAATTTGTGATCTATAGCATTACTAATAATTTCTACCGATTCAGCCAGTGCAGTGGAATGATTCTTTCTAAAGCCAAATTGACTGTCATAAAGAAGTTGATGTTTACTAATGAATTCATCTAGTCTATTGTTGAATAACTTTTCCAGAATTTTTGAAAATTGTGGTTTGCTCTTAGCAGGGATGATCAAATTTGGTAAATTAATCGTTCTATTTAATGAGCCCCAGACCCCCTGTTTGGGTACAACTAAGCAACCTTGGATTCAAATTTCTGAGATTTGACAAATGTTGAGTAAGTAATAAACAGTATTTGTCACAAATAAGGAGGACCTATCTAAGAATAAATTTGTCTTACACGTTCCAAATTTCATATCGACTTAACTGTTCATTGAATTCAGATATCTTCGTCACTTAATTACACAAAACAATTAACTACTTACAGTAAATAACAATTAATAATTTTTGCATACAAATAAATTCTTTGCAGATGCCAGCTCAGTAAGATTTTAATTGTGTGTTCAGGGGGAAACACTTACTGCTGAATACCAAGCAAGGTCTACCAAGACAACCCCCATCAACCTCACCAACCACTCCTACTTCAACCTGGCTGGACAGGTAAAGAAAAAATATAAGCTGTATGATCATCTAGTATATCATTGCTGTACTTGCTGTAAAAAGAGCCTGTCGCACTAGGACATGAAGGCGTAAAAAGTGTCCATCTGACCTGAAGGGGCCAAAACGTATATTTAGCCTATGTTGTTGATTTTGTTTAATTTTGATAGGTTGCTGACACTCTCTTTTGATGATGTCCCTTCCGTTGTATTGACACATGGTTTTGGTTAATCTATAAACATGGGCACCGGGAACGGTGGGAGTGGTGGACTAAGGGGGTTGGGGGCACTCTAATATTTTCTGTTTACAGTTATCTTCATCTTTAATATATTAGATTGTTTTAGCAAGATTATCAAGTTTTCAGTTATCAGTTGTTAGTTCGACTTCTCAGTTATTTAACCATCAAACAACACTCATCTCTCTGGACTTTGATGTGTTTGAACAACGTTCGTACGTAACAGCACGGAGCCCACGTAAGCCTCTAAAACAGGCATGTCCAGACCGCTTACTGGTCTGGACATGAAACATTGGAGCTCCTTAAATATGTCGAAAAATTTCGGAGCTACCAATCAAATCGTACTACTATCTGATATTAAGAGCCCGAGCCCTATTTATTCTCTTTTCCCACTGCTATATAAAAGTTAAACCCCAAACAATAGGGCGTAACCGGATGACGACAGTGATGTGCGCCGTCAAAGTCGTGATAGTAAACAACAAAGATGACTGAGGATATATGTTGAGTTCGAAACGGAAGGCGGCCCTCAAATCTTGCATTAGCAAGAAAGGAGTATTTTCTGTTTTGCTGATCGACCACGGCAAAAGTTTAATTTACCAGTTAACCCTGCTGTTGGCTAAACGAAGAGGGCTTAATATGGCACCTTGTTCATTGCTCTGATTGGTCGTAGTGCTATCTAATTGCGTGCAGTGGTATTTGAAATACATGCGTTGGTGCTGCCCCTAGGGCGGGCCCGAATTATTCGAATACCTGGGATCAGCTGGTGGCGGCTTTGCTGGCCGTGTCGCAATTCCTTTGCAGCCCGGATGCCGAGGCGTGAATGTCTCCTGTAAGCTCCTGCTAACAGTGCAGCTGGGAGGGGCTGCTGCGCAGGGACCCGGCCGCCTGTCAGTGCTTTGAGACGGGGGACGGGCCGCGGCGGCACCCGCTGCTCGTTGAGAAGAGTTAAGAGCGATATGTGCTGTCACGTCAAAGTCACCAATAACACAAGAAAAGGTAGCTAGATTTGTCGCCAGTCGCTTTTTTGAAAAAAAGTCACTGGAGGGGTCTGAATAGCCGCTAAATGTAGCGACAAAATCGATAAGTTGGCAACACTGGACAGAGAGAGAGAGACCCAGACGGAGAGAGAGAGAGTATGAGTAGATAAATGTAGATCGGTACAAAATTCAAATGATAGTTGATGGATTGTAAGCTAGCCAATTGCTAAATGCTTCACATACAGGAATTGGATGAGACAGAAAGACACTGTTATTGGCGCGGACCCAGATATTTTATTGAATTGTGTGACGTGTGAAAACAAGATCTAAGGCAACTTTCAATTTGCGCGGGGTTGACAGATATTCCTAACTCCTTTCATATACATATTAGCAGTCAGTTTACCCCCCAAATAACATAGTTACAAGGATTTAGTGAATTTGGGTTGCCAGGGCCTCTAAATTAGTATTCTAAGATCAATCCGGTATTCAGAATATTCTTATTTTTTTTTTTGCAAAAGTGGCTTAAACTGCAATATACAGTGGGTACGGAAAGTATTCAGAAGTATTTTCACTTTTTGTTCATTTGCAGCCATTTGCTAAAATCATTTAAGTTGATTTTTTTCTTCATCAATGTTCACACAGCACCCAATTTTGACAGAAAAACACAGAATTGTAGAAATGTTTGCAAATTTATTAAAAAACTAAAACTGAAATATCTGAATAATATAGTATTCAGACCCAGCTGTGACCATCGTATATACTATAAAGCCATCAACCACAGTAACAACAAGAAGCAATCTACTGCAAAAGGCCCAATCATGGGAAATGAAGGGTTAGACTGCAATTCTCCCCGGTTGCCCAGACAACCCTGAGGCCAGACGCGATACTGTGGTCTGAAGAGGCAAAGAAGATCATCCTCATTGAACTTACAGTCCCTTGGGAAGAGGGTTGTGATCAGGCGTTTGAGAGAAAGAGCAGCAAATACCAGGATCTCGTGCATGACTGCAGGGAGAAAGGATAGCAGGCATGGCCAGTCGAGGTCGGCTGTAGAGGATTCCCTGCCCAGTCAGTGTGGAGGATGCTCACAGCAATTGGGGTGACGGGGAGGGAGAAAAAGACGGCAGCTCGCAGGTTGGGGGAGGCAGCAGAAAGAGCCTCTTGCTGGTTGTGGAGCAGGAGGGAGGAGTTTGGCTGGAAGCCAGGAGGAGTTGATGGGCAGTGATTTGGCCACCACTGCCGACCCACCATCGGGAGGGTGTTGCGGTTCAGGGTCGAAACACCCAATGATCGATGGAGACCGCCTGACGACATCAACACCTTCTGGTCAAGGCCACATTCACCAAAAGTGAATGAAGGAGAAGCATCTTTGGATGTAATTGTAATCAGGTGCTGTGCATTTCATAATCCTTGAGATGGTTCTACACCTTTATTGGAGTCCAGCTGTGTTAAATAAAATTGATAGGACTTGATTAGGAAAGGCCAACACCTGTCTATATAAGACCTTACAGCTTACAGTGCATGTCAGAGAAAATGAGAATCATGAGGTAGAAGGAACTGCCTGAAGAGCTCAGAGACAGACTTGTGGCAAGGCACAGATCAGGCCAGGGTTGCAGAAGAATTTCTGCTGTACTTAAGGTTCCTAAGAGCACAGTGGCCTCCATAATCCATAAATGGAAGAAGTTTGGGACGAAAATAACTCTTCCTAGGGCTGGCCATCCGGCCAAACTGAGCAATCGGGGGAGAAGAGCCTAGGTGATAGAGGTAAAGAAGAACACTGTGGCTGGGCTCCAGAGATGCAGTGGGGAGATGGGAGAAAGTTCTAGAAAGTCAACCATTACTGCATCCCTCCAGGACGAAAATCCTGGTAGAAAACCTTTTCCAGAGTGCTCAGGACCCCAGACTGGGCCGAAGGTTCACCTTCCAACAAGACAATGACCCTAAGCACACAGCTACAATTACAAAGGAGTGGCTTAGGAACAACTCCGTGAGTGTTCTTGAATGGCCCAGCCTTAAACCCAATTGAGCATCTCTGGAGATCCAACCTGACGTAATTTGAGAGGATCTGCAAAGAGGAATGGTAGAGGATCCCCAAATCCAGGTGTGAAAAACGTGTTGCATCATTCCCAAGAAGACTCATAGCTGTATTAGCTCAAAAGGCTTCTACTCAATACTGAGCGAAGGGTCGGAATACTTATGGCCATTCGATGTTTCAGTTTTTGTTTTTTAATACATTTGCAAAAATGTCTACAATTCTGTGTTTTTCTGTCAAAATGAGGTGCTGTGTGTACATTGATGAGGAAAATAATCAACTTGAATGATTTTAGCAAATTAAAGGTGAAGTAAGCAGTTTATTTTGTTAATATACTTTATTCATATAGTGATCACTTACATAATGTACGCATTTCATAAAGCCGATCTCTGTCAGCTGCTCTGTATGTAATCGGCAAATAAACGTTTCGGGGGATCCCGAAATTAATATCCAATCACAAGAGAGAACGCTACAAACCGACACCCTCTCACTGCCGGTGCACGCCAGAGCGACACATGGGTGAATGTTTGTGCGCCTACAATGGCGGAGCAGGTAAAAATCCTTCCCAATGTCTGTTTTGATGGTTTTTATCATGTTTTATTACACTTATGGATCTGAGATGATGCTAGATAACTCGCTGCTTGAAGACCGCAGTGCATTAATGTGGTGATGTAGGGACGAGCGAGGGGACTGCTAACTGCAGTAACTGGACGGAAGTTAGCTAAAAGAACCATTCCGCGTACAGCACCTTTAATGAAGAGTGACAAATAATTTAAAATAAATTATCAAATTATTTGAACTTTTACCTAGTTGACCGCTGACCTTTCAAAGCGCAACCGTTGAGACACCAGCTGTAGGCTACGTGACGTTACCAGAGCGAGGCAAACTAAAAGCGGTACCAAGCGCAGTAGGGAGACAGAGATGGAGGAAGAATAGATTATTTGTTTCCCTTAACTTTATAACAGCCCGATCTAGGAAGGAAAAGCATTGCTTGGCGAAATGCGTTAGCTTAGCTGTGTGTGTACATTCGCTATGCAGCGCTGCAATTATCCATCAACAGTGACTGGCGTGCATCATGGGAATACCCAGCCAGTAATGGATATAATATCGACATGAGACTTGTGACTAAGAGATATTGGATCTTTGTATGGATTTAGAATTCCCCGAAAAGATGCACATTCCAGGATGAATTGAAAAGCTCCTGAAAGGGCTACGATGGCACCGCTGATTTGGAACGGAACTCAGACTTTATTTTGTTCAAAAGTTATTATAGCATCGCTTTTTCGTTTTTGTCAAACACTCCTTTAGAGAAGTACAGCCGTCTCTCTAAATGTCTTCTAAGGGAAAAAAGCCGACTCCGAGCGAAAAAGAGGGTGCTATTGCTAACGTTAGCTTGGGAGCTATAACCACGCTACTCGAACAGCACCAGGAGGCGCTGACCGCCGAGTTTCAAAAATCATTCGGTCAGCTAGACTCAAAGTTAGACCAGATTACACTGACAGTGGAGGACCATGGTCAACGCGTCTCATCCCTGGAGCTTTCTGCGGATGACCTGAGTCAGCGTGTCAGCGACCTCGAGACCATTTATTCCACTCTGCGTGGTGACAACAAGATTCAAGATGATTTATTTTGTCATTGTACTTGTTTCAGAACAACGATAATCTGTTTACAGTTATACCCCGCCAAGAGACATAGAGTGACAGTAACCAAACATGGGAGACAGGGGGGATACACTGAAGAGTCGTCTAGCGTGCGCTGCGCCCCTTAAAGTAGGAAGGATAAATTTATTTTTATTTTATTTATTTTATTCCACATACAAAATAGATTTAAAAAAACATGTAGAAAAAAAATTAAAAATACATGTGTGGGTGTGGCAGAAACCTGTACAGGCTTATATAGAGCCACACCCAAAATACATTTACATATTAATATTAGCAGATCAGCACACAAGCGCACACACACACACACAAAAAAAAAAAAAAAAAAAAACATGTATAAATGAGAAAAAAAAAAAAAAAAAACAATGCAAAACAATCAAAGAAATTAAGAACAAAACCCAAGACAATAATAAAAAAAAATAAAAAATCAGTTTAAATCAGTTAGAACAAATCAAAATGTAGTAATACAAATTATTGTGTTTAAACCAAGCAAGCGGACAATCATGATAAATATATAAATCAAATTCCTGTTTTTAAACTAATTGCTTTTGATAGCATGGAATTCTGCAGTCTCTTTTTGAATATGGTCAATGTTATAGAAGAATCAAGTAAGTGTATATTTTCATTCCATAGTATGACGCCACGGTATTTAATGCAAGATTGACTGCGGGAAGATTTATAAATAGGCAGATGGAGATTTTCAGCTTGTCTGGTACAATGATTATGAAATTTTGAGTTTGAAGAAAAATAACATCCAAAAGTACAAGGTAAATCAGTCAACTTATATCTCACCTTAAAAACAAAAGTGCATATTTGTAGAACATTTATATCATAAATAGACAATAACTTTAATTTATAGAAAAGTGGTGCACTTGGTACCAGAGGTTTTGAGAAGGTCGCTAATCTAGCAAACCTTTTCTGCAGTAGCATAATTTTATTTAGGTATGATGAAAATGTACTCGCCCAAACTATATTACAGTATGTTAAATATGGATAGATCAGACTGTAGTATAATGTTAATAAACATGACTTATGAACAAAAACTCTTATTTTTCTGAGGATCCCAAGTGATTTAGTTACCTTATTACAGACAAGACCAACCTGTTCTCTCCATGAGAGTTTATCATCAATAATAACACCTAAAAAACATGTTGATGAGACTTTAATTATTTCTTCATCATTTATATAAAGTTTGATTTGGTCATTGTCATGAATCTTTTTACCAGCAAACAACATGAAATTGGACTTTTTGACATTTAAAGATAACTTGTTTGTTTGGAACCAGCTTGAGAACTGGATAAGATTATGATTTAGCTCCTCTATTAGACTTTTTAGGTCTCTATGAGAGAGAACAAGGCTGGTGTCATCTGCAAAAAGCAAAGGGAATATGGATTTCGAAACCTGCGCAATATCATTTATATAAATGAGAAATAATAAAGGTCCTAATATGGATCCTTGAGGTACCCCATGTTTTATGTAGTTTCTTGTGGAATCATGACCGTTAATATGAACATACTGTTTTCTGTTTTTAACATAGTTATAAAGCCACTTATGGACAGTGCCAGAAAGTCCATATTTAAATAATTTTGAAAGCAAAATATCATGATTAACCGTATCAAAAGCCTTCGAAAGATCTAAAAATATACCTATTGCAAACTCATTTCTATCTAAAGCTGTATGTATCCTATCAATTAACTCTAAATGGGCCATATAAGTTGCATGATTCTTTCGGAATCCGTATTGATGGTTATAGAGAACATTGTGTTTATTAAAGTGCTCAAGGATCCTTTTATATACCAGTTTCTCTAAAATTTTCGAAAAATATGGCAAGAGTGAAATTGGACGATAATTTGTAAGGGATTCTGGATCCCCTGCTTTGAATAAAGGTATAACCTTAGCGATTTTCAAGTCAGAAGGTATAATGCCAGTTTTCATTGATTGTGCAAAAACGAATGTTAATGGATTAACAATAGATGAACTGACTTCCTTTATTAGGGATGAACGAATACAATCATGACCTGGAGCTGAATCTTTGAGTTTGGATATGATATCAGTTACCTCCTTAACATCAGGAAGATTAAAATGATTAAACTCTGGAAAAGAGCCCTTAATATAATCTAATGGATCAGCCTTTGTATCAACTATTGTTTTGGAAAGAGATGTACCAATGCTTGAGAAGAAATCATTGAACTTACAAGCTATATCAAATGGATCAGTTAAAGAAGAATTTCCATCTTTAAAAGATGAAGGATAATTTAAGGAGGCCTTTTCCTTTTGAAGGAGTTGTTTAATAATCTTCCATGTATCTTTAATATTACTTTCAGATTTAGCAAACTGATCACTATAGTACCTTTTCTTGACAGCTCTAAGGAGATGATTGTATTTGTTTTTGTATGATTTATAAGTCGCCAAATTTAAAGGAGTTGGTGATGAAATATATTTTCTATAGAGTTTGTTCTTGATAATGGAGGACTTTTTCAGACCAGAAGAAAACCAGGGATTATTCAATTCTTTCCTAGTATCAACAGACCGAGTAACTAAGGGAAAGCATTTACTAAAAGCTGAGTTAAATATTTCATTAAATGTTTGATAAGCGGAGTTTGCATTGCTCTCCATATAAACCCTTTCAAAGGAAACCTTCTCCAACATTACTTTAAATTTGGATTTATTTTTTGAATTGAAATTTCTGTAAGTTGTCGAAGACTTGTCCTTTACCTTTAGACCGTCTAAAACAACAATTTGAAATACTGGACAATGATCAGATATTTCAGTAAATAAAATTCCCGTTTTTGTTTCATAATTGAGAGAATTGAATAGTATATTATCAATTAGTGTAGCAGATTTGTCCGTTATTCTGGTAGGTTTATTAATAGTGGGATAAAAGTAACTTGAATACAATTGGTTCAAAAAATCTTCTGTTGGAGAGTGTGTTTCACTTTTAAAAAGGTTAATATTGAAATCACCAAGAATATGACACATTTTCTTTTCCTTGTTGATGAGCTCCAGGCTGTTTGTGAGGCTATTATTGAAACAATTAATATCAGTGTCAGGTGGTCGGTAAACCCCACCTATGATCACATTTTTGTTATTATTGTAAGACAAGATTTCAATAAAAACAGATTCAACATCCACTTCATCACACTTTAAACAAAGGTCAAGTCGATTAACAAATTCAAGTTTTTGATGGACAAAGACGGACACTCCTCCCCCAGACCTGATTAAAGAGAACAGGTGTGCCACATCAAGATGCTGATCTGACATCATGATTAGTGCACAGGTGTGCCTTTGACTGTCCACAATAAAAGGCCACCCTGAAATGTGCATTTTTTTGCTTTATTGGGGGTCTGGGGACTCAGAACCAGTCAGTATCTGGTGTGACCACCATTTGCCTCATGCAGTGCAACACATCTTCTTTGCATAGAGTTTATCAGATTGTCAATTGTGGCCTGTGGAATGTTGGTCCACTCCTCTTCAATGGCTGTGCGAAGTTGCTGGATATTAGTGGGAAGTGGTGCACACTGTCGTATACGCCGGTCAAGCACATCCCAAACATGCTCAATGGGTGACATGTCCGGTGAGTATGCTGGCCATGCAAGAACATTTTCAGCTTCCAAGAATTGTGTACAGATCCTTGCAACATGGGGCCGTGCATTATCTTGCTGAAACGTGAGGTGATGTTCATGGATGTATGGCACAACAATGGGCCTCAGGATCTCATCACGGTATCTCTGTGCATTCAAAATGCCATCAATAAAATGCACCTGTGTTCTTCGTCCATAACAGATGCCTGCCCATACCATAACCCCACCACCACCATGGGCCACTCGATCCACAACATTGACATCAGCAAAGCGCTCACCCACACGACGCCACACACGCTGTCTGCCATCTGCCCTGAACAATGTAAACCGAGATTCATCCGTGAAGAGAACATCTCTCCAACGTGCCAGACGCCATTGAATGTGAGCATTTGCCCACTCAAGTCTGTAACAGCGACGACCTGGAGTCAGGTCAAGACCCCGATGAGGACGACGAGCATGCAGTTGAGCTTCCCTGAGACGGTTTCTGACAGTTTGTGCAGAAATTGTTTGGTTATGCAAACCAATTGTTTCAGCAGCTGTCTCAGTGGCTGGTCTCAGACGATCTTGGAGGTGAACCTGCTGGATGTGGAGGTCCTGGGCTGGTGTGGTTACACGTGGTCTGCGGTTGTGAGGCCGGTTGGATGTACTGCCATATTCTCTGAAACGCCTTTGGAGACGGCTTATGGTGGAGAAATGAACATGCAATGCACGAGTAAGAGATCTGGTTGACATTCCTGCTGTTAGCATGCCAATTGCACGCTCCCTCAATGCTTGTGGCATCTGTGGCATTTTGCTGTGAGACAAAACTGCACATTTCAGGGTGGCCTTTTATTGTGGACAGTCTAAGGCACACCTGTGCACTAATCATGATGTCAGATCAGCCTCTTGATGTGGCACACCTGTGAGGTTGGATGGATTATCTCAGCAAAGCAGAAATGCTCACTATCACACATTTAGACAGATTTGTGAACAATGTTTGAGAGAAATGGTAATATTGTGTATCTGGAATGAATTTCAGATCTTTATGTCCATCTCATGAAAAATGGGAGCAAAAACAAAAGTGTTGCGTTTATATTTTTGTTGAGTGTAATTGGAACTTCTTTTTCTGCAACTTCTGCAACTGACAAGCTTTCTTTTCTGTTCTATTTCTGCAAAGTCCCAGACTCACACACGGAAGAAGCTACTAGTGAAGGTCGCTTAGCTGAGCTAGGAAGTGCTAGGTTCCGGTTTCTGCTTCAAAATAAAAGTCAGAATTGACTGGACGTTTAGCCGTTTTGCCAGTTAAATGATTTTAATGTGAAATTACGCTGTAGGACATGTTCCGTTTGAATGAACAGTAACTTAACTGCGAGCCACATGTATAGTTAGTGGTGTTTCAGTTGTTCTAACATTACTAGTTGATTCAACAGCATGTGAAAAAACCACAACGTTTGCTAGGCCGTAAAGAGCATTAATCGTGCGATAATAAAAATATCGCCGTTAAAATGGGTTTGCGTTAACGCCGTTAATAACGCGTTAAACTGACAGAACTAGTTAATAGCATTTTGTCCATCAATATCCTGGATTTTAAATAGGAGTTAATTTAGCCTGGCCTTTGTTGCGATGAGCTGAGTAAGAAATAATTTGACCACGCAAATAGGCTTTGAGCGACTCCCATATAATGAGTAAGAGACAGTCATCCTTGTTAATAGTTATAAAGTCATCAATTGAGGACAATATAAAGGTGTTGAATGCATCATCAGACAGAAGCAGAGTGTTAAACCTCCAGCATGAGGAGAAACGAGGTTGGCCTGAAAGTTGTATATTGAGACTAAGAGGAGCATGATCAGATATAACAATTGAATGATACTCAGAGGAGCTCACTTTGGGGACCAGGGAACCGTCAACAAAAAAAAAATCAATGCGGGAATAGGATTGATGGACTTGGGGAAAAAAAAGAATATGCTTTAGTTTGGGGATTATGAAATCTCCAAGGGTCTACAAACCCATTTTGGAGCATAAAATCAGAAATTGATTTAGACATGGAAGATTGGTTGAGTGTACGGGGATTAGAGCGGTCCAGGGTTTGATTCATAACACAATTCAGGTCCCCAGCAAGAATTCAAAGATGGGTGTCTAGGAAAGGCAGGATGGCAAATAATCTAATAATTTGTAAAATCTGGAGCATAAATGTTGACTAATAAAACCGGATTCTGGTATAGAAGGCCTCCATTCTTATCAGCTATGATCTTAGAAGTGGTAAAATGTATTAATCTTTTATTAACCAAAATAGCTACCCCTCTAGCTTTTGAATCAAAAGTTGAGTGAAAGACTTCACTGACCCATGGACTCTTAAGTCTAACTTGATCCCTATCACGTAAATGTGTTTCCTGTAAGAATACTATATTGGCGTTCAATCTTTTCAAATGAGAAAGTACTTTCGATAGTTTAATGGGGCTGTTCAGACCTCTCACATTCCAGCTTAAAAATCTAGTAGTGGATCCAATGTCTGAGGCTGGGCAAGTGGTATTAATCATCTAAAGGTTGCGTTTTATCAGGAATGGAGAAGGTAGATGAAAAAAGGAGATCCCAGGGCAAAGGAGAGAAAAAAAAACAAAAAAAACACAGCAATCAAACAGAGATTTAACACCAGAAACAACCACAATCCACCCAAACCCACTCCCGTCCCGCACATCAATTGTCTCCATCCCCAAACGATGGAAACAGCAGTGCAGACTCCGACAGGAGCCGTCTTCAAAATGAAACTTTCGACTTTAAAGCTAGAGCTAACAAGTAGAACTCTGCAGAGCATTAAAGCTTAGCTATTGCTCCGGTAAACTAATAAAAAAATTTAAAAAAATTAATTAAAATTGAGCACATCTATAATAGTCTTTTGGTTTATTCAAATGGTTCCAAAGAAATATGACTATGGAGAACGAATATCAACTTTGGAATAACTGAACTGTGTAAACAGTGAACAGAAGAGTTGTATGAAACGGAAAACTCACATGAATGAACAAATATTTGAAAATATGACTGCAGCTTTAAACGTATGGCTGTAAACATTATAGAAGAGCCGTTCGAACGCCACAGCACGAATATAAGTTGCAGATAGTATGCGGTAACAGCACACACACCCACAAAACAAAATGAACACCATCTGGACATAACTTATCATTTGAAATGCACGTAACTTTGAGTGTCGCTATTGTATACAGCCTGTATCAAATAGGCAAACACCTACATAATCAGCTGTGTAGCAAAACACAGACGCTAACTAGCAGCTACACTTCTGCCCTCTATAGCCACAGCGTTACCTCTCATCCAGTGGATTAAACATCTTCAAACAGTGTCTTAAGGGTTTGGGGGGCTTGTCCATGTATTTCTGCGCCTCCTGGGGTGAGTTTATCCACCTTCTGGCTCCATCGGACATCGTGACACGGAGTCGCGCTGGGTATAGAAGAGCAGGTCTCAGTCCCAGTTTGTAGAGCTCTGCCATGACGTCCCGGTAGTCTGCACGCTGGCTCTGCACCTCGGGGCTGTAGTCTTCCACAATCCGAACAGGCTTGCCGCGAAACTCGAGCTGACCCCTCCGTCGTGCCTCTCTGATGAGCAAATCCTTGGTCTCAACATCTCGCTCCTGAAAACCTCCCGCAGCAAATCCGAAAAAAACTCAGTTGGTCGTCCACTCTCAAGCTGAGAATTCGTATGTTTTGTCATCGGCTGCGGCCCTCCAAGTCGGCTACTTTAGCTGTTAGCTTCGTGTTGTCACCACGCAGAGTGGAACAAATGGTCTCGAGGTCGCTGACACGCTGACTCAGGTCGTCAGCAGAAAGCTCCAGGGACGAGAGGCGTTGACCATGGTCCTCCACTGTCAGTGTAATCTGGTCTAACTTTGCGTCGAGCTGAGCGAATTATTTTTTAAACTCGGTGGTCAGTGCCTCCCGGAGCTCCTGAAGTAGCGTGGTTATCATGGTCTTAATAGCCCCCAAGCTAACGTTAGCATTAGCGTCCTCTTTTTCGCTCGGAGTTGGCTTTTCACCCTTAGAAGCCATTTAGAGAGCTGTAGTTCTCTAAAGGAGTGTTTGACAGAAACGGAAAAAAACTGAAGCCGTTTTGGTGTGATAGTATGAGTGCGGAATGGTATAAAAAGGTAGTTCACCGGAGCTCACGCTTAGTGCGTCCACTCCATCGAACTCTCAAACCGGAAGTCGTATTCTAATGTTTTAAATGTTTCCTTAACCCCTGATCCGGAAACCGCTCTGTTTGGTCATTCCACAGCCCTGGAAAAATTGGACCATATGCACATACAATAATAGTTTATGGCATGGTAATTGCTAAAAGATGTATCCTAAAGCTGTGGAAATCCGACTTGGCCCCTCAGTTCGATAATTGGCTGTGGGAACTGGTGGGCATTTTGCACATAGAAAGGCTGAGATATGAGCTGTCCGGCCACCCCCACAGATTCTCCGCCGTATGGGGCCCAGTGCTCCAGCACATAGGGAATTAGAATGTGTGAGGTTTGCCCCAGTTTTGTTGTTTTTGTTTTAGCTTAGTTTTTTTATTTTTTATTTACAGCTTATTTTCTTAATCATTTTGTCTTAGTTATTTATTTCACTTCTGTTTATGCGAGGGAGGGGGGTGGGGTGTGTGTATGTATTGTATGTGTTTACTTATTCATTCTTTTTTTATTTTTTATTTTTTATGTCTGTATGTAAAAAATTGCAAAATCATTCAAATATTATAGCATCAACAGCAACGGAGCTTCCTGTCTTGGGCCACAAACTCGGGGTCAGAAGTACATTGGGATTATTAATGTTGTTTTTGATGGTTAGTTTTTTTAGAACGAGTACTCAAATACTCGCTTGGAAAATCCAACGAGTATTCGAAGCCTGTAAAATGGTATTCAAGACAGCCTTTTCAGTTGGGAAGGTCTATTGCTCGTGGCCAGACCCTACATCGTTCTAGATGTGGGGCAGAATTTCCAGGCTAGGATGGGAAGGCTATATTTAAAGATGATGATGAGGCTACTGTTCTGATGCAAATCATACAATTAAGGTTGCGTTGCCGTGAGACACAGCTTAGGGCTTAAGCCCCAGACGGCTACAGATAAGAATTTAAACAATTAATACATGTAAAATATTCATTTAATGTAAGACCTAAAATTGTAAGCATCTATGTCTTACATAATTTCTAATATTCGTTTAATAAAATAATGAAATACCATATGAGAAGGAACATTTTTAACATTTGAAGAGAACGGTTTTTCTATAAGTTTTTTTTTTTTTTTTTTGTGAAATTGAGCTTTAAATTAATTCCGAGTGGAAACAAAAAAGTATTTAAGTGTTGAATGTACTTGCTTTAAAATGTATAAACTTTGTTTTTGGCCTGTGTAGCATCACCAAATAAGCCTAAAAGCCGTGTTTCCTCCAAAAGTCCCAGGAACTTCTCTATCAGGGACTTAAAGGATCCTGTTGCCCATTGTTGTCTGTGTTTCCACCACGGCCTGAAGTCCCGGGGAGGTTATTCATATCAGGCCGATGAATTATGGGAAAGCAGTAAAAGTAGCTGCACTGCAATCTGCACTGAATGTAATTTTATGATGGTCTACATTTGATTAATCAAGTCTTCCCAATTGTATACAATCAGGGGATGAAAACAATAGTTCAATCAGGGGATCAAAACGATATTTCTCTGTTTTAGCAGAGAACCGTGGCTGTCCTCCAAAGGTTCCTATGGTGGAAACGCGGCTTAAGCAGCCTTCATTGGAAAGTAGTCGCTACATGAGCTTTTTTTGTTTCTTTGCTGAGTTTGTAGGGTGCGGCAGACATCTACGATCATCAAGTGTCCATCAGTGGTGATTCCTACCTTCCCGTGGATGACACATCTATTCCTACAGGTAAAAGAATCTCATCACACATGTTCATAACAAAATAAAACCATATTTGGAAGGGGGAGGAGATTCATTTTGTATTAAGTACGGTGGCATCAAAAAGTATCTATTCACATATAGGGGAGAGTGGCCTAAGTTGTGCATTTTGGAAGTTGTGCCACCCCTTGTTTCTAGAAAACCGTGGAAGAAATTGGAAATGTGACCACATATTTAAGAAGAGCCATCCATTTGACTCATCCTGTAAAGAAGGGAGAAACATGGAATAAGATATAAGCACATTTAAGCTCAAAAAACTGTGTTTTGCCTTTCAAAGTAAAATTTCCATGATCAAGGTTTTTTGATTATTGTGTCTGAACAATTATAGACAAGTTTGTACACATTTGACACATGTTTAAGTGCTTTGGTATGCTACATTTTGAGTCTATACAGTTAGCACGATGTCAGCCCTAAACTGCTGCATCATGCTTATTATCCAAATTTCTGGGATTGGGGTGATTTGTGCCAAAGGGCCTAGGTGAGTTATAAGTAACTAAGTAAGTAAAATGTATTTATAAAAGCACATTTATGACAGTTTGCACTGTCCAAAGTGCTGTACATAGTGAATTCAGTAGGTAAACAATGAAGGTAAAATAACAATAACCAAAATAAAAGACGTAAAGCACATACATCCACATAAACACAGATAGTAGTGCAGAGGTAAGATAGTTAATGGGGAGGAAACACCAGGGTGTACATATGGGTTTTGAGCCTTGATCTAAAGGCAGAAATGTAGGGGAATCACATTTGTCAGGTGGCAGTTGGTTCCACAAGCACGGAGCAACTAGTGCAAAGTACATTTCTGAGAGTTGTGCCAGTGGCATGGCTGTATACGCTGGTCACCAAAAGAAAGTGATTGTCTACAGTAGCTCAGAAGAGAGTGACATCTCAATTCCACATAACGACACCACTGAGTTCAGATGGCCAGAAAGATGATGATGGTGACTTTGTCATTGTGAGCTTTGCAGGTAAAACCATTAGATCTGCTAGGCCTTGTTTAAGAAAATTGTCCTTCAATCTTTGTCAACTATTTACTTTATTTACTTTAAATACACCTTAAATAAGTGATTGTCTAATGGATTTATCTTGCATTACAGTTTATGAGATATATATCAATGGCACAACTCACCCCATGGTATTCTCTCCAACCGCACAACTTACACCACACCGGGGGCAAGTTGTGCATCAAGACAACTTTTTTTCCGAAAGCTATATTTCTTCAACAGTTTATTCCAGATCCAAAGTTTTTATTGCCAGGGATGCACCAGGCCCGGTTCCAGAACAGAATGCCTTAGATTACAGGGGGTGCACCAGTACTACACTAAAACCAGCTACCCAGCTTCAGTTCAGACTTCGCTTTTTACACAGGCCTTTCTACCAGTAGATAGTCACACACTTCTGGGCAGTGGCGGAGCCAGAACATTTTCATTGGGGTGGCCAGGATGGGGCCAGTGATAATTTTTGGGTGGCAAGCACAAGGGCTTAGGTTTCGCTTCAACATAAGTGGGGGTCTGGGGTACCCCCCCCAGAAAAAAATGTGCTTCGAACACACCATTTTGTGCATTCGGGTGAATTTTTATGTACTTATTTATGCCTTCTGTATTTAATTATTTATGGCGGACATGTCTAAATTTCTGTTAAAGGAAAAGACAACAGGCTCCCAGTGACATTAATATAATGTTATAAAAAGCAGTAAGGCTCTCAGGCATTCTGTATTGCTTTCAAATATTTACTGTATTGTTCAAAACAATTTTTTTTAGGACTCACTATTCATGACACAGCAGCAGTGTGAACTATTATGACACTTTACATTTTTAAATCATAGGGGAATATGTATTAACAATTAGGAGATATATCAATGTTTCAACATCCTGAACTGTTATTTTTACCTCTTTTGGGGAGAATAGGGTTTCTTACTTTTTGAGAAAAAATGTAGGCTCTCTTCTGATTATTGGGGGGGACACGATGGGTTCGCTTAGCCACAGCTGCCAGTCGAATAATGATAACGTTCTTATCGGTTTAGTGAACAAAATAAATGCAGAAAACAGCGGTATTTAATGGAAATGGTCAAAGGTTAATTACAATTTGTTTTGTGAGCAAGTATTTTATTATTTTTATCATATTTATAAAAAAAAAATCACTCCCTCCTTTTTTTCATTTGAGGGTGCAAACAATTTTTTTGAGGGTGCAATGCATGCTCATACACCCCCGTAGAACCGGGCCTGGGATGTATATATTTGTATATATTTCAGGGATCAACACCCTGAAATATATGTACATATTTGAGTTGGAGACTTTACTGTCAAGGCCTTACTTTAAAGTCACTTTGAGTGAAAAGTTGCACAACTTAGGCCACTCTCCCCTACTGTACAAAAAAAAGTCACACTCAAAAATCTTGTTGGACCATCGTTAGCTTTGATTTTGGCACATATTGGCCGTGACACATTTTGATCAGCTTTATTTGGCAAATTAGGAGGTTGCTTTCTAAATAGGCTACTCGGTGAGGAAGATAACGAGTGACTGCATGTTCTGATGACTATAAAATAAGAATAAACATTCACTAATAACATAACCATGCCTATTGAGCAGTAGCCCAGTGGGCCTATTAGATCTGCTTACTAAATAAAATAATTCAAAGTTAGAATCAATGAGCTCAGCTGATCCATATGTAGTTGCGCCAACAGCAGCTGAAGGGAAATGGTTCAGAACAGAAGGAATGGATGAAGAAAAGTATTGGGGGCACGCAAAGCATATGCCGAGAGCACCCAGTGGGAAAAAAAAATCTCTCGTAACTCTAGGGGGGCTCGTAGGATGCCCCTTTAATATCCAATCATGATAATATAACCTGTTTCCAGTTAACATGTGTGTGTTCCAAACAGGTGATTTTTGATCACTCTACAGTTTTCCCGGTCTTTTGTTTCACCTGTTCCAACTTTTTTGAAATGTGTCAAATTCATTATATGCATATATTTATGAAAAACAATGACATAGATAAGGTAAAACATTAAATATATTGCATTTGTATTGTTTTTAACTTGGATACATGTCAAAAAGGATTAACAAGACTTCCGGCTCAGGGAAACATGGCATAGGTCGCATAGCAGTGAGCTTCTGCAGTTTATTTTTTGTTGCATTATTAGGCACTTTTTTCTCCCCCTCCCTACGATCCAGCAGTTTTATTTCACACATTTGACCCCTCGTCTATCATTACCAAGGCAAACAAAGGAGGAAATACCATACAGCCTCACCTGCGGCCTATGAACCAAGGCGCCTCCTAGCCCTCTCGTGAATCCCCACCTCCGCTTCAATCTACAAATCTCCGTAAAGATGTTACGGCAATATTTAAAGCAGAACTCCAGGCAGCCTTGGGGGAGAACCTCTCCTCAATTAAGACTGAGCTGCTCGCTTTCAAAATTTAACTATCTTCCAACATATCTGCTGTGCGTCAAGACGTTGCCAGCCTGAAAGGTACTGTAGTTGAAATGGAGCAGTCTGTCTGATGACATCCTGACCCTTCAAACCAAAGTATCAAGATCGTGCTGCCAGATCATCCGGACCATCGGTGTCCCGGAGGACGACCAGGCCTCGGCGTTGGCCGCTAATGTTTCCAAACTGCTGATGGAGGCCTTATCGCTCGGGAAGGAGCTGCTGGTCGAACTACCAGGTGACCGTACCCGTGCCATTGTGGCAAGGGGGGCGGACGTTCATTCCGACATGCTGCCACTCCGACAATTGACTTCTTGTTGTCGCAAAGGCGGCACTTTATTTAATTAAAAAGGGGTCGCGACTCCGACATTTTAAGTTTCCTTTGTCGCAAAGGCGGCACTTTATTTAATTAAAAAGGGGTCGCGACTCCGACATTTTAAGTTTCCTTTGTCGATAAGAAACGGCCCATCATTCCGACAAGCGATTCCTTCTGTGTCGCCGGTCATATCGCCTCTGCCTCTGTGTCGCTGTTCAATTAAAGGTGCTGATTTCAAGGTGCAGATGTAGCTTTTGGGTGCTTCATAAATGCGTCTGTTTCGCTGTTCAGTTCATCCTAGGCCTACTAATGAAAGAAGCAAACGTAGGTCTAATGGACACTGTGCTTTTTTTCCCCCCCTTCAAATATTTATATCCTAAAATACAACTCATAGTCTAGCCTATTTGCATTTGATTAAAACCAAACAGGACTCGCTTTGATTTTCTAAGAAACAACCAGGGGCTCAAACGGTTTATATTAATGCCGAAGTGCGTCTGTCAAAAAACTGACTGTCCCACAAGCATCGGGATGAAATAGTCTCCGTGCGTTTTTCTGACCAAATAATTAGATAGATAGATAGATAGATAGATAGATAGATAGATAGATAGATAGATAGATAGATAGATAGATAGATAGATAGCAGTCTCAAGACAAAGACAAGACAGACGGATGCATAGCCTACTACCGACGTTATTTCAGTGATGGTTCCCTGGGCCTAGAACCATCATTTCACGCCTTGTGATTTAATTTTCGTTGCTCTACAGTATTTCGTATATTATTTTGTTGAAAATATTCATGTTTGGCGGGAAATTGGCGCAGAAAACCGTCATTGTAAAATAGTGTAGGCCTAAACAATCGCCTGCCGTTATTTGCGCTGGGCGCTTATTCAGCAAAACGGTTTTCCAGTCGCTTAAAAAAACGAGGCGGCTATCTACATAGTTGGGGAAATAGGCTACAGGAAAAATTATTCTGTCGGAATGGCGGTACGAAAGTGTGTCGTAGTGGGGGGCTGGAGGAATGGAAGTACGTCGGAGTGGAGGGATGGAGGAAAGAGGGGCTGTCGGAGTGGGGGCCTGTCGGACTGTCAGCATGCACCCTGTGGCAAGGCTTCCACACATTTCCAACAACGTCAGATTATAGTTTAATCTTCCAGGGTGAATTGTTATGGGAAAGAGATGCATGTAATGATTTGCTAAATTCAGAACATGATTTTATCTAACGAAATATGTAAGGGATAATGTATAGCGAACGGGTCACTTGCTAGAAATAAAGACCGACAAGCAGGAGCCCGACGCGCACCGGAGGGCTCTTGTTCAGCTTGAAGGTCTTTATTTCTTGCAAGTGACCTGTTCGCTATACATTATCCCGCTTATTACATGGCTACTAAAATAAATTTAAAAAATAAAGCGATTAATTGAAGCAACATGTTGTTTTAACAGCCAAAAACAGTCCGCTACACGGACGGAACTCACTCAGTAGCAACGGTAACTATGTCAAGCTGCGGCCAAACTAGAAGAGTAAACTAGAAGAGCAAACCCCCTAGGTTCTTATGTAATGAAAACATGGTTTAATACACCAGTAAATAGGAACGACCAAGGATACGACCTAGTAACAAGAGAATAGTCTGCTCGCCCCGCTAGACTGTCTGCTTCAGCTGACTGAAGGCTCCGGCTCAGCTGTTAGCTACAGAGCTACTGTTTTGCTAACACAACTCAAGACTTGCACACTGTACAAACAGTAAATGTATGGGCCAATATGTTTAACAACTGCTCTATCTAGCTAACAAAGCATTATCCCCCAAAATCAATAACACAATTCTCGGAGAAAATGACTGCCGAACATTGACATTGCTGGCTGCAGCCTGAAGTTACTGTAGCCTATAGGCTAACTGTCAATATGCGGCCAAACGTAGGCTACTCACGTCGTCTTGACTGGAGTCCTGTCGGACATTAACCATGACTCCTGTGTTCCATGCTCTCCTGATACATGCAAAGTCATGTTGAAAAAGTATTCCATTCTTTTCTGAACGAGTAGTAGCCCTGTTTGTGGACGTCTATCCATCAAAACTATGACATAGGTCCTTAGCAACGGTCATTATACCCTTGACAGCGGTCTGTCTTGCTGGAAATAACAGACCTGTAGAATGCCGTGATTTACATAGGATTCTCAAAGTGCCATGTAATAAACAGTTTTAATTAATATCTGTTAGGCTTAACTTAACTGTACAAAACTACTTTTTACACACCGCTTAAAATTTGCTCTCCCGCTGGCCACTCGCGGAAACACTTCCCGACGTATAGGATATTATTATAGAGTAGCGCTATAAGATTCAACTTATAAAATATAACCAAAACATGTATACCTAGGCTACTGGATCACAACTGCATGCCATAGACTACAGTAGCCATATATTCGCAACTATAGAGCTGTTAAGCGGAAGTCCCTTACTTCCGGGGCATGGGACCTATCGGCTCGAAAAATTACAACGGTAGTCAATGGAAAGAAATGTATTATTTTCTGGTCCCAGTCATGAAATGCTTTCGATTACACATATGTTTTGTATGGATTTAGATGGTATTTTTTCGTGCAAAGAATGGAACAATTTAGCGAGTAGAAGCTGGATACGGTCAGGTTTTGTGCAGAGCGCTTTTGTGGACTACAGCTCTTCGCTGCTCTTGACACTTATGATATACGTCACCACCACTGGCACCTGCTTAGCTCAGAAACATGGCTGTGTCTTTAATGCACTTTACCGCCTTCTTTCAATGACAAGACAAAAGTCTTCAGCGTGGCGAAAATCACTACACAAGTGGACATGTGGAGTTTCAATTTCTCGAGTGGGGAGATTGTTGGCGTTGTCCACGCCAGCCATTAGCATTAGCATTAGCACTGTCAGTCGAGAAGTGGAGGGACTGTGTTGAGGTGACGTCACAGAGGCGACAAGACTTGTAGTTGTTCTCGTAACATTTTTTCAAAAGCCGTTAGACGAATAATCATACAACATACCGTCAAACTCTTCACATGAAAAATGATCATTTAGACCCATACAAAACATATATGTAATCCAAGGCATTTAATGACTGGGACCAGAAAATAGTAGATTACTTTCCATAGACTCCCATTAATTTTTTTTCAGCCGATAGGTCCCATGCCCCGTAATTCCGCCACTTCCGCTTAACAGCTCTATAGGTAAGCTTATACATTTTATTGACTAAATATATTGGGTGCCAAGCATTTCACAGTCATTTGTCTGTGTTTTTCCGAAGACTGAGCTTTATTTTGTGGTGTTGCCATTGAGTATCGCTGATTCCCCGAGTCAGGATAACCTTGCGGTAGCTCTACGCATGGTCGAAAGTTGGCGTAGGAATACGCACACTTCTCCGCAAAGAATGTTTTTATAAATTCCAACGTTTGCAACCGAACATTTTGCTGCACATTTCTGCCCGTCTACGCAAGGTTTTTGTGCGCCGCAAGCTTTATAAATGAGGCCCCAGCAGAGGCTAAGACATTTATTTAAACACTTAAATAAGTACGCATAGCATGCTGTGTATTGCTACGATCGTCTTTATCCAGGATAGTCTACAAAGGTCCTGGGCCCTTATTTATAAAACTCTGCGTATAATCCATCCTAAAACCTTACTTACTCACGAAACTCAGAGTGTACGTACGCAAGAAATTGAGATTTATAAACTATGCGGTGCACACTTGCACGTCTTCCCTTTTTTAGATACCCACCTGCAGTGAAGTGTGCGCACAATCTACCATAAATGATCAATGCTTTATAGCTCCTGAATTTGGTGACGCTTATAATAAGCACAGCACATGACTGACCACATATCATGATTGGTCATTATAGTCTTTATAAGGCAGTTTCGCCCAACTTTGTACTATATGAACTATCACATATTAGCCTACCTGTAGGCCTATATAAAATATGTTGTGAGAAGTTTAACAATGCATTTTAGTATATTCCAGAGCATTCTTTCCCTCCCGTGAGATCCACAAATTTCCAACAACGCCAGAATAGTTTAAACTTCCTGTGTGAATTGTTATGGAAATTGACAACATGATTTTATAACGAAATATACAGTTTTAACTTTTTTCAACTGAGAGCTACTTTTAAAAAATTTATGTGGGCAAGAGCTACTTGCATCGCATCGCTTGTATTTATTTACATAGCACACTTACTAAGCTTAAGAATTTAAGCCTCTGTTTCTACACATGTGAAATTGCAATACCCAATGCTTATCAAAACTACACTCAACAAAAATATAAACGCAACACTTTTGTTTTTGCTCCCATTTTTCATGAGATAGACTTAAAGATCTAAAATTCATTCCAGATACAGAATATTACCATTTCTCTTAAACATTGTTCATAAATCTGTCTAAATGTGTGATAGTGAACACTTCTGCTTTGCTGAGATAATCCATCCCACCTCACAGGTGTGCCACATCAAGATGCTGATCTGACATCATGATTAGTGTACAGGTGTGCCTTAGACTGTCCACAATAAAATGCCACTCTGAAATGTGCATTTTTTTGCTTTATTGGGGGTCTGGGGACTCAGAACCAGTCAGTATCTGGTGTGACCACCATTTGCCTTATGCAGTGCCACACATCTTCTTCGCATAGAATTTATCAGATTGTCAATTGTGGCCTGTGGAATGTTGGTCCACTCCTCTTCAATGGCTGTGCGAAGTTGCTGGATATTAGTGGGAAGTGGTGCACGCTGTCGTATACGCCGGTCAAGCACATCCCAAACATGCTCAATGGGTGACATGTCCGGTGAGTATGCTGGCCATGCAAGAACTGGGACATTTTCAGCTTCCAAGAATTGTGTACAGATCCTTGCAACATGGGGCCGTGCATTATCTTGCTGAAACGTGAGGTGATGTTCATGGATGTATGGCACAACAATGGGCCTCAGGATCTCATCACGGTATCTCTGTGCATTCAAAATGCCATCAATAAAATGCACCTGTGTTCTTCGTCCATAACAGATGCCTGCCCATACCATAACCCCACCACCACCATGGGCCACTCGATCCACAACATTGACATCAGCAAAGCGCTCACCCACACGACGCCACACACTCTGTCTGCCATCTGCCCTGAACAATGTAAACCGAGATTCATCCGTGAAGAGAACACCTCTCCAACGTGCCAGACGCCATTGAATGTGAGCATTTGCCCACTCAAGTCTGTAACAGCGACGACCTGGAGTCAGGTCAAGACCCCGATGAGGACGACGAGCATGCAGTTGGGCTTCCCTGAGACGGTTTCTGACAGTTTGTGCAGAAATTGTTTGGTTATGCAAACCAATTGTTTCAGCAGCTGTCTCAGTGGCTGGTCTCAGACGATCTTGGAGGTGAACCTGCTGGATGTGGAGGTCCTGGGCTGGTGTGGTTACACGTGGTCTGCGGTTGTGAGGCCGGTTGGATGTACTGCCATATTCTCTGAAACGCCTTTGGAGACGGCTTATGGTGGAGAAATGAACATTCAATGCACGAGCAACAGATCTGGTTGACATTCCTGCTGTCAGCATGCCAATTACACGCTCCCTCAATGCTTGTGGCATCTGTGGCATTTTGCTGTGAGACAAAACTGCACATTTCAGGGTGGCCTTTTATTGTGGACAGTCTAAGGCACACCTGTGCACTAATCATGATGTCAGATCAGCATCTTGATGTGGCACACCTGTGAGGTGGGATGGATTATCTCAGCAAAGCAGAAGTGCTCACTATCACACATTTAGACAGATTTGTGAACAATGTTTGAGAGAAATGGTAATATTGTGTATCTGGAATGCATTTTAGATCTTTAAGTCCATCGCATGAAAAATGGGAGCAAAAACAAAAGTGTTGCGTTTATATTTTTGTTGAGTGTAATTTCACAACAAAGGTCCATTTAACTTTTTCATATACATCACCGACAATTCACATCAGGTCCAAGAAAACATTTCTACTTTACACCTCCTATTATAGGCCACAAAGTAAGCTCCATCACTGAACGTTCACATCAAGGTCCATTATCACAACCTTACAAGCATCTTATTGTACAAAAGGGACATAAGTATACTTAAAGGAATACTTCCCCCATTTGGAACCTGCGTTCTATCATTATAAAATGGCTATTATAATATAAGGAAAGAGGTTTGTCTTGACTCACTCTTCACTTGGCCCAGCTGTCCTGATAATCCACACCCCACATTTTACATAGCGACATGGGCAATGATGCGTTTCGTGTCATTGCCCATGTCGCTATGTTGGGCCCGAGGACTACAGACTGCTATTTCCGCACATTTTTATGCCAACCAATAAGGAATGAGGGAGGCGGGACCTCCCTCACGAGATGTAAACAGAATGTCCGCCATTTTTCTTCCCCGCTAAGCGAGAAGCCGAAACACCGATCATGGCAGAAGGAAATGTTCCATTAGAAAAGCCTGAAGGGGATTTTTAATGTTTACTGCAGTGAACGGACATTCGTGTCTACCTGTATAAACCGGATTACAGCGAGGAAGAGAGGTGATAGTCGTCAGGAGGAAGAGGAGAAGCTAGCTACACTAGCAACTACTCCATGCTGTGGAAGAGGAGCCCCAGTGCCGAGTGTGTTCGCGGCGTTAGAAACTTCACTGTAGCTTTGCTCCACATATTGAAAGACGGACCCCGGTGACATATTTCAGTATTGAGAAGTTGAACTGGAGGCGCCAGCCACAGCCCGCGGGAAGAGACGGACGTCGACCACAACACAGTAAGTTTTTATTTTTACTCATTCATCAACGTGACGTAACCTTGCAGTTCTTTTTAATGTAAGCTACTGCAGGCTAAAATTAGCTGGCCTTACTAATGTTTTGCTCAATGTTTTATAGACAATATCGCCGATTCATGCCATTTCCTGGCGTGAATCCTGCAAAGAGAGAGACCCAAGACCATGGCTATCAAGAGACAAGAGCAGCTGTGACCAGAATGACCGCAGCCAACACACTACACATTTTATTTTGATTAATAGTTGTTCATATTTTTGCGATTAAAACTTTGAATTCAAGTTGGTTGATGTGGTTTGTCTACTAACCAGAGTGCTGTTCAAATCGAGTACCATTAGAGAAATACTCATTTCTACTGGGGTAAAAGGTTGAGGACAATCTTCAGATGCTGAGCTACTGTATTCAATAAATAAGCAAATGTGTCTGTTTTCTTTGACCATATTATTTGTGGATGGTCTCGTTTCAATCATGACAATCTAAGCTTTCTAACGGTGTATGGCATGACTATATTCACCCAAGGGTCGTTGAAATAAGCTGATTAATGTGTGTAGTGTAACAATAGCTTGCCAGACTGTTTACATTGAAAGCTAACAAGTTAACTGCTAAACACTATCATTGCTGTGAGCAACCATATTACTCGTAGATGGTCTCGTTTTAGTCAAAAGGTTGAGGACAAACTTCATGCTGAGCTACTGTATTCAATATATAAGCAAAAAAAATGTATGCTATCAATATAGAAATGTGACCTGAAGTACTTAATTGTAATATATTCAATATCTTAGTTATTTTTCTGGTTTATCTGTGTTTTTTCCTGTGATTGTGTCAGTATGCTGGACCTACCTTGCATCCTTGTGATTTTATAACATATTTTACCTCATAAATTGTAGATTAAAAACAATATGACATACAATAATCTGTGCATCAAAATTAGTAACTATTGTTCAGCCTACAACCAACAAGTCTGTAATGGTGAACATGGTGTAGACAGGAGTCCAAGCTAAGATGCAACAACATAAGATATTTTATTGTTTACAAAGCAAAATCTTATGCTATAGAAACCAGGTAACACACAATGAGACACTTCTTAAAAGTAAAATGTCCAATATACGAACATGATAAAGATAAGATATAAAGGATGAGCTATGAACAAAACATTTTACAATAGGTCTAGAGGTGTGAGGACATAGTATTAGCAGAGCCTTAGATGGGATGCTGCGGAGGTAGGGGTCTGATATCCTCTCTGTGAAGCTCACTGCAGCCTCCTTGGGCACTGGTTGAAGTTGAGTGGGAGACTGTACATCGGATTCTGAAATCACCATAAAATACGACAGTTAGGCTACTATAAGTGAAACGTTAGCTTTGAGCACTCACTGAAAATGAGAGCGGATGAAACTTTTTTCTTTAGTTGCCTTACAAACACACAAACGGTTGTTACATTAGTCTGTTTCTGAAACAGTTTAGCAATCCCCCCCACCCCCTGACAGCAGCTATAATTGCATACTGTGTGAACAGAAATATAGTCTAATAGATTGAAAGTCTTACCTGTACGCGAGTGCGTTCTGCAGGAGGTGGTGCATTAGAAAAGTCTATAGGACAGGGTCCCGGTCCGCATACGTCCCTCCCGTCCAGTGTCCTCTTCATGCCCAGAATATTTAGCTTCAGAGTCCGGTTTGAAGGCTAGGCTAGGTTAGTTTTGTTGATAGTGCGCAGCTTGTGGGCCTAGCAGCAGGCATGTTGAAAAACTATCTTGAAAACTGTAGCAAACGTAGCCAGGTGCGCGTTTCCTTCCCTCCGTTATACAGTGAAACTGGAAACTATTTATACTTTAGAAAAAATCATTCATTGTGGAATCTAAATAGTGTCTGTATTTGTTGAGGTATCGCCCACAACTGTATTTGGAAGTTGTTGTTTATTCTCATCAGTCCAGACGAGACGCTATTGACGAGACTTCAAGGGAAATATGGGCGGGGCCTTGGAGGACTGCGAGCGCAGTGCATTGTGGTAGTAGGAGGATTTCTGACTTACGAGGCAGAGACAGCCAGAGAAAGACAGCCATAAAAACACTCTTTTTGCCTTTTCTCAGGCTAGGATGAACTGATTTAAAAAAATGTTGCACATTTATACTACATAGGAGCATAGAGTTCAATACACCTTCATGGTTCCACCGGGGGAGTAATTCTTTAATCTTTTTTTATAGTAAAAAGATGGTACTGCAACATAGAGGTGTATGCTGGAGTTACAGTAATTTAAATCTTCATCCGTCAATCTTGTTATGAATTTAGATTGAATGACATTCATGTCAGAAAAAGCAGCTTCACAAAGGTATGTCGAGCCAAATAAAGCAGACATTTTTACTGCCGCTTGATGAATATTCTTATTGTATTCTGAGTCTACAAGGCTCCAGAAATGTTGCTGAGACTTAAAGAGCAACGTGCAGGTTAGAGACCCCAGTTAAACAGCATATAGGAAAAAAATTCAACTACTCGACTTAAAAAAAAATATTTAAAAATATACATCACAGTGGCCTCTGGAGCTATTTTTGTGCGAGAATTGTTCATCCGCATCTAAAAAAAAGGTACAACGCCGTGACGTCACGGGAGGGACTGCGGTCCATTCGAACAATAGAAATGAATGCGTTTTAGTGATATTTTGGACACTTGTAAAAATATATTCATGTGGATATGACGGGACACACACTTACAATTGTGATCCGTATATGTCTAAGAGACCAGGACAAGTCAAGGATCAGAAAATAAAACTAAATAATAACAGAAATATGGACGGGAGTGATGGCATGTTTACAGGCTGACAGTGACTTACGAGCGTTAGCTAAGGATATGCTGTGTCCACGTCGCAGCCAGACTACCACACGCCTACACTGTGATCACGTTGTAAATGGTTGCTATTGTTTCAGCAGTAAGTGAACTAGTGTTGTGTAGGTTATCTAACACTGACAGGAGTAGCCTATTGATACATGTTATGAAACTATAGTCTCGGACTAATTGTAACTCCACATGCTGCTGCTCTAACGTTACCGCACGGGAGAGAGAGCGGGCGGGCAAGCGAGAGAAAGAGAGCGAGTGATTTATCAGATTTTTTCTACAATAGGAATAAAAGCATTAAAGAGGACCTATGATGCTTTTTGACTTTTATGACCTATAAACGTTGTTATGATGATTCATAGTCATGCTTAACCATACTAAATTATCAAATAATGACTTACATGCATTTCGACATATTCCCTGCTGACCGTCTGGGGTGTCTGTGCAGAGCACTAAACACTATTCTAGCCAGTCGAGAAGTCACGTGTTCAAAGCGGTCTACCCTTTCATAATTTGTGACGTCGCATAAAACTTTGTGACGTCTCCACGCGGATGTTTCCATGTATGGTAATGCTGTCACTTCCCTGTTCGCGTCTGCCTCGCGCCCTTATAGGTCCATGCTCGCGCTTCCCGCCACTGAAAGTGTTCCGGAAGGAAGGTAACCAATCACAACGGAGTGGGGTTTGCAGGAGGGGGGGAGGGGAGCGGAGATGGCCGAAGCACAGGCGGAGGGAGCCGAAGCACACACACTCAAGTGTTGACAGGATGTGCTGGATCGCCAAAATAAGAGAAAGAGCTTCCCGAAAATCTACATAGTTTTTTGTGATGTGATTCGTGTCAGGTTGCTCTATAGCTGTCAGGAGCTTTCTCCCTCTGCCCTGTTAACAGCACTAATTGCTGCCGCTCCAGTCTGCTCAGCCACACCTGTATCCACTCCTGCCCTAATTAACCTGCCAGCTGCACTGCATTCCCTGCTCATCACCCTCTGTATATAAACCCTGGCTTTCAGTTACTCCTTGTCAGATCGTCTGCTAACCAGCACCAGTTACTCTGCCTGTTTCCTTACGCTTCTGACTCCTATCTGCAATACCGGACCTGCTCTACTCTTTCTCTGAACACGCCCATACACTCCCTTTCCCCCAATCCTTTAATAAACTGTTGAACGTGACGCTATTGTGGTCCTCGTCTTGTTTGGGTCTGACAGAACGATCTGACCGAACATGGACCCAGCGCACGTCTCACCCAGCATGGAACCCGACAACCCTGGACAACCCACCGCCATGCAGCGCCTGGAACATACAGAGAGTAAGGTTGACCGCGTGACTGATGACGTCGCCTCTCTGCTCTAGGTCAGCCAGCAGCAGCAACAACAGATTCAGCAGCAGCAACAACAACTTGCCATGGTTATCCAACTTCTCACCAACCTTACTCCTCCGTCAGCTTCAGCCAGTCTGCCCACCGGCCCAGCCCCCGTGTCCTCTGCCCCGGTCACTGCCGCCGCAGTTGCTGCATTCCCCGAACCCAAGATTGGCAATCCTGAGCGGTACAATGGTGACCCAACTCAGGTACGAGCATTCCTGACGAGCTGCCGTGTCCAGTTTAGCCTGCAACCCCGAACCTTTGCTACTGAGGGGGCTAAAGTAGGTTATGTGATCACTCACCTGACGGGACGGGCTCGACTGTGGGGAACGGCTGAGTTCGAGCGCCAGACCCCTGCATGTGCTGCCTTCAACCTGTTCGCCGAGGAGATGCTTAAGGTCTTCGACCTGGGATCCACAGCAGCTGAGGCATCACAGACCCTGATGAGTATTCGCCAAGGCAGAAGGACCGTGGCGGATTACTCCATCGATTTTCGAACAGTGGCAAGTCGGAGCCCCTGGAACATGGAGGCGTTGGTGGTTGCGTTCCTCCACAGCCTAGCGGACTACATAAAGGATGAGTTAGTTTCCCATGATCAACCCTCCACCCTCGATGAAGCCATGGCTCTGGCTGTCCGCATCGACCGCAGGATCCAGGCCCGTCGTCGAGAGGGGGGGCGCAGCAGTCCATCCACCAGCACACGGAGCAGCCCGACCGCTCTCCCGTCTTCCCCGGCCACACCATCTTACCAGCCAGACCAGCCTGAACCGATGGAAATCGGCCGCGCCTCACTAACCCCTGCAGAGCGACAGCGACGCATCACCTCTAACCTGTGTCTGTACTGTGGCGGTGATGGGCATCGTGCCGCCACCTGTCCAGTAAAAGCCGGAGCTCACCGGATGTAGGAGGAATCCGGCTGAGCTCATCGAACATTCGGTCCTCCACCAATTGTAAAACCCTGATCCAAGTCTGTCTTTACCTGTCTGATACAACCCACACTCTGGCAGCCCTGGTGGACTCTGGTGCAGAAGCAAACATTATGGACACAGAACTTGCTCGTCAGCTGGGCTTGGGAAGCCACCGCTTGTCCGCTCCCGTTCCAGCCCGGGCCCTGGACGGTCACATACTTGGCACAGTTACCAGCATCACAGCCCCCATCTCAATGTTGGTGTCAGGCAACCACCAAGAGACCATCCGCTTCCACCTACTCTGCTCCCCGGGCCAACCCTTAATCCTGGGCCACCCATGGCTCCGTCTCCACAATCCTCACCTCGACTGGGCCTCCGGAACGGTCAAAGAGTGGGGAGATGACTGCCACCTGACCTGTTTGCGTGCTGCCTCGCTGCCCACCAGCTCTATACCCCCCAGCACTGCCCCTGACATTTCTAACCTTCCTGAATGCTACCATGGCCTCCGGCAAGTGTTCAATAAGACCAAAGCCACATCTCTGCCCCCACACCGTCCGTACGACTGTGCCATTGACCTTCTTCCTGGATCTACTCCACCTAAGGGTCACCTCTACTCACTGTCTCCTCCAGAAAGAAAGGCCATGGAGGATTACATCAGGGACTCCTTAGCAGCTGGTATCATCCGCCCGTCTTCATCTCCTGCTGGTGCCGGGTTCTTCTTCGTGGGAAAGAAAGACGGTTCTCTTCGGCCCTGCATTGATTACCGAGGTCTGAACGACATCACTGTGAAGAACCGGTATCCTCTGCCCTTACTCACCTCTGCTTTTGAGCTGCTCCAGGGATCCACAATTTTCACCAAACTGGACCTTCGTAATGCGTACCACCTAGTGCGCATACGAGAAGGCGAC
Source organism: Hyperoplus immaculatus (assembly GCA_949357725.1). Lineage (NCBI taxonomy): Eukaryota > Metazoa > Chordata > Actinopteri > Uranoscopiformes > Ammodytidae > Hyperoplus > Hyperoplus immaculatus. The sequence continues at coordinate 210,480 of OX442353.1, forward strand.
GAGTGGAAAACAGCATTCAACACCCACACCGGCCACTACGAGTATCTGGTCATGCCATTTGGCCTCACCAACGCACCAGCGGTATTCCAGGCTCTGGTGAATGATGTGTTGCGGGACATGCTGAATAAGTTCGTCTTTGTGTACCTGGACGACATCTTGATTTTCTCCAGAACTCTGTCTGAACACACTCGTCATGTCCAACTGGTCCTCCGTCGTCTACTGGAGAACTCCCTCTATGTCAAAGCTGAGAAGTGCGAGTTCCATGTTCAGTCTGTGTCATTCCTGGGATACATCGTGGCTGAGGGAAATATCCAGATGGACCCCGCAAAGGTCTCGGCGGTTTCTTCCTGGCCAGTTCCGGAGAATAGGAAGAAGTTGCAACAATTCCTTGGCTTTGCCAATTTCTACAGGAAATTCATCCGGAACTACAGCACCGTCGCCGCTCCCCTCACCACTCTGACCAGTACCAAACATCCCTTTGTCTGGACCCCAGAGGCTAACAAAACCTTTCAGACCCTCAAGGCCCGCTTCACCACGGCACCCATCCTCCTGATGCCGGATGCAGACCGACAGTTCATCGTCGAGGTGGATGCCTCGGACATGGGAGTCGGGGCCGTACTTTCTCAACGGGCAGAGGAGGACAACAAAGTGCACCCCTGTGCATTCTTTTCCCGCCGGCTTTCGCCTGCTGAGCGCAATTATGACATTGGAAACCGTGAGCTTTTGGCCGTCAAGCTTGCCCTGGAGGAGTGGCGTCACTGGCTGGAGGGGTCCACGGTCCCGTTCCTGGTCTGGACAGATCACAAAAACCTCGAATACATCCGCACTGCCAAGCGCGTCAACTCCAGACAATCCCGCTGGGCCTTGTTTTTCACCAGGTTCAACTTCACCCTGTCATACCGCCCAGGTTCACGTAATACCAAGCCGGATGCTCTTTCCCGCCAGTTCCAGAAGGAGGACGCCCCTTCCCAGGAACCTGCCCCCATCCTGCCTGATCCCTGTATCATAGCTGCTTTGACTTGGGATGTCGAGGAAGAGGTTCAAGAGGCAATCCGTGACCATCCCGGCCCCAGTGCATGCCCTGATGACCGTCTCTTCGTCCCTGAGAACTTAAGATCCCGGGTCATACAGTGGGGACACAACTCCCGCCTTGCCTGCCACCCGGGTTCAGCCCGCACTTGCCATCTCCTTGCCCAGCGCTTTTGGTGGCCCTCCTTGAGAAGGGACGTCAGAGAATTTGTCCGTGCTTGCCCCACCTGCAACCAGAACAAATCCTCCAATCAGCCACCCGCTGGATTACTCCAGCCTCTGCCGGTGCCCTCATGACCCTGGTCCCACGTCTCCCTGGACTTTGTAACAGGCCTGCCCCCATCGGATGGTATGACTGTCATTCTCACTGTGGTTGACCGGTTCAGCAAGATGGCGCACTTCATTCCCCTCCCGAAACTGCCATCTGCTAGAGAGACAGCCCAGATTGTTGTAGATCATGTCTTCCGTCTACACGGGCTGCCCAAGGACGTGGTCTCAGACCGAGGCCCACAATTCACCTCTACATTCTGGAAGGAGTTCTGCCATCTTCTAGGGGCCACAGTAAGTCTCACCTCTGGATTTCATCCCCAGTCCAATGGTCAGTCAGAGCGGGCGAACCAGGAACTGGAGAAGGCGCTCCGTTGCATGGCTTCCCGTAAGCCCCAGACTTGGGCGCAACAATTGACATGGGTAGAGTACGCCCACAACTCCCTCACCTGTTCTGCCACCGGTATGTCTCCTTTCCAGTGTGTATATGGCTACCAGCCCCCTCTGTTCCCCAGCCAGGAAGGAAAGGTTTCCTGCCCGTCTGCCCTCGCCCATGCTCGCCGATGCCGCCGCACCTGGTCACAAGCCCGTGCCACACTACTCAAGTCAGTAACCAGCTATGCCACTGGGGCTAACCGTCGGAGGACACCAGCACCCACTTACTGTGTTGGCCAGAAGGTGTGGCTGTCAGCCAAGGACCTGCCGCTGAGGGGGGAATCACGTAAGCTAGCGCCTCGGTTCCTCGGCCCATTCCCTATCCAGAGGATCATCAGTCCAACCGCAGTCCGGCTCCAGTTGCCAGCTTCCATGAAGGTGCACCCCACTTTCCATGTTTCAAAAGTCAAACCAGTGCATGTAAGCCCACTGGTCCCAGCGGCACCTCCTCCTCCTCCTCCTCGCCTCATTGACGGTGGGCTGGTGTACACCGTTCGACGCCTGCTTCAGTCCAGACGGAGGGGTAGGGGCCTCCAGTATCTCATCGACTGGGAGGGCTATGGGCCTGAAGAGAGAATCTGGGTGCCGTCCAGTCGAATTGTGGACCGGACTCTTATCGCCGACTTCCACCGTCTGCACCCGGACCAGCCTGCCATCCGTCGGGGTCGTCCTAAGGGGTCCTGTCGCTCCTCCTGCCCAGTTCCTGACCCTGCCCTGGCCCCTGATGGCACCTCTCAGGCCCCCTCGGAGGATGAGGCCAGGGAATCTGACCGCTCAGAGGAGGTCTGACCCTCCGCCCGCCCTGTGTGACGTTTTTTGGGGACTTCTGGGGCCGTCCCTTAGGGGGGGGGTTCTGTCAGGAGCTTTCTCCCTCTGCCCTGTTAACAGCACTAATTGCTGCCGCTCCAGTCTGCTCAGCCACACCTGTATCCACTCCTGCCCTAATTAACCTGCCAGCTGCACTGCATTCCCTGCTCATCACCCTCTGTATATAAACCCTGGCTTTCAGTTACTCCTTGTCAGATCGTCTGCTAACCAGCACCAGTTACTCTGCCTGTTTCCTTACGCTTCTGACTCCTATCGGCAATACCGGACCTGCTCTACTCTTTCTCTGAACACGCCCATACACTCCCTTTCCCCCAATCCTTTAATAAACTGTTGAACGTGACGCTATTGTGGTCCTCGTCTTGTTTGGGTCTGACAATAGCAGTGTAAAACAAGAAATTAAGACCAGAAAAGTAGCATAATAGGTCCTCTTTAAGGATCAAATTAAAGTAAATACAGCATACAGTAAATTGATTATGACTATGGAGTATGACTTGTTAGCTAGTGGTTATGCTGCCAGCAATACATTATAACCACACGTTGCTTCTCTCACCATTGAAATTAGTATGCCGACTAACTTTGGAAGTTTAAAAACATTAGCAAACAAGACTTACAGATCATAGTTTCTGTGGGATGAATTTCTGACGGCTCCGTGTCCGGTCGGCCCTAGCTAGATCCTAGGTCTGTGTCCCACCATGTGTCCGTGACCGTCAGTCCAGCTGCGGCTCGGGACAGAGATTGTGAAGCAGCTCAGCTGTTTATTAAACCACGCAGGTCAGGTGTTGTATGGGTATCCCCTTCTCAACTTCACCGTGTCGCATAATAAGCCTCCTGTCCTGTCTAAAATGATCACCGTGTGTTACGTGAGGGAGGCGGCTGCGGCAGCGATGTAGTCCCGTCTCTTAACGTCTAAACACACCCGGTGACTACAGCTAGCGGCTTATGTACTGTTACAGACACGGTGGACTACTTTTCCTCAAAGGCTGGAGTACACAATGCTTCTCCATTATTTTAAAAATGCAATGTAAAACTACAGAACAAAAAGGAACACACTAAATGACAACAGTTCAATTCACTACTACCTACTACTGTGCATTAGGTTGAAGCTGTTAGGTTCGGTCAGGTTCTCACAAGTCCCTCCCGTGACGTATTCGAATGCTGTGAACTTTTTAGTAGTGTAGCTCAAAAACGCCACTTTTCTCTCAGAATTTACATATTTGTGTTTTGAAAAACATATAAAATCCTTCATACTCTTTTTGAATGGGCATGTCCAGAGTAGGTTATGAATCAATCTCGTTTTTTTTTTAACCTGCAAGTTGCTCTTTAAGCTGAACATGATTCTGGAGATTTATAACCTCCGACTCCATCTCCACAGGAGTGACTGACTCCCGCTTACCGGAGTTAACAGCTGATTATCAGCTGTTGAGCTCAGCAATTCAAAAGTATCTATTTGCAGAGCCATGGGGTAGCGCAGCGCCACTGTAGAACGGGAAATACGTCACCTTCACTTGAATAAGGAAGTAACAACGTCAAACAATAAAAAGAGCACAGACCGACACTACAGCTGTGTCTCATTTAAGGGGCCACAGCCTGCGAAGGCTGCATTTGAAGACCGATTGCATCATAGCGGCGCGTCAAGGCTTGTCCCATTTAGAAGGCTCCTTCACATGCGGCCGAGAAATGCAGCCTTCGTTTCACGGTTTTGAAGGGTCCAACAGATGTATCCTTCGCGGCTGAAATAGCTGCATCCATTGCGAAGCTAGCAGTTTTACAGGCCTCTGTTCAGAGTGTTTCTCAAGCGAACTCAAATGGCATGAACTCCATGAAATATTAGAGATATTGCGCTACTTCACCTTCTATTTGAGGATGCCCCAAAGATGCTCAATAGGGTTTAGTGCTGGAGACATGCTTGGCCAGTCCTAAAATAACCTTTACCGTCAGTTTCTTTAGCAAGGCAGTGGTTGTCTTGGAGGTGTGTTTGGGGTCGTTATCATGTCACAGTACATGTTGGCATTCAATGAACTGTAGCTCCCCAGTGCTGGCAGCACTCATGCAGTCCCAGACCATGACACTCCCACCACCATGTTTGACTGTAGGCAAGACATACTTGTCTTTGTACTCCTCACCTGGTTGCCACCACACACACTTGACACCATCTGAACCAGAAAAGTTCATCTTGGTCTCATCAGACCACAGAAATGGTTTCAGTGATCCATATCCGTAGTCTGCTTGTTTGTGGGCTATCTTCAGTGACGTGCGGTCAGGGTAGGCAAGGTAGGCAGTGCCTACCCTGGCGCCGTGTGCAAAAAAATAAAAATAAAATAAAATATTTTTTTTATTTAATAAACTTCTATTTGTATTATTACTGTTAATTATTTCGATCTTTACATGTAATCCGCGATTACTTTAAAAAAGTGTAGACGTTTTGATTAGAAAGGTGGCAGTTGGTAAGTTACGCCAAAAAAATATTGTGCTTTTGCTGTTTCCCATTCATTGTGTACGGCAAAGAATCAGTGCTTTTGCGCCTATTCATTGTGGACGGCAAGAAAAAAAAGTTTTCGCGCATGCGCACTTGATTCTGTATTATTTAACATGTACGCAAATAAGCGGAATTCTTTGTGCTTTTTTTACGTAAATGGTATGCCACATAAGCCTTTACGTTACATATCATTCATGGACCAATTAAAATCGAGATATTACTAGACATTTACGCAGCTTAGGCCAACGTCATTACGTTGGCTATGCTCATTCACGTCGCGTTACACCCGCGGATTTTTAAGTCAACATTGCAGCTGCCGTGCCCGCAGATATTTCAGACTGGAGGAATTTTAACAAAATGGATTATAATTTAAAAAGGAACAGAACGAATAGCAAGAGAAAGGCCTGCGCCAGCCTTGGACGGTGTACAGCAGCAACAGGGACAAACAATGTTCGAGCATTTCAAACGGACAGGTAGCCTACATGAACGGAAGGATGCTAGCTAGCTGTGCTGTCAGTCAGACTGTCACTGGATTACTATCGTCTTGCTTATTTCTACAGCCAGGGAGTCAGATTGGTGAGTCAGAAACTTTTTTGGGGTTTATTTAACAATAAAGTTGGATGAATTGATACCGAGTGCAATCCATTCTGCTTTTTATATTCAATTGAGCAGTTGTGTTTTCATTGTTACTGACGGACAAACCTAAGCTCTGCAATGTGGATAAATGGTTACATTCTGATGCTGGACAGGTCCATGGGGCATATGCTACTGGTACTTTATCTATTAAGATAAAGTTTATGGAGTGGAGTTGCCATCAGTTATACTGTAGTCCTACATAATGATGAATGCTGTCTTTTATTTTTAAGTTGAATAGAAGTAGTACCGGTAGTTTGAATCGGCGAAGGTTTGACTTGTTGCCTTACGTTTTTTCGGCCCTCGGTGTGAGGGACGGGTCCGTTAAGTCGATGGATGCGATGTTTAATCATTTAGACCAAACTACAGCTACGGGCAAACCTGAAGTCACCGTCGTGACATTTCATATACGTCCCGTGTGTGTGTGTGTGTGTGTGTGTGTGTGTGTGTGTGTGTGTGTGTGTGTGTGTGTGTGTGTGTGTGTGTGTGTGTGTGTGTGTGTGTGTGTGTGTGTGTGTGAGTGAGAGAGAAAGGGAGGAACTTATTTGAAATCGGCCGTGCGTGCCTGTTTGTTGTTTATTGTTTTTGATTTAACAATATATAGGTTTAGAGAAATCTGGCTTTCAGAACTCAGTGCCTACCCACTCACTGACCTCACCGCACGTCACTGGCTATCTTGTGCATCATCTTTAGTATAGGTTTCCTTCTGGAATGACAGCCATGCAGACCAATTTGATGCAGTGTGCGGCGTATGGTCTGAGCTAGGGGTGTACAAGTGTACACGTGTAACCGTTTAGTAATTCATAACCGTTTAGGAAAAATCAATAAACGAAAACCGTTTTTATTTATTTTTTCCAGATTTTAAATTGTATTTTTTTCAAAGTTTTTACATATGTTCTGGGGACATGTATTTATTGGTTTGATATCACTAATAAACTAATTGGGGAGGATAAAAGCTAGTCTGCCGAATCTGTCTGTTCCTCGGCGTGTGAGTGTGTATCGGCGCACACACACACACACACACACACAGGGAGTCGCCGTGCTCGGACTCGAGTCACAGCCACGGACGTGTGATGAAAGATAACCTAAAGATTAAAGTTACCCGGTTGACGTGAACTACGCGCGTAAGTAGCCCAAACTTTATAACACCTGTTCAACCTGCATAAACGTGGACATGAAGAAAGCGATAGGCTATATTAATCAGGAAATTTATGAACGGCGATGATGACGGCAAAGACATGACAGGCGAACGTGTGTGTGTGTGTGTGTGTGTGTGTGTGTGTGTGTGTGTGTGCGCACGCGCCTAAGACGGTGGCCGCACGAGGACAATACGTCACGGTTAACTGTGTACATGAAAAAAATTCCGTCGTGTACACGGTTAGACATTTTTGTAAACGTTCACACCCCTAGTCTGAGCACTGACCGGTTGACCCCCCACCCCTTCAAGCCCTTCAGCGATGTTGGCAGCATTGCTGAAGGGGTAAACTGAGACAGACCAGAGAGATCAAGGGTGTAAACTGATCCACTCACTTTTTCCACTCTGAAACTACCGTAACAACACATGTTGTAACAGCTAGAATCCCGACAGCTAAATTGAAAACCCTTAGAGGACCCTTAGAGCCAGCTAGTGTCTGGGGGTCAGAGCAAAGAACAATCAGAACCAGCTAGAACAGCCTGGGACTCAGAACACAGGACTAGACCTAGCTGTCATTTTCCATCTTTTGAGTCTTTGATTAATATTTTTCTGCATTTGTTTTATTGGGATCATTCATTAAATAAAGACATATTACTTAGAGTCTATTGATGTTAAAGGTCACTCTCCTGTCTTTTGTCTTATTCTAACTAGTCACCTTGCTACCTGAACTATAATGGATTCGTTAAAAGAGGGCACAAACACTGTCTCACTTTACCCCACACCATTTGTCTCACTTTACCCCACTGCCACAATTTGAGACAAAACTAACTCTCTCAGCAAATCAGGCTAATCTTCAGTTATCATCATCACATGATTTCATATGTTGGCAGTTCATCAACATGTATGATAGAAGTTTTTCTACCTGAATCAATTTGCTTTGGCACAACAATCGATTAAGTTGACAGCAAGAAAATTTACTTTTACATGCAAAAAAAAAAAAATTCTGAACAAAAACATGCTTACAACATCACCATGAGGTCCTCTCTTTCATGGCCAAGGGGAAATGAGAGGGGGTTGAAAACATATATCTCACATGACCAAAAATGTTCCATTGACTAGATACAGGGGGTGTCTCACATTACCCGATAGCTCACATTCCCCCGTTCTCCCCTACAGATGAAACTCAAAAAATTTGAATATCGTGCAAAAGTTCATTTATTTCAGTAATTTAACTTAAAAGGTGAAACTAATATATTATATAGATTCATTACATTGAAAGTGAGATATTTCAAGCCTTTATTTGTTATAATTGTGATTATTATGGCTTAAAGCTTATGAAAAACCCACATTCAAAATCTCAGAAAATTAGAATATTACTTTATTATTCAATAAAAAAAGGATTTTAAATACAGAAATGTCGGCCCTCTAGAAAGTATAACCATGCATATGTACTAAGTACTTGGTTTGGGCATGGATTATTGCCAAAATGCGACATGGCATGGATGCTTTCAGCCCGTGGCACTGCTGAGGTGATATGGAAGCCCAGGTTGCTTTGATAATTCAGCACGTCTGTATTGTTGGGTCTGGTGTGTCTCACCTGCCTCTTGACAATACTCCATAGATTCTCTATGGGGTTCAGGTCCGGAGAGTTGTCTGGCCATTCATAATGGATTGGATTTATATAGCGCTTTTCAAGGCACTCAAAGACGCTTTACAGGGTTCCAGGTTCCATTCATTCACACACAGTCATACTGGTGGTGGTAAACTACCATAGTAGCAACAGCTGCCCTGGGGCAGACTGACGGAAGCGTGGCTGCCATTCAGAGCCTACGGCCCCTCCGACCACCACCTCAAACATACAGCAGTCATACACATTCACACGAGGCAAGGTGGGTGAAGTGTCTTGCCCAAGGACACAACAACCATGACACTGGTGGCAGAGCGGGGATCGAACCGCCAACCCTTGGATCATTGGCCCACCCGCTTAACCACCTGAGCCACGGTTGCCCTAATTCATGCACAGTAATACCATGGTCAGTCAACCAGTTACTAGGGGTTTTGGCACTGTGGACAGGTGTCAAGTCTAGCTGGAAAAAGTAATTCAGCATCTCCATAAAGCTTGTCAACAGACAGGAGCATGGCGTTCTCTAAAATCTCCTGGGAGACGGCTGTGGTGACTTTGGATTTGATAACACAGCGGACCAACACCAGCAGATGACATGGTGCCTCAAATCATCACTGACTGTTGAAACTTGACAGTGGTCTTCAAGCCCCTTGGATTGTGTGCCTCTCCACTCTTCCTCTAGACTGTGGGACCTTTATTTCCAAATGAAACACAACATTTAATTTGGATCAGTGATGATTTGATGTATCATGTCATCTGCTGCTGTTGGTACACTGTGTTATCAAGTCCAAAGTCACCACAGCCATCAACCAGAAGATTTTAGAGCACTTCATGCTTCTGTCTGCTGACAAGCTTTATGGAGATGACAATTTCCATTTCCAGCTAGACTTGGCACCTGCCCAAAGTACCATAAACCACTGGTAACTGGTTGATTGACCATGGCATTACTGTGCTTGATTGGCCAGACAACTCTCCTGACCATATCTCCATAGAGAAACTATGGAGTATTGTCAAGAGGAAGATGAGACACACCAGACCCAACAATACAGACGAGCCGAAGGCGTCTATCAAAGCAACCTGTGCTGTGTCGGAAATCGCACACTTAGGTAAGTGCGCTTACATTGAGTGCACTTTATTATCCCTACAGTACACTTACTTATAGACGCAGTGCTCTCATTTCTACAGTGTACTGTCCCAACTGCCGTCGCGCACCTACCGGAAATTACTTTGCATTTTGACGGTTCTTCTTCTGTGGTATTTTTTTCTGCTTGTGTTACCGAGAGCCAAAACAGGAACATAAATCGCGGAAAAACAAAAACAATGTGTAATTTAACTTTTGTAGAGCGCGTCCGTCTCCACAGTTGCTTCAAGCTCCTCTATTTTGATTAGAATGTCCCGTCCTCTCCGCTACGTAGGCAAGATGGCGGCTGTTGAGTGTGGAAAGTGTCCATCGCTCCACACTCAAGTTTTAGACGGTTTTGAGTGCACGACCGAGAAACTTACAGTGCACTGCATTTTAGCACACTCTCCGGTTTTGCGCAAAGTGCACTCAAAAAAGTAAGTGTAAGTACAGAAGTGCGCGATTTCAGACACAGCACTGGGCTTCCATAACACCTCAGCAGTGCCACAGGCTGATAGCTAGGGATGGGGCCGATCCAATCCAGTATCGGGTCCGATATGGGCGAAATCTACGGATCAGATATCGGACTGACAGCTCCGATGTAAAATCCGATAAAAAAAATATATATTTTTTTAAACTATGAAAGAGCGAGAGCAGATGCCGACGTTCGGTGGAGGGAGAGAGGATTCGAATACTCGTTCTAAAAAAACACATCAAAGTCGGAGTTTCTTACTTTTTCCCCTTGGAAGCAAACATAGCTGATGTTCCGTTCCAAATCAGCTGTCCCATCGTAGCTTAAAGGAGTTTATCAATCCATCCTGGAACATATATTTTCGGGGATTTATAAATCCATACAAAAGATCCAATATTGATGGTCTTTTGTGTCCATATTATATCCATTATTGACCGCATATTCCTATGATGCAAGGCAGTCACTGTTGATTGGCAATAGCAGCGCTGTATAGGGAATGTAAACAAACAGCTAAGCTAAGCTAACGTTAGCATTTAGCCGAGCACTGCTTTCCCTTCCGAGATCACGCTAATGTTGTGGTATTAATTTAAGGGAAACACATACAGTCCCCTCCATAAGTATCGGAACAGTGAGGCCAATTCCTTTATTTTTGCTGTAGACTGGAAACATTTGGGTTTGACACCAAAATATGAATATGAGACAATAGATCAACATTTCAGCTTTAATTTCGAGGTATTCACATCTGGATCTGATACACAACTGAGAAGATGGCATTATTTGTAAAGGAACACCACATTTTTAGGTGTGCAAAAGTATTGGAACAGATAGACTTAAAATAAATTAAATTAAATTAAATTAAGACTTAATATTTTGTTGCAAAGCCTTCGCTTGCAACAAAGTTCAAAGTTCAAAGTTTTATTTGTCACATGATTGCAAAAATAACATTTTACATACAGTGAAATTAAAAAGGGTTATCACTCTGTCATTTGTTGTGCAAATTACTGTAACCTGAATAAATAAAAAAATATATATAAAAATGTATAAATATAAAAGTGCCTAGAAAGTGGTGCAGAAAGTGCAAGAGTGCCAGCTATAGTTCATCGGAGTTAAGCAGTCTAACTGCCTGCAGAAAGAAGCTCCTCCTCAGTCTCTCAGTGCGAGCTTTGAGGCAGCGAAGGCGTCTGCCTGACGGCAGCAGGGTGAAGAGGCCAGAATCTGGGTGAGAGGCGTCTTGTCTGATTTTACTGGCTCTTGCCCTCACCCTCTACATACCAAGGTGGGGAGGGGTGACCTGATGGTTCGCTCTGCTGAGCGCACCACCCTCTGCAGGGCAGCCTGGTCGCGTGCGGTGCAGCTTCCATACCAGGCTGATATGCAACCTGTGAGGATGCTCTCCACAGCCGCAGAGTAGAAGGTCTTCAGGATGGAGGGGGAGACCTTGAACTTCCTCAGCCGCCGAAGGAAGTACAGCCGCTGCCTTGACTTGGAGACCAAGTGTTGTGTGTGGAGAGACCAAGAGAGGTCCTGAGTGAGGTGAACCCCCAGGTACATGAAACTGGGGACCCTCTCCACAGGCTCTCCCCTGATGATAAGTGGGGTGAGCCCACTGCCCTGCTTCCTCCTGAAATCCACCACCATTTCCTTGGTTTTCTTGATATTTAGGACCAGGTTGTTGGTCTGACACCACAGTGCCAGGTCTGCCACTTGGTCCAGGTAGCCCTGCTCGTTGTTTCCCTTGATAAGACCCAGCACCACGGTGTCATCGGCGAACTTGATGATGGAGGTTGAGCTGCTGGAGGCTATGCAGTCATGTGTGTAAATGTTGTAGAGCAGTGGACTCAGAACACACCCCTGGGGGGTTCCCGTGTTGAGGATCAGGGGTCCTGACACTACACCTCCTCCGACTCTGACCACCTGGGGGCGGTCAGTGAGGAAGCTGAGCACCCAGTTACACATTTGGATGTTGATTCCCAGCGACCTCATCTTCTGGATCAGGCGAGAGGGAACTATGGTATTGAATGCCGAGCTGTAATCTATAAACAGCATTCTCACATAATTCCCTCTCCCCTCATCAAGGTGGGTCAGAGAGGTGTGTAAAAGATTGCAGATGGCATCATCCCTGCATCAAGCCTGCATCAAGCCTGTGACCCATTGACATCACAAAACTTTTGAATCCTCCTTTTTGATGCTTTTCCAGGCTTTCACCGCAGCCTTATTCAGTTGCTGTTTGTTTACTCTCTTCAGTCTCCTCTTTAGCAGGTAAAATGCTTGCTCTATAGCAGGGGTTCTCAACCTTCTGCAAGCTGGGCCCCCCCAAAGCTGGGTCATTGCAGTTGCAGCTTTTTTTAAATCTCCTTAGAAGAGAAGAAAATAGTAGCCTAAATAGAAACATTTAGAATAGATACAAATGTGTGATTAATTGCTTGTTGAGCACAGTAGAGTGATACGTGCTTTCAAGTCAGAGTCTCCAAACACCACAGAAGTTTACAATAACACCATTTAAAGTCTGTAGATTTGTCGCTAGTTGCTTTTGACAAAAAAAAAGTCGCCTGGAGGATTTGGAAAGTGGCCAGATTTAGCTCAAAATGCTACCTGCGATTAATGTGCTGTGCAGCCTGAACGCGGACTCTCCTCTCTGCTCTGACTGCAGGCTGAGACTGCTGCGGGAGGCTACTGAGAGACTAACCGCCCGTGAGTGCTCGTGAACGGGCAGCGGCTCACGGCAGTAGCCGCTGACAATTTTTTTTTTTTTTAAAGATTTTTTTTTTTTTAAATTAAGATTTTTATTTTTTTTTAAATTAAGATTTTATATTTTTTTCATCCCATTGCGTAGCCTCCTCGCGCCCCACCGGTTGAGAACCACTGCTCTATAGGGTTTAAGTCTGAAGATTGACTTGACCAGTCTAAAACCTTCCATTTCTTGACCCTGATTAACTCCTTTGTTGTTTTTTGTGTGTTTTGGGTCATTATCTTGCTGCATTATGAAGGATCTTCCAATCAGTTTGGTTGCATCTTTCTTTGAATTGGCAGACAAAATGTTTGTGTAAACTTCTGAGTTCATTTAGCTGTTGCCATCATGTTTTACATCATCAATGAAGATTAATGAGCCCATCCGAGAAGAAGCCATGCAAGCCCAAGCCATGACATTGCCTCCACCGTATTTCACAGATGATCTTGTATGCTTGGGGTCATGAGCAGATCCTTTCTTTCTCCAAACTTTAGCCTTTCCATCACTTTGGTAAAGGTTCATCTTGACAACAACACAGTAACACATGATGGCAGCAGCAAAATGAACTTAGAAGTCTACAGAAACATTCTGTCTGCCAATTTAAAGAAATATGCAACCAAACTGATTGGAAGATCCTTCATCATGCAGCAAGGTATTGACCCTAAGAAACTGCAAAAACAACAAAGGAGTTCATCAGGGGCAAGAAATGGAAAGTTTTAGACTGGCCAAGTCAATCTCCAGACTTAAACCCTATAGAGCATGCATTTTTACCTGCTAAAGAGGAGACCGAAGGGTGTAACCCCCCAAAACAAACAGCAACTGAATGAGGCTGCGGTAAAGGCCTGTTGATCTATTGTCTCATATTCATATTTTGGTGTCAAACCCAAATGTTTCAGCACCAGTCTACAGCAAAAATAAAGGAATTGGCCTCACTGTTCCGATACTTATGGAGGGGACTGTACACTGCGTGCACAATTATTAGGCAAGTTGTATTTTTGAGGATTAATTTTATTATTGAACAACTACAGTGCTCTTGGTCAATCAAAAAAATGTTAATGAACCTAAACCTGAATGTTTACGAAAGTAAAAGTGAGGTTTTGTCTTTCTTACGAAAATATAAATATGTTTTGCTATTATTAAGCAACTATTATTATGCAGAATTATTATGCAACTAAATAAAAAAACAAAAAAATTTCCCATCTCACTTGTTTATTTTCATCTGTTAAAGTGAGAATAATAAAACAACTCAACTCCCAAACTAGCAAGTACTCAATTGCATGGCTAGCCAGTAAAGGCCTTAAGGATGAAAAAATAAGGACATGACCCCCTTCCTCACCTGACTTAAACCCTATTGAGAACCTGTGGGCCCTGCTTAAACGGGATATTTACAGTGAAGGAAATCAGTACACCTCTCGGAACAGTGTCTGGGAGGCTGTGGTTGCTGCTGCACAAAAAGTTGATCGTCAACAGATCAAGAAACTGACAGACTCCATGAATGGAATTTGTAAATTGAGTTGTTTTATTATTCTCACGTTAACAGATGAAAATAAACAAGTGAGATGGGAAGATGTTAGTTTTTTTATTTAGTTGCATAATAATTCTGCATACTAATAGTTGCCTAATAATAGCAGAACATATATATTCTCGTAAGAAAGACAAAACCTCACTTCCACTTTCGTAAACATTCAGGTTTAGGTTCATTAACATTTCGGATTGACCGAGAGCACTGTAGTTGTTCAATAATAAAATGAATCCTCAAAAATACAACTTGCCTAATAATTGTGCACACAGTGTATGGTAATATTCTTCCTCCCTCTCTGTCTTCCTACTGCGCTTGGTGCCGCAAAATATTTAGGAAATAAATAATTGTATTTTAAATTAAATTAAATTTCTAATAAATATTGGCATCAGTAGTTTAAATATATATTTTACAATGATGAGAGCACTAATGTGTGTGTGTTTAGCGCTGGTACTTTGTGGATGATGAAGACGGGCCTATCTGTGGTGCGGCGGCAGCAGCAGGAGGAGGAGTCTTTTCAATCCGGAGACAGTCGAAGGTACTGCATTTGGCCTTTATTTGATGCACAATGCTGATGTGCTTGGCCATTGAGGTTGTGTTCCCCCCTTTACAAGAAATGATTTTGCAACATAAGTTGCATTTCACTTCTGCTTTATCTTCGAGCTTGGTAAAATAAAGTCAAACCATAGACCTTTTCGCCCGTTCAGCCATCCTCGCGAGCGAAGTTAACTTAACAAGACTTCACTTGTTTTACTTTTAATACCTGTTTGCTTATCATTCATAAACGTTGGCGGACATGCAGCAGTGATTGGTTTGATTTGATTTAAATGCCGTGACGCGACTCGAGGGACACACAATTGCGTTACAGGACCTACGGGAGAAAAAAAACAACAAGACTCGATAGTGGTATCGATAAGCCCAAACGTTATTGATTTTCGGGTTTTGAAAAAAGTGGAACCGGGTCCTTGATAGAACCGGGTTTCGATCCCCATCCCTATATATAACGTGTATGTCTGAGTAGTAATATTTGCTGACAACATATTGCAGTTTAAGCTAGTTGTGCAAAAAAAAAACATAAAAAATATAGGGGAGAACAGGGGAATCTGAGGCATCGGGTAATGTGAGCCACCCCCTGTATCTAGGCAACGGAAAACATTTTTGGTCATGTGAGATATATGTTTTCAAGCCCCTCTCATTTCCCCATGGCCCTGAAAGAGAGGACCTCATGGTGCTGTGGTAAGCATGTTTTTTTCACCAAAATAGGTATTTTGCATGTAAAAGTAAATTTTCTTGCTGTCAACTTAATCAACTGTTGTGCCAAAGCAAATGTGTTCACGTAGAAAAACTTCTATCATACGTGTTGATGAACTACCAACATATAAAAACCTTGTGATGATATTAGCTAAAGATTAGCCTGAAATGCTAAGAGAGGACGTTTTTTCTCAAATTGTGGTGGTGGGGGAAAGTGAGCCAAATGCTGTGGGGGAAAGTGAGGCACTGTCTCACTTTCCCCACCCATGAGGCACAAGTTAAGTTTAGTCTTAAACATATTTTAATGTAATATTACATAACATGTGTTTTATTTTAATGTCATACACATTGTAGAAAAGCCATCATGCCAAGGAAATACACCAGGAAGACGACCTGGGGCAACCACACGGAAAGAGCACCTTCTCATCTTGGGGGTCTTCTCCTGTGTTCTGAGTCCCAGGCTGTTCTCGCTGGTTCTGATTTTCCTATGCTTTGACCCCCAGACACAAGCTGGCTCTAAGGGTCCTGTGTTCTGACCCCCAGACTGTGTTCTTATCTAACTGGTTTTATCTTTCATTTGAATCTTATTAAAACCTTTTGAATTATAATGTGTTGTATTTGATTTTGTTCAGAGTTACTTTCAAGTGGGGCGACTGTGGCTCAGTTGGTAGAGCGGGTCGGCCGATGATCAAAGGGTTGGAGGTTCGATCCCCGCCCTGCCACCTGTGTCATGGTTGTTGTGTCCTTGGGCAAGACACTTCACCCACCTTGCCTCGTGTGAATGTCGATTGTTAGCCTGCTATCGGTGTATGAATTTGTGTGTGAATGGTAAAGTGTAAATGGGAACAGGTCTCCCTTGCAAAAGAGTCTTCGGACCTATATAAATAAAGGTTAAAAAAAAAAAAAAAGTGTTTAGAAAATTTGCTTTGCTTAATTGACCAAACCCCAAGAAATCATTATTTTACGAGTCCAACATTAGTTCTGGAATGTGTGGCTAGCTTTCAGGATTCTAACTGTTACAATATGTGTTGTTATGGTAGTTTCAGAGTGGCAAAAGTAAGTGGATCAGTTTACCCCCTTGATTTTTCTGGTCTGTCTCAGTTTACCCCACAGCTGTGTAAATTTGAGTGATAAATCATTTTAGCTCGCTTAGAGGGGAGCAAATGTAAAAAGTGGCTCAGATTACCCCGTTCTCCCCTTTATAAAAAAAAATATTTGGAATACTGAATTGAGCTTCGAATACAAACTTAACAAACAAGTTTTTGGATATTATTCGGGCCGGCCCTAATGCATTCCTGTCTATTTCTTGCTCTTTTAAATAAGCATTGCTTAATCCTTCCTAGCCTTACACATAACATCACCACAACAAAGAAATTTAGAATAATTATGATATCGTATCGGACGGTATCGGTATCGGCCAATATCCAAAACCCAGATATCGGAATCGGATCGGAACTAAAAATTGTAGATCGGTGCATCCCTACTGATAGCATCCATGCCACGCCGCATTGAGGCAGGAATTCATGCAAAAGCGGCCCAAACCAAGTACTTAGTACATATGCATGATTATACTTTCTAGAGGATCGACATTTCAGTATTTAAAAACCTTTTTTTATTGATTTTATGTAATATTCAAATTTTTCTGAGATTTTGAATTTGGGGTTTTTATAAGTTGTAAGCCATAATAATCACAATTATAACAAATAAAGGCTTCACATATCTCACTTTGCATGTAATGAGCCTGTATAATATATTATTTTCACCTTTTAAAGTTGAATTACTGAAATAAATGAACTTTTGCACGATATTCAAATTTTCAGTTTCACCTGTATACAGTATCTCACAAAAGTGAGTACACCCCTCACATTTCTTCAAATATTTCATTATATCTTTCCATGGGACAACACTGAAGAAATTAGACTTTGATACAATGTAAAGTAGTCAGTGTACAGCTTTTATAACAGTGTAAATTTACTCTCCCCTCAAAATAACTCGACACACAGCCATTAATGTCTAAACTGCAGGCAACAAAAGTGAGTACACCCCTAGTAGGCCTTTCACACCAAAATGAACCAAGAGTCAGTTCCAGGCTGGTGTTGGGGTCAGTTCAAAACTGGTTACAGCCTTATCCCAGTTATGAACCGGTTGGTTTCACATCGACCGGAGACAGCCATGGAGCCGGCAAGAGAGCAACGTCATGACGTCACTGTAAACGTGTGTGTACGTCGCCCGACGCCGCTGCTCTTGTGGCTAACGCTAACGCTACCGCTAGCTTTAAGCACAACAACAGCGGCGAATACGTCTTATTTTTACACGTGTAAGCTCTCGCTTTGCTTTCTTAACCAAACAGGACCCATACAGCGTATTCTCGCCGGTCAATTTGATCGCTACGTTCGGTAATTATGTTATGTTTACGTCTCGTAGTAGCGGTGTTTTTAAACATGGCGGGCATGAGGTTTTAGTTGGTCTGGTTGGTCAGGATAATCCCTCCCCCGGCCGCTGGCGCAAGCGGTTCACTTCAAACCCTGCTCAATCCTGGGGTATGAGTTGAACCGGTTTTTACGGCCCGGAGCAGGCTTTCTGGCGGTGTGAAACCAAAACACTGGCTCTAACTCCGAACTAGCCCAGAACTAGCACCGATTTTGCGGCGGTGTGAAAGGCCTATAAGTGAAAATGTCCAAATTGGGTCCAAAGTTTCAATATTTTGTGGGGCCACTATTATTTTCCAGCACTGCCTTAACCCTCTTGGGCTTGGAGTTCACCAGAGTGTCACAGGTTGCCACTGGAATCCTCTTCCACCCATTCCTGACAGCATCACAGAGCTGGTGGACATAAGAGACCTTGCGCTCCTCCACCTCCTGTTTGAGGATGGCCCACATATGCTCAATAGGGTTTAGGTCTGGAGACATGCTTGGCCAGTCCATCACCTTTACCCTCAGCTTCTGTAGCAAGGCAGTGTTCCTCTTGTAGGTGTGTTTGGGGTCGTTATCATGTTGCAATACTGCCCTGCGGCCCAGTTTACGAAGGTTGAGTGCACTTGCTCAGGGTCATATCCAGAGGTTGGCTTTGGAAAATAGATCTATGAATACTGCCAGCATTGCTGCAGGTCTTGAAGGGGTGGGGGGGTCAACCTATCAGTGCTCAGACCATACGCCGCACTCTGCATCATACTGGTCTGCATGGCTGTCGTCCCAGAAGGAAGCCTCTTCTAAAGATGATGCCAAAGAAAGCCCGCAAACAGTTTGCTGAAGAAAAGCAGACTACAGACCAAGATAAACTTATTTGGTTCAGATGGTGTCAAGTGTATGGGGCGGCAATCAGGTGAGGAGTACAAAGAAAAGTGTCTCTTGCCTATAGTCAAGCATGGTGGTTGGAGTGTCATGGTCTGGGGCTAAATGAGTGCTGCCAGCACTGGGGAACTACAGTTCACTGAATGCCAACATGTACTGTGCCATACTGAAGCAGAGCATGATCCCATCCCTTCGTTAACCGGGCCGCAGGGCAGTATTGCAACATGATAACGACCCCAAACACACCTCCAAACGACCACTGCCTTGCTAAAAAAAAGCTGAGGGTAAAGGTCATGGACAGTATGTCTCAAGACCTAAACCCTATTGAGCATCTTTGGGGCATCCTCAAACGGAAGGTGGAGGAGCGTAAAGTCTCTAATATCCACCAGCTCCTTGATGTTGTCATGAATGAATGGAAGTGCAGTGGCAACCTGTGAAGCTCTGGTGAACTCCATGCCCAAGAGGGTTAAGGCAGTGCTGGAAAATATAGTGGCCACACAAAATACACAAAAACACTTTGGGCCCAATTTGGACAATTTCACTCAGGGGTGTACTCACTTTTGTTGCCAGCACTTTGGACATTAATGGCTGTGTGTCGAGTTATTTTGAGGGGACAGTACATTTACACTGTTATACAAGCTGTACACTGACTACTTTACATTGTATCAAAGTGTCATTTCTTCAGTGTTATCCCATGAAAAGATATAATGATAATTGTTGGAGGTTCGATCCCCGCCCTGCCACCTGTGTCATGGTTGTTGTGTCCTTGGGCAAGACACTTCACCCACCTTGCCTCGTGTGAATGTCGATAGTTAGCCTGCTATCGGTGTATGAATGTGTGTGTGAATGGTAACGTGGGAAAGGAAAACAGGTCTCCCTTGCAAAAGAGTCTTCGGTCTCAATGGGATTTACCTGTATAAATAAAGGTAAAAAAATAAATAAATAAAAAAAATGAAATATTTGAAGAAATGTGAGGGGTGTACTCACTTTTGTGAGATACTGTATATATATTGCAATCTATAGCTACCAGTGTTGCCAACTTAGCGATTTTGTCTTTTCATCCCCCCGGCGACTTTTTTTTCAAAACAGCGACAAGCGACAAATCTAGCTTTTTTTTCTGGTGTTAATTGGTGACTTTTTCGCCGAAGCAAGTATCACTTTTAACGCTTCTCAACGAGCAGCGGGAGCCTCCCGGCCCGTCCCCCGTAACAGAGCACTGACAGACGGCCCGGTCCTCGCGCAGCAGCCCCTCCCAGCTGCGGTCAGACCAGGAGATACACCTCTCCGCTCGTGTTCCGTTAGCATCATTATTAGCAGTTAGCAGCTTTTCCCACCTCTTCTACAGTCTACGAGTAGTGCAATTCAAAATGTTATGCAGTGCTTTTTTAAACCATGAGCATGTATGATTACTGCTAGACTTAACATTACCACGTTGGTTGTTTATGCGATTGTAACGTTCATAACACTAGAACCTCATCTATTCAAATATTACTGCATAAAACCCCTGTCTACAAATATGCAAATTAGGCGATGACGTCATCTACAAATATGCAAATTAGGCGATGACGTCATCTGGCGACTTCTAGCGACTTTTTGGACAGCCAATAGCTACTTTCCTTACTGAAGAGTTGGCAACACTGATAGCTACCTCATTGTCCATTTGCACAGTTGCAAATTTTAATTATGTACATTCTTGGCACATTTTAGTTTTTTAAATAAGTTACGCACTTATTTATCTATTTTTAGTCGTGTTGTCATTGTTGCTAATGTCTGCTCTACGTGCCTACTCTAATTGCCCCCTGGGGATAAATAAAGTTTTCTTGAATCTTGAATTGAAAGCGGCATCAAGAAGCTGTCAAGGCAAAAACAGGATCTCCGTCAGGCTCTGGAGCAGCAGGTCTCCATCCTTCTACAGGAGGAGATCTTCAAACTGCGAGTCCAGAACCAGGGGCTGCAAAATAAACTTTGGGAGCTGCAGGACTAGAGTCTGGAGGTCAAACTGACCCAGAAGCACTAGAACCCGAAGAGCAGGGAGGAGCCCAGGATGGCCCGGAGCAAGGTAGAGAGGAACCAACATAATGCAGAGAAGCTGTTGAAGTACCATCGGTTTGAATGGTTGGACGAGAAGCACAAGCTGCAGGAGCAAGACGCTGGGCGGCAGCAATGCTCTCAGGACCAAGAGAAGCTGCAGAGGGCAGCGATTGCATAGAAGAAGAGAAAAATGCTGACCAAACATGAGGAAGGCTGGACTAAAAACCTGGGACCCCTAATGTCCAACCATCCTCTGTGCTTGAACGGTAAACCAGCCATATCATCTGAAGGGTTTCTGCCCATGGCCAGTGTGAAGGTAGCAAACCAAGAGCTTGCACAATCTTTCAAATTGCAGACCAAGTCCAATGTCATTGAAAACCCAGTGACAAAACTGTCTGGTACATGAACTGTAGGGATTTGTTTTTAACTGAATTGTAACAATCTTGCTTCTTTCTTTTTTTTTGATTGTTGGAATGGTTATGTCAGCTGCCACTAACAATTAGGGGCCGGTGTGTAGAAGCCAAATCTCATGTAAATATTTTGTTTGTTATGCACCGTGTGGCCATTAGGTGGCAGTCTATCCGTTTAACAGTTTTTTGGCAGGTGTTTGACTTGGAAAGGAATTCAATCGAGTTTTGACCGCTGTTATTGTGAATCACTGTTACGCTGAATTATGTTTGTTAATATTGCACGGTGGAAATAAACCTATTGTATGCTGCACAAGACGACACTCGGACAAGATTATTTACAACCCAAGAAAGCAATCAGTGAAGTGAAAGCAAGCGCTTCAGCCAGACGACTCTGGGTCGAACCATCTCAGTAGCTTAAAGCATCGGCTTAGCTGCTTTTATAGTTAGGTTTAAATAACTTTTTGACAACTGATACATATTAATCACTCATCCAATGAAGGGCTCTTACCTATTTGCTTAGTAAAATCTAGGTGGTGACTTTTTTTTTGGGCGTGTGTTGCAGGAGAGATCAGAAGAGTGGAAGGCACGCCCTTTGATTTCAGAAAGCCCGTTCAGATTGGCACAAAGCTGAAAGAAGTTCCAGGTCCAGGGTTTGACCACAACTTCTGTCTATCATCACCCGGAAATGCTTGGACAGAGAGGCATGCTGCCAGGTCTGTAGATGTTATATTCCGAAAATTACACTTACCAGCAGGGCTCCAGACTGCGATCAAATGTCATTTTCGGAGACAATGGGCCTCATTTATCAACCGTGCGTAGACCAGAAAAGTGGGTGTATGCACATTTGCACGCAAACCTCGGCATTTATCAATATGGACGTGAGCGTAGGGTATGCTCAAATCCCACGCCAGCTCTCAGCTCGTGTACGCAAGTTTGTAAACAGCATGGACTCAGTGCTGGCTGTGCCGGGTAGCCGATTACTTTGTTGGACAATTATTAGAAGATAATACAAATGCAGTGTTTGCTCAGACCGGACTGGACTGTGTAAGGGCAGTTATCTCCGACTTGGAGCAGCTGGGGGGACACTGAGGAAAGGGGGCTGCATTCATTCAAATTGTTAGCCTATGTATAAAATATGTAGGCTATGCAAGTAGTACACTGTTATTTATGATAAAAAAAATACACGGCACAACATTCAGCTTAACATTTTATTTATTTGAGATTTGAGTTCCTCTTTTAATGTGTCATTGATCGCTAAAGCGAGCGATTTATTTCCACCATTAACCGGCACGTTTCGTCTTGTTTTTCCGATTCCACTGGTGGAACAGGACGGTGGGCGCTCTCGCCTCTGATCGTTGCTGGGTCGGCTTGAGCAGCTGACGGCCGGGCTGACCACTCGTGCCAGTAAAACGCATTTCTATTATTATTTTTTTGTTTTTAAAACCCTTTTGAGTAGTGCTATCTAAAAGGGCAAACATATTCTAATCATTCAAATCTCTGCAGACGTGTATTTATTTCATGGGGACCATTATCGGACAGTTGGTGCGTCTTTTTCTCCTCTACCACTTTTATTATGCCCGCACCTCCAGTTGTTTTTGCATTTCAGAGCAGCAACACGCTTTTTTGAGTGGCGATTTTTGAGTCAGACCACTTTTTCTTCTATGTAAATTGCGACATATAATTGTATAGGCCTATGCTGTTTTATAGCATTTGAGCGATAGGCTACTGATGTTCACCTATAACGGAAAATCCTCAGCTGGAGATCGTTTGTTGTCAACACCAACGCTGTTGACCGCAGGAGTTATTTACTTCCACACTGACACTGCTGCCTTCTGTCGTTCTTTGATGCCGCTTGTAATGCTCCGAAATGAAACTATTTATTTGTTCTACTTTTGCTGTTATTCTGTCAATTTCTACTTCAGAGAAGTTCCTCTTCTTTGCCGTAATGCGTATATCCATGTCGTAAAACCTCTGGGCGAGGCTTCTAAACTGAGGGGCGTGATTTTCAAATAACGATTGTTTTCAGCCGCCGCATTTATCAATGCTGGCCTGGCGTACGCCAAGATTGGTGAGATACGATTGTTTGATAAATCCCACGCGATACCTGGCGTAGGGAGATATTTGCGGCACGTATGTTGCCAACTGGCGACTTTTTCCGCTATATTTGCCGACTTTCCGCCATAGCGATAAGGCTGTTAAAGACTAGAGACACATCTTAAAACTTATTTTTTAACCGCGCGCATGAAAGCAGAGTAGCAACGGTTGCTGTCTACTCCTCATCACCGCTGACAGCCCTCACTCACATGGGCAGTCTGATAGCTGCCCCCCGCCACCTGCAGCAGACAGACTGCCATGTGCCAGGTAACGTTTTTGAACACGAAAATTGTTTTATAGGTCCACATTTAATATAGCCTGGCACCGCCCGCCTTTCTACTTCTGCTCAATTTTCATTTCCCTTCAGTAGTCAGTCTAGGTCCGCGGTATATTCTTGGGTTTATATTTTTGGCTGTCCAATCAGCAAACAGAGGGCGTGTCTCAGAAGCCGGTGCATGACATACGTCACGACCAAACGTTATGCGATTGGTTGGCAGATCCAGAGTGGCACTGGGCAGATCCAATAGTTTTAAACTTCAACAGACAACCGCCTTCAAGTGAGTTAACATTTATCAATTGAGCGATTCCAGACCTTCTGTACAAAAGAAATTAAGTACGATGGTCTGGTAGGACCAGGCTACATTCAATAGGCCACTGCATATAAAAGCTAACCTTGAAGTTATATGGCAACAAAAAAAGTGTGTAAAGTGAGTTTGTAAATATGTAAATAGGCCTAGTTAATTTGTAAACTACCTTGTCAGCATTTTCTATTAATTTTGCCTCTTTCACAATTGCATATAATAAAAATGTGTTGATAATGTCATCTAACTACTACTAGTTACTTTTGGGCCAATAACAGGGCTGTACAGTGCGACAGTTTTGCTACTGAAATTTATCACGTGCGATGATGAATAGAAGTCCACTCGCACTAGTGCAACCAGGGGTGGATTACTGCACGGGCACACCGGGCACAGGCCCAGGGGCCCAAGGGCTCAGGGGGGCCCTTAGCCAGAGATACTGGTAGTAACTTTTCATGTTGCATAGTCAAAGTCAAGTCACTCATGTCAATAACAGGGTCCAGAAAGTAATAGCCTAAATATAAGTATACTCATCACAATTTAACAAGATAGAAATCATCATGGGCCCCTCAACTAGTAGGGGAGAAATACAAAAGCAAGTTAAAAACAACAGCATTACTAGCTCTGTCTAAGGGGCTTCATGAGGGGCCTCACACATACAGAAATAATCTTTCTATGTGTGAATTCTAAATTGTTCATAAAAAGTAGCTATCCACCCTTTATCTGTTGAAATGGGCCCCTCTATCATGGAACATGGGTCTGACCAATCTGTTTAAGAACAATATGAATAATGTTCCTTCTGCATCTCAGGATTTGATATAGCCTCTAAAATTTCCTCTCAAAGTGCACAAGATTGATGCATTTTACTTTAAAAATGTAAAAAAAAAAACTTGGGGGGGCATGCCCCCGGACCCCCCAACATGGTACTGGGTCCCTCCAACAGTATCCCAAAAACCTGTGGGAAACACTGTCTTCCTTAATATGTTTTGCCATTAATTTTATGTATCTGTGTGAACAAGTCAGTGTACCGGACTGGATAGGGAGGAGTGGGGGGCCCTTTAAGAGTTTGTGCCCAGGGGCCCATTGTCTCATAATCCGTCTATGAGTGCAACAGCTTGCTAACGAGCAGATGCTGCTTTGAGAGACAAAGTAGCGCTGCTTAGAGGGCTCTACATTAACTCTCTCCAAATGCGGGTTAATGTAGTCTTAGGCAAGTAAGTTATTGAGTCCACCCTCAACTTCGGCTGGTGAAAGATGTGTGCACGGGGTCTGTGCTTGTGCGGCGATTCTAGCGTCTAATCAACTTCCCCAACGGTAATAGCCGGAAGGAGACGGCTCTTAACATTAACGCAGTTAGGTTATTGCGTGTGTAAATAGAACATTTCCTGTGCACCTTCACATTAAAAGCCTGTTACTAGACAAACGTGAGTTGACTTTTATGTTGAAGCCGGTAAGAGCAGGAAGTTAGAGCTTCACAGCCCTGCAGTGCTCTAGCTTGAAAGCCAACTCATTCAGCTGCAGAGAAAAGTCAACAGTAGTCTATTTAAAAAAATTTCACATTCACAACAACCTATTTAATTTATCCTAAATTGTACCAATATGTATACTTATTTATTTATTTAATAGGCTATGTTTAATGTTTTAAAGTTTGGTTTTAATTAACAGAAGGACATATGCTAAAAATGTTTCTTATTATTAATAATTATATGTATAAACAATTATTTTTATTTTCATGGGGAGAAATAATTCTGAATCAGCAAAAAATTGCAATTGGCAGGTTAGATTATTTTGTCTAAATTGCAATCAGTGCACCCCTATTCATTTTTCTACAATTATTACTGCACACACTAGGATATAATATTAATTGAGAATCTCAAATTAGACCAAGATGACAGGCTCAAAGGAGATTAGAGCGAAATTCAAGGGTTAAGGTTATGCAAGTTTTTGATCATACTTTGTGTGCTACCGAATTTATTTTTGTGCTAATAATTTTTTTTGCTTGCTAGCACCAGTGCTACCACCTAAAAAAATATGCGTACAGCCCTGGCCAATAACACTTTTCCTTAAAATGGAGTCAGCAGAGATAGAGTAGGTAAAATCAGAGGGCTCAGATGTAGAAGTGGTTGTGGTGAAAATGGGCAAAGAAAAATTCCTTTTCTGGAATGTCAGAATGTGTGAAGGATTTCACATGGTGATGCAAAATCAAAACACATTAAACTGTATCACCAGAGGGGTAAACTACGAAGCAAGATTAAGGGCTGAGCGAGGTCTGTTGAGCCTTAAACCAGAATTTTCAATATCACGAAAGGTGGCTCTCTTTCTACCTGGCTAGATCACCGTGGTAACAGAGGCTGCACGGCTAACCTGCTCCTACTAGTTTTTGTTCCAGAGTTTGAGCTTAAATTCGGCTCTTAGAGCACTGCCCTTTAAGGAAACTACACATTTGGAAATCCCGCGGACCTGACAGTATTGTCTGAGCGCTACATTCTCACTGAGGAAACTGTTACATCTAAACTTATTGATCCGTAAATTAATGAACGAAATGAAGCCGTGACATTAGGCTTAAAGCAGAGCGAACTGTAACATCGCCCTGCGGCTTTTTACCACATGCATACAGTTATTGATGCAGAAAATGCTTTTTTTTCTGGTGTAATTGGTGACTTTTTCGCCGAAGCAAGTATCACTTTTAACGCTTCTCAACGAGCAGCGGGAGCCTCCCGGCCCGTCCCCCGTAACAGAGCACTGACAGACGGCCCGGTCCTCGCGCAGCAGCCCTTCCCAGCTGCGGTCAGAGCAGGAGATACACCTCTCCGCTCGTGTTCCGTTAGCATCACTATTAGCAGTTAGCAGCTTTTCCCACCTCTTCTACAGTCTACGAGTAGTGCAATTCAAAATGTTATGCAGTGCTTTTTTAAACCATGAGCATGTATGATTACTGCTAGACTTAACATTACCACGTTGGTTGTTTATGCGATTGTCACGTTCATAACACTAGAACCTCATCTATTCAAATATTACTGTATAAAACCCCTGTCTACAAATATGCAAATTAGGTGATGACGTCATCTACAAATATGCAAATTAGGCGATGACGTCATCTGGCAACTTCTAGCGACTTTTTGGACAGCCAATAGCTACTTTCCTTACTGAAGAGTTGGCAACACTGATAGCTACCTCATTGTCCATTTGCACAGTTGCAAATTTTAATTATGTACATTCTTGGCACATTTTAGTTTTTTAAATAAGTTACGCACTTATTTATCTATTTTTAGTCGTGTTGTCATTGTTGCTTATGTCTGCTCTACGTGCCTACTCTAATTGCCCCCTGGGGATAAATAAAGTTTTCTTGAATCTTGAATTGAAAGCGGCATCAAGAAGCTGTCAAGGCAAAAACAGGATCTCCGTCAGGCTCTGGAGCAGCAGGTCTCCATCCTTCTACAGGAGGAGATCTTCAAACTGCGAGTCCAGAACCAGGGGCTGCAAAATAAACTTTGGAAGCTGCAGGACTAGAGTCTGGAGGTCAAACTGACCCAGAAGCACTAGAACCCGAAGAGCAGGGAGGAGCCCAGGATGGCCCGGAGCAAGGTAGAGAGGAACCACAGGAAATGAAGCCGTGACATTAGGCTTACAGCAGAGCGAACTGTAACATTGCGCTGCGGCTTTTTACCACATGCATACAGTTATTGATGCAGAAAATGTAAAATAGCCTACGCCTATGGGGAGAACGGGGTAATTTGTCACACGGGTTGGTTGTCACAATCATTATATCTCGGAACCAGAAGGCGCTGTCTGTGAAATTTTGGTATGTACAGGTGAAACTCGAAAAATTTTAATATCGTGCAAAAGTTAATTTATTTCAGTAATTCAACTTTAAAGGTGAAAATAATATCTTATACAGACTCATTACATGCAAAGTGAGATATGTGAAGAGTTTATTTGTTATAATTGCGATTAGTATGGCTTACAGTTTATAAAAACCCCAAATTCAAAATCTCAGAAAATTAGAATATTACATAAAATCAATAAAAAAAGGTTTTTAAATACAGAAATGTCGGCCCTCTAGAAAGTATAATCATGCATACGTACTAAGTACTTTGTTTGGGCCTCTTTTGCACGAATTCTTGCCTCAATGCGACATGGCATGGATGCCATCAGTCTGTGGCACTGCTGAGGTGTTATGGAAGCCCATGTTGCTTTGATAGTGGCCTTCAGCTCGTCTGTATTGTTGGGTCTGGTGTGTATCATCTTCCTCTTGACAATAGTCCATAGTTTCTCTATGGAGTTCAGGTCAGGAGAGTTGTTTGGCCATTCATGCACAGTAATACCATTGTCAGTCAACCAGTTACCAGTGGTTTATGGTACTGTGGGCAGGTGCCAAGTCTAGCTGGAAATGGAAATTGTCATCACCATAAAGCTTGTCAACAGACAGAAGCATGAAGTGCTCAAAAATCTTCTGGTTGATGGCTGTGGTGACTTTGGACTTGATAACACAGTGGACTAACAGCAGCAGATGACATGATACCTCAAATCATCACTGATCCAAATTAAATGTTGCGTTTCATTTGGAAATCAAGGTCCCACAGTAGAGGAAGAGTGGAGGGGCACAACATCCAAGGGGCTTGAAGACCACTGTCAAGTTTCAACAGTCAGTGATGATTTGAGGCACCATGTCATCTGATGGTGTTGGTCCACTGTGTTATCAAGTCCAAAGTCACCACAGCTGTCTACAAGGAGATTTTAGAGCACTTCATGCTCCTGTCTGTTGACAAGCTTTATGGAGATGCTGAATTACTTTTTCCAGCAAGACTTGACACCTGTCCACAGTGCCAAAACCACAAGTAACTGATTGACTGACCATGGCATTACTGTGTTGATTGGCCAGACAACTCTCCTGACCTGAACCCAATAGAGAAACTGGAGTATTGTCAAGAGGCAGATGAGACACACCAGACCCAACAATACAGACAAGCTGAAGGCCTCTATCAAATCAACCTGGGCTTCCATAACACCTCAGCAGTGCCACAGGCTGATAGCATCCATGCCACCCCGCATTGAGGCAATAATTTGAGCAAAAGGGGCCCAAACCAAGTACTTAGTACATATGCATGATTATACTTTCTAGAGGGCCAACATTTCTGTATTTAAAATATTTTTTTTTATTGATTTGATATAATATTCAAATGTTCTGAGATTTTGAATTTGGGGTTTTCATAAGCTGTAAGCCATAATAATCACAATTATAACAAATAAAGGCTGGAAATATCTCACTTTGAATGTAATGACTCTATATAATATATTAGTTTCACCATTTAGGTTGAATTACTGAAATAAATTAACTTTTGCACGATATTCAAATTTTTCGAGTTTCACCTGTAAATATCCAGAATTGGGATCAGAGGTCACCTACATAGTCTTCCTTGGAGTTAGACTGCTGAATTTGAGGTGAGAGGACTATTTGAGTTTTTCATGTCAAATTGAAAATATTTTGCTCCTCAGTATTTTTCTTCTAGGCTTTTACACATTGGGTTCATAACAAAACAGTTGTTACCCATAAAAAGTGTGAAGGGTAAACTATAGTTTAGATTGTGGTTAGCAAGCTAATTAGTTGTCAGATGGTTGTTGGCCTTGATGCTAGCAAGAAATTCAAGTTGGGGTTGGTCGTCACATTTTTTGGGGGGTTGGTTGTCGCATGTTATCCAAAGGCTACTATTTGTCAACTTGACAATGCAATTAAATGTTCAAATTTAGTTCTACTTTCTTTCCTTCTTTTTATGATTATTCCCATTAAGATAACATTGTGACTAACAACCCCATAGTGTGTGACAACCGACCCCTTGATGGGGTTGGTTGTCACAATGTGTAAGGGTGTCTTTGATGATTAATTTCTTCTTTATTACAATAAGATAGAAAAAGTGAGGGGTACACATTTCAAGGCAACACCTTAGTCACTGATGACTATTGCAATCTAGGATGCATGTCCTTAATGCCTGAGGGTTTTCTGAAAAAATAGTACGAATTGTCAAGTCTACCAAAACCTTAATATCTAAGCCTGTGTAGCACATAGAAACATGAAATAAAATACATTTAAAAGTTAAGGTTCACAGGTTTCATTTAAACATGCCCCCTTAGTGCTTACAAACCAACACATTTTTCTAAAAATCGTCAAAATTAGATGGGGGAGAAAAATAAATAAATAATATAAAATATTTAAAAATAATGTGCTAAATGAGGTTATTATCCTGCTTCTTTTTAGCATGGATAGTAGTGACTGAGTGTGCAGTGGAGGGATAAAGATAGACAGATATAGGAAGGAGAAGATCGCTTTATTTTATTATTTAGTTCAGTTATCACTGGCACCATAAATCCGACTTCCCAGTACAACTGGAACGCAGACTGACTCCTGCTGTCGGGAGCCGATCAGTTGGTCCAAACGGCTGTATACCACGGAGATGAAAACGAAACTGAAACTTAACTATCGCCTGGCTAGGCTGAATTTGAGTTGGAGCAGCAACATATAGCCTAAATTCATAAATATTGTTAATAAATAGATGCAATGTGTTGTGTGATTTTCGTCAGTAGCCTATAGTAGACCTAGATTCTGCGCTCCTTACGCCACTAACTGTTCTGTAATACACTATCGCTGACACTGCTGGCGTATTTTATTATTATTATTTATTTATTTTTAATTTTTTTGATTGGCGTGATTTTCCGCAAACCACACAACTTTTGGGTGGTCACGTGGTCTTAAAAAATCAACAAAACCCACCTCATGTGTATTTGAACCAGTGACAGTGCATTCTATGTTGTGCACGCCATGAAAATTAGATAAAGTAACAATGCTGCGTTACGCAGCATCATGCAGGAGATACAATGTGGCATCGCGCAGCAGCCGTCATCAATCAAAGCTTCAATGTAATGTAGGAATTACTATTGAAAGTTGTTTTGGTGATGAGCAATTCTCACTAGAGTAAAAAGTGTGCCTTACCCCGTTCTCCTCTACTGTATGCAGCGCCACTCTATGCTCTCACCTCAAATGATTTTACCTGGCGATCTACACACACTGGCTCTTAATGAAGCGTTCTATAAAATCACAGGTTGCAACATTATTTCACTGTGGGCTTCTTTCTTTTCATCAGTAGTGTATGACGTTTACAATATGAAAAGGGGCTTTGAATAGGCTATCACTGGAACATCAAGGGAAGATGAGGGCGATGAAATAATTAATACAGTTGGGACGTGACAGGTGACAGCTGTCACAGTTCGGACATCGCTGCAGACTCGCAGGTTAAGCGTCTGCACAGTAGATTCATATTTGTCCGAAAAATACAGACGACAGGTTTTTTAATGTAGGCCTATTGGTATTTGTAAGATTCACATAAAAGGCTATTAGCCTAAATCTAAATAGTCTTCATTTTGATGTGGCCCAAAACTAAAGTGATTTCCCACATAGGCTATTCATTTGGGGACAGTGTCAGACTTAAATTACATTCTTAATTGTGGGACTATATGCGTAGTGCTATAAATATAGCAAAGTAGCCTATAAATATTTATGAAATATATTTCATTGTAACGGTTAACGGTTAATTAAAGCTGCAGTTGAGAGTTTTTTTACTGTAATATTTGGCAAAACTGTCATAATAGCCATTCAGCTATATGTAGGTGAAGTGGTCTGAAAATATTTTTTTATCACTTTGCTCCCCCCTGCCTCTGTGTGCTGCCCCCCAAAATTGCCACCGCTCATGTTAATTTTGCCCAATCAGAGCGAGGTCAGATTCTCCGTTCTTATTGGCTGTGGGACCTTGGCAACGACGTTGACGCGTCAGTTGCGTGAGCGTTCACGACCCTAGCAGTCTGACACTAGCCTACTGTTTGTTACTAGGCTACTACAGCGGACAGCGAGTAGCAATGTCTTCACAAACGAACCCTCAATTTACCATTCCCAGGATACCAACAACTAACACCGCTAAGACAGCAAAAAAACGAGGAAAGACGAATGTTGAAAAGTTAACTGCTGAAAGGGAGACGGAGAGAGCTCGAAAAAAAGTACACCGGCCATGTCTTCTTGCCCTATCACATCAAGACCTCTCCGCCCGCGACCTCGTCCCCTTCCTCTGCCCCTAGGCTGCAGCAGGACGCCCGCTGGCCATATAGTAACCCAATCGTGTGCTCAGTGTTGCCAACTCAAAGCGATTTTGTCGCTATATTTAGTGACTTTTCAGCCCCCCTGGCGATTTTTTTTTTCAAAACAGCGACAAGCGACAAATCTAGCTTTTTTAACTGGTGTTATTGGTGACTTTTTTCGCCAAAGCAAGTATCACCTCTTCTCAACGAGCAGCGGGAGCACTGACACACAGCCCGCTCCTCGCGCAGCAGCCCCGAGCAGCCCCTCCCAGCTGCGGTCAGAGCAGGAGCATAGATAGTAGGAGATACACACACACCTCTCCGCTCTGTTACAATTAGTTTGCTATCTTGCCTGGCTGAGCTACTTTTTTTAGGCCTACCAGCACACTTACAATGAATTTAAGCTAACATACATGGTATGTCTGTGATTAAAATGTATGCTCAATATGTACGTAAGCCTATGTAGTTATCATTACGTTTAATCACCTCGGAATCGGACATGGTGTTTGTCTCCTGTCAATGTAACTGAATTCACATGAACGCGCATAGCTGTCGTTCGGAGGGAGGAACTACAGCAGGTAGAGCGTTGGGAAAACAGCCGTTGGGATCCTAACGGCTGAAACTCTCAACTGCAGCTTTATCGGCCGCAACTTTTTTTTTATATAACGCAATAGTTAGCAAAAATGACAAAAAAGTAATTTTTTCAGACGTTTTGACCAGATTTAACCGCCCAGTTTCGACTCCGAGGCTCCAGTTTACTTTTGGAAGTGATCCTGTTTGAAATGGTCAGCTAACGCGGATTATTTTATCATTTGAACTTTCAGCGGTGAGTCCAGCGTTCCGTGACCGCCTCAGAGTGCGTCCCGTTCGGGTACGGAGTGATGAAAGCTGTTGCTCCATGCTAGTCGGTGCTAACCCAATAGCGCTAGCCAAACAGTTTCCTTTTCTTTAAAATTAAAAATTAAAAAATGATGACCCCACTCACCCAGGCAGATCCGGAGCTTTCTATCCTGAAGGCTGAGCTTCAGTCTATTGAGAGCCTTATTCACCATGTCCTTCAGTGGCAGTCCTCTCTGGTTTCCCGGATGGCCGTGCTGGAGCATTTTCCGCTCCGGAGCTCTCAGCTGTCGGCTAGCGGTGTTTCTGTCCCTCCGGTTTCTGCTCCGCCTTCCAGCGCTTCATGGTCGTCTGTCGTCAAGAAGGGCAGACGAATTTCCCCTCGTCACTCGCCAGGTCCCATGCTGTTGCACAATTATTTTGCTCCGCTGGAGGAGCTAGATGGGGCTGCTGAGCCTGCGGCTGGCGCTGCATTCTCCCGATCCGAGTCGCCAGTCCCAACCCGCTCCTTGTTGGCTCAGAGGCATTCAACTTCCCAGTCCACTCCCCAGGGTAAACGCCAGGATCGCCGCCGTCCACCAGCTCCATCCAGACGTGAGTTCCATGTTCATCCCGTTCATCCCTCAGTGCCTGTACAAAATTATGTCCCCGAGATCGCTGCAGCTGGCGATGACGTATGCTGTACAGGTGCTGCTCACTCTCGCAGCTATGCCCCGCCCCTCACATCCAAGCTGTAACTCACATCCAAGCTGTCACTCTACAAAGGGAGCTGTATGAATGAGGAACCAGAGATTCTGATAATAGGGGATTCCATCATCAGATACCTGCAACTTCCTGTTGCCTTCACCTATTGCCTTTCTGGAGGAAAGGTATGTGACATCATAGAGCCCTCATCGACCGCCACCCTACAGCCCACACTGTCATCTTTCATATTGGGACAAATGATGTTATGAACAAACAATCGTGTACACTCCATGATCAATTAGAGTGTTTGTCCATCACCCTGCAGAGTTTGGGAAAAACCTGCATTTTTTTCCGGCCCCCCCCACTCTGTCTAAAAGCCCAGAGCACTTCAGTCGCCTCCTGAGTCTTCATGACTGGCTGAAGTCCTTCTGCTCTTCAAACACATTGGGCTTCATCAGCAACTTTGACTGTTTTTGGACCAGACACGAGCTCTTTAAATCTGACGGCCTCCATCCCAACACCAAAGGTGCAAGAGAACTAACCAATAACTTCATTCAGCACATTGCATTTAATTTGGACTGATATTTACCACAGCATGACCCCATCAGAAGAACCTCCATTAAAAAAGATCCCCCCCGGAGTCCTGCTCAACATGAATTATACTCCCCTTCCATTTGTGCTGCAAACCTTCCTCCAGCTCTGGACATCACACCTGACTGTCCTTTCTCACCTCCAATGTCCCATGCATCTGCTGCTTCTAACGTTGGCTCCCTCTACAGGCACAAACCTGCATTGTATGACCCTGAAAAACAAACCATGCTTCCTAGCTCTAAACTAAATTCCCCACAAATTCTCAAATCAAGAAAGGGCTTGGGTTTTCTTCATCTAAATATTAGAAGTTTATTGCAGCATGATAAATTAGACCATGTAAAGATTTTAGTGTCCCAGGCAGATCTTGATGTCCTGATTCTGACTGAATCCTGGTTAAAGAAGAGTACAGATGACTCTATTGTGGTAATTAATGAATACAATTTATTCAGAATAGACAGAAATGCAAGGGGTGGGGGAGTGGCTGTCTATGTTAAATCCTGTTATTCTGTAACACTTTTACATGCTGTCTCTGTTCCAAATTGTTTTGAATTTATCGCGCTAGAATTATCTTTATCGTCAAATGATTGTTTTGTTGTAATTGGTGTGTATAGGCCCCCTTCAGCTGTAACTAGCTCCTTAATCGATCTAGCACATATGCTCTCCAGTTATGTAAATAGAGAGGTAAAGCCGGGAACACACCGCATTGGCCGCCTGCGGCGGTTGGCCGCATGAACGCAGGAGGCTCGCCGCTTGGTCATATTGGGCAATATTAACCGCAGCCGCCGCCGCGGCCACTGGCCGCCACATCGAAGGCGGCGGTTGGCCGTGTGACCGCAAGAGGCTCGCCGCTTGATCATATTGGGCCGTATATTCCTGACGCCGACGCCGAGATCAGACCCGTCACACTTACGGTGCAACAACAACAACAACATGGTCCAGCTGTGCCAAAAAATACAGATGTAGGTACACTGTGTACAGCGGCAGTCATGTCACAAATATCATCAAAACAGCATGAAGACGCACCCCGATCGAAAATACACACATATTAATAGTAATTCAGCAACATACTAAACACAATAACAACAGTAGTGTGTGCTCAGCTGCAAAAATAAAGGCAGACATCAGCCTACCTGAAAGTGAAAGTGTGCCGGCTGACGGAGGACAACACCGGTGCTTCGCTGTACTATATTGGAATTCCACACCACTGCCGTCAACTTTGGGTTCATATTTTCCTCAGGAACAGCACACAGCTGGGTGAGTTTCACTATGCTAACCGGCGCTGCCTTGGCTAAAGTACAACCAACAGCTAAACAGATGCAAAATACACATATTTGCAGAATGTATTTGAAGCCCAATGTCCTCACTCCACACGCCCACCTTGTCTTGCAGACCACCGGGTCTGCAATCTCAACGCTGATTGGCTGTGGAGGCGCGGCGCTGCAGAAAAAGATGAAAATTTTCATCTTTTTCTGCGGCGCCGTGTTCGCCGCACAAGCCTTCGATTCACGCTCCTTCGATGACGCAATTTCTACACGCCGCAAATGGCCGCGCTGCCGCGCAAGCGCCCGCCGCTGGACGCCGATTATTGGGTGGACGCGCGGCCACGCGCTAGTACATTGACTTTGTATGTAATCTCGCCGCGCGGCCAGTGCGGTGTGTTCCCAGCTTAATTGTGATGGGTGATTTTAACGTTGATTGGCTTTCTGGTGCCTCTGAACCTTTCAAAGAAATCTGTAGCAACGTTAATCTTACACAATTAATAACTGAGCCCACAAGACCCAATCTAAAAAAAACAGCAAAATCAACTTTAATCGATTTAATCCTATCAAATAAAATAAATAAAATAGTCTCAGCTGGTGTTTTTGAGTTTGGGATTAGTGATCACTGCCCAGTGGCCTGTATCAGAAGTATTCATTTAAAAAGATCTCCGTCATAGTGACATTCAACTCACTACGGAAATTTCGGATGTTGAGTTAGCCTTAGACTATTTCATCAATACTTTCACCTCAATTATAAACAAGCATGCGCCCCTTAAAAAGCATAGAGTAAAAAATAGATCAAACCCCTGGTTTACAAGTGAACTGTCTGATTTATTTTCTGAAAAAAATAAGGCATGGTCTCTAGCTAGACGCTCTGGAGATAATACCAATTGGACTATTTTTAGACAATTTAGGAATAAGTGCACAGCCATGGTCAGGAAAGCCAAATCTGAATATTACCTTGAATTAATCTCCGACTGCTACTCTAACGGCCTCCACACACATCCTACCTCTACTGCGCGTGTAACTCGCGTCTGCGTCTGACTTTTTGTCACTGACCGTGTAATCAACCTAGACAGACCCGTCGCCAGACCTCAGTCTTAAGGGGGGCATATGAAATGCATAGGGGGGCACAATTATTATTAGCCTACAGTACGTATATGTAGCCTATAATAGTCCTATACTCTATTCGCGCAGCATGTAGGCTAATCATCACGTTAAACTAACCAACAGCGGTAGCCTATAGCCTACAACATCAGTCCTCATAATGTAAAGCAATAGGCCTACATTACATAGAAGCAATGTTATGAATATCCATAAAACACTTGACTATTCAACATATTAGATGTAGCTTAACACCAGACGCATATCTCAAACATTGCATTTTAAAGCAGTCAACAGAGGGATATGCATTGCCATTATACACACACACACACGGTAGCCTACTTTGAGTGGAGGCAGGGCTGTGCTCTCTCCAGTCCCTTCTATCAGTAGGCTACA
This sequence comes from Hyperoplus immaculatus, assembly GCA_949357725.1. NCBI lineage: Eukaryota > Metazoa > Chordata > Actinopteri > Uranoscopiformes > Ammodytidae > Hyperoplus > Hyperoplus immaculatus. The sequence continues at coordinate 247,392 of OX442353.1, forward strand.
GCGGGAGGCGGCGTTTCTCCGAGCTTAACCTCCTCATCAACATATATTTCGGCCTCCGGGTTCAAAGCAGCCAGTGAGCCAATGAGCTCGCTACTGCGCTCTCCAAAACGCGCATCCATCTCTCCTTGCACAGCATCAATAACACTGTAAAATACTATTGAACTCAGTCTTTTCGTCTATGTCACTTTGTGACGCACCAACTGTTTCCTCAACTGCAAATCCGCGGAGGTTCTTGTAAATTGTGCGTCTTCTCGGCCGGTCTCCGGCACAGCCTCACCCTGGATGGAAGTGTCACCGCGCTGAACAAGTCCATAATTTCGGCTTATAGTAGTCTGTTGTGCGGCTCGAAAAGTGACAACAGTTTGACGATCTGATTTGGCAGAGTAAACTGTTGGTGGGCTTTTCAACCATTACCGAATATCGATTATGATGAACTAGAAATTAAATAGTAAGCCGGCGAAAACTCATCCAGCTTCACTCTCAAAAATGCGCGGTAACTGTTGAGCGGCTACATTGACGTAGTTACGTAGCCTTACTTTCTTTTCAGTAAGGCCGTGATAGGCTGTTGCAGATAGACTCCCATCAATCAAACAAAATCACACCATTGTTTATTTATATTTTAAATGTTTTGATGATAAAGAATGCAACATTAGTATTTATCAACACAAAATTAGCTACTATGATAGTATAAAATAAAAATTAAAGTAATTTTTTTGAGAGATCTGTGTCCCAAGTGGGGGGGGCACAAGCATTTCTGGGGGCGGGCCCGGCCCCCTATGGCCCGCCCATAGCGACGGGTATGAACCTAGAGCGGGCACACATCCAACCTCAGACGCAATGCTGATGCGCGTCGGAGGCGCGTCGGAGGCACGTCTGCAGCGACGCTCCCCTTTACCTCAGGGGGCTCGCCTATTTTTTTCTGAGAGCCGCACGTCTCTCTCGGGTATCTCTGCTTTAACTGATAGAGAAATACTCTGCTGAGAGTCATATTGACTTCATACCAGCAGCTTTCGCTGTAGTTTCACCATTTCCTGGTGTGTCCCTTTCAAAATAAAACTTCAAACAAGCGAAAATGTGACCAAAAAAAAAAGGCAATGGGGTGCACGGATTACTGTCCAGACTCAATATTAGACTCAATATAAATCATATTCAGCATAAATGACACGTACAAACTTCATTTTTAATGGAAATTATCTATGAAAACTCTATGTAGAACGATAGGGCTTTTAGAAGCAGCGCTGCAGCAGCAGCAGCTGCTGAGACGTTCCATGTGTGTCCGAGAAAAGTCCGAGAGACGCAGCAGTAAGGTAAGGCGACGCGCTCCAGAGGTAGACGCAGGATGTGTGCAGAGGCCGTAACCCTGCACTATTTTGGAAAGCTGTGAACTATAATAAAAACAATTCTAGCACAGTTCCCACTCAGATCAAATTAAATGGTCACACTCTCAATGATCAAAAAGAGATTGGCTTAGCTTTTAATAAACATTTTGTAGCTGCTGGTCAACTCTTTCAGAATGGAGGATGTACACCTTCTACAACCAGTAGTAACGTACCGCCTGTCTCTCAAACTCCTATTTTCAGCCTTGATCTTCTTCCCACAAGTGTTGTTGTAGATGCGCTCCTCGCCATCAACCCCAAGAAGTGCATGGAAGAGGACAATTTGGACCCGTTTTCAATCAAGCTTTCGACACATATAATATCAAAACAAATAACCCATATTTTTAATCTTTCCATCTCCTATGGAATAGTTCCTAAAATTTGGAAAAAAGCTCACGTAATTCCTTTACATAAAGGTGGTGACAAAAATAATCTTAATAACTACAGGCCAATTTCCAAACTCCCATGCCTGGCAAAAATTCTAGAATCACTTATTAATAATCAGTTAAAAACATTTCTAACTAGTGCTTCCATTTTGAGCCCATTCCAATCTGGTTTTAGGGCAGGCCACAGTACAGTCTCTTTGACTGTGACTTTGGTTGTAGACAACATTGTTACAGCATTAGACAAGAAAAAGCACTGTGCAGCACTTTTTATTGATCTTTCAAAGGCCTTTGATACTGTTGACCACCATTTGCTTTTACAGAGGCTGCATGACATTGGCTTTGATCATTCTGCATGTAGCTGGTTTAGGGATTATCTCTCTGATAGACAGCAGTCAGTTAAACTCGGAAGATACCAATCTGAGTTTTTAACTGTTACAAATGGTGTCCCACAGGGCTCAATTTTAGGTCCAGTTCTTTTCACAATTTATATAAATAACATTGTTTCATCGCTAAAAAACTGTCACGCCCATCTATACCCTGACGACACAGTACTGTATTGCATTTCCGATTCGGTGCACCAATCTATTCAGAACCTACAAAGCTCTTTTAACACCCTGCAGGACTGTCTAGTGGACCTCAGGCTGGTTCTAAATACAGACAAAACCAAATATATGTGTTTCTCCAGAGCAAGAACTACAAATTTGAATGATTTTAATATTTTTAGAAATAATGGATTTTTAATTGAAAGAGTCACAGAATACAAATATCTTGGCATCTGGTTAGATGATAAACTTACTTTTAATTTTCATATAAAAAATCTTGTTTGTCGACTACGACAAAAAATTGGCTATTTTTATAAGAACAAAACCACCTTACCTTTATTTAGTAGGAAAAGGATTATTGAGGCAGTTTTCATGTCTGTCCTTGATTATGGTGATGTGGTTTACTGGCATGCATCACATTCATGTCTTAAACTCCTGGACTCTGTTTTTCACTCTGCTTTAAGGTTCATCACAGGAGATGCTTATGAAACACCATTGTCTTTTATATGAAAAGGTTGGGTGGTCCTCCCTTAAAGAGAGACGTGACGCACATTGGCATGTTTTTATTTACAAAGCCTTGACCGGGAAGCTTCCTCGTTATTTAAAGCAGCAACGAGTAACATTTAAATATCTTTTAAACAGCCTCATGTTTCCTCTCATAATCATAAATTACCTTTAACAGCAAACGAGACCATCTGTGCAAAGAAAGACTTTTTTATATAGTTTTTATTACTGCATTTGATCTGGTCGTACACCCAGTCCGATTTCCGGTTCACGCGTGCATGCTCTATGGTCACATATCCGTATTGGTCGCAGATTTCAGTGCGGCGCAGGAACGCGATTTGAGAAGCCTATGGCTCCAGGTGAGGGAAGGGGAGCGGGAGCCTTGTTTGAGACAGTTGTTTGTTCATAATGACTGATAACGGGGCTGAACCATCAAAGAAAAAAAATAAAATGCAATGAAGAAAAGCTAAAAGGGAGAGTGATAGGCGGGCGGGAGGGCGTTGCCAAGCAACGTATACACAATTTCACGCAGCGAACCTAGACTGCAGTGTTTACTCCTAAATGAATGAGCGGTAGCCTACTAAAACAAAGTTTACTTTGCCTCACCAGCATCATCAGATGACCATTATTCATCTGAAATTGTCATTATTTACAACATAAACACATTACCTCACCGGGATCCATACTAACTAACTGCCATCTCTCGTTCATTCGCTTGGTGTGAGGACACGGACTCGTTCAGCTCCGTGAGAGGTGACAATGCATCAACTCATTGCAATCAGGTGTGTTTAGCACTTACTGCCATTAGTTGATGCTGTGTCACCCATAGACTCACAGAGCCGAAAAGAGTCCGGTGCCCTCCACACTTTCAACACACGGACACGCATCATATTGCTTCCTGATTATTTGAATCTTGCACTCCCTGCACGAGCTAGAAAACAGCTTCACGACAGCTGGCGTCGTTAAAATACTACCGCTTTTGTTCAAAGGAGTCGCCAACGTGCCGACTTACTCGTAGTACCTTTAACAGAAATCGCAATCAGTCCGTTTGTGTAAAGTTAGCGGCTTAAGATCAGTCCATTTTGTGCGGAAGCAGAGTCAAAAACGGGCCAAACGCCCCCTTTCATGGGGACGCGCACAGAGCCTGAAGCTGAAACCCTCGTTCAACATAAGAGGTTGATAACCGCCTTTGTGATACCGGTCAGCTCTGAGCGAGGATTTGTGTTATGTCGAACCAGATCAAGAAAAGAGAGCGAGGCTCTGTTGAGTTTGCTTCGTAGTATACCCCTCTGTTGTCAGTGTGGTCCAAAACATGCTGGCAATACAATAACAATAGGCATAATATAGTTAAAATTGCGAAACATTTGAATAGATGTGTTGCAGGTCTATTTAATGTGTTCCCCTAAATGTTCTGCCTGCACCCCTAAAAATTCTGAGTTAAGGCTGTTACATGCTCCGCGAGAAGAAAGAACAAAGTTCTCGGTGACAGAGCTGCGAGAAGAAAATGACGTCATTTTCTTCTCTCAGCTCTTGTTTAGCTGTTCTCGCAGCTTGTTCTCGACACATCACCCGGGCCGAACTTTCTTCCCGCAGCTTGTCCGAGAACTATTGTCTGATTGGTCAGTCTGAAGTCAATGAGGAAAGCGAAGTGAAATCAGCTGGCGCTACTGAGTAAATTACCATGGTAACAATGCGCTGCGGTGAGGAGTTCGGCAGTTGAGTTCTCGTGAAGTATGTAATGTCAGACCAGAAAGAACTTCTCGCAGCTCTGTCACCGAGAACTTTGTTCTTTCTTCTCGCGGAGTATGTAACAGCCTTTAGGGGCGCCAGTGCTCCTAGTAAGAAAGGTTAGTCTGGAGCCCTGCTTACAAGCCTTACACACATTAACGGAATAGTTCAGTATTTTTGAAGTGGGGTTGTATGGGGTACTTAGGCATAGTAAGTGTGTCACCTTATGGAGCTGGCAGTCAGCGCAGTAATTTTAAGGACTTTTGGGGAGCTGTGCTGTTGTCAGCACTGTACTGCTGCAGTGGGGGCCAGAAGAAAAACTTATTTTCTCTTTTCTATAAATGCTAACTTAAAACCTACATATCTGTTCAATTTTACACTAAACTGAGTTTTTTTCACAGCTTTAGTTTGTAGCTGTACAGGAGTTTATTTTTGTATATCACACCGCCCAATCAGATGCTCAACGCAGAGTGACTGCATATTATTCAAGAGACACAAGAAAAAATAAATAAACCGCTGTTTGGCAGCGAACTAAAGCTGTGGAAAAATCGCAGTTTAGCGTACAATTGAAGGAATATTTAGGTTTTAAGTTAACATTTATATACTGTATGTGGAGAAAACTGCTTATCTTCATGCCCCCTCTGCAACAGTACACTGTGTTCCAAATTATTGTGCAAATTGAAATTAAGTGTCAAAAACATACATTTTTTTGTATTTAATTTAAACTCATGGATGGTATTGTGTCTCAGGGCGCTTTGGATCATTGCAATCAATCTCAGACACCTGTGATAATCAGTTTGCTAAGTAAGCCCAATCAAAGGAAATCTACTTAACAAGGATGTTCCACATTATTAAGCAGGTTTCAAGCAATATGGGAAAGAAAAAGGATCTCTCTGCTGCCTAAAAGCGTCAAATAGTACAATACCTTGGACAAGGTATGAAAACATTAGATATTTCACAAAAACTTAAGTGTGATCATCGTACTGTGAAGAGATTTGTGGCTGATTCAGAGCACAGACGGGTTCGTTCGGATAAAGGTAATATGAGGGAGGTTTCTGCCAGACAAATTCATTGGAATAGAAGAGCAGCTTCTAAAATGCCATCACAAAGCAGCAGACAGGTATTTGAAGGTGTAGGATCCAGAAGTTTGCAGTTGTGCATGAACCTATTATTCGGCCACCCCTAAACAATGATTACAAGCTGAAACAGTTGCAGTGGGCTCAGGAATACATGAAGACTCATCTTCAAACAGTCTTGTTTACTAATGAGTGCCGTGCAAACCCTGGATAGTCGGATGGATGGAGTAGTGGATGGTTGGTGAATGGCCACAATGTCCCAACAAGGCTGCGACGTCAGACAGGAGGTGGTGTAGTCATGTTTTGGGCCGGAATCATGGGTAGAGAGCTGGTAGGCCCTTTTAGCCTGATGGTGTGAAAATGACCTTGGCAAAGTATGTAGAGTTTTTGACTGACCACTTTCTTCCGTGGTACAAAAAGAAGGACCGTGCCTTCCGTAGTAAAATCATCTTCATGCATGACAATGCACCATCTCATGCTGCAAAGAATACCTCTGTGTCATTGGCTGCTATGGGCATAAAAGGAGAGAACCTCATGGTGTGGCGGCCCCCATCTTCCCCTGACCCTATTGAGAACCTTTGGAGCATCCTCAAGCAAAAGATCTATGAAGTTGGGAGGCAGTTCACATCAAAACAGCAGCTATGGGAGGCTATTCTGGCATCCTGCAAAGATATTCAAGCAGAAACTCTCCAGGAACTCACAAGTTCAATGGATACAAGAATTGCGAAGGTGATATCAAATAAGGGGTCCTATGTGAACATGTAACTTGGCCTGTTAAGATGTTTTTGATTGAAATAGCTTTTGATTTCACTGAATATGACCTCCTAATGCTGCAAATTCAACAAATGACCATTTTTTGTTGTTTACAACCTATAAAATGTTTTGAAACTCTGTTGTGCATAATAATTTGGAACAGTGCATTTAAAAAAATACTTTTATTATTGGGAGGTTTCTTCAATAAAATTCGAAATATACTTTAACGGTTGACGACTTGAAAATTATACTGACTGTGATTTGCATCGACTATTTAGGAAAATCTTGGAAAATCTAATTTGCCTTATAATTTGGAACGCAGTGTATAATGCTGACTTTTGCTACAGCGACATCTTCCCTCAACTCCTTAAAATTACTCCATGAGGTATCACACTTTTACTATGCCTAAGTACCCCACTTCAAAAATACTCAACTATCCTTTTAACACACAAACAGTACAATTGTCTTTAATGAAGTCTAGCAGGAACAATTCTTTCTTCATCTCAGAGTGTGTCACCCAGCCAGTGGGCGTGTCCTGGAGGTTTCTACCAGTCAACCAGGAGTCCAATTCTACACTGCCAACTTCCTGGATGGCTCTATAAGAGGAAAGGGGGTGTGTAGGTACAGGAAGCACAGCTCCTTCTGTCTGGAGACACAGAATTGGCCTGATGCTGTCAACCATGTAAGTTTCAGACTTCAAGGTTGATAAATTCTGGTCTAATATAACTGAAACTTAGTGTTCTACCACTCTAACTTGATATTACAGATGGCAGCAAAACACCTCTATATGCACTGTGTGTGTGTGTGTGTGTGTGTGTTTTGCAGGCTTCATTCCCTGATTGTCTTCTGCGTCCTGGTGAGGACTACCGACATCTCACTCGCTTCACCTTCACCACTGTCTGATTTTACCTTTAACAATAGTGGGACAGAAATAACAAACACTCTCCAGAAAAAAGACCATTAATGAATTGGCTATTACGATGCAAGTTTAATTCTTGACTGTGCCATGCTACTCATTTTCCAGTCCGACACTTCATTAAACAGAAAGTAATAAAAAATATCACTTAAACAGATTTTTGATATTTGTTCGTACTTTTTCTCGTTAAGGGCTTTGAAAACGGATATTTTAATGACACATTAATATTTTTTGTAATCTGTGTCCATTCAATGCGAGTTTTCTTGTGACGTGAACTATATTGTGACTTTTTTTTCTGGCAGAGGTACAATTCTCCAACATTTTGCTTCTAACATGTTTGGATCTGACCAATCAAAATGCATGTGTTTTCGAAGTCAAATTAATTCCTAGAACTGTACAAAACAGAAACATTTTGTTTTTATTATCATAATTATTATAACCATTATTTTCACTCAGGAATGTGGCTAGCTGCTGCTTCTGGCGAATTGGCCTCTGAAGTTTCTGGTGCTTAGCTCAGTGCAGCTTCTGACCGCAGCGGGAAGACACAAAAAATTGCTTTTTTATCAAACGGTATATAGGCGAAGTTCACTGTAGTTACGGCGAAGCAGCGAAACACAAAGCAGCAACAATTAGGACACAGTGGTGCTGCAATGTGCATACAGTATAGCATTGAAGTACAACATAGCCTTGGCCTATTAATTGCAACTCTCCACTGGCCAACCCTGTGAGGCTCTCCAGGGGCCTCATTTATAAAGGCTGCCACGCACAAACACTTTACGTCAATGCGGAAAAGTGTGTGTCTTTCCATGCCAACTTTCGACAATGCTTAGAGATCCCGCAAGGTTATCCCGACTCAGGGAATCAGCGACACTCAATGGCAACACCACAAAATAAAGCTAAGTCACCAAAGAAGCACTAAATGACTGTTTAAAGCAAATGGACTGGTCTAATGTACTGTAATGCATGGCGGTGGATAGAGCATGGTGCTCATTTAAATGTATGTTTTTAGAAGCTGTTGATAAAGTAGCCCCATGTAAAGAAATTAGAATAAAACAAAGGACAGAACCCTGGGTAAATGATGACATTCTTGAGGCAATTAGAGCAAATAGCAAGTATGGTCAATTCAGGTTAAACAAGGATGAGCAGAGTTGGACTGATTATAAAAAGGCGAGAAATTAAATTAACAGATTAGTGGTTAATACTAAAAAGGCATTTTTTAATGAGAAAATAGCTGAATATAGAAATTACTCAGGAAAGCTATGGAAATCCCTCAAGCAGCTTGGCTATGGTAAAAAGATGAAAAACTAAAACACAACATCACTCTAAATCTTAGCAATAATATTACATCAGAGAAAGAGAAAGTATCAGATGGCTTTAATAAACATTTGTCATCTGTTGCCAGCAATCTGGTGGATAAACTACCTGGCCTGACTGGTCAACATGGTGAGAGCCATGTGCAAGACTATTACTCTCAGTTAGGGATTCAGACGGGTGGCTTCCTCTTTGAAAAGGTGTCTGAGGCACATGTTCTTGAGACGCTCTAAAGGCTTGATGGCTCTAAAGCCACAGGATTAGACTGTATTACATCACGGTTCCTATGGGATGCTGCGGAGATCATTACCCCATGCATCACTCATATTGTAAACAGTTCTATAGAACATGGGCATTTTCCCAATGATCTCAAGATCGCCATGTGATTCCACTTCATAAGAAAGGGAGTAAACTGGACCCTGGCAACTATAGACCTGTCTCTATTCTGAGTAGTCTGTCAAAGATCATCGAAAAGATAATTTTTTAACAAATTGACAAATACGTATCTTCACAAAATATACTTTTTGAGTTCCAATCTGGCTTCCGTAAATCTCATTCTACTGATTCATGTTTACTGTTTCTAACTGATTTCATTAAAAAAGAGGTGGATAATGGTCACTTCTGTGGCATGGTCATGTTAGACTACAGAAGGTCTTTGATACGGTTGACCATTGCGTTTTATTGTATAAATTGAAAGCCATGGGTTTTAGTGACTTAGCACTGAAATGGGTGGGCTCCTATCTGGAGAATAGAACGCAGGTGGTAGACAATGGGGGTACAATGCCTCAACCACAAAGCATGGTCTGCGGGGTTCCGCAAGGGAGTGTTTGGGGCCTTTTCTTTCTTTTATATATGAATGACCTAAAGTCTGTTTGTTCTTGTAATCTTTTTTTATATGCAGATGACTCTGCGCCGGTAGTTTCTCGCTAAGATAAAAATATTATTGAAAGAACACTTTCTGCATAACTTGTAAATGTTAGCAGGTGGATGTCTGACAACAAGTTATCACTTCACATGGGGAAAACTGAGTCCATATTGTTTTGATCAAAATTTAAACTGAAAAAAGCCTCAGATTTTAAGGTTTTAGCTCGAGATTCTGAAATTACATCCAAGGAATCAGTCAGTTACCTTGGCTGTGTATTAGATTGCCACTTATCTGGTGTAGGTCAGGCTCAAAAGCAGTGGCGGTCCGTCAGGGGCCAGCAAAGCCTTCTCTGCTGGCCTAAAGACTTTCAGAAAAACTAAATTATATATTATTAATAAATGATTATATTTTTTATTAAATATATCATTTATACATTTTAATATATCAAATGTTTTCATTAATTCCATCTATTTTAAAGAGTTTGTTCACGTAAGTCTAAATACGTAATTTAATTGTTTTTCCTTCGGCTGCGCTGCCTCTGGTGTGCTGCTATAAGGCCTATAGTAGAGCTTTTATCCAATCAGATTATTTCCCTGCGCTGTCTCCCGGTAAAAAAATATCTGGCCAAGGCCTTCAGAATTATGAGAGAATCCCCTCTCTGTTGACGCTAATGGGGACGATGTTGTGATTGACATGTTCTTTAACCAATCAGATTTCTAGTTTTCCGAGTTGGGCGTATCCTTTTACACGGCTAGGCCTTCTAGCTGGCCTTGTCGCAATCGGGAGGGAAAGTAGCCTACTTGAACTACCGCTAGCTAGCCGACATTAGCCTACTGTCCATGGATAGAAGGCAGTATGTTAGATCTCTTCTATTTTTAATTAGATCTTTTAGATGAGACTTTTTCGAAACACAAAGTGGATTACAGAGGAGAAGGAGTGGATTTAATGGCCAACTTACTGGGGAAGTTTTTTTATTGAGAAAAGGACCTTTTAAGAAAAGCTGGACATGGCAGGGTCGAACAACACCACAGCTAGCCACTCTGACCCAGCTGGATAAAGGATCTGTGCAACACTTCCAATCAGGCAGCAACTTATGAAAGGTAGGCCTATAGTTGGTTTGTCCAACTATAGGTCCAACAAATCCAGCAATACATTGCTAATTGTATTGCTGGATTTGTCTGCTAGCCTACTTGCAACCGATCGCTGCCGTGTGGTGCTACGCTGGGTTTTCAAACCGGTGTTTACTAGGAGCGGTGACCACAGGACGCGCTACGTCCGCTGCCAGTGCCGTTCTGCTATTCATTCTCCATGGTGTGACCCGCTAGTAGTGCGCTGCTTCCCAGCATAATTTTCCATCTTAAAACGTATGAAAACATGCAAATAATGTTTGTTTTTCTTAGCTGCTGAGCTGTCCAGCGCTCTAAAAATTTAAACTAAAATGATAGACAGAAGATCTGACAGCACAGGTAGTTTTCATCCTGGCGCAGGGTCTGTGATTAAAGCTGCAGTTGAGAGTTTTTTTACTGTAATATTTGGCAAAACTGTCATAATAGCCATTCAGCTATATGTAGGTGAAGTGGTCTGAAAATATTTTTTTATCACTTTGCTCCCCCCTGCCTCTGTGTGCTGCCCCCCAAAATTGCCACCGCTCATGTTAATTTTGACCAATCAGAGCGAGGTCAGATTCTCCGTTCTTATTGGCTGTGGGACCTTGGCAACGACGTTGATGCGTCAATTGCGTGAGCGTTCATGACCCTAGCCGTCTGACACTAGCCTACTGTTTGGTACTAGGCTACTACGGCGGACAGCGAGTAGCAATGTCTTCACAAACGAACCCTCAATTTACCATTCCCAGGATACCAACAACTAACACCGCTAAGACAGCAAAAAAACGAGGAAAGACGAATGTTGAAAAGTTAACTGCTGAAAGGGAGACGGAGAGAGCTCGAAAAAAAGTACACCGGCCATGTCTTCTTGCCCTATCACATCAAGACCTCTCCGACCGCGACCTCGTCCCCTTCCTCTGTCCCTAGGCTGCCTGCCGCTAGCAGCAGGACGTCCGCTGGCCCTATATAGCCCTCGTCCTGTGCTCAGTGTTGCCAACTCAAAGCGATTTTGTCGCTATATTTAGTGACTTTTCAGCCCCCCTGGCGACTTTTTTTTTTCAAAACAGCGACAAGCGACAAATCTAGCTTTTTTTCTGGTGTTATTGGTGACTTTTTTCGCCAAAGCAAGTATCACCTCTTCTCAGCGAGCAGCGGGAGCACTGACACACAGCCCGCTCCTCGCGCAGCAGCCCCTCCCAGCTGCGGTCAGAGCAGGAGCATAGATAGTAGGAGATACACACACACCTCTCCGCTCTGTTACAATTAGTTTGCTATCTTGCCTGGCTGTTACAGCTACTTTTGTTAGGCCTACCAGCACACTTACAATGATTTTAAGCTAACATACATGGTATGTCTGTGATTAAAATGTATGCTCAATATGTACCTATGTAGTTATCATTACTAATGTTTAATCACCTCGGAATCGGACATGGTGTTTGTCTCCTGTCAATGTAACTGAATTCACATGAACGCGCATAGCTGTCGTTCAGAGGGAGGAGCTACAGCAGGTAGAGCGTTGGAAAAACAGCCGTTGGGATCCCAACAGCTGAAACTCTCAACTGCCGCTTTAAGCTGGGATCTGTGTGTGTGTGTGTGTGTGTTTGACATTTGCCTTGACCGGTAGTTCCTAGTAACTTGTGGCTGTTTTGAATTTGTTCTTGATTATTTGGTCATGTCATTATTTAGACTATGTGGGGTCTTTTCGTGATGCAGCATCTTGTCAAGCTGTGTAATGTGCAATATGAGTTGGCCTATGCTCTTGATGGTTTAGTCAACATGTTGAGTGTCATTAGTGTACTCTGTAATTGTATTACACTAGTTAAAAGTTACTGTAACTGCTGCAATCGGGTGGTTAATCCAATGACAATAGCCGTGACGTCATCATGAAGTTATTTATTAATTTATTAAGCGGTTTGATTTTCGGGATGATGGCTCTGAAGGCCTAGGTGTAAAAGGCACGGCCCGCCACTGCTCAAAAGGCAATCACCAAAATAAATCATAGAATCCGTTTTAATGGCCAGAATTTTAAAGTGTCTGGATCAAAGAACAATGTTAATTTTAGAAGGAGCTTTAATTCAGCCTTATTATGATTATGTGTGTGGCTCCTGGTACAATGGTGTCACAATGCATATAGTCTTGCAAAGCCAGACCAAAACTACAAGTAGTATGGTCTGGATCCGATCTATTTAGAGCCATCTATCCGGGGGAAATTGGCTGGCCTGTTTTTATTTCTTTAAACCAACCACAATCGTCTAGGGCGGGGCTGAGCCCAGGAAGCAGCAGCGATGTCCGTGCAAAATAGTGCCGGGGGGAATTCTTTTGCTGGAACGTCTTCACGTCCAGAGGCTGTCAGAGAAATGGCTAAATCCCAACCGCAAACAAAAAAAAGCGATTAAAAACAAAAGGAATAAACATAGTTTGTTGCTTTCTCACCAGCATGTCAAGACACCATACACTTTAGCCCTCGAGGAGCTCACGTGATAATTTAACGGGAATGAACGAGTCACACAGTGTTTACTCTGGTAACACGGCGGCGGCCGGATGTCCCGTAAATCACCAAAGAAAAGGAACGGCGGCTCTTAATCTAGCTGGTTATAAGGTCCACTGCTCAATCCAAACCCCCACGCTTCATTTTCCAGAGTTTATGAGGGTATTTCTGCCCGGGGGAAGTTGTACAATGAAGTGGCTAGGCTAAGCTAATAGGTTGCGCGGCCGCTATTAGTAGGCTATCCTCAGCATATCTCCACACTTTATTTCTGTCTACAGTTACGTCACTTCTCACACCCTGTGTGTGTGTGTGTGTGTGTGTGTGTGTGTGTGTGTGTGTGTGTGTGTGTGTGTGTGTGTTGTGTGTGAGTGAGTGAGTGAGTGAGTGAGTGAGTGAGTGAGTGAGAGAGGCGCTGCCCTGACACACACAGGTTGGCTGTGAGCGAATTGTTTCCGAGTTTGATGGGGAACACAATACGGGAAAGCCAGCAACAGGAAGGGGGGGAGTTACGTTTGGAGCCGACGGACGCGCTGATATACGCTGGCAAAACAAGTCAAGCCTGACTACAATGCATATGAAACATAGGCTTCAGACCTCGCAAAATAAGTAGGTTAGGCTTTTTGACGTCCCCATGAGAACTAATCTTGAATCTTCCCACTTTGAGAGGATGGGTTGGTTGAAAGTAGATGATCGTGTATCTCAGATACAACTGTGTATGGTACATAGGATTGTAAATGGGGATGTTCCCAAATATTTCAGAAATTATTTTAATCGAGTAAGTGAAGTTCACAGGCATTCCACTAGGGGTAGCTCTACAGATTTTGTACCCCCAGAGTTAGACTAACATGGGAAAGGATTCCTTTTTTTATGCTGGAACTACACTTTGGAATAGGTTATAGGTCTGGAGCACTTTGGCACCACTTCACACATTGGGCACCTCATCTCCACTGGGCCTCTCCATTGAAGAGGCTATTTAGGGCCCGAGCACAGACATGTGCGAAAGCCCTATTGTAACCGGTAGGATTTTTATTTTTCTTCTTTGGAATCTAAAATGGGACTTTTCCCCTACTTGCCCTGCCAGAAAAGTTGTAAAACTTTGCAGACAGGTCAGACCTGCAAAAAATTGCAATGTATCAGTGGTTCAGGATTTGTGCATTAAAATTGCGCCCCCTATGGCCAAAAACAGTTTTTAAGGAAATGCATGCTCAAAAATTGGGCTAGAAGCCTGAAATTTCCGGACAACATGTAATTGCCCAAGGCGCACATAAATGCAATTGTATGTCATTGGCCAAAATCAACAGGAAGTCGGCCATGTTGGAATTAGTGCCTAAAACCGCCACTTTACATCTTTTCGCATTTCGACGTAAGGCTCCCAGAGTTTTTATGCCAGGGACGTCAAACCACTTCTCAAATACAAAAGACCCTTGCCCGATAAGGAATTGCGAAAATCTCAGGAAGTTAGCACGGAACCAGGGATCTTTTTGGGGTCAAAGGTCGCGTAAATACGCACCTCATGACACTTTAATTCATCATAGCTCAGGCTGTGTTATACCTAGCTGCACCAAATTACAACCCCAAATGTATCTCTGCAGGCCCCACAAAAAAGCCTCTTGAAGCCCCCCCCCAAAATCAACAGGAAGTCTTTAAATGTGAAATATGTGAATTTCTGACTCGAAAATCCTCAAAAAGTTCAAAATTTTTTAACTCCTAGCAGGAACATATTTAGCAAAACGAAAACTCTAGGGACACTCATAAGACATGGAAGATATACCAAAAATGTTTTTGTTTGATTACGAATAAGTATGACGTGTGTGGAGCCGATATTCGCCAACATGGCGGCAAAAGTCAGAACTCCACATTACTCTGCAGGATTGCAGAGCAAAGTGGACTCATAACAACTTTTTGTGCAAAAAAAAATATGCTAGGGTACGTCCTCTGACATGGAAGATGATATACCCGAAAGCTTGTTTTAATCGGAATAACCGTCTTGCAGCAGCGGCGCCTGATTGGCCAAAAACCATCACAAACGCACGTCATGAACCCTTTGATTGATCATAACTAAGGCTGTGTTGTACTTAGAACCACACAATTTCATACAGCGATGTACAATCCCAGTACGAACAAAAAAGCCTCTTGACGCCCTGCCCCAAAATCAACAGGAAGTGTTCTTTTTAGCAATATTCGCCCATAAAACCAGGCCCCCAAGATGCTGCCTTCTCCGAGCAGCCAGCATGGACTAGTGGCCAACCCATTGGTACTGCATGCTGTGAATGGGAGCTTATTTTCCATGGAGCCCTGAGGCAGATTTCCCCGTCCACACAATACAAGCGGCGAACAAGATTGTGTCTCTGCAAATTTTTTCTGGATATCAATCATAGGCTCATACTTATCTTTAGACCATGTACTAATAAAACTGAAGTTTTCTCATTTAAAAACGCCACCTCAAGCGTTTTATTAGCCCAACGGCTTTCAACGTCTTTCAGTTTGTTTTCGCGGGAGGTTACACTGCTTTCTTCATCCAAGAACGTCAGTGAAACGTACACTGCGCGTCACGCTTTAGGGGCGTGTTGGCACCGTGGACGCGGAAGCCGAATACTTCCTGTATGGTCGCCCTGCGCCAATGAGCAGCTTTCATAGGAATGTTGTACCATTACAAATGAAACCATCTTCATGTTGTAACCTGTACCCACAGAAACTATTTTATTTTCCATTGTGTTCATTTTCTACTTATTTACAGGGCATGCACAGATAGGTAAATGGTTAATGCAATGCACTGGTGAAAGGTCACCTAGGTTCAAATGCCAGCTGGTAAAATAATTACATGTTTACGTTATTTCTCTTACAGTGGAGATACGCCACACATCTAATATATTATTGTATTTTTTATTTGCATATTTGTTAAAGGAAATTGCCTTTATTGTTTTAATGTAAGTGTTGTTTACACACATTGACTATATCTACATAGTTCCAATTACATTCAACCGGAAATAAAGTTGCCCATGAATACACAACAATATTCTTTGATAATTGTTTAACTTTTAGTTACAGAGTACACATAAGATTTCAAGATATCATTAAAACTAAATACAACACAAAGCCACTATGTAGTAGGTGAATTGCTAAGGTCAACAAATCATGGTTGATCCTGTGTTGGTTTGAAGATGGAAAAAGCAAACAAACAAGATGTAATGTGAAGCTTTTATAGCCAACAAGCTTTGGTGATCTCCATCTGATGACGATTGTCAGCCAACAATCCAGAGAACTGGGAGAGGAAATCTTCGAGGAGTGAAGGTCTCAGAAAAGGAATTATTATAAACTGACTAAATGAACACACACATGCAACTCTGTTATTTTGTGCCTGACTAAAGGGAATTAACTATAGTTGCTAACAGTAAATGTCACAAAATCTACCTTAAATTTAGTCAGAAAAAAGATTTATTAAAGACCGAATACATCTGTCAGACCAATATCACAAGATTTTGCTAGATAAGATAATTAACATTTTTAATTTTAAACCCAATGTATTCAAGATTATCAATGGACTATTCTCATTTAATATTTAAAATTAAAACACAGCAGTCATACAAGTAAAGTTATTAAGTCATGTAACATTTATTTACACAGCTCCTACAGTATAACTCTATAAACAATGACTTAATAATAATCAATATGTTATATTCTCTAACTATCATTCTTCACTCATTCATTCTTCATTAACAACACTCTAAGATAAACTACATCTTTTCAATTATGAAGCATTGCAGTAAGTGAAAATATTATAACACAATATATGTTGATATAGAGTCTGTACAATTACAAATAAAATCATTTTCAAGTTGTCACCTCTATCCACATAATGTCTGCTATTTTAAATTTTGTTTTCAACTTTCCACTAGATGGCAGTACTGCATTACAAATAGAGGGACTGAAGACTTCTCTTAGCCCAGTGGTTCTCAGTTATTTTCTGTCATGCCCCCCCTAGGGGACAGAAATTTTTTCGCGTCCCCCCCCCCAAATTTAAATACTATTGAGAACCTGCTAATATTTATTTATTAATCCGTACAAAAACACTGTTTCTAGCATGAGCATTCTGCATACAATCACCTTAATATAAAATTAGATGTTTGATTATACAATTAGCTGAGATAACTTCTGCAGCAACTTCAAAAAAAATCGGAGTTCAGTTTATTAGCTCAATTTGTAACATTTAAACAAGACAACTCAGTCTGTGTGAATCTCAGGACAGAGAAACAAGAGCAAATGATTAACTGAGGTTTGCATTTCATTCAAAACATTTCACAACTGTAAACAT
Organism: Hyperoplus immaculatus; assembly: GCA_949357725.1. Lineage (NCBI taxonomy): Eukaryota > Metazoa > Chordata > Actinopteri > Uranoscopiformes > Ammodytidae > Hyperoplus > Hyperoplus immaculatus. The sequence continues at coordinate 264,755 of OX442353.1, forward strand.
AGGTGGTGTTTTTTTATTATTATAGGCCAATATGCCTTCTGTGATGCAAACCTATAATTGATTAATGTTATAATTAGTGTACTTGCTTAATTTCCTTTTAAATAGCCTACAGAGACACTTGGAGACACATGTGGACGTTTATTTACTGCAAATCACGGCCTTTCGCACGGTAATGACCGTACACAAGCACGCGTCGCGCTTCGCTGTAATTTCGCTCTGCAATGGTCCATGTGCTCCAAACTTCACCTTCCTGGTAAGAGTCCAGGCCTGAGGTCGTCCTTGCATCCATATCAAGCACGTCGCGGCAACTTCCGCGCTTCCGGCGACAGGTATTGCTGTGCCGCGCGCTCCGAAGAGGCACGTTCTCTTGTGCGGTCGCCCGGAGCGCCGAGGACGGCCAGGACGGCGAGCAGCATGGATGGGCGAGGGCCCGGTCATCACAGCTTGCAGTTTTAATTAGAAATTGCAACCAAGTGTTGGCTCTAATACGGATAAGTTAAAACTAATTGTCTACGAAGACAAAAGCCGTAACCAATTTTTTTATTAGAAATGTTATCAGTGATTAAGTGTCCTACCCTGTTTTGTTAAGGCCCCAATCTTAAAGTAACTATATGCTCTGACTGTGCTCTCAGAGCCAATGACCCCTTGATATGGGTTTTTGAAATTGATGAATGAATCACCCTTAGTAAAGCTAATTCACCCTTAGTATGTGAATTTAGAAATGTTAACCCTTTGTATTTGTTTCTGAACCCCTGAAGTGAAAGCTTCTATGTGTTTTTGTGTTAGTCATTTGAAAATCAATGTTTTGTCTAATATTGTGTTTCCCTTTTACTTCCAGACTGAGATTAGTTACTGTTAACACCCACCATGGACTTGTAGCCTTTTTATAATTTTTGTAAACAATTTGAAACTAGATACAATGATAAATTACGAAATGATACATTAATGCCTGATCACTGATCATGAAGGATTAGAATGTGTACTGTTAAGTGTTGTTTTTACTATGATAAATATAAAACTGAGTCTAATGTTTTCCTCTGAATCACTCACTCATTTTCCTTTCATTGTTGTCTATGTTGGTAATTACTTTTGTTGTTTAACTAGGCCGTATTGAGGGTCTAATTTAGTGTTTACCCAATAGTAAGTAGATGATTTACAAGTAGACTGAGCGTGTAGTGCTTAACCCAAACTATATTTTTCCTGTTTGAAAATACGTTAGAAACGTATTTATTGAGGGTTTGTTAGGAAAAATAAACGCTAATTTGTATGATATTAGCCCCCCCCCCATTAATATGCATTTACTCTTGTATAATCAATTCAAACAAGTTGTTTATTCTACACATTTGACTTTAGTAAATGTTCTCACTCAACATTTCTTGGTGCTTTGGAGACAGGAGGTAGAACAGCACTAAAGCTTGTTGTAAAACTTTATGATGTTTCCCCATAATATAAGCCTAGAATGATGTATCTGGTTAATAACAAAGATCTTCAAGGCTGAGAAGCCTAAACTAGTTGTAAAGTTTGGCGTCCAGGGACGAAGAGGATGATCCCAGAAACCAGATGACAGCAATAAAAACCAATCATTGTCCTTTGTTTAGGGATAATAAAGCCCCTTGCTGGAAAGAAGGGACTTCACTTTTTTGTCTTTTCCTGTCCCGAGAGGCTGCATAACCTGTCCTGTGATATCATTTCATTAAACATATCTCTGAGAACTTGGAAACTTTTCTCCATTTCATTCTTTATTTTTGCCTTCCATATTTCCAAAAAACGAACACGTATTTTATAGGGCTGTCAAATTAACGCGTTAATTTCGATTAATTAATCACAGAAAAATTAACGCGATTAAAAAAATTAACGCAGATTAATCGCACTTCTATAGTGCCCTTTGACCAGGTGCAAAAGGGGTGAGACGATAGCGCAGCTGCACCTGTAGTCCCGTGCAAAGAAGCATAGAGAGGGCTCTATGGACGTTTTATGGGAAGCTTCGGGCAAATAAGCATGAAGGTAGGAAGTTATCTTGTGTTATTCTCCGCAGTGTCTGTGCATTATTGATTTAGTGGGTGCCTAATTAACAATGTAGGTTCAACACTCAGTATCTTCCGTCTCACTTTTGTTTGCTAGCTTAACGCATAAACGGTGTGTGTGTGTGTGTCTGTCAATATTTTTGGCTATAACCTGGCTGAGGGGAGGAGACAGAAGTTACGAGAGAGAGAGAAACAAACTGTTGGCTATACAGCTGTTTATAAACAGGCATACAAGTGTCATATAAGTATGCGATTAATTTAGATTAATTAATCACAGAGCCTGTAATTAATTAGATTAATTTTTTTAATCGCTTGACAGCCCTAGTATTTTAACATCCTGTTATAACTGGTTGACTGACCATGGTATTACTGTGCATGAATGGCCAGACAACTCTCCTGACCTGGGGCCTCATTTATAAAGCTTTGCGTGGGATTCACGTGGAAGCTGGCGTACGGAAGAAATGTAGGATGTACGTGCGAACAAAAATATTCTGATTTATAAAACAGTGCGCACTCACGTCCAACGCCTGTTTCCCTTTATAAATCACAATCCACTCTAAATGTGGCGCGGGCTTCACGTAACGCCCATATTTACCCATACATAGTCATTGACACGCCCAAATTAATATCATTTACTGAGTGCATGAAGGCGGTAGTGGCAATCGCTGTCTGAAAGGGAAATGGAAAAATAGACTCCACACGGTGTGGATCACTGCGGTCACGCCAAAGTACCCGTTGGAGAAGTGGCGACCAGGGAAACGTTAGTTTGGTGGCACAGTGTGAGGGTAAAGGCGTCAGAGTGCAGCCTGTGGCGATCTCTGTGAACGCTGTGGCCGAAATAAAAAGAAGCGATCCGACATAAAAGTGCATATCCTCACACAGCAGTGTTTGTGCCACGAGCGGGGGACACTGAGACCCCCCATGAGATACAGATTCGGAGAATTCATCCCGGTGCAGTGACGGCGGCGGAGGGTTAATAATAAACTTCATAGTCCCTTTCAAAACACAGTTACGACGTGATTAAACACAAATAAAAACACATAGATAAAACGGACTAAAAGACGCGAAAAATTAGCACAGTATGTGATGTACAGTAGGCTTATGATTTATGTATGAAACTGTGCACTCCTGTCTGCCTGACTGAGGCATCGAGAACAGCGTCAGTGTAAAAGTAATAGGTTGTATTCCACCTCAATATTATCAGAATTAATCCAATAACATGCAGATATTCTTTAATAACTGCAGAGCTTATTCAAAGTTTTTTTTGTTTTGTTTTTTTAATTTGCACTCATATATCTCCGTTTGTAGGCTATTTAAGATCCTAATTCGTTTTGTTTTTTGTTGGTATCACTCCATGGAAAAATCCATGGAGGCATTTTTTTATTACTTGTAAGAATGGCTTCATCCATTTTGCAAAGGAACTCCCAATATATGATAGACCTGCATGGTTTAAAATAGGCCTATCTGGATTCATTTTACACAAATACATTTGTTCTCGCACTTCATACATGTGCCGACAGAGTCGCCGTTTCTCCTTTCTCCACTTTCTGTGCGTACGCATGGGTCAGAGTTTGCTTGGAGGACCGCACATCTTCCCGTCAAGTTTGCTTTCTATAAATCCCAATGTTTGCATAGAAATTGGCGTGCGCCCTCTTCTGGGCGTACGCCACGTTTATAAATGAGGCCCCTGAACTCCATAGAGAAACTATGGACTATTGTCAAGAGGAAGATGATACACACCAGACCCAACAATACAGACGAGCTGAAGGCCACTATCAAAGCAACCTGAGCTTCCATAACACCTCAGCAGTGCCACAGACTGATAGCATCCATTCCACGTCGCATTGAGGCAAGAATTCATGCCAAAGGGGCCCAAACCAAGTACTAAGTACATATGCATGGCTATACTTTCTAGAGGGCCGACATTTCTGTATTTAAAAACCTTTTTTTATTGATTTTATGTAATATTCAAATTTTCTGAGATTTTGAATTTGGGGTTTTATAAACTGTAAGCCATAATAATCACAATTATAACAAATAAAGGCTTCACATATCTCACTTTGCATGTAATGAGTCTGTATAAGATATTATTTTCACCTTTAAAGAGGACCTATTATACTACTTTTCTGGTCTTAATTTCTTGTTTTACACTGCTATAGAGCAACCTGACACGAATCACATCACAAAAAACTATGTAGATTTTCGGGAAGCTCTTTCTCTTATTTTGGCGATCCAGCACATCCTGTCAACACTTGAGTGTGTGTGCTTCGGCTCCCTCCGCCTGTGCTTCGGCCATCTCCGCTCCCCTCCCCCCCCTCCTGCAAACCCCACTCCGTTGTGATTGGTTACCTTCCTTCCGGAACACTTTCAGTGGCGGGAAGCGCGAGCATGGACCTATAAGGGCGCGAGGCAGACGCGAGGCAGACGCGAACAGGGAAGTGACAGCATTACCATACATGGAAACATCCGCGTGGAGACGTCACAAAGTTTTATGCGACGTCACAAATTATGAAAGGGTAGACCGCTTTGAACACGTGACTTCTCGACTGGCTAGAATAGTGTTTAGTGCTCTGCACAGACACCCCAGACGGTCAGCAGGGAATATGTCGAAATGCATGTAAGTCATTATTTGATAATTTAGTATGGTTAAGCATGACTATGAATCATCATAACAACGTTTATAGGTCATAAAAGTCAAAAAGCATCATATGTCCTCTTTAAAGTTGAATTACTGAAATGAATGAACTTTTGCACGATATTCTAATTTTTCGAGTTTCACCTGTATATAGGGAGGAATAGAAAGATGAAAAAACCGAGTTAATGGAAGTAGGGTCAGTATGTAAATTGCCAGACAAATCTTTTATCTGAGCGATTACACGTGAGGCTCCCTGGCGGCGTAGCTGGTGAGCCAGGAGTCGACCTGCCTTATCCCCATGTTCATAATATGTAGAGCGTGAGCGCAAAAGCAAACCACATCAGTGGTTGTGATGAGATCAAATTCAGTCTGTAATTCTACACGACGTTTGAGCAAATTAGGACAGGGGCCGGGAACAAGTTGATGGTCTAAATTGCCAATATTAGTGGAGAGTTCTTGAAGTTTATTTTTACGGGTTTTGTTCAAATGTGCAGAATAGGAAATAATTAAGCCCCGCAAGTCCGCTTTTAGTGATTCCCACAGCAATGACAAAGAGATAGGTTCCAACTCGTTCTGGTTGGTCGCAATAAAATCATCGCAATTAACTTATTGAATTTTTGGTCTGACAAAAGTAAGGTATTGAACCTCCATAAATCAGAGTACTTAGGTTGAGGGGAGAGCTGAATATCCAGAGAGAGAGGGGCATGGTCAGAAATAACAATAGTATGATATTCAGCAGCTTTCACTTTAGAAATCAGTTTGGCATCAATAAAATAATTATCTATTCGAGAAAAGGACTGATGCATTGGTGAAAAAAATGAGTATTCTTTTAAATGGGGGTTAAGGAATCTCCAAGGATCAATGCAACCATTTTTTGACATGAAGTCAGAAATTGCCTTTGACATTGACGATGGGGTCAGGGAGTGGGGACTAGAGCGGTCAAGTTTGGGGTCAATTACACAGTTGATGTCGCCACCAAATATAAGCAGGGTGTTGTTCAAACGAAGGGAGGCGCTCAAATAACTCATTCATTAAGTGTGGGTCATCAAAATTGGGGGCATACATATTTACCAATAAAATGGGAACATGAGACAGTGTACCTGAGATGATTAAATATCTGCCATTCGTATCAGAAATAATTTTGGAAGCTGAAAGTTTAATTTTATTACTAATTAAAATGGCAACCCCTCTGGCTTTAGAGTTGAAATTTGAATGATATACCTCAGAAACCCAGGGGCATTTTAGTCTGACCTGGTCCTTAGTATGCATATGAGTCTCCTGTAGTGTTGTTTTGTCAACGAAATGTATGACAAAATATCGTCGTCAACGAACCTTTATCACGTGACAGAAACGAGACGAGACTCAACGTAAAAGGTGGTCATGTGACGAAGACTATAATGAAATATATAATGCTTTATTGTTGACGAATAAAAACGGGGCTAAATGTGGTTTACAAAAACGGAAACTCTGCTAAAATATATGGAAGAGTTTATTGGACTTTATTATCTGTGAAAGCAAAACAGTTTTGTAAAAGCACAGAAGACAATTGACAAGTGTGTATCATGATTCACACGTATTTCACTATCCACAAACCTGTCATTTTTGACTTGCAAATATGTAGAACTTACTCTGAAAATACAAAGTCATATTTACGCATTTACGGATCTGTTTCTGCTTGTGAAAAGGGGTTTGCATATTTGTGGATTGCCTCCTGTGAGTTTGTGAGCCACATTACATTTTTACATAATTTTGTCCAATTTCTACCACCGAGATCTGTAGAACAAGCCTTACAAATGTGAAGTGCAATCATTTGTAAGTGTGTAATTGTGTTTTGTAAAGTTATATCCACACAAAGAAAAAGTGATTTGCAAATATGTAGAATTTAGGCTGTAAATGCGTATTTTAATTTTGCATAATTTTTTTAAATGTTTTTAATGCAAATAGTTTCACCACAAAAAAAGACATGTCAACTCTTATTTACACATTTACGGAACCATTTCTACATGTGACACTGGCTCTGCGCATTTGTGGATCGCTTCCTGTGCGCTCACGGAATATTGTCCAATTCGTGCCGCAGGGATCTGCAAAATGAGACCTGTAAAATGAGGTCTGTATTTTGAATTCTGTACTTTAGGTGCAGTTAGACAGGTCCACCAGCAGATGGCGAACTCGCGGCGCAGCCTTTATATACTATTTATGGGCAAACCACATGGCCCCCTTGACCAATCAAAGGAGCTTGTTTAGGGGCGGCCACCTCATTGGTTCATTAGGAGGCCTGTCACACGAACAGAGGAGGGAAAAAAAGCTGAAAAAAAGCACAACGTCAGGCGGACATTGTTCCTCGTGAATGAGCAGGAAAGCAGCTGGCTGCAGCTGCAGACTAGCGGAGCTGAGTACCGGTGATAAGAGAGGTATGATGTTATGCTGACCCACCATTATACTATCATACAGTAGTTTGTGCGCTGGTCACCTGCGAGGGTAATCAGCATTTCTTGCTAGGCTATTTAGCGAGCTAGCTGACATGTTACACTAAGCATGATTATTTGAGTTTGTCGCCTTCATTTTTAGCACACAAACATGCCGCGACCCACGACAGGCAAAGCTTCTCCCTTTTACGAGAACAACTACAAGTTTTGTCGCCTCTGTGACGTCACCTCAACACATTCCCTCCACTTCTCGACGGACAGTGCTAATGCTAATGGCTGGCGTGGACAACGCCAACAATCTCCCCACTCGAGAAATTGAAACTCTCCACATGTCCACTTGTGTTGTGGTTTTCGCCACGCTGAAGACTTTTGTCATGTCATTGAAAGAAGGCGGTAAAGTGCATTAAAGACACAGCCATGTTTCTGAACTAAGCGGGTGTGAGTGGTGGTGACGTATATCATAAGTGTCAACAGCAGCAAAGAGCTGTAGTCCACAAAAGCGCTCTGCACAAAACCTGACCGTATCCAGCTTCTACTCGCTAAATTGTTCCATTCTTTGCACGAAAAAATACCATCTAAATCCATACAAAACATATGTGTAATCGAAGGCATTTCATGACTGGGACCAGAAAATAATACATTTCTTTCCATTGACTACCGTTGTAATTTTTCGAGCCGAGAGGTCCCATATCCCGGAAGTACAGTACTTCCGCTTAACAGCTCTATAAGGAAGACAGACCAACTTTCTCATACAATTTACAATGGTGCATTCGGAATCCAGAGTTTGAGACAAACCGTAATGCTGCATGGTACACAGAATCTAGCATTTTCAGAGATGATGAGTTTGCGTGCATATATAAAATATCACCGTAATCAATAACAGATAAAAAAATGGCTTGGACAATTTTCTTCCTGGCACAAAAAGAAAAACAACATTTATTTCTGTACAAGAAACCCAATTTCATTCTTAGCTTTTTAGTAAGACACTCAATGTGATGTTTGAAAGAGAGATTTTCTTCTAGAAAAAAGCCCAGGTATTTGTAAGTTGCGACTCTCTCGATCACTTTGTTGTTTAGAGTAACAATCTGGTTGTCATCCATATCAGATGTTTTCTTACTTCTTGTAAAGCAGATAATTTTGGTTTTGCCAATATTTAGTACAAGTCTTAATCCATGTAGGTTTTCCTGAACAACATTAAAAGCCGATTGGTGCACTTGCTAAGGATGAAGCAGAGCTATACACAATGGTGTCATCTGCGTAAAAATGGAATTTTGTATTTGTAACATTGCAACACAAATTATTAATATAAACTGTAAATAAAATAGGACCCAAAATGGATCCTTGCGGGACACCATAGTGTATATTCTTACAGCTAGACGATAAACCATCAGCTTGGACACTTTGTGTTCTATCGCTCAGATAGTTCTCAAACCATTTAACTGATTTTGAGGAAAATCCTATGTTCACTAGCTTCTGTAATAAAACAGAGTGGTCGACTGTATCAAGAGCTTTTGATAAGTCTAAGAATAGTGCAGCACAGTGTTCTTTCTCGTCAATTGCTGTTATTATGTCATTTAGAACCTTCATTGTAGCAGTGACAGGGGGGGGCGGACGTTCATTCCGACATGCTGCCACTCCGACAATTGACTTCTTGTTGTCGCAAAGGCGGCACTTTATTTAATTAAAAAGGGGTCGCGACTCCGACATTTTAAGTTTCCTTTGTCGCAAAGGCGGCACTTTATTTAATTAAAAAGGGGTCGCGACTCCGACATTTTAAGTTTCCTTTGTCGATAAGAAACGGCCCATCATTCCGACAAGCGATTCCTTCTGTGTCGCCGGTCATATCGCCTCTGCCTCTGTGTCGCTGTTCAATTAAAGGTGCTGATTTCAAGGTGCAGATGTAGCTTTTGGGTGCTTCATAAATGCGTCTGTTTCGCTGTTCAGTTCATCCTAGGCCTACTAATGAAAGAAGCAAACGTAGGTCTAATGGACACTGTGCTTTTTTTCCCCCCCTTCAAATATTTATATCCTAAAATACAACTCATAGTCTAGCCTATTTGCATTTGATTAAAACCAAACAGGACTCGCTTTGATTTTCTAAGAAACAACCAGGGGCTCAAACGGTTTATATTAATGCCGAAGTGCGTCTGTCAAAAAACTGACTGTCCCACAAGCATCGGGATGAAATAGTCTCCGTGCGTTTTTCTGACCAAATAATTAGATAGATAGATAGATAGATAGATAGATAGATAGATAGATAGATAGATAGATAGCAGTCTCAAGACAAAGACAAGACAGACGGATGCATAGCCTACTACCGACGTTATTTCAGTGATGGTTCCCTGGGCCTAGAACCATCATTTCACGCCTTGTGATTTAATTTTCGTTGCTCTACAGTATTTCGTATATTATTTTGTTGAAAATATTCATGTTTGGCGGGAAATTGGCGCAGAAAACCGTCATTGTAAAATAGTGTAGGCCTAAACAATCGCCTGCCGTTATTTGCGCTGGGCGCTTATTCAGCAAAACGGTTTTCCAGTCGCTTAAAAAAACGAGGCGGCTATCTACATAGTTGGGGAAATAGGCTACAGGAAAAATGATTCTGTCGGAATGGCGGTACGAAAGTGTGTCGTAGTGGGGGGCTGGAGGAATGGAAGTACGTCGGAGTGGAGGGATGGAGGAAAGAGGGGCTGTCGGAGTGGGGGCCTGTCGGACTGTCAGCATGCACCCCCGGCTACTATAGGGTATATAGCTGATAGCTGCCCTACATGTCTCCTCTAGTGTCGTGTACAGTATGTTTAAAGTAACATCCCCAATAACCAACACAACTGGGTGAGCTTAGTGACTATATGGACATTTCATTACGTTTTTTAGGATCTGTGATGCAAATCAAATGAAACATAGCCAAAGAAGGCTGCATGCGACGAGACAAAATACACTCAAAGTCCCGGAGAGTTTGGGAGTATATACTACAGAATGAAGCCGGTAGTCTCTGGCCAATTAGTGGCTGGCAGTCTGCGGACGTCACCTTTTAGCATCGGCTCAGCTCGCTTGGAACCTAAAGCGAGGCGATACCAAAAAAGCAGAGTTGAGCTGATACCACACAGTGGAAAAGTGCCATATGTTAGCCTTTGAGTGACAATCCAGCTGCTTAATGATGGCAGATGATTATGATTATTATTTTAAACTATTAAGATGTTTTTCATTTGAGTAGTTTTCCTCTTTACAAAACATACAGGCTATTGTTTTGTAAAGAGAAAAACATAAATTACAGGATAAGGAGAACAAGTAAATGGCAAAATCAAGAATCTAATTGTACGGCAATTTCATGATGAATCCCACCTGTAAATACTGCTATACCATGAGGTATTGTTTACTTAAAAAAAAAAAAAAATTATCTCCTCTGTTCAACAGCAAAAAAACATGGAGTCCCACCTGGGAGCCGCAGTCCATCCTGGGACAGCTGTAGAGATTTTTTTTTTCTGTTCCAGTTTATTTAAATAAATCATTGTACCAATAATGAATTTAATCTTTTTTTCATCCCAGCATTCTTGATATCTTTACTCATAAACCCAATGTATTGCCGAAGATTGACGTGTATTCCACCTCAACCTTATTTTCCAGAAGGTTTGCAAGTGTAGGCCTACATCCTTTAGCGTCAGTCAATATCATAACGTACAGTTGATATACCAATATGTTAAGAAATAGAGTAACAGAAAGCATAAACCTGATCCATTCCTCATCCCCATGGATCCTTCGTTAAATCTAGTCTACTGTACATGAAGGATGTTATCACATTGCATCTTATTAAATCATCCATCTTATTATTTTATGGTCACTGTCAGCAGACATTTTATGAATAAAAATGTACATTTCATTGTCAAAACAAATTTTTGAGGTCCATCTCACACCTTGGGTGTCATTACCTCGGTGGCACTCGTGGAGGCGCTGTTTAGTCTGGCGCCAGGCTATGACCATCACGTATATGGGTAAGTTTAATATGTGAATGATTGTAACTTAGGAGGCTTCGGGTTTGACTATTTCCTTTGCAAGAACATAAATAAAAATTAAGAATAGTGTCAAACAAAGGTGTCTGGTTGAAATCCAGTGTCTCGTAGTAGGCTGTCAGCTGTGTCACCGCCGCTTACTTCTGGTGACGTCATGCGGCAGCGTCGTTATGGCAACGCGTGCCATAGGCTTTCACCGGCTAATATCTTTAAATAAGTCAAATACTTTAGCGAACTATTAAGGTGATTAAGCTTCACCTGAGCGTTTTTTTTGCAAGACATTTGTTTACAAAGTCCCAAGAATAACAAGAATGCAGAACAGTTAGGCATCAATAATAAAGTCATAGGTAAAAGTAATCTGGTCATTTAAATGTCACAACTCACAACCACTCGTTTTTCATCAAGGCACATTAAGGAGATAACATAGAATTATATAATATAAAAAATAATTAGAAACACATATTTTACATAGGCCTATACAAATATCTAAAAACAACAACAAAACAATGTAACTCATCAGAGCGTCAGTAAGCCTAGCCTATATCATTGTGTACTTCCGGGTTTGAAATGGTCGTAAAATGATTATTTAAAAAAGTAGCATAGATAGATTTAACACCCAAATCACAATGTATTATCTAGGCTACGTCCCCATGCTGCTGTGGTAATAAAAATGGGTTGGGAAGCATGTAAATAATCGTCTTTTATGTGTGTATCAGATAGCCTACGTAGGCTAATATATGACACATTTGTGTCACCATGGCAACGCGTGGGAATTACAGCGTAACGTCGGTTCACAACATTGTATGACGTCGATTCACAACATTTTGCTGGCAGGACCGAGCTATATCCACGTGACATATAAACTAAAGCTAATATGCATTCGCTGAATCAAGATTGTGAACATAAAGTACACATTTCTCGCTAAAAGTGTTATCAAAAAACCTTAAGATACAGAAATGGCCGTAAAATTCAGCTTTTTACACGGCCTGCCGCCATCTTTCTTCTGTGCTGAAAGTGAAAACTTGAAAGTCACGTGGTGCGGGCGCAGTGTCCACTCTTTACAGTGGAACGTCGATTCAAAACTTATTTTTGCTCTGAAACGTTGTCTGAGAGAGTGATCGTCGTTTGCGGAAGAGTTCTCTGAGGACGTTTTTCTCCGGAGACTGGGTTGCCCAAAAATAGCTTTTTTCATCAAAAGCAAGACTAAATACTCCCTCATATCATAAACACTGTTTTTCTACAACACATTCATGTTTTATTAGGTTTCTAAGTGGTGGGACACTTTTTGTCACCACCGTCAAGACAAACCATTAAAATGTAAAAAGAGAGATTCTGTCTCAACGCCATGTTTGCTGCGTTCTGAACCAAACCAACGCAGCGTGAGTGTCAAGTCATGACGCATTTGCAACGAGCGGAACCGATAAGCGGAATCGTTAAGCAGGCATGTTAACGATTCCAAGGAATTGGTTGACTCGGGGCCGGTTCTGAAGAGGAACTGGGTCTCGATTCCCATCTTAGTAATACTGTAATTTAATTTGCCTACACATAGGGTTTGTATTTTTTCAACATTGCACCCTGTTTTGTCCCACTTCTCAAGAATCACTGATATGTTTTCTTAAAAAAGTACACAATGGTTGCATTGCACAGCTTTTACTACATGACATGCACACACTTACAGTACTGTTTGACATCATATGCAAAGTGAGTGAGAACAGCAACATGAGATGACCACAGACATTTCAACCAATCATAAGCAGTAGTCACAATGAAATGATAGATAGATAGATAGATAGATAGATAGATAGATAGATAGATAGATAGATAGATAGATAGATAGATAGATAGATAGATAGATAGATAGTCATCATTTATAAATTATGGTGTTTAAAAATACCTTAATACACTAAATGGCCAGAATTACAGAGACAACATAAGAGAGGGAGGCACAAGAGGAGATGCTTGAGTAAAATAACTGGACAAAGGGGACTTAAAAACACAATTAAAGCAGCTCTGCGTCCTGGCGAGAGTAGTGTAGCTGGTTTAGGCGGTAATGTAATGATGCCATTTAACATCACACACTGGTCCTCCTAATCTGCGATACTTCATTCAGGAAGGCAACAAATAACTTGGTTCCCTCAATGAAGTTGTACCTGGGAGAGAGAGTTAAAGGAAGAATATGGTTAAAACACATTTTCAAAAAATGTTGGACTGCTACTTCTGAGGAGACACTAACGGTAACAGAGTATGTATGGAGAGCCACATTTACACTTCTATCATATTTTATTGGACATTGGACATTATTATAAGCCCCCAAAGCACAACAAAATAAAGTTCCTGTTCCACTTTGCTGCTGCCATCAGCTAGAAGGAAACATTTTTGGACTTCACCAATATGTACGAAGCATTTCTGCTTTTCTATTGTGACCGTGGTGTTGAATTTATCATCATCATGAGCCTTGAATGTGTCAGAACTGCTCTGCCTATTGTTTGAATAATTACTGAACAGCTGTACACAAATATAGTCAGTTTCTCATTTTAAATGTGGGGCATTGTCAGAATTCTTGCATGTCTACTACCTTTCATTTAACAATTTTTTTCCTGGAACTCCCATTATCTTGCAGTCATATCTTCTTCATTTGGTGAATATGAGGGCAAAGGATTATTTAAGGATGTATATAAATAGGAGAGGATAAGACTCCTTACAGTTTTTGCCTAATGCTTACACACTAATAGTGGTTTCTAGGTAACTTTGGTGGCCATGCCCTAAACACAAGCACCAACCCCACAGACACAAAATATGCTTTGCACTGTGTTTGAAATTCTCCAAAACACTTCTTGCAAAACACTACACACAGTTTTTTTTACATAAGACACATTATTCAAAAATGAAATCTCCTGCAATCATTGGGAAAACCCGTCTATGTAAAATACAAAACACAACCAAATTTGGAAAATCACACAGACTCACACATGAAATATACAAAATAAAACTAATTGAATACAAATCGTTGTGAGCCTTAGCACTACAAATAGACTTCAGGTGAGCTCAGCTTCTTTATGAGACAGTAAGAGTCAGGGGAAGAGGACAAGAGAGAGTGGCAGGAGGACAACGACAAAGAAGGCAACAGACGGAGACAGGGTCACTATAGTGGACCATGTTAAAGATCATGGCCTATCAATATAGGAGCCTGGGCAGAGAGTCCAGCCCAACTACACAATAGCTCCATAATTAGGTAATTTAGACTAGATATCAGGAATATTTTCGCTGTTGGTTCTCAAAGGATGACATTGCATGTGATGTCGATGAGGCAATGTGGCAAACAGGAGGCGGTATCCAAAGGATTCATAATCCACCTATTCGTTGTGTTTTTTTCTTTTGTTGGCCAAAACCATGAGATTGCAATATACACTTTTTTCCAGAAGATTTTCTATATTTTTTTCATGTGTCTAATTGAAAATACAGTGGATCAATCTTTCCAAAAAATTCTTCAAGAGGTTGGATTCAAGGCGATATTTCCCCCGTTGCTTGGCAAGGAAGGACATTGCCTTTGACGTGGATGAGGTGATGTGGCCAGATGCCAACAGGAGACAGGATCCATAGCCTAAATGTCTTCCAATCATTCCCCTACAACACTATGTTTTGTAGAACATTCTAGTGGTACCATTTCTTGTGTGTCTTTGTGTGTTTTATTTTTTTACTTTTGCAAAAACCTGAAATGGCGAAAAAAAAAAAAAATCTGAAGCGTCTACATTTTGTTTTCATGTGTCTAGATCAACTGTAGTGGATCAATCTTTCACAAAAAAAATCTGTATGAGACTTTTAAAGTCAAAAACCATCCAAAGTACTGAATACAGCTGTGTTTTACATTAAGCCCATCTGTGTGTTGTTGCTGCTAGGAAAGAGTAATTCAAAAGTGCATGTGTGTATTGTTTTGATGCTAAAAACAGTTTTGAAATGGGATTGTTAGGTTTTATTTCAAGAGTTTCATTTTGCCGTATAAATTAGAAGATTATCTACCTGTGCTTTGTCCTATTCGGCCTGTGTGTTAAGTTTTGACACATTGGGCCAAAGTCTGCAACATGTGTGTAAGCAATCGGCAAAAACTGTAAGCCCTTGAGGTCGGGTTGAGTCCTGTTCTTTTCCTTCCGATTAAATCTCAGCTTCTCTTCTGTATCTCCCTTAACTCGCTAGCAGCTTTAAAGGAATAGTTGAAAATGTTTAATCATTAGCTTTTTTCGTCACTCTGGCTCAAGAAATAAATGACAGAAACCTTTCCTTTTACTGTGCCTGCATGTTTGGTGAAGGAATGGGCATAGGTCACTCTTCCAGGTTAGCTTAGCTCAAACACTTGTAGTCAAGGGGAGCCAGTCAAAAGATAAACTTTACAAACAGTGTTTGATCCCTTTGCCCATTTCTTCATCAAAATTCATAGGTACAGGAACTGTTATTGAGGCAAAAAGCTAAAAATGCTATGCCCAAAGCAACCTCTCACTTCGGTGACCAAGCCCTAAACACAAACACTACAAACTACAAAAACTACAAACACAATATATGCTTTGCACTGTGTTTGAAATTCTCCAACACACTTCTTGCGAGACACTACACACTGTTTTTTACACAAGACACATTGTTCAAAAAATAAATCTCCTGCAATCATTGGGAAAACACATCTATCTTAAATACAAAGCACAACTGAAATTTGAAAAGCAGTGTCTTATTCGGCCTGTGTATTTTTTTTAAATTGTTTTGACACAGTGGCCAAAATTCTGGAACATGGGTATAAGCATTCGGTAAAACAAGTGGTGTCAAACCTGCTGATTTTTTCATTCTGTGAGTGCAGCCCGTCGTCAAACCCTCCAATGGGCATCATGATGATGCTTTTCTCTGTCACATCCTGGAAGGTTCTGGCAATAGGGATGGTCCCACCCTCACGGATCAGATCAGGTTCCATATCAAAAACTGGAGAAGGGAGGTCATCTTATCTTAGGGTGTATTCACACTGGGAAAGTCCGCTAGTTCACTTGCTTTGGTTCAGACCAAATAGAATTTAAATTTTTTTTATTTGGTGTTGTCCACTTTCATATTGACCCTTTTGCAAGTGAACCAGCATGACGAAGCAAAACTACACATGATCTGAGATCATTCATTCATTGGATAGACATTCTGGGGTGGGGAGAAGCAGGAAGCATGAAGTGAAAACTGCGAAATTGTTAACAATCATAGATAGGCCTATATACTGCGATCATGTTTATTTTGTGCCATCAGCAAATAACCACTGTAAGTCTTTAAAATATGTAGGCTAGTCATTTACTTTGTAGAGAGAGGAAGGGGGGGGGGAACTACTGCCTGATCTAAAGTTTGGTATAATATGGGGTTAAAAATAATAAATACATAGACCTACATCTATAAAAAAAAGAATAAAAACATAAAATGATTGTTGTTTTACGTTATGTGGCAACATAATTTTTACTGTATTGTTGCTGCTGGAAGCGCGGCTCACAAGGAGAATAGGCCCAAACTGACATACAGCTGATTTAGCTGGCTGTCAGTTCGGCGCAAACTGACACCAGGATAGTATTGAAGGTCTAACCCGTTATCATGGGAAGCAAAATCAAAACACGCACTTTATGCAAAGCGCAGCGTGAACCTGTTGGCACTGTGCAGGAGACGCTCCCCTCTCCTTCATCTGATCGCTGAACACATCAGCATGTTTACGCGTCCTATCAAATGCAATATATTGGCTCGGGGCTCCCGGTCAAACCACAACTAATCTTCCTCACAATGGTGACAACAACACTTTACTATAACGTGACGGCGATTTATTAAAAAAGACAATAAAGAAAAGTCACAGTGTTTGGGTCGGATCGAGTCCGGCCAAATTCACACCACAGACGAACTGCAGGAGACCACCTCTTCAGCTGGGTCTTGTGCGCTTGTTTGGTCCGACCCCGAGTGCGATTGCTGTATTCACACCTGCCTGAAAGATGCGCACTGAAGGCGGAAGTACACCTGAGTTTGTTTCAACCGAACTAAAGACGGCAGGTGTGAATACACCCTTAGAGTTTAATGGACAAAAACTGTCTTACCACAGAATAAATCAGCTGCAAATGTGGAGGGATTATACTATATACAGTGTCCTGTATAAATCTATGTGACTTGAGAAAGATTTCCTGAAGCAATTCTGTGTGTGTGTGTGTGTGTGTGTGTGTGTGTATGCATGTGTGTCTGTGTGTTTGCTTGCGTGCGTGCGTGCATGCATGCGGGTGGTTGGGGGGTTGATGGGTGCTTGCAAAAAGTACATCAAGCAATTTTAAAGCACAATGACAATGCGCTTAAAGCAGAATCAACAGTAGAGACAAGAGTAAAATGGAATCACAGAGGAGAGGCGAAAAGATAATAAAAAGTAACATCGTAAAAACACCTCCATAATAATTTGGTGGCAGGTTGTTTCTAAACGTCTGTGCCCTGATAGCAAATAAGTCATCAAACTCTAATTTTGAAACCATCAAGAACAGCAGGAACTAGGGCTTAAAACACGGCATGGGCTAGCGTGCTGTTATGTTTGGCTGCGCGCAGCTACTGATCCTGGGTCAACCTCAACTTAGAGTGACTGTAGTACAGAGCCGGTGGGATGCACGGGGCGGATCATTCTGCACATGCGTTAATTGCGATAAAAAAAATTAACGCGTTAATTCCAGAAATTAATCACTCTGCGTTAACGCGATAATTTTGACAGCCCTAGTAATTTTATATCACGATATGGATTTATATCACGGTATAGTATTTTTCCTTTAAATTCAATGGATTACAATAATCGTACTGAACTTTAATCACATTAGATTATTTTCATATTTTGCTTGGAACTTAAATTTCCATACAAAAGAAAAACTGGTGCAAAATACCACACCAGTCTGGCTTTAGTCAGTCAGCGCAAAATAAAAATGACAGCATCAACCAAAGAGCCTACATTTTCCAATTGATAGTAGCCTATATCAAAATAATGAAAGACTTGAATTTTCCTGCAGCATTTGCTCATCTTCATTTAAAAAAGCTGTCAAAATTAACTAATGAGCAAATGTCTGGTAATACTTTAACTCCAGCTTCAACACAAATAATATTTTCAAGTTTGACATGTTTTAAAGTTACATAAAACCAGCCTTGCTGGCTGTCTCCAACAATAACAGCACGGGGGTGAAGCCCCGAGTAGGCTAAAGATATTATTAGCCAGCTAGCTTACGAGAGCTAACCCATGTAGTTTGCGGCTTAAAACAAGCCAACTCTGCGTCACGGCAACAGCACGCTGAAGCAGCAAGCAAGTTTCCTTGGCCCGATGACATTTTTGACCGTTAATACCAGCTGCTCTGCCACCGTGACACGGGGTTGGTTTGTTAACTGTAGTGATGGCGCACCGGGGGCCAATCCGAATAGTCTTTTGTGCATAGGAAATTTCCTTTCCTATCGAGATGAACCGGAAGTACTCGGTGGATAGGTGAATCGAATTCTCAAAATGCTTAGGAAAGGCATAGGAAAGGAGCCTCGATTCGTCCTTTAACCCTCCTTTAGCATAGGTTACTCCGGACCAACCTATGCGAAAGGAAAGGAGATAGTGGTATCCCATAATCCTTTACGGCGGCAAGATTTAAAGCAACAGGCCACCGCCGGAGAATACGAACAAGAGGTAAAACAGAAGAGAGGAGAAGAGAGGAAGATTTAACTCGGCTAAAACAAAATACCCCCTCCCCCATAATAAAGAACTCATAAAAGACCAACATCATAATAGTTATTTTCGTAGCACATAATTTACACCATAAGGAAATAAAATACCAACTTCACATTTAATGAAGTTACTGGGCCGTACGCGCAATGACGTCGGTTAGGAAAAGTGGAGTCGAATTCATTTGAAACAGTGCTGTCTTTTCCTATGTTCGATAGGAAGCACCTTTCATCTCTCCTTAACCCCGATGACGTTTAGGAGGCTTATAGGTTAGGAGATATTGGACTATTTGGATTGTCCCTGGAGCTAGACAGCTAGAGCAACAGATGAGGCTTCTTCTGTTGAGGGTAGAGAAGCTGTATTGCAGCCCAGAACTCTGCTGCAGAGCCCCCGTGTGGCACGGTGGTGTAAGTGCAGGGACTCGGAGGGTCAGCTGCCTCCCGATCTATCTATGCTCCCGCCACATTAACTTTTTTTCTCCGCGGTATAAACGGTATGGCCAAATCTCTCCCGGTAGACACTTTCATATCGTCCACGATATGATATCGTCATATTGCCCAGTCCTAGCAGGAACTATGCACTACTGTGTTTTATTTTTGGGCTTATGGCATTATACAAAATAAGAGGCTATTTGATACAATATACAAAGATAAAATCACAAGAAGCGACAAAATATGACATATTACTACTACTCATATATTTGTATATTTGTTTGCAGTTTGCTTCAGCTTTCCTGTCACTATAAAGGATTTTGATGCAGGGATGGTTGTGTTTTCTGTACCTTTCTTGATGGCAGCCTTCCCAGCCTCATAGAGAGGATGCTGAGTGTCAGCCAGCCAAGGCTTGGCTCCAATCACCATGGTGACTTTCAGCTTATTGGGACTCTTCCTCTTGGCAAATACAGAGTGAAGGTAGTCTGTTACCTAAAGTTAACCAACAAAATAAAAGCAGAAGCGGTTTATGGTAAGAATTAATGAGCATAAAAAATATGTTGTGTTGTTTTTTCAAATCAGAGCATTTACATCCTGTTTTACCTGTTTCTTGACCATAGCAGGGTCCATGTTAGGAACTTGTCTGATGGAAAACTTAGCAGTAACCTTAGCAGGAATGACAGTCTTTGTGCCAGGGTCAGAGAATGCCCCCTCAATGCCATGGATGGAGACAGTAGGGTATCGCCACATGTGGGCCAACAGGTCAACCTACAGGATACATACAGTGACAATCAGAATCAGAATCTCTTTATTGTCATTGCACAAAGTGCAACAAATTTGGGGTAGGAGGCGCTCTCGAATGAAGTGCATTTTTTCAAAACAAAAACAAATTAAGAATAGGTAAAAAAATTTAGAAGGTTTAAAAGTAAGAGTGAGAAGAAAGGGTTTGAAGTCTTATCTTGTTGCATTATACACTGTCCGGCCAAAATAAAAGTTGCCATCTGGATTTTACTAAGCAAATAGGCAAGAGCCCTCCATCCGTCAAAAACAGTGATAAATATGTTTCAGTGGGCAACAACAAGTTATTTAACCCTAATTGATGTAAAGATGTAACTCTTTTTCAGAGGGGTGAAATTATTGGCCTGCATAAAATAAAGAAAACTACTCAGGAGAAGATGAAACTATTGAAATCATGTTAAGAACTGTCCAATGCATTATAAAAAACCTGGATAGACAGGGGGGAACCATTAGCCTGGTCCAACCAGACCATCGTACTTAATTTCATTTGTACAGAAGGTCTGGAACTGCCCTATTGGCAAACGTCCACTCACTTTGAGGCGGGTGTCTGTTGAAGTTTCAAACTATTGCAGAGCTGCCAAGTCTCACTCTTTGGCCGTGAGACACACGCAAATCAACCAGTTCACACTGTCACACACCACACCTCAAATTTCTCACGCGGAGAAATTAATCCCCAAAATAACATTTGTTTTGCGGGACTTTTATTTTAAATATCTTATTTTGAAAAGCTAACAGACATGAGTGCCGTGACTTCCTCTTTCTGAACGCGTGTTAACGTTATGCTTTGATGTGCACTGTGCATTCGAAGCGGGAGGCGAGCATGGACATATAAAGGAGGCGAGCCTCCTACCCGCACCTTCTCTTCCGAGGTGTGTGTTGATAGCGTGCCAAGTTACCGCTGATAACAATTGTGTCCTCGCCGGCCGGTGAGCGCGCGTGCATCAAACATATTAACCCTTCAATCTCACTCACGTAAATTCAGAAGATCTTTGGATCGTTTTGTATATTGTTTTTGGTAATTTAGTTTGAAAATTAGGTTAGCAAAGTAACAAATGGCTCATCCGCCAATAAAAATGCTTTTATTCTTCTGTGTAATGAACTGTAGCCTATGTATTGCACATGTATAGCACTTTTCATAACACAGGAGGGACCAAGTAACCCAGATGTTTTATTTTAGCCTAGTAGTTTGCATTGGTGTTGAACTGTTCCCTATTTTTTTTCTTCTTTGAATAAAGCCTAATGCTGCTAGTAAAATACCACCAGCCACTCATCCCTCAATAGTAGACATGATATACAGTGAAACTCGAAAAATTAGAATATCGTGCAAAAGTTCATTTATTTCAGTAATTCAACCTAAATGGTGAAACTAATATATTATATAGTCTCATTACATTCAAAGTGAGATATTTCAAGCCTTTATTTGTTATAATTGTGATTATTATGGCTTACAGTTTATGAAAACCCCAAATTCTAAATCTCAGTAAATTAGAATATTACCTCAAATCAATAAAAAAAATATTTTAAATACAGAAATGTCGGCCCTCCAGAAAGTATAATCATGCATATGTACTAAGTACTTGGTTTGGGCCCCTTTTGCACAAATGTATGCCTAAATGCGGGGTGGCATGGATGCTATCAGTCTGTGGCACTGCTGAGGTGTTATGGAAGCCCAGGTTGTTTTGATAGAGGCCTTCAGCTCATCTGTATTGTTGGGTCTTGTGTGTCTCATCTGCCTCTTGACAATACTCCATAGTTTCTCTATTGGGTTCAGGTCAGGAGAGTTGTCTGGCCAATTAAGACCAGATAATACCATGGTCAGTCAACCAGTTACTTGTGGTTTTGGCACTGTGGACAGGTGTCAAGTCTTGCTGGAAAAAGTAATTCAGCATCTCCATAAAGCTTGTCAACAGACTCCTGTCTGTTGAAGCATGAAGTGCTCTAAAATCTCCTGGTAGACAGCTGTGGTGACTTTGGACTTGATAACACAGTGGACCAACACCATCAGATGACATGATCATCACTGACTGTTGAAACTTGACAGTGGTCTTCAAGCTCCTTGGATTTTGTGCCCCTCCACTCTTCCTCTAGACTGTGGGACCTTGATTTACAAATGAAATGCAACATTTAATTTGGATCAGTGATGATTTGAGGTATCATGTCATCTGCTGCTATTAGTCCACTGTGTTATCAAGTCCAAAGTCACCACAGCCATCAACCAGAAGATTTTTGAGCACTTCATGCTTCTGTCTGTTGACAAGCTTTATGGTGATGACAATTTCCATTTCCAGCTAGACTTGGCAGTACCATAAACCACTGGTAACTGGTTGACTGACCATGGTATTACTGTGCATGAATGGCCAGACAACTCTCCTGACCTGAACTCTATAGAGAAACTATGGACTATTGTCAAGAGGAAGATGATACACACCAGACCCAACAATACAGACGAGCTGAAGGCCACTATGAAAGCAACATGGGCTTCCATAACACCTAAGCAGTGCCACAGACTGATAGCATCAAAGCCATGCCGCATTGAGGCAAGAATTTGTGCAAAAGGGGCCCAAACAAAGTACTTAATACGTATGCATGATTATACTTTCTAGAGGGCCAACAGTTCTGTATTTAAAAACCTTTTTTTATTGATTTTATGTAATATTCTAATTTTCTGAGATTTTGAATTTGGGGTTTTTATAAACTGTAAGCCATAATAATCACAATTATAACAAATAAAGGCTTCACATATCTCACTTTGCATGCAATGAGTCTGTATAAGATATTATTTTCACCTTTAAAGTTGAATTACTGAAATAAATGAACTTTTGCACGATATTCAAATTTTTCGAGTTTCACCTGTAGAATAATTACCTTTATTACAGTTTAACCAAATGTTTTAACAATAGGCTACAGGAGGTATTTGAAAGCACTACACATCCATTGTAGGCTATTCAATTAAATTTGTGTCAGCGAAACCGTGAATGTTCTCTTTTACTTTACATAAAAATAAAAATTAATGCAGAAAAGGCACACATTGCTTCATAAAAATTCACCAGAATGCAGGAAATTAAGTGTTTAAAACATTTCTGGGGGGGGGGGGACCCCCGGACCCCCACAATGTTTAATTAAAACCTGTCCTACGACTTTGCAATTCATGAATTCGTTTATTTTAATAAGATTTTTGATGTTTTATCACATTTTCCAATTGTCTTTTATTTCTGATTTATTATGAACAATATGTAAACTCACAGGACACTAGCAAAAATTATTGGGTGGGGAGAGGACACGGTTTTGGGTCCCTCGGCCAAAAAATCTCACTCCAAACTTTTGGTGAAACTTGGCAGCCCTGTATTGGATCTGCCCAGTCCCACTCTAGATCAGCCAACCAATCGCATAACGTTTGGCTTCTGACGGTTCGTTCAAGTTATACAGGGAACTCGGAAATTTCCGACTTCACTACATGTTGTAGTCTATGGATCTACCGGTAGCTGGCAATGGTAACTTGCTAGAGCCTAACGTTTAGTTAATTGGATGAGAAAGGTTGTAGGCATCCATACTTTCCTGAGCAGATGCAATGGAACACAGACAGGTCAGAACTTGGAACTACCAAGTCGGAAATTTCCGAGTTCCGAGTATAAAGGAACGCAGCATTCAACTGAAACTGGAGCGCGACTTCGACGTCATCGTTCTCAGCCACTCTCTCTGTTCACTCAGAAATATGTTCGAGCAGGATTCTACCAGTGTTAATTTTGGCAGCAAATTCTGATTTAGTCTTAGTCTTTTGAATATCACACCATTTAGTCTTAGTCCTATTCTAGTCATCTGAAATCTTTTAGTCTTAGTCTAGTCTTAGTCTACTAAATATAAGCTGATTTTAGTTGACTAAATCTACAGCGGACTTAGTCGACTGTTTCTTTCTTCATTGAATGGTATTAAGGTTTGAATATGCAATATAGACACAGATGTAATGGTTGTTATCCAAAACATGTATTCTATTTCATTCTTAATAATCTCACATACAATCAGTGTACCTGACTGGATAGGGGGGAGGGGGGCTGTAAGAGCCTTTGCCCGGGGGCCCATTATCTCATGATCCGTCTATGAACCAACTGGATTCCACAATCTTTTTTTTTTTTTGCGGGGAGCATGCACAAGCATTATTTATTAAAAATTGAAAATAAAGAAAATAAAAAAAATAAGTGGGGGGTCCCACACTAGGTCTTGAAACGGGCCCCGAGATCGTTAAGGCCGCCCCTGGGCAGCAGCAGCATGCAGTTACGTGCTGATAAAATTGAGCAACTGTGCTTTCCTTTAAGCAACACTGCTGCCACTGTGTGTGTTCGGACTTCTTTTGCATCAAAGCCTGTTTGATAATAAAATGAGAGGTTTTAATTGAACGCTGTCCATACGTCGGAGATGATTGTAACTTACTCGGGTGAAAACAGAAACTAACGGAGGGAGGCGGCAGTTTCACAGTTCATTTCCTATATAGTTGCGCAGTCAGTTTGGGGACATGGTTCTGTGTATTCAAGATCGAGACACAGCCTACTACAAACAGATCGCGGAATTTAGCCGTTCCCCTAGACAACGTTAACAGGCAGGATATCCCTGATTTTGTCCATCAAACCGCAGAGCTTTTCTGCACGTCGGCTCTCTCCACCCGCTCACACTGCCGAGGTCTCTCGTCTATTTTCACAGACACAGGGTCGCATTCGTTGCTTTGCACTGATTGGATTTCTTCCCAACTTGTCCCACAGTTCTGATTGGATCTCTTCTCCATTCGTCCCGCCCTAACAGTTTCGTCTCGTTCCTATTCGTAGACTATAGTGTCAGTTATATACGTCTCAGTCTTCGTCATCATATCTGCCTTTTTATTTAGTTTTTATTTAGTTTTCGTGCATGAAAAAGGTTTGTTGACGAATCATTTTCGTCATAGTCTTAGTCCACGAAATTAACACTGGATTCCACTAATACACCCCAGCCCCAGACTGTCTACTGAAGTGAAATGAAAATTGAGCGGAAGTAGGTAGGAGGGCGGTGCCAGGCTAGGGAACCATCATCTTTGAGGAAGAAATGTTGTCGAAAAAAAAATCTTTAATGATCATGATGGGAGATGACTTAGAATAAATTTAATTATTTGGTGGAATCAAAACTTAAAATAACGACAGTAGAACTCCCAGCCAGGTTTAATAGTGAAAGTAAGAGCATTTCCACACAGACAATGCAAAGAGAACATAAGGGATATGGACTATGCGGATGTGTAGCCTTAGAGAGGACCTATTATACTACTTTTCTGGTCTTAATTTCTTGTTTTACACTGCTATAGAGCAACCTGACACGAATCACATCACAAAAAACTATGTAGATTTTCGGGAAGCTCTTTCTCTTATTTTGGCGATCCAGCACGTCCTGTCAACACTTGAGTGTGTGTGCTTCGGCAATCTCCGCTCCCTCCGCCTGTGCATCGGCCATCTCCGCTACCCTCCCCCCCCTCCTGCAAACCCCACTCCGTTGTGATTGGTTACCTTCCTTCCGGAACACTTTCAGTGGCGGGAAGCGCGAGCATGGACCTATAAGGGCGCGAGGCAGACGCGAGGCAGACGCGAACAGGGAAGTGACAGCATTACCATACATGGAAACATCCGCGTGGTGAAGTCACGAAGTTTTATGCGACGTCACGAATTATGAAAGTGTAGACCGCTTTGAACACGTGACTTCTCGACTGGCTAGAATAGTGTTTAGTGCTCGGCACAGACACCCCAGACGGTCAGCAGGGAATACGTCGAAATGCATGTAAGTCATTATTTGATAATTTAGTATGGTTAAGCATGACTATGAATCATCATAACAACGTTTATAGGTCATAAAAGTCAAAAAGCATCATAGGTCCTCTTTAAGAAAACCACTTATCAGTGTGGCGTATCAGGATAAAATTCATACATTTTGCTCCAGAGAAATGGATAAAGGTTGTGTGGTCTGATGAGACCAGATTGACTGTTCCAGAGTGATGGGTAGATCAGGGTAAGAAGAGAGGTGGATGAAGTGATGCTCCCATCATGCCTACAGTGGTGGCCAAAATGACTAGAACACCTGACAGATCTGAAAATATTGACCTTTCTTTTGCCTCCAAAACATGTCAAAATGTTCATGAGATTTGCAGATGGTTGTTCTGAGCACATATCAAATGAAGTCAGTCCTACTGTTTTTAACCACTTTTAACTTTAATATTTGGTATGTCCACCTTTTGCAGCAATCACAGCAGCACATCTCTCTGGCATAAAGTCAATAATATTTCCTGAGAACTTCAACAATAATGTTATCACATGCCTTCTACAACTCAAGCCAAAGGCTTTCCTTTGAATACACAATAGATCTGTCCAGTTCATTTTCCAACTCACCCCAAATTAGCTTGATGGGGTTGAGGTCGGGACTTTGAGGGGGCCAGTCCATTATGTTCAAAGTTCCAGCAGATCCCTTATGTCCCAGATAGATTAAACATTATTTAACTAGATAAAGTTAAAGAATGTTTAGCTAGATATGTTAAAGGTCACACATTATGCTAAATGCACTTTTTAAATGTGTTCTAACATATCCATGGGTCCACGGTGTGCCTAGAGACTGCCAAAATATCAAAAAAATAACAATCTCTCCTTTTCTCACTCTCCCCCTTTCTGAAACCCCCACCCCTCCCCCCAATATACTCCAGTCAGAATTCTCGCCGACTATTACGTACTAGTCGGCACAGCCACATCCCCATATTTTCTTTATATGTCCACGCTTCCCCCCCAGAAACGTCCACCGTGCATTAGTCTATGATAACCCCACCCCCCCATTTCTTATTGGTCCACGGCCCCGAGATCCGATGGAACATTTTCCGAGCGACAGCCATGTTGTTTTCCCCGCTAAGCGACAAGATGCCCTTAGTACAGCCTGAATGTTACATACATCAACACAGAATGCTTTTGCTCATACTCCACTAATTTATCTTAACCACAGCAGTCTATTAATGCCTCGTTTTTAATAACACAACGGATAGGAAGCTACCTGTGCTTTTTTTTAAACGGTGAAACTAAAATAATAGTTTGTATTGGTAGTTTTGCCTGACTGGTGTATAGCTATTAAGCTTTGGGACAAGCAACCAGCTTTTGCTCATAACACGCTGTTTATATTCCCCACAGCAGTCTGAAAATGACTAGTTTTTAACATGACAAAGGATGGGAAGATATTCCTGTAGAAATCACACTTTGGAGCTACTGTTTTCACTGGTTTAAATCGTCTGAGTCTTATTTTTAGCGTTAGCGCCCATGTAGCTTCGGTTGTAGCACCAAGTTTTGCTCCTAATACACTAACTTAGCTTTCCCCTTGCAGTCTAATAATGCCTCGTTTTTAATAACACAACGGATAGGAAGCTACCTGTGCTTTTTTTTAAACGGTGAAACTAAAATAATAGTTTTTATTGGTAGGTTTGCCTGACTGGTGTATAGCTATTAGCTTTGGGACAAGCAACCAGCTATGGCTTAGCTCCGGGTAAAAACTGTGTTCGCAGTCACGCAGTGTCTCTCTAGTATCGCGAGAGCACGGCAGAGACGGTGGGAGAGCCCCATGGCAGTGTTTCCCGCACGTTCACTCAGCAGCGGCGCTGCGCCGCTGCTGAGTGAACGTGCGCCGTTTCTATAAAAATCCTTCTCCTCCGCATTTTAAATTTTTTTTTGTACATAGCTCCTTTTAGAAAATGGGCAGCGCGTAACGTGAATTGCGCAGCACATCATCACGTAGCCAACATCTAAGAAGAAGAATAACCTAACAGCGAGTGTGGCAGTTGTACACGGTTGCAAAGTTACATTGATTCCAGCAGCGAGTGAAGCGGAAGAGCGAAGTGTAGCGGAGGAAACTGGTGAATGTAGCTTACTGCGCTGATTTGCTTGTATCACTGGTTTCACTTCAGAGGTGTCGGCCAGAACACCACTTATGGCCCAAAACGCCAGATTATAAGCATGAGACTAGGAGAGGAGGAGTTGGGTTTATCCGCTCTTTATTTTCTTCGCTTTCACAGACACAGCAGCACACAGATCGCGGGAAAAGAACAAAGGGTTTGATCCGCTCCTGATGAGACGTTGGAACAGCTGTTATTGCGACCCGCGAATCGCAGCCGTTACAACATGCATAAAACTATAACTTAGAACAGCAATCTTACTCACACACGGGTGATTCCACAACTCAAACAAACATGTACAAACTAGAATGATCGCTACATGCACGCTCGCACATCTGACCGAGCGAGAGGAGATAGGAAACTACTAAAAAGACTCTCCAGTCGACTGACGTCACGGCCCTAACTGACAGCTACCCACAACTTAACACACTGTAAGAAGTATTAAACACTGTAACCTATAACTTTGGGGCCTTTTCTACAGAGAGAGAGAGGGAGAGAGAGAGAGAGAGTTGTTAAAATGTGTCGCTACATGATCTCCAGTGTTAAAAACCCTCTGAGCCCTATCGTAATTTTATTTTATTTTATCTAGGGCAGGCTATAAACCGTAACCTCTGTGCCGTTTTTCCTCTAGTAGACTATTGTGTGTGTTTTGTCGCTCTTTTTGGATCACTCATAGCTTTTACAGGAGCTTATATCCAGTCAGGAGCTTGTAGCCTAGGTATTTTCGGGAACTGTTAGATCCGATGTTGTTCTTTATATAAAATCCGTTTTCATCGAGTATTTTAGTTAGGGATTTATGCTATTCGCCTGTAAGCATGTGGTCAGTAGCATACATGCAGGGAAAAAGCCTATGGACTTTTTAAAAGATTATGAATAGTTTCCATTATGTATAATTTATATTTATTTTAGAATTTTCTCATCACTTTTTGACTCCCAAGACTAAGAAGAAGTGTTTTAAGCTTAATCAATGTGCCTTTTTTGTGTCAAATCAATAAATAATTGTGAGATATTTTTAGCTTTTTTACTGTAATTGATCATTTCCTACATTCAAACGACATCACTGCAGCACACATATTCTGATAGTCCAGGTTGTGGCCCAAATAAATGATAGCTTGACAGCTATGCATTATAGGGGTGATGAATGCAATCTTAATAAGAGAATAAATCCAGGCAAACCAAAACATCTCAAAAATGGCTTAGGGCTCAGAGTTTAAAAGGCTGGTACAAGCTCTTAAGGGATGCACTGTGCACAATGTGTATATACATAGTTAAATAATATATATTACATTTGCAGATGAGTCTAAAAAGCTGGGTGAAAAAGAAAGGCAGACTGGGACAATGGAGGAGCTGAGGTTAGTGAAGCAAATTAGGGAAGCAAACTTTCAAGCTATTGAGAATTTTCTTTTGGATTTGAATGCATAATGCTAGGTGATATTATTTGAACATTACAAATACATGTATATAGGGTAATTTGAAGGAAACAAATACGATTTCTAGCATTTCTTACTTGTTGTTTAAGTGCTCAAGTTTATTACAGAAAATACAGGTAGACCAAGTGAGCGAGGAAAGAGAAGTGACAGAGAAGCAAGGAGAACAAGAGAGAGAGGGTACAGTGGTAGATCCTGAGAGGTGTTTTGCCCATGATTGCAGGAGATTTAATTTTTGAACAATGTGTCTTGTGTAAAAAACAGTGTGTAGTGTTTTGAAAGAAGTGTGTTGGAGAATTTCAAACACAGTGCAAAGCACTTATTGTGTTTGTAGGGTTGGTGCTTGTGTTTTGGGCATGGTCACCAAAGTTAGAGGTTGTGATGCTTTGGGCATAGCAACCACTATTAGTGTTTAAGCATTAGGCAAAAATCTGTAAATAAATTGTGCAAATTATTTTTGCGTTGTGGCATTTTTTGTTTAAATATTAATTTCTATACAAAAATGTCAAAATCTGTAAATGAAGACACAAAAGGCAAAGTTACAACACCAATAATCCTATCTACAGTAATACACAGGACTGTGTGAATAGGATTTAAGTGCATATTCTCCTCTCAAAGTGCACCAGATTCATGGATTCCAATGTACAGGGTGCAAAAAAAGTTCGGCCGGGGGGGCATGCCCCCGGACCCCCCTAGAGGGTTCGGGGGCCACAGCACCGCTGCTGAAAAAAATCCTGCGGGAAACACTGCATGGACATATAAAGAAAGCCCGGCAGAGAGGTGGGAGGGGCCAGCCAGATCGCATAAATTTCATTTTTCATTTTCATTTAACTCTTATTTATCCTCGAGAGACAAATATAGGTCATCCTGAGACCAGAGGACAATCAGTGTATTGAGGCTTGCTACAATAAATGATCTGAACGGGTTTTTCAGCAAACATCTAAAAAAATAAGTATTAGGGACTACTTAGACCATATAAAATTGACAGCAAAGTGCATAATATGTGAGCTTTAAGGGTCATTGTCCCATTGAAAAATAAATCTAGGCCCAATATGATGACTCCCAGATGGTACTCCATGCCTCACAAGAATGTTGTGGTATACTCTATGATGCCATCTACTTTCACTAAGTCTTCGGTTACTGTGGCTGACATGGCACTCCACACCATAATACTATGCCTCCATGTTTAACTGTTGGCAAGAGACACTCATTTTTATATCTCTGCCCCTCCCTACATCGAGCAAACATTTTTCGCCTTTTGCTAAAATGTTCGAACTTCGACTTATCAGTCTACAACACTTAAGACCAATCTTCCTTTGTCAATTTCTTGTGTTCTTTTTCAAATTTAAGGCATTTCACTCTTTTTTACTCTTTCAATAAGGGTCTCTTTGCTGCTATTCTACAAGTTCTTCTTCTTCCAGTTACCGACGCAGTTCTTAAAGACACTGTTGCACCTATAGTCATTGTGGTGTTGATCTCCTCACAGTTCTCATGAGGTATTTCTTCAGTACTGACTCATTTAGAGATGCTTTATTTGTTAGTCTGAAAGTTTTTTTTTTTTTTTTTTTTTTTTACTTTTGGTTTTAGTGTGAATTGCATCATGGTGGCCCAAAGTGTACTTTACAGTGCTTGTGTGAAATAGGCCTGACTCGTTTTTGGTAAGGGAAATGACCTAAATCTCTTTATCATGGCTCTATTCTATGTTTCATAGAGCATAGTGATGACTTTGTTGATATTTAAGTTGTTTTATGGGTATTATAATGGCCAATTCAACAAAAACAACTGGAATGCCAAGTGTTCTAATCATTTTGGCCAGCACTGTAGTGCCGTTAAAGCCTGTGTGGCAGTGTACAGTATGATCTGGGGTTGCTTCCGTTGGTCAGGTCTAGGTTCTAAGCAACCTTGTGCCAAATAAAGCTCATCAAAATGTGTTACGTATACAGTATGTGCCGTAATCAAAGCTAAAGATGGTCCAACAACATTTTTGACTTTTTTTTGGCCTCAAGAAGATTATTTGGACCATTTTCAGGAATATACTCATACCTTGTTGCTGTACATGAGCTGATTAACACCGATCTTGTTCTTGTAGTTGTCTATATCAAAATGGATGTCCTGGTACATTCTCCATTCTTCATCAGAGAGTGAAGCCACAGCCTCTCTGATTCCAGGTATCAGGACCTTACCACTGGGGCTGATCATTGTGTCTAGATCAAGTATTAACAATAGAATATTATTGCTGTGGTTCTCCCAACCGGCTACCAAACTTCCTTGGTGGCTAAGGGGTAAGGAATGACCTTGTGAATGAATAATGGAGTATACCACTAAAAATGCTAAAATATGCTCACCAAGAATGCCAATGAGGTCAGTCATTGGTTCGATCACAGTGCCTCCATAAACGCCAGAATGTAAGTCCTGTTTAGGTCCTTGGACCTTCAAACACACATTAGGGAAAATGTTACAGCATGTGACAACCAGGTGCAGAGTGTGTGTATGAGCAAGGATAAGGTACAACATTTAAAACAATACATAATAGTTTGGATCTCTGTTTCTGGTAGAATCGTTACACAACCTCGGCAAAGAAGTAGCAGTTTCCTCTGGTGCCGTAGGTGAGGGCCGGCCGTCTGCTCAGCCAGCCACAGTCTGAGATAACGATGTAATCCACGTCAGAGAAGAAGGTGTCTCTCTGGGCCAGGATCATAGCGTCCAGGCCATTAGAGCCCGTCTCCTCCATGCCCTCAATGACAAACTTCACATTCACTGGCAGTTCCTGGTGAACAGAATGCAAGATGGTGCTACTACTGTTAGATATGTTTGGTAGAAAGTGGCAGTTACAGCAAGTGGACAATGAGCAGTAGGAAAATTATCTAATCATTGATGACAAGCATGCCTTTTTATGAAATTGTAATGGGGTTCTAACATGCTTTGCGGACTAACATGAGTCATTAGCTTCATGTAAGACACATCTTGTCACTCCCACACAATTCCTTCCCCTTAATACATCCAGCTTCTGGCTGAGGCACCCTCTGGAGCCACCACCCACGGGGAGAACCACAGGGGACAGATGCGCTTACAGTGAATTCCAGGGGCTAAACAGAATGGGCCCAGGTGGATGTGGAACCTCATCTCTCTGTTTGGGAAAGAGCGAGAACTTGTGAGGGAAGTCTATGCAAAGTCTTGGTTCAGAAACCCTTCTTTTGGAGATGGGTTGGACCCTATACTTCTGCTTTGTGCCGCCTCGTTGGAGTTTATTCCAGTAGACAAGAGTGTTGCCTCCCTATACCTACAGGTTATGGGGGCCTGTTGTCTGCTTATGCACCGAACAGCAGCTCAGAGTATTCGGCCTTCTTGGAGACCCTGAATGGAGTTCTGCATGGGAACACGGTAGGGGACTCCATAGTTTTGCTTGGATACTTGAACAAACAAGTTGGCAGCGTAGCGGCACCTTGAGAGGCATGACTGGCATGAACGGCTTTCCTGACCTAAACAAGTGATAATTTGTAATTGGACATCTTTGCTAGTCATGGATTTTCTGTAACGAACACCATGGTGGAACACAAGGATGCTCATAAATGTACTTGGTACAAGAGCACCCTAGGCCAAAGGTTGATGATCGATTTGGGATCTTATCATTTGATCTGAGGCTGCATCTATAGGACACTCTGGAAAAGAGAGGGGCCAATCACAATCTGGTGTTAAGCAGAAACCCTTGACCAGCATGGTGGACCATGGTGTTCATGGAAGCTGTCCAATTGAATTAGAAGTCCTTCCGAGATATGTTTTCCCGGGAACTCCGGAGGCAATTGCACCATATGAGCCTTTGCTGTGGAAGAGGCAAAGCATAAGGTGAGGGTTGAGTTCAAAGAAGCAATGGAGAAGGACTCCCAGTCTACTACAAAGTACATTTGGAATACCATCCGACACCTCAAGAGGTGGAAACAGGGAATGATGGGACACTTGTGATTGCAACTGAGGAGTTAATGGGGCGGTAGAAGGAGCATTTTGAGGAACACCTAAACTCAACTAATCCACCCTCTATTGTAGAGGCAGAGCTGGAGGCTACATTTCCCTGGTGGAAATCACTGAGGTAGTCAACAAGAACGCCAGTGGAAAAACCCTGGGGATTGATGAGATCCATCTAAAAATTTAGAATACTTTGGGGGGATGGGCTGTCTTAGATGACACATCATCTGACAGGGGTTTCCCCTGTTCAAAAAGGGGGACCAAAGGGTGATTGTCAGTAGCAGGGGTATCACACTACTCAGCCTCTCTGGTATAGTCTACTCCAAGGTGCTGGAAAGGAAGGTCCGGCGCATAGTCAAATCTCAGATTGAACAGGAACTATGTGGATTCCGTTCTTACCTTCAAGTGCTTTGTGGATCTGTAGAAGGCTTATGATCTGGTCTCCCTCGGTACAATCAAAGTGAGAGTTGTATCCGGGTTCTTTGCAGTACTGTGATTTGGTTAGGTATGGGATTCAGTGGGAGTTGCCCTCTTCCAGGGCTGAGCTTTGTCACCAACCCTGTTTGTTATATTCATGGACAGGATATCACGGACTGAGGATTGCATTGCTGCTTTCCGTAGATCCTGATGGATTGGTTTACAGAATGCTAAACGGCAGGTTTGAAGATCATTAGCTCTAAATTTGATGACATGATTCTCAGTAAGTACGGAATGAGAAGTTACCGCTTGTGAAGGAGTTCAAACACCAGAGTCTTGTTCGCAAGTGAGGGGACATTGGAAACTGAACTAGTTGAGTTGTCATACACAGTTAGAGGGCCGGTTCGGAGCAGGTGACTAATCGGGAACCAGTTCTTTGCTTTTCTACAGCGAGAGAACCAGTGCAAATACGCTGGATAAGTTGCGTTTGGTTCACAGAGCAAAGAGGCAAAACTTGTCGGCAATGTACACAGACTTATACAGTGATACAACATTGGTATTGTACATTTTTAACTCTCACCATATTGAGGGTCTGGTAAGCCTCCACAGCATGGATCCAGGCTAAAACCGGGGCCTTGTTGTCTGATGCTCCTCTTCCATAAAGGTTTCCTACATGCACAATAATCTAAAATTAGTTTGATAAAATAATACGATTTTTTTTAAATGTTGAGTATAACAGTTGGAGAATAAGCAATGGTAACACTTTAGAACAAGAGTACATTAATTAACTGTTAGTTAATGCTTAGTCTGGCTGAACCGTTTCCGCCAGCGTCTATTAGCGCTGGCGTCGGCTAACTACGCTACGCCTCCATTTCCTGTTGCTGGCGGTCCCGTATTGAGCTCCCCCTCAAACTAGGAAACAATTCGCTCACAGTCAACCTGTGTGCTTCTGTGCAGTGCTCTCCCTCCCTCTCTCTCTCTCACACACACACACACACACACACACACACACACACACACACACACACACACACACACACACACACACACACACAGGGTGTGAGAAGACACATTACTGTAGACAGAAATAATACTGTAGACAGAAATAAAGTGTGGCGATACTTCGGGATAATAATATTGGCGGCGGTGGTCCGGGACGCAGCCTAGCTTAGCATTGCCTAGCTGTCCAACTTCATTATACAACTTCCCCGGGGCAGGAATACCCTCATAAACTGTGGAAAATGAAGCGTGGGGGTTTGAATTGAGCACCGGACCTTATAACCAGATATATTAAGATTCGCCGTTCCCTTTCTTTGGTGATTTACAGGACAACGGGCCGCCGATGATAATGTTACCAGAGATAACTGCGTGACTACGTGGCAAGTTAATTCCGGTTAAGTTATCCCGTGAGCTCTTCGGGGGCTAAAGTGTATGGTGTCTTGACATGCTGGTTAGAAAGCAACACACTATGTGTATTCCTTTTGTCTTTAATAGTTTTTTTGTGGCGTTTGCGGGTTAGATTTAGCCATTTCTCTGACAGCCTCTGGACGTGAAGACGTTCCATCAAAATAAGTTCTCCCCCCGACACTATTTTGCAGGACACCGCTGCTGTTTCCCTGGGTTAGCCCCGCCCTAGATGATTGTGATTGGTTTAAAGAAATAAAAACAGACCAGCCCAGTTTCCCCCCGAATAGACGGCTCTAAACAGAGTGCTTCCAGACCATACTACTTGCTGTAGTTTGGTCTGGCTTTGCGAGACTAGTTAATGCTTAGTTAATGCTAAATAAGCATTAACTTAGCATTGACTAACTGTTAATAACTGCTTAGTTAATGCTTAGTTAGAATTAACTAAGCATAAACTAACTATGCTTGATGTGGCACAAAAAAGAAAGAGGAATAGTTGATGGCAAAGCTATCACTTTTTGTTGTTGTTGAGCAAGACAGAGTGTGTGTGTGTGTGTGTGTGTGTGTGTGTGTGTGTGTGTGTGAGGGAGAAAGAGAGGACGAGAACTATATTCCTGATTTAACAGGGTTAAACTAGAAGAAAAGCATCAGATTATTGTGGTTTCATGAGGTTAAAAATGTTTTGTCTCTGTTTTGTATATCCTTTGTTCTATCCTTGTCTTTTTGCTCTTATGAATTATGTCTTTTTTTGTTGTTATGTTGAGGAAGCTGGGAAAGGGGCAGGGGGGGTTGGAGGGGTTAAGAAGTCATAATAATTTGGAAAAACTGAAAATGCCTTCAACTGTAACTGTTTGTGTATGTACAGCATACTGCCTCATTTTCTTTAAAGAGGACCTATGATGCTTTTTGACTTTTATGACCTATAAACGTTGTTATGATGATTCATAGTCATGCTTAACCATACTAAATTATCAAATAATGACTTACATGCATTTCGACATATTCCCTGCTGACCGTCTGGGGTGTCTGTGCAGAGCACTAAACACTATTCTAGCCAGTCGAGAAGTCACGTGTTCAAAGCGGTCTACCCTTTCATAATTTGTGACGTCGCATAAAACTTTGTGACGTCTCCACGCGGATGTTTCCATGTATGGTAATGCTGTCACTTCCCTGTTCGCGTCTGCCTCGCGCCCTTATAGGTCCATGCTCGCGCTTCCCGCCACTGAAAGTGTTCCGGAAGGAAGGTAACCAATCACAACGGAGTGGGGTTTGCAGGAGGGGGGGAGGGTAGCGGAGATGGCCGAAGCACAGGCGGAGGGAGCCGAAGCACACACACTCAAGTGTTGACAGGATGTGCTGGATCGCCAAAATAAGAGAAAGAGCTTCCCGAAAATCTACATAGTTTTTTGTGATGTGATTCGTGTCAGGTTGCTCTATAGCAGTGTAAAACAAGAAATTAAGACCAGAAAAGTAGCATAATAGGTCCTCTTTAATAAAATTCCGACCAACTGTCCGCTAGCGCCTCAGAGGTTTTATTTTTTTACTCGCATGTCATAAACTCAAAGGTCCGGTAAGGTGTGCAGCTTGAGAAGCTTTCACATTAAATCAATGTGTCATTCTGAATGTATTTTAAAGGAAAGAGATGTAGTAGATGTATGATGCTGATGTAGGCTATAATTAAACATGCAGTAGGCTACTGTCCAAATTGTAGTAGTATGATCGCCAGTTTTTATTTAGGATCTGTCACTTTCTGACTGAACAGCCTCATGGAAATTATATTTTACAATCGTTCATGTTATAAACTATAACTATATTAAGCTAAAAGAGACTCCATATTTTCTTCCCTTTCTGGGCAGCTGGCATATAAGTGCTGCGCTGTAAAATAGTCAGCTTAATAAAGTCATCTTCAGTGATTTTATTAAAGTTGAAAACCCAAACTATATATATATAAAAAAGTAGCCTATCTTTACTCTCTCTCTCTCTGTCTCTTTCTGTCTTTTCTTGCCCGTAAGGTCTGCATAATAATAATAATAATAATAATTCATTTTATTTAGAGGGCGCCTTTCTTAGCACCCAAGGTCACCTTACAGGGCAGTTTAAAAACAAAACAAACAAAATCAGCAATCATAAAAAACACAAGAACAAGATACATTGAACAATTTACATAAGTGGGGTGAAATGGGTTAAATGGAATATGTCAGATTAAAAAGATGTGTTTTGAGACGGGACTTAAAAGTGGAAAGAGTGTCAGAATTACGGATGTCAGGTGGGAGGGTGTTCCAGAGGTGGGGGGCAGATCGGCTGTATGCCCTGGACCCCATGGTAATAGATGTCCGCATTAATTTTGACAGCCCTAATATATACATATTTTTCTCCAAATAACAACCACATTAGTTAAACCCTCGTTAGTTCTTCTAATCTAAACATGATTGAAACATAAATATTGAAATGATAACTTTAACCCATTGATGACAGCTGCTGCGCGATGCCACATTGTATCTCCTGCCTGATGCTGCGTCACGCAGCATTGTTACTTTATCTAATTTTCATGGCTTGTGCAACATAGAATGCACCGTCATTGGTTCAAATACACATGAGGTGGGTTTTCTTGATTTTTTAAGACCACATGACCACCCAAAAAATGTGTGGTTTGACGAAAATCACGCCAATCGAAAAATTAATAAATAAATAATAATAAAAAAATACGCCAGCTGTGTCGGCGATAGTGTATTACAGAACAGTTAGTGGCGTTCGGAGCGCAGAATCAAGGTCTACTATAGGCTACTGACGAAAATCACACAACACATTGCATCTAATTATTAACAATATTTATGAATTTAGGCTATTTTTTTTTATTTTTATTTTTTTTTAACCTTTATTTATACAGGTATATCCCATTGAGTCCGAAGACTCTTTTGCAAGGGAGACCTGTTCCCATTTACACGTTACTATTCACACACCGATAGCAGGCTAACTATCAACATTCACACGAGGCAAGGTGGGTGAAGTGTCTTGCCCAAGGACACAACAACTATGACACAAGTGGCAGGGCAGGGGATCGAACCTCCAACCCTTTGATCATCGGCCAACCCGCTCTGCCACCTGAGCCACAGTCGCCCATTTTGCTGCTCCAACTCAAATTCAGCCCAGCCAGGCGATAGTTAAGTTTCAGTTTCGTTTTCATCTCCGTGGTATACAGCCGTTTGGACCAGCTGATCGGCTCCCGACAGCAGGAGTCAGTCTGCGTTCCAGTTGTACTGGGAAGTCGGATTTATGGTGCCAGTGATAACTGAACTAAATAATAAAATAAAGCTATCTTCTCCTTCCTATAGCTGTCTATCTTTATCCCTCCACTGCACACTCAGTCACTACTATCCATGCTAAAAGGAAGCAGGATTATTTTTAAATATTTTATATTATTTATTCATTTTTTCTCCCCCATCTAATTTTGACGATTTTTAGAAAAATTTGTTGGTTTGTAAGCGCTAAGGGAGCATGTTTAAATAAAACCTGTGAACCTTAACTTTTAAATGTATTTTATTTCATGTTTCTATGTGCTACACAGGCTTAGACATTAAGGTTTTGGTAGACTTTACAATTCATACTATTTTTTCAGAAAACCCTCAGGCATTAAGGACATGCATCCTAGATTGCCATAGTCATCAATGGGTTAAGGCTGTTACCATTAATGTCAGTCAGGTTGTAGGGATCCGTTGCCCAGCCATCCTTTAGCTTCGCTGGCTGGACGTCCACATGACCGTAGACACACACTGTGTGTTTGCTTGGGTCATTGCCAAACCGAGATGTCACCACTTTAGGCAATGCTAACGTCTGCCCATCGGGAAGCTGCAAAACATTAAATGAGAGCACACATCGACATGTACAGTGTTACATATAGTTAATGTAGTTTCTTTCTTGATATTTTGGATTTTCAGGTTGCTCTGCTATGGAACCATAAAGTGCAGCAAGTGCTTACTTTACATGTTGCAACAATAGACTTAGCAGTACTGAATTAGTTACAGATAGACAATCTCAATCCATAATTGCTTATTTCTCAATTATCAGAGAAAATATCTATTTTTTTATATTATATATTTTTTTTTTCCACAGAGTGTATAACACTTAAACAGCAACAACTTTACAGGAAGGCAGTGGTATGTAAAAGTGTTGCTATTTTTCCATCAGTATAGTTGGATGTTAAGGGCCATCAGCTATTTTACTATTCACAGGACACTTTAATGCAGTTAAAGCTCATGTTATGTTTGCCCTAATAACTGGTGTGAGGCTTTGATTGTTGACCTCTAGACTGACACTATGAGCTACATTCACAAAGAATGGATTGCGTGCTCCATGATTTCCTCAATCCTGTTTTAGCACCTTATTCACAAAATAATTTGCACTAGTTATATATGCCGGTGGAAACACTTGCTCAAAGTTCGGCAGTCGAGTGCAATGTTCTCTCCTTTTGCGTTTAACTGAGCATAAAAAAAAGCATAAAAATGCCCAAAAAATATATTTAAAAAAAAAAGATATTAAGCTCATAATTCATTTCTACCCCCTTAACTTAAAGGTAGTACCGCTGATTAAAATAAAACATACACTCAAATATAACCAAAACTTTAAATATCTTATTATGAACCAGTGTCCGAGAGATTTAAATAACTTATCACCAAAGACACTGCTTCTCTACTGCTTTTTTAAAGAAGCATTACACCTATATTATTGAAACTGAAATTAAATTTTAACTTAATTTAGGCACTTGTCTGTAACTGTTAAATGATGTATAAAAAAAAGATTAAACAATATTGTGGTAATTTCCCATTTATCTATGTTTTATTTGAT
The DNA here is from genome assembly GCA_949357725.1 of Hyperoplus immaculatus. Taxonomy (NCBI): domain Eukaryota; kingdom Metazoa; phylum Chordata; class Actinopteri; order Uranoscopiformes; family Ammodytidae; genus Hyperoplus; species Hyperoplus immaculatus. Next base: position 304,767 of record OX442353.1, read on the forward strand.
TATCAACTCTATTTTTATTTAACACTACATTTTTATAAGCCATGTTTTTACCTTAAAGCCACTACGAGTAAGTTGGCACGTTGGCGACACCTTTGAACAAAAGCGGTAGTATTTTAACGACGCCAGCTGTCGTGAAGCTGTTTTCTAGCTCGTGCAGGGAGTGCAAGATTCAAATAATCAGGAAGCAATATGGTGCGTGTCCGTGTGTTGAAAGTGTGGAGGGCACCGGACTCTTTTCGGCTCTGTGAGTCTATGGGTGACACAGCATCAACTAATGGCAGTAAGTGCTAAACACACCTGATTGCAATGAGTTGATGCATTGTCACCTCTCACGGAGCTGAACGAGTCCGTGTCCTCACACCAAGCGAATGAACGAGAGATGGCAGTTAGTTAGTATGGATCACGATGAGGTAATGTGTTTATGTTGTAAATAATGAATATTTCAGATGAATAATGGTCATCTGATGATGCTGGTGAGGCAAAGTAAACTTTGTTTTAGTAGGCTACCGCTCATTCATTTAGGAGTTAACACTGCAGTCTAGGTTCGCTGCGTGAAATTGTGTATACGTTGGCAACATCCTCCCGCCCGCCTATCACTCTCCCTTTTAGCTTTTCTTCATTGCATTTTCTTTTTTTTCTTTGATGGTTCAGCCCCGTTATCAGTCATTATGAACAAACAACTGTCTCAAACAAGGCTCCCGCTCCCCTTCCCTCACCTGGAGCCATAGGCTTCTCAAATCGCGTTCCTGCGCCGCACTGAAATCTGCGACCAATACGGATATGTGACCATAGAGCATGCACGCGTGAACCGAAAATCGGACTGGGTGTACGACCAGATCAAATGCAGTAATAAAAACTATATAAAAAGTCTTTCTTTGCACAGATGGTCTCGTTTGCTGTTAAAGGTAATTTATGATTATGAGAGGAAACATGAGGCTGTTTAAAAGATATTTAAATGTTACTCGTTGCTGCTTTAATAGGACTAGATAATGACTGGCACAATGAACTGAGTAAAATATTTAAATATGATTTTTATTTGTTATTTATTGAAATTGTAGTCTCAAAATCAATGTTTTTGCAGTGCACTCCTCTCCCTCTCACTTTTGCATGTAGGCATTGTGACCTAAATTTGACCTAGTAGTGATTCCATATTATTGCTCCCAGCACCTGAGTTCGCATAAAGATGTGATGAACATATTAAGGATCTTTGGACATATTTCCTTCATCTGTCAGCCAAGGATAACACTGTTGAAAACAGTGTGTTAATGGTGCCTGTGGCAATTAGCGCTGGTCTTGGTGAATTAGGTGGTATTTGTAACAAGGCTTGTTTTGCACAGAATTTTTGAATATTCCCTAATTTACATATGCAAATGAACAGGTTCACCCAGGATGCTGTCCGCAGCGCAATTTGAGTGAAGTTTGCGTGCATTTCCCCCTTTGCGCATGCTTTGTGAATTGGACGTTATAATTTTCTATAGTTTAGCGCCCGCAAAAGTTTGGGAAGCAGCTTTGATGTCTTAGTCAGTAATGAGGAGGAAGATTTAGTCTCTGCAATCTTTCCGAGAGGGGTCTGGCTGCACACTTCCACCGCAGGCTCATCCGTTGCAGACCTCCACTGGGAGGCTCACTTCCACTCTCAGGCTGCGCATGAGCAAGTTGTTTGAAGTTTGCCTAAACTGCGCATGTGCAAGTTTGTTGAACGTAGCCTACACTGTTTGGATTAGTCAGTGATTAGCATTAGGTGATTCAAAAACTCTGATTTGTATTTGACAACAGCTGGGTTTTATTCAGGCTCCAACCAGCACATACAGTTAATGGGACGGGAAGGGTACGGACAGTGAAAGAAAAATTGGTTAGCCCTGATTAGCTCCTTGCTTGCAAATCAGACTAAAGCTAAGCCTGGTAATAAAAACTGGACCATGGCCATTTGGCCATGGTTTTTCTTAAACGGTTTGTTAATACAGATAATTCCACGGCAAGCCATAACGTCACGTAGCCTATGGTAACATCACCACAAGCAGTCTGTTGAGTTAACATGCTAACTAGCCTCTGAGCCGAGCTGAGAGCAGCCACACTGTTTAGGTTTTATTCTGTTGTAAAAATTAACATTTTAACGCAACTTTTTAAACTTTTTTTTAACAATTAAAGTACAATGATTAAGTTTTTTCCCCTTTTTTCTTCCCCCGAACACACCCCGCCCATATCCCACCCCCACACAATCCTGCATCAAAAAATCAGCACAAAAAACAATGTTAAAAATTACATAAACGAAATACACGCTACAAGAAACAAAAATAAACAATCAATATAAAAAAAACAAAAAAAAACATAAAGAAATAAAATTAAATCAAATAAAAGAGGGGAGGAGGTAGCTACTCTTGTTGTTTGTTGGTTTTTTTAAATAATTTAGGAAGGGGCGCCAAATTCTGTCAAATTTATTCTCGGATCCCTGGGTAGTATAACGTATTTTCTCTAAATTCATACATGACATAATGTCTCTAATCCAATGTGAGTGGGAAGGAGGAGCAGGATCTTTCCACTTGAGTAAGATAACCCTACGAGCAAGTAATGAGGTGAAGGCCAGTACCTTCAGCTTCACTTTAGGCAAGCCCGGATTTGGAGCAATGCCAAAAATTGCAGTGAAAGGGTTCGGCTCAATTTGATGCTGAAGTACTTCAGAAATTGTTTGAAAAACTGATGTCCAGAACTCAGTCAAGGTGGGACACAACCAGTACATGTGAAAGAGTGATGCCAGTGCGCTCTTACAGTTATCACAGGTCGGGTCTACATCGGGGAACATACGAGCTAATTTAGTTTTAGACATGTGGATACGATGTACTACTTTAAATTGCACAAGAGCATGTCGGGCGCACATGGAGGTAGAGTGTATCCGATCCAGGACTGAATCCCACATCTGTGAAGGCAGAACCTAGGTCCTGCTCCCACAGGGTTCTTATAGCTGCTAATGAGGGGCTATGCAACTTCGAAATAAGGTTGAAAAACACAGAAATTGAGCCTTTTAATGTGGGGTTTACAGAAAGAAACAAATCGACATGATTGGCTGGCGGTTTATAAGGGAATTGGGGAATTAACTTCTGCGTAAAATGCCTGATTTGCAGAATTCGGAAAAAATTAGTCTTTTCGATACCAAAATGTTTTGTCAATTGAGAAAAACTAGCAAATAGATCATTAACAAATAAATCACCGATGCATTTTAAGCCTTTTTTATGCCAGATCTTGAATGCACCATCCACCGTCGAGGGAGTAAACGATTAGCTGCAATTGGGCTGAAAAGTTAAAAATTCTGCATTCCAAAATTCTTCCTAAATTGGGTCCAAATTCGAAGGGAGTGCTTAATCACAGGACTACTGTTGGGAATAGCCGAAGAGAGTGGAAGTGCGGCGCTTAAGAGGGCAGATAGAGACAATGGGCTAATAGCGCTGGACTCCATTGTTACCCAGTCGTCAAGGTGAAAATGCACCCAATACACTAAAGAACGGATATTAGCAGCCCAGTAATAGTATTGGAAATTAGGGAGGGCCATTCCACCTGTTTGTTTGGGTCTTTGAAGAAAAGCTTTCCGTAACCGAGGGTGCTTACCATTCCAAATATAATTTATCATTAAAGAGTCAAGGGCCTGAAAAAAGGATTTGGGATGAAAGATGGGGATACATTGGAATAGATATAGGAACTTTGGGAGTAATGTCATTTTAATTGTATTTATTCTACCTATGAGAGAGAAAGCCAGAGGAGACCACTTCGATAATATTTGCTTCGCCTGATCCAATAATTTGAGGAAGTTCGATTTAAATAGGTTTTTAAAATTTCTGGTAAAACATACCCCAAGGTAACTCAGCTGATCTGTCACCACTTTGAGTGGGAGAGCTGTATAATCAAGTTTAAGAGCTTCTTTATTAATCGGAAAGAGTTCGCTCTTACTCAAGTTAAGTTTATAGCCATAAAACTGACTAAAGACCTCCAACACAGAAAGTGCCTCCGGTAAAGAGGTGGCTGGCTTGGCGACAAACAAAAGTAAGTCATCGGCGTATAATGATACCTTATGTTCAATTCCTCCTTTCCATATCCCCTGAATCTGTTTGTTACCGCGAATGGCAATCGCAAGTGGTTCGATTGCAATAGCAAAAAGAAGCGGGCTCAAGGGACAACCCTGCCGGGTCCCACGGTGCAGATCAAAACTACTTGAGTAACGGCTGTTTGTTAATACTGAGGCAGAAGGGCATGCATATAATAATTTAACCCAAGAAGTGAAAACAGGACCCAAACCGAATTTTTCAAGGGTGAAAAACAAATAATTCCATTCTACTCTATCAAATGCTTCTTCAGCACCCATAGAAGCGAGGCATTCTGATTCAATATTTCTGGGGGAATATAAAATGTTCATTAGCTGGCGGATATTATAAAATGATTGGCGTCCCTTTATAAACCCAGTTTGGTCGGGGGATATGATAGAGGGGAGAACATCCTCCAATCTGTGGGCGAGAATTTTAGCAAGTATCTTCACATCTGTATTTAATAGTGAAATTGGTCGGTATGATGCACAATCTAGAGGATCTTTATCCTTTTTTAACAACAGGGAAATACAGGCCTGATAGAAACGAAGGCGGGAGTTTACCTGAGTCAAATGAGTCTGAGAATACTGAACATAAAAAAGGTGACAATTCGGCTGAAAATTTCTTAAAAAAGTCAGATGGAAGTCCGTCTGGACCAGGAGATTTGCCTGATTGCATAGATGTTATTGCTGCATTAATTTACTTCTGAGTAATTGGTGCCTCAAGGCTATGTCTCAGGTCTTGAGAAAGGGAAGGCATGTTTAGGTTACTGAAAAAGGTTTCCATCACCGTTACGTCTACTGTACAATCAGAACTATACAAATTTGAATAGAATGTTTTGAACTTTTCGTTTATCAATTTCTGATCTGATGTTGTACACCCACTGTCTGTCCGTTTTCCAGGGATGAGTTGCTTCGCTCTAAATCCGCGCAGTTGATTGGCTAGGAGTTTACCAATCTTGTCACCATGCTCGTAAAAAGTACTTCTGCTCCTAAGCAACTGGTCAGCAACTTGACGAGAGGAAACAAGGTTGAATTCTGTCTGAAGTTTTAAACGTTCTTTGTAAAGTTCAGATGAAGGTGAATTAGCATATTGTCCGTCTATGTTCAGAATCTGATCAGCAATTTTGCAAGTTTGTTTCTGTTTTGTACACTTATTTTTGTATGCTGCAAATGATATAATTTCACCTCTCAAATAGGCTTTCAGGGCTTCCCAAATTGTTGCATTGGACACATCTGGTGTTTTATTTATACTCAAAAAAGTTTTGATATGTGTAGAGATGTGTGAAAGAAAACTCTCATCTGTGAGCAACAATGGATCCAGTCTCCACTGCCTTCTTGTATACTCAACGTCAGAGAAAGCCAGTTGAAGGAGCAGAGGAGCGTGATCTGAGATCACAATACTTTCATAAATGCATGACTTTAGGTCTGACATCAATGAATTATCAACAAAAAAATAATCAATTCGGGTGTAAGTATGGTGGACATGTGAAAAGAATGAATATTCTCTTCCTGTGGGGTATAAAAACCTGTATGGATCAGAGAGGCTATAATCAGCAAGAAATGATTTGATATAACCTGCAGATCTGCTAAGAGTGGCAGGTTTGGGGGAAGAGCGATCTAAGACTGGATCTAGATAACAATTAAAATCCCCACCAAGAATAAGAGAATGGGAATTAAGATCAGGGAGTTGAGAAAAAAATCTGTTAAAGAATTCTACATCATCGACGTTAGGCGCGTAGACGTTGGCCAAGATGACTGACTTATTGTGAAGTTTGCCTGAGACAATAATAAAACGTCCATTTTTATCTGATATAATGTTTGAGGACTCAAAAGGAATATTACTATCAATAAGGATAGCTGTGCCCCTAGCCTTACCCCTGAAATTAGAATGAAAAAATTGTCCACACCAGCATTTACTTAATCGCCCATGGTCAGAGTCATGTAAGTGGGTTTCTTGAAGGAAAACTATTCCAGCCCTGAGCCGTTTTAGGTGGGTTAAGAACTTACCCCTTTTCACTTGGTGATTTAGCCCCTTGACATTCCAACCAATTAAATTAACATTGCCCTTCATCTAGCTCAGTTATAGTGAGAATAAAAAGAGTTGCTCCGATAAGAAAAAGAGTAGCAAAATACAGAGGGAAAGAAAAACACACAAAAAAAAGGAAAACACAAATAACTGAAAACACAGCAGGTGATCAGCTAAACCCTCAGTTAACACCAACCCATCCCACCCCGAACCCACCCCATATATTGCTCTAAACAGCAAACCCCAAAATACCCTTACTAGTCTCACAACAAACATTCCAAGCCTTAACTTCCTGACCTGTGCTAGCTTCCCACATAGGTCTTGTACATTTCACCCCATAACAGCTAGTAACACTATGAACAATCCAGCAAACTGTCAAAATGACAACACACTAAACAAAAATACCATGCTCACCCAGCAGATTCAAAATACAAAAAAAAGAACAAGGCGTGAGTTAGACAAGCTCTCCAAATGGCAAAAAAATAATAATAAAAAAAAGAAAGAACAGACACGCTAATCCAGCCATTTTAAAATAGAGATACAAATAAAATAAAAAAGCGAGTGAGCTAGACAATACGTCAAAATGACAAGCAACAAAAATGTCACGCTCACCCAGCTGATTTACTCATTTTTAAAAAAGGGAGAAAAAATGCGTGTAGTACCATCAGTCTGAGAGTTTGGCTGGGGATATGAAAAGAGCATTTGTCCAAATTTGTATACTCACAGCAGGCAATCGTATTTACTGCGGACTCACACCCAATGTAGATATGTAGTTAGATGCTTCAGAGACGGACCGCAACCACCTTCTCTCGCCGCTCTGGAGAGTAATGCGAAGCTTCGCAGGGAATAGGAGAGAGGGACGGAGAGCCATGGCCCCCCTGTATTCAGCCCGCTGCTTCACGACCTCCGCACTGTAATCCTCGTAGGACCGGAGCTTGTGGCCGTGGTATTCCAGCTCGCCCTGTTTACGTGCCTCTCTCATGATCAAGTCTTTAATCTGGTATCGGTGGAGGCGGATGATGACGGGTCGCGGTCTCTCACGCGGGCCCGGTTTGGGTGCCAGAGTGCGGTGAGCTCTGTCCAGTTCCGGGGGAGAAGGGAGAACTTGATCACCAAAAACCTTGACGAGGAGCTCGGAGAAAAAGGCGGTGGGGCGTGCACCCTCAAGTGACTCTGGTAAGCCCACAATACGAACGTTCTGTCTCCTGCTTCTCCCTTCCAAATCCGATAGTTTAGATTTCAGCGACTTGTTGTCTTCCTGCAGTGAAGAGCACGTAGCCTCAAGTTGCTCCAGGCGTCCGCAAACAGTTTCTGCATTCTCCTCGAGATCGGTTATACGTTTCCCATGGCCTGAGACCACGGCCTGGATGTTGTCTAGCTTAGTGACCATTCTGTCGAACGATGACTTGAACTCCGCGGCTATGGCTGCTCTATGCTGCTCAAGCAGGTCCGGAATGGAAGCCATTGAGCTAGCACCAACGTCAGTGCTACCCACGCTGTCCGAGGACATATCTGACTCTGCTGAATCTCTTTTTGCTCCTTTCTTTCCTCTGGGCATTTTTCCAAATCAGTGCTAGTGTTACCGGCAATACAAGCACAAAAAAAAAATCAATGAAAATGTAATCAGTTTTAATCAGTTAAGTCCGAAATAGTCAGTGGGAGCTAGAGAGCGAACTCACATACTCCATGCTCTGCAACCCGGAAGTTAACTCGGGGTTTCAAACGGAAGTCCCGAGGTTGCTGCTTGAAAAATATCAAGTAATCAGAACTATCAAATAAAAAAATTACAAACGTTTAACCGGAAGTGCCTATACTTGATTTTATTTGATAATTTCCGCTTCACATAATGTATCGCTTTACTTCCTGCCTGACAGTGGAGGTGAGCCTGACAGTAGCGGTCTGCAATGGAAAGCCTGACAGTGGAGGTCTGCAGCCAGACTCTCTTGACCCTTCCTGATGAGAACCAACATCTCTGTTTGAAATATAGAATATTTACTGTCAATTAGGGTGATGATTATATACAAAGTTCTGATATCTTGTATAGTAGAATGTATGAAAGGTAGGGGGGGTTCAGTTTGCTCTGTTACTGACTTCTTGTTCTCCAACATCCACCAGCTCTACAGTCCCACCCATCAGCCTTAGCTTCTGAGCCGTCAACTCCATCATGCGGTGTAACTCTGGTCTCTTCAAGACATTGCTGGAGTCGCTTTCTATTGCAACCCAGTCCCGTAGTGCCTAACACACACACACACACACACACACACACACACACACACACACACACACACACACACTTATATTTAGTCAGTGCGGAATGACCAGAATGTGTTCTTGATTAATTTTAAATCAAAGAATCTAAGGTAATAAAGTATGTATCAGAAACAGTATTTGCTCTTCATAAAAAGTGTGTTGTTTGCTGCCGCCTCTTGGGTACATTTGAAAAAATTAATTCCTGAACAGTGATACTGACAATAGCATGAAGCATATATAGTATGTGAATTGTCCTTGCAAAAAATCTTTGCAATTCACTTCCGTTACTTATGATCTAATTTATGGCCTTATGAGCAAGATAACCAAATAGTTTGGCTTTTAACTCACGATACACAACATCATGACTAATGATTGGAATTGTCACCTGACATTGAAACAATTATTTGGCACTCCTGCTATATCTTGAGACAAGGTGAGAAGGTGTGGAATGACTAATGACCGTATATTACCTGTTTTGTGTTGAAGCAACCATATTTATGACATTTTCTGTTCATCACTGTAAAACACAATAGCAAATAACTCCAAATTTACTATCTTGCTTTGTTGGTGCTGATTAAAGAACAAATAATTCAGATTAGCTTTACCATGGATATAGAGTGTTTAACTCAGATAAATCCATTGCACAATTATTTAGTTATTGGTGTTATTTGACATCCATGCAATCAGTTTACTTTCTTAACTCTAAGTACTTGGGAAGATTTACAGCATATTTAGTTGCTAGGATTTATGGTCCTAAAAACGACTACAGTAGATTTGTACCTCCACATATTCTTCTTGGTGGCTGTCAATGTACTGAATCAGCTCTGTATACTGGAAAGCATTGACAGCAGAAATGACCAGCAAGATGGAGGGCAGAACTGGAAGATTCATCTGTTGGGAGAGTCAGAAAAATGGAATGGAATGGCTGAATAAAATGCTATCACATCATCAGATTGTATTTGAGTGCACAGAATATTCCCCTATGGACCAGATTATCCTAGGCCTAGTGCATCCCAAATCACAAAAAAATGGGAAATGTTCAGATTATTTTTCATTATTGATTAATCAATTAAGAAATACTTTATAAAATGTTGAAAAGATGTCAGAATGATTTTTTGTTTCACCTGTATTCTGAAACACAAAGAAATTCAGTTTAAAATGGTATACAACAAAAAAATACAACAATTCCTCTCATTTGAGGACCTAATTTTCCCTAAAAAATTAGTGGGACAATTTATTTATTATCAAACTGGCCTGTAAATATTTTTCTTTTGACCAAAGGATCAATTAATCAAAGATTTGTCTGGCTAGAGTAAATATTAAAACCTCACACAGGGAGGATTTAATTCTAGAAGAAAATCATGAATTCCTTTATTTATTTAATGAAATGTTAGATCTTTTTTTAGATTTAAGGATATGCAGTGTAAAGAAATCCACCTTTAAACCCATCATCTACTGTATAATCTATGTAATGACAATATATAAACCCCTTCTCAGGTTTTTAAAACCCTGTACTTCCAAGAAACACATGTGAACACATTAACTTACTGTAAAGTTTATCACACTCATCTCTAAATATTTTCAATGTAAAACGTGAAGTTTTAGTGGATCAGTGGATAGTCCTACCTTTTCTCTGCTGAAGGTGTGTGTGACAGTCTCCTCAGACATGTAGACTATTGGACCTGTGCGGGACATTTATATACGCTCCCGTGTTATCACACTACCAGTGGTCCCTGGGGTTACACAGTCAAAGATTTCCTGACACAGTGCCAAGACCTTTGGCTAATTAATTTTGTTTTTGCTGACAGGCACAGGAATTAAACTCAGTCTATTGATCCCACTCCAAGAATGCACACAGGGGTTCAAAGGGAACAAAAGCAGCATGTTGAAATTAACAAATTCCTGTTGTTTGTGTTTTGGAATTTTAAAGCAAACCCCAGTAACACAAAAGTAGACAACTTTTTTGTTCCATATTAGGCAGGTGTCCCATTGTTCTGGACTTAAAGAGCATCTTTTATGACCTATAAACGTTGTAGTAATGATCTATAGTCATGTTTAACCATACTTAAGTGTCAAATAATGACTTACATGCATTTAGACGTATACACTGCTGACCGTCTGGGGTGGCTGTGCAGAGCGCTAAACACTAGGGACGCCGGTCGCGATTCACTTGTTCACATTTCCGGGATTTATCTACGTAGTGCAATCCGGATTTTCCATGTATAGTAATGCTGCAACGTGCTCAGACACGCTGCGGCCATGCCCCCACCTGCCAGCTCAAATCTGCCTGCACGCCGCTGAAAGTGTTCCGGAAGGTAACCAATCACAACGGAATGGGGTTGGCAGGAGGGGGGCGAGGGGGCTGAGAAGGACGAAGCCCAGTGTTGAAAGAGTATGCTGAAAGCCCCAAATGAGAGGAAGCCCAAAAATCTACATAGTTTTTTATGCTATGATTCGTGTCAGGTTGCTCTATAGGAGTCATTAATGAGAAATTAAGACCAGAAAAGTAGTATAATAGGAGATCTTTAATGTTGAGCTACTTGTATGCATTCCTAGTTGACATTCAGCTATATTACATTATGAGCCTAAAACAGGTTTGTCTAAAAAAATTATCCCATCACCTCTTCATGGTAATTGGATAAATTACCCTTGGTAAAAAACTTCCTGTCCTTTTTTTGCGTCCCAGTGTGAGACAGGACAAGCATGCGGATTTCTCTGACACACATGAAAACAAAACTGACGGGGTTTCAGTGCCTGCTCTCACTAATTCACTTTCATAGACTTGAGGACTTTTTATCAGCGTATTGGCTACCTTAATAGCAACTTTAAAAACGTGTTAACCCTGAAACAGTCAAGAGTTGAAAATGAGTTGCATGAGTTGAACTTTTTTTTTCATGTTGAAAAATATTTCCACATTCAAAATATATTTATATAAATTTTGGAATTTAATCATTTGTATCTTCCAGGATATGTTGCCCATTTAAGGTGTTTACAGAGCCAAAATGATAAACATATTAAGGTTTAATTTGATGAACAGAAATTATACATTGTTGTTTTCCTTGGTCATTTACATTACATACAATACTCTTGAAGTTGATTTATTCAGTTTTACTTATCCATTGACCTGCCGCCCATGTTCTTGGGCCCCACCTCAGGGATGTGGAACAGACCATCATAGGAGGGCTTTAGTGGGTACGGTGGCTATGATGATTTGAGATCAGACTGACTAAACGATGACAGATAACCTAAACCAATCATGTGACCTAGATGCTAATACCAGACAAGCTCCAGCACGCCCCCTTAAGGAGTTGGTATCTCCTGGTTCACGATGCTTGTTTTGTATTAATTCAATTCATTTCATAGTGCATGCATCTGTGAGGACATAATGTTTCTAGATAGTTAGAAGAGACTTTGAGGATTCTTATCTTTAAGGAAACTGATGGTTACATCTGTGCCCTGAATGTATGCTTAAACCAAAGTCACAAACGGGGGTACTGAACAGCCAGATATTTCCCTCCAGAGTAGACGAAGCTAAGGAAAATTAATATGGGACTGGCATTATTTTTTTATTATCAGACCAGAAGAATAAAACCTGACCATTAGGTCCTTTTAATTATAGCCAGGGGTTCATTCGGCAGTACTAAAACTGACAATAATTGTCAATAGCCTAAATAATAAAACTGTTTGCATTGAAGACGATTGCAATCAGGTAAACACTAATAAGCAACTGACTATGCACATCTTCAACATGTTACTGTTTAAATTGTTAAAGTGAAACTTGTTTACTGTAAGAGAAGGGATAAGAAAACGTTGTTTTTAACAACAATAATTACATTATATTGTATGAACTAGATAATTAATTAATGTGGTATTAATGTAAATATTTTGTACATACATACATACATCTTCAACCGCTTATCCGAAATCGGGTCGCGGGGGCAGCAGCTTGAGCAGGGAACCCCAAACTTCTCTTTCCCGGGCCACATCAACCAGCTCTGACTGGGGGATCCCGAGGCGTTCCCAGGCCAGTGTGGAGATATAATCTCTCCACCTAGTCCTGGGTCTTCCCCGAGGCCTCCTTCCAGCTGGACGCTCCTGGAACACCTCCCTAGGGAGGCGCCCTGGGGGCATCCTTACCAGATGCCCGAACCACCTCAACTGGCTCCTTTCAACGCAAAGGAGTAGCGGCTCTGCCCCGAGTTCCTCACGAATGACTGAGCTTCTCACCCTATCTCTAAGGGAGACGCCAGCCACTCTCCTGAGAAAACCCATTTCGGCCGCTTGTACCCGCGATCTCGTTCTTTCGGTCATTACCCAGCCCTCATGACCATAGGTGAGGGTAGGAACAAAGATCGACCGGTAGATCAAAAGCTTTGCCTTACGACTCAGCTCTCTTTTTGTCACAACAGTGCGGTAAAGCGTATGCAAAACCGCCCCTGCTGCTCCGATTCTCCGGCCAATCTCACGTTCCATTGTTCCCTCACTCGAAAACAAGACCCCGAGGTACTTGAACTCCTTCACTTGGGGTAAGGACTCATTCCCTACCTGTAGTAGACAAACCATCGGTTTCCTGCTGAGCACCATGGCCTCAGATTTAGAGGTGCTGATCCTCATCCCAACCGCTTCACACTCGGCTGCAAACCGATCCAATGAGAGCTGAAGGTCACAGGCCGATGATGCCATCAGAACCACATCATCCGCAAACAGCAGAGATGAGATCTTCAGACCACCAAACTGCAACCCCTCCAAAATATTTTGTTTCTATTTAAATTATTTAATACTACCTTTTTATACTATCAATGATCATGTCATTATCTGTACAAGCTTATGTTTTTACGGGTTGTATGAGGCTTGAGTTTGTCTCAGCGAACAAGAAGCAGGGGAGACCCTGCAAGGTTGCCTGCTAATCCCAAATCAATTGTTTACACTTACATTCACAACATTGGGCAATTTAAGGTTGTTAGCTTAAATAACCTCCATTTCTTTGAACTATTCAGAGGAACCCGGAGTAAACTCAAACAGACACAGAGAAAACATGAAAAGTCTACACACAAAAGCAAGTTCAAACCCAGAACCTTCTTGCTGTGCAGTTAACTGCCGTGCCACCCATGATTTGTCTTTACTCAAATGTGGTGTTTCTTCATTTAGTAACATCCACTCTGCCGCATTTAATAGACTTTGTACGTAACATGATCAATGAACGTTACAAATCCATGAAATTAAAGCACTCAAAGTAAAAAGTCAAAGTCAGCTTTATTGTCAATTCAAAATATGTGCCAGACATACAGAGTAATCGATATACCGTCCGTCTCCGACCCACGGTGCAATAAGAACAAAAGGATAACATTTGGTAAAATAAGACAAGTAATATTTTCAATAAATAAATTCTAAATAGTGCAAAAGGTAAAGCAAAAAGCAAACAGTATGTAGTTGATGTATAGCTGCTGTTCTAGCTCCAAAAAGACTACAACTCTACCCCATCGCACGGTGGTGTAAGACTGCTCTCTCCAACCAGAACCGGATGTTGAGCTGTCCTTTACTTTGCCAGTTTCAAAACGGCTGTAGGACCACCCAAGGCTCAAACGCCCCCGTAAACATCCTGAATAGGGAAACAAAAGCTTTGCGCACGAAGGATCTTCCCTCCTTCGACCTACAACAATGACCATGTTTTTCAACCATCTCCACCAGTTGGCCATGGTGAAGTCCGATCAACGACTTTGTTGTACGTTGCTGTACGTCAAAAAGGGCAATCGTTGGAACCTGTTCACTATTAGTGAGTCAATTCTGAACACCGGAGGAAAAGAGTAGAAGTCCCGCTTCCTACTCAGCTGAAATCCTACCGACGTCTTCAGCTGAATCTTTTTCGAAATCCGACCCACAGCCACGCTGAGGTTGTGACAAGCCGGAGACCGCCTTTCCTAACTGGCGAGTTAGCAAGACACATAGAACACTCCGTCCTTCACCTGTGTACTGTCGCTGCATCGCCGCTCAAACCAACCACGTTACCTAAGGACACGAGTTTTGAGTCGCTGGAGCAATCTCTGCAAGGAAGACTTTGGCATATACTGTACCTGGGCAGATGTTAAGATAGAATTATTTTTAAAGTGATCAGTAAATGCTGTTTTATTTAGATTTTGCTTTGATTTGCTGTGTTTTTATTTCTTTTGTTCCCCTGCAGAGAATTGCTTTGATTGGCTGTGGTTACGTTACACGCTCAGGCGAGCGACTCTGGTTAGACATGTATAAAGCATGCATTGAGTTTTGGCTTGTGTGCGCAGTCTTCCCTTACCTACTCTCTGGCTGTGTTCCAAAAGCCATACTAACGTCCTACTCATACTCATTTTGACTTCTATATGAGTATGTGACGGTTTGGATATGTGAGTTTGGGTAGGCGAGAAATGCCCGGATGGGTACTAACTTCCGGGAAGATTTTGGGTATGGAATGATTGGTTACTTTTCCTACTCAACCGCCCGACAATGCATTGCGTCTTTTCTAACGACAAGGACCTTTTTTTAAACATTTCTTATTTACAATTCTGCATTTTCTGCACTACACAGGACTGTATGTAAAAATAAAGTTCTATATCTAACCTGTTGAGGGCGGTAATACGCTAAACAGCGTCTAAACGGCCGGAATCTTATATTGCTTGAGTATACTTCAGTGTGAATGTTTCGACACACCTCGCATACACAATCGATCTTTAAGTAGACAGTATGTAAAATATAGATGTTGAGTATGTAGGAGGGAGGACGTTAGTATGGCTTTCCGAACACAGCCTCTGTGTCATTCTCGCTAAGAGCTTTCTCTCCATTCTCTCCCGGCGTCTTTCTCTCTCTCCCTCTTACACACGATACATTTCACTCACGTAATCTTAACGAATACGGTTATGGTAACTTTAAGGTTAAGAACCGCGTGGAAACTCAAGTTTTCGCAAAATGTTTCTTCGTTGACTCCTCTTAGTTTAAACAACTGCCTCAAAACCCCCGCTATTTCTTGTAGAGAGAGTCCTCCATTGGTATTGTAGTTTTTCCCTCACGAGGAGGTCCGCCATTTGTTCTGTAGTTTTTCTTTTCCCTCAAACTCCCGCCATCTTCTTTATGGTCCTTACAGGACTGCCGCCAGTTTTGATAGTTCTCTATCGTTCATTTCCTCTTTTTTTCTCTCTTTTGCTGCTATGCACCCACACAATACACACCCACAAATGGGTCAGGCCTGCGAGATGATTTAATCCGGCCCGCGACTTGTAGAGCACACATTTCTGAGCATTTAAAAAAAAAGTAAGTCTCTAGCCCATTCCTGTGAGGAGTTATGAATTTTTAAAGAAATAACCAAAATGCTCACTCCAGCCGCTAGGGGGCAGCCAAAAAAAAAAAAAAAAAACTTTGGAAATGGTTAATGGCAATCTTGCTTCACCGCTATTAATGTTTCCTCCAGTGCTTTATGGAAAAGTTAAAAAAATATATTAGAGCTGTCAAATTAACGCGTTAATTTCGATTAATTAATCACAGAAAAATGAACGCGATAAAGAAAGAAGCAGGGGAAAGGGGCCGAGGGCTCTATGGATGCGTTATGGGCTGCTCCGGGCAAATAAGCATGAAGGTAGGAATACGTCTTATGTCATTATTATTATTTAGTGGGTGCCTAATTAACAATGTAGGTTCAAAACAGTAGGCATATCTCTCAATCTTCCTCCGTGTCTCACTTTTGTTTGCTAGCTGCGATCGTCTCACGCAAACTGACATCCGCCCCCTCTCACTCTTCCTAGATATGCCTGTCTTTTTTCCTCCTTTATGTGTGTGTGTGTGTGTGTGTGTGTGTGTGTGTGTGTGTGTGTGTGTGTGTGCGCGCGTCATTTAGCCTGCTTGTTTTTTTGTGTTTTTTTTTCGGTGCTAGTAGTTCCTAAATGTAGGCTATTTCATTTAGAAACATGTCTGAGGGGAGGAGACAGAAGTTACGAGAGACAGACAGAGAGAGAGAGGGAGAGAGAGAAACGAACGGTAGCCTATAGGCCTACAGTTGTTTATAAAGAGGCATAAAAGTGTCATACAAGTATGAGATTAATTTAGATTAATTAATCACAGAGCCTGTAATTAATTAGATAATTTTTTTTAATCGCTTGACAGCCCTAAAATATATAGGGGAGAACGGGGGAATCTGAGGCATCGGGTAATGTGAGCCAATGTCTAGGCAACGGTAAACATTTGAGGTCATGTGAGATATATGTTTTCAAGCCCCTCTCATTTCCCCATGGCCCTGAAAGAGAGGACCTCATGGTGCTGTGGTAAGCATGTTTTTTTCACCAAAATAGGTATTTTGCATGTAAAAGTAAATGTTCTTGCTGTCAACTTAATCAACTGTTGTGCCAAAGCAAATGTATTCACGTAAAAGACGTCACAGTAAAAGACATCACAGTAATATTTACAAAGTAAGTTTTTTTTAACCCTATATTTCTCTTTCTGTGATGTCACGAGAAAGAGAAATATAGGGTTAAAAAAAACACTCTTTCTGCCTTTTCTCAGGCTAGGATGAACCGATTTCAATTTTTTTCGCACATTTATACTACATAGGATCTCAGAATTCAATACACCTTCATATTCAAACCGGTGAAGTAGGCCTTTAAGTACACATACACCTGCTGTAACATTAACTTAGCTAAAGGGCACATGTGAGCCCTATTTAACTCTAACCTCTTTTCTTCCGTTAACGTCGAAAACAGACTTGTAGGATTGAACAAAGCTTCCCAAACTTTCTCCTATATAAACGCATCTTAAAGGGATAGTTGTGGTTCACTGTACACCACTTTACTTGCACAAATGGAGTTTCATAAAAAAAAATATATATATTAAATAAAATAAAGAGATAGGTTGCATAATAAACCCTTGCCACTATTTAGCCTGTCCACAGTAAGGAATACTTAAATCAGTGGATAAAATGTAATAACCAAGAGAGCAGTGGATCATTCGGCCATAAAGGCTAATAACACAAGTAAGGGAGAAAAAAAAAAACTGAAAAACATATTCCACTGGCATCTTACATTAGAAGTAGCTTAAACTTTACAGCGGCACAGTCCGTTTATGTTCATTCATTCACCTGATGTGTGTGACATCTTAGCTGTGTGATCACCACTGGTCAACACTATTGAGTTAGCCCACATATTAATTGTGAGCTATATGTTGCAGCTTTTGTCCCTAGGTGTTGGCCTTCTGCATTTCTTCCCCATACCTCTGTGCCTCTGCTGGAGTTTTGAACAGCTGGACTTTGTTGTCATGAGCGATGCGCAGCGCGGCAGGGAAAAGCATCCTGTAGGGAATCCCCAGTGCTCGGAATGACTTCTTTGCCTCCAGAAACTCACGCCTCTTTTTATCCACCGCAAAGAAATGTATACGGTTACCGGAGACAGTGATTTCACCCATGTTTCGTGCATTCTGCATGATCATCTGTTTATCCGCGTAGTTGTGGAGACGGATGTACACGATCCTCGGTCTCGTAGTAAGCTCCGTCCGCAGTTGTCCGGGGCGCCGGTGGCATCTGTCTGTCTTTATCCGACCGTTTTTCACCGTGAGGTGCAGGGTTTTTGGTAACCACGTTTCAAAGAATTCTTTGGCGTTGGCCCCCTCCGTGCGTTCCGGCAGGTTGACGATCTTTATGTTGTTATGTCTGGACCGGTTCTCTTGATCATCCAGCCTGTTGGCAGCCTCGCTCAGCCGCGCCTCGGTGCGCTCAAGTTTAGCTAGCAACTGGGTTACCGTGTCTTCCGTGTCGGAAATCCTCTGCTCTGCGGCGTCTACCCTCTTCTCGACAACTTTGACACTTTCACACACCGAGCTCACTGATTTGGCAATCTGGTCGAGTTTAGTATCTAGGCTGATGCTGAGCCTTGCAAACACTCCTTCACTTATCTTAGCGGCTAAGCTATCTACTTCATCGCCGTCCGCCATATTGTCCATACTGCTGGTCTCTGAGCCAGACGGATTGCTTCGAGTTACTGGTCGCAGAACCCTTCCACTGTCCGGTCTTTGTCCAAAAGTCACGCAGTGACATTATCTCTGTGGCCAGCCTGTTTTAGCAGTGAAAAACTATCCCTTAATTGTTCAGAAAAGTGTTTAGTCTGGGAGCTCTGAGCTGGCGCTCCTACTCTCTTCGCATCACGTGACCCTTCATCATTCACAATTAAAATGTTCAGATTAATCAGATTAATCACAGGATTCTGTGGATTAATCACGATTAATTTTACCATTCGAAATATGCCCGGAAAATTTGAATTTTCTATGTATATTGTTGTATGAACGGAAAGATAAAGGACAGAAAGTGGATATGTACATTTAAAATTAGTATTTTTATTAATTAAAAATCCAAATGATGGTTTTAATACTGAAAATACATTTAAATCAAACTAAAATATATACCTACCACACCATAATTCAATTGGTCTCTCTTTACTATATCTTTGGGCAAATATAGGCTATATAATGGCATTTATTTGGTGAATCTATAGGTTGTGCATTCTTGAATACAACTTGATTACAGTCCGCAGTGTGTGTGTGTGTGTGTGTGTGTGTGTGTGTGTGTGTGTGTGTGTGTGTGTGTGTACGCGGGACCACGTCGTAGGGGACTGTTCATTTGTACCAGGAAGCCCACGTTATGTTGATGTCTACTCACACACACCTCTGAAAACTGCAGACGTTTGTGTCCTCGCGGGCTCTGAACAGAGCGGACAACGTTTCTTCTCCTGTTGCTCCCGACATCAACTGTCACCCGCGGCAGTTGATTTTATATACTATCTATGCCCCCGACACAGACGTGACCGTTAGCAGTAAACACGGCTTGCTGTTATGTTTGGCTGCGTGCAGCTACTGATCCTTGGTCTGCCACAACGAATGACTGTAGTACAGAGCCGTTGGGATGCACGGGGCGGATCATTCTGCACATGCGTTAAATGCGTTAAAAAAATTAACGCCGTTAATTCCAGAAATTAATCACCCTGCGTTAACGCGATAATTTTGACAGCCCTAATTTTAATGTAATATTACATGACATATGTTTTATTTTAATGTATACACATTGTAGAAAAGCCATCATGCCAAGGAAATACACCAGGAAGACGACCTGGGGCAACCACACGGAAAGAGCACCTTCTCATCTTTCCCTGTAACCTTCAGGGCTGAAATGTAGAGTATGCCTAGTTGTAGAGTATGACAGGCTGATGTTATAATCCAGTTGGGTCTTCTCCTGTGTTCTGAGTCCCAGGCTGTTCTCGCTGGTTCTGATTTTCCTATGCTTTGACCCCCAGACACTAGCTGGCTCTAAGGGTCCTGTGTTCTGACCCCCAGACTGGGTTCTATCTTTCATTTGAATGTTATTAAAACCTTTTGAATTATAATATGTTGTATTTGAACAACAGTTACTTTCAAGTGTTTAGAAAATTTGCTTTGCTTAATTGACCAAACCCCATCATTCTTGTACTAGTCCGACATTAGTTCTGGAATGTGTGGCTAGCTTTCAGGATTCTTACTGTTACAATATGTGTTGTTATGGTAGTTTCAGAGTGGAAAAAGTAAGTGGATCAGTTTACCCCACAGCTGGGGTAAAGTGAGCCACATGACAACTTTTTCATATGACAACAATCATATTTTCACTGCCCTTTGTCTTGAAAAAATTCTGCTAATGCCCATTTCTAGGAAACATCCTGAATTAATGGGAAATGTGTACATTTGAGTGATAAATCATTTTAGCTCGCTTAGAGGGGAGCAAATGTAAAAAGTGGCTCACATTACCCCGTTCTCCTAGCCTGGAAATCCCGACCCTGATATCTTGAACGATAGAGGGTCTGGCCTAGCCTGGTCCAACCAGACCATCGTACTTCATTTAATTTGTACAGAAGGTCTGGAAGTGCTGTAATTGGCAAACGTTCACTCACTTGGAGGCGGGTGTCTGTCGAAGTTTAAAACTATTGGATCTGCCCAGTGCCACTCTGGATTAGCCAACCAATCGCATCACGTTTGGTCATCACGTGTGTCATGAGCCGGCTTTTGATGGTGCGTTCCAGTAGGACAGGGAACTCGGAAATTTCCGACTTCACTACATATTGTAGTCTATGAATCTACCGGTACCTGGCAACAGTAACTTGTTAGAGCCTAACGTTTAGTTATTTGGACGAGAAAGGTTTTAGGCGTCCATACTTTCGCGAGCAGATGCACTGGAACACAGACAGGTCGGAACTCGGAACTACCAAGTCGGAAATCTCCTTCTTCCGAGCATAAAGGAACGCAGCATTCAACTGAAACTGGAGCGTTAAATTTGTCCGGAAGTAGGCGGGCGGGCAGAGCCAGGCTAGGTCTGGTCACGATCAATAGTAATTTCCAACTCAAGGGGCGGCTCCTACTCGTGCATTTCAAATGCCACTGCACGCAGTTGGATAGCACTACAACCAATCAGAGCGATGCACAAGGTGACGTAAGCCCCGTTCGTTTAGCGAACAGCTGTTAAACTGTTAAATTAAACGTTTGCCGTTGTCGGTCGGCAAAACAGAACATTCCAATTACTTGCTAATGAAAGATTTGAGTGCCGTCTTCCAAATCGTTAAGGGTCGAGGCCAAAGCAGTCTCAAACTCACACAACATATCCGCAGCCATCTTTGATGTTTACTATCACGGCTTCGACGTTGCATGCACGTCACTGTCGTCATCCGGTTACGTCCTCCCCAGAGTACCATATAAAGGGCTCTGACGCGCCCATATTAGATAGAACCAATTGAAACGTGAGACCCAGATTTCTGGTCTTCTTGATAAAGCTTCAACGGAGCGTGGCCAGACCAACAGGCGCAGCAAATTTAATTTGCCAGCGCCTAGTGGCAGGTCTGGGAATGCCAGGCTACCGTTCTCCCCTATATAGCCTATATATTTTTATTTTGAGTGCTCAACAATTAATGTACTAGCAAGCGCGGTGTGCCTGCAGCTTTGCGCGAAACGAGCAGGAGCATGCTAGTGTAGGCCTACAAGATTTATTTCCTAATTTTCAATGCTGCTTTATTTTTATCATTTAAATTTGGAAAAACGTATTCCAAAACAACCAATAACCTCTGTATTTAAAAATAAATCAAAACAGTAGGAGTTGCACTTTTATTTAATTGTATTTTGTACTGTTTGCACAAAATGTGTCCCTGTACATAGCAAACAAAATTGCACAACTGTAAGGTCAGTGTCTGTTGTATTTTTGTATTCAAATAAACAGTTGTTTATTTCATTAGCGCGTATTGGCATCTTTGAGCAAAATACCCCCAAAAATTTTGCTGCGGCACTTCGCCGTACCTCCTATTCCCATGGCCAGCAGCAACCTTTACTAAGACATTTCCTGGGTGGTATATATATCCCTTGTGATCCGTGATAATGTAGGTTACAAATGTAGGCTGAGTGATAAAGCATATTACTGAAAAACAAAGCTAAAGATTTGGAGTTGACATATGTACGTTATTTTGACATTATTTCCATGGTCCGGCCCACTTGAGATCAGAGAGGCTATATGTGGCCCTCAAACCAAAATGAGTTTAACACCCCTGCCCTAAACACAAGCACCAACCCTACAAACACAATATGTGCTTTGCACTGTGTTTGAAATTCTCCAACACACTTCTTGCAAAACACTACACACTGTTTTTTACACAAGACACATTGTTCAAAAATTAAATCTCCTGTAATCATTGGGAAAACACATCTATTTAAAATACAAAACACAACTAAAATTGGAAAAGCACACAGACTCACACACATGAAAAATAAAAAAAATAAAGCTAATTGAATACCAATCAGTGTGAGCCTTAAAACTACAAATAGACTTCAGGTGAGCTCAGCTTTTTTGTGAGACAGTAAGAGTCAGGGGAAGAGGACAAGAGAGAGAGAGGCAGGAGGACGAGGACAAAGAAGGCAACAGACAGAGACAGGGTCACTATAGTGGACCATGTTATAGATCATGGCCTAACAATATAGGAGCCTGGGCAGAGAGTCCAGCCCAACTACACAGTAGCTCCATAATTACTTTAAGACATTTAGACTGGATATCAGGAATATTTTCGTTGTTGCTTCTCAAAGGATGACATTGCATGTGATGGCGATGAGGCGATGTGGCCAGACGCAAACAGGAGGCGGTACCGATAAAGGGATTCATAATCCACCCACCCCATTCCGTACAACAATTTATTTTTACTGTAATTGTTTCAGAGTTCATAGAGACACACTGAATTGCTTGTTGAACTGCGATCCTACCTATTTGTTGTGTTTTTTTCTTTTTTTGGCCAAAACCATGAAAATGCAATATAAACTTTTTTTCAGAAGCTTTTCTATATTTTTTCATGTGTCTAAATGAAAACATAGTGGATTAATCTTTCCAAAAAAATCTTCAAGAGGTTGGATACGGCATGCAAGGCGATATTTCCCCCGTTGCTTGGCAAGGGAGGCCATTGCCTGTGACGTGGATGAGGTGATGTGGCCAGATGCCAACAGGAGACAGGATCCATAGCCTAAATGTCTTCCAATCATTCCCCTACAACACTATGTTTTGTAGAACATTCTAGTGGTACCATTTTTTGTGTTTTTTTTTTTTACTTTTGCAAAAACCTGAAATGGCAAAATAAAAAATCTGAAGCGTTTACATTTTTTTTTCATGTGTCTAAATCAAATGTAGTGAATCAATCTTTCACAAAATAAATCTGTATGAGACTTTTAAAGTCCAAAACCATCCAAAGTACTGAATACAGATGTGTTTTGCATAAAGTCCATCTATGTGTTTGCTGCTAGGAAAGAGTAATTCAAAGGTGCATGTGTGTATTGTTTTGATGCTAAAAACAGTTTGGAAATGGGATTGTTAGGTTTTATTTCAAGAGTTTCATTTTGCCGTATAAGTTTGAAGTTCATCTCCATGTGCTTTGTCCTATTTGGCCTGTGGGTTAAGTTTTGACACAGTGGGCCAAAGTCTGCCACATGTGTGTAAGCATTCGGCAAAAACTGTAATGCATTTATGCATTTAGACATGGTCAAGACAATGTACTGAAGTCAAACCGAGCATCAGAAAAGGGTTTTAAGTGACTTTGAACATGGCATGGTTGATGGTGCATGGCAGGATGGATCCATACTTTCATGTTGTTTATGCCAAATTCTGAACCTGCCATCTGAATGTCGCAACTGAAATCAAGACTCATCAGACCAGGCATGATTTTTCAATCTTCTATTGTCCAATATTGGTGATCCTGTGAGAATTGTAGCCTCATTTTCCTGTTTTTAGCTGACAGGAGTGGCACCCGGTGGGGTCTTCTGTTGCTGAAGCCCATCTGCTTCAAGGTTGGTTGTGTTTTGCATTCAGAGATGGTATTCTGCATACCCTGGTTGTAACGAGTGGTTATTTGAGTTACTGTTTGCCTTTCTATCATCTCAAACCAGTCTGCCCATCCTCCACTGATCTCATACTTCAACAAGGCATTTTACGTCCACACAAATGCCGCTCAATGGATATTTTTTCTTTTTCGGACCATTCTCTGTAAACCCTATAGATGGTTTAGAATGAAAATCCCAGTAGATCAGCAGTTTCTGAAATACTCCTACCAGCCCTCCTGGCACTTTCAACATTGCCATGTTCAAAGTCACTTAAAACCCCTTTCTTCCCCATTCTGTTGCCTGGTTTCAACCTCAATAGGTTGTCCCATCCAGGTCTACATGCCTAAATGCATTGAGTTGCTGGCATGTGATTGGCTGATTAGTTATATGTGTTAACAAGAAAATAAACTGCTGTACCTAATAAAGTGGCCGGTGAGTGTATATGATGATGGTACCTTGAGTTAATTATTGGTAAAATAAACTTGCTTACATTTTAACCGGAAGTGCAGGGCCGCCGCTCCCTATATGCAGGGTATGCAGAGCGTGTGGGGCCCTCTCTGCCCACCCAAATGTGCGCCCTGCCCACCCAATCAAAATGTTTGTTTTTTTTGCCAATTAAAATATGTCTATACACTATACCAGGACCATTCCTAGCTTCTGATTGGGTGAGCACGGCGACAGCCCACCTCCAAATCCACCCATCACCTGTTTTTCTATGGTCAGTCACCTGTCAATCACGTCCACAGAGGACAGTCTCTCCTATGCAAAGGCAGTTAGAACGCCACTCCACAACTTTTTTCACACGTTAACCTGTTCTTTATGTTAGTAAATGCGGTTCGAAAAAGCTCATTCACTACAGCATTGATGGGTCTAAAAGCTTACATTACAGTAAATGCAGAGATCTTGCAACGGCTAAAAATATTTCGCACACGAAAATCTTGGTGTTTTGCCCACCGATTACTTCTACCAGCCCACACAAATCTGACTGGCTAGAACCGGCCCGATGGCAAGTAAGAGACACCATGAATCTGCCACACAAAAAAAGAAAGAGGAGAAAACTGAGAGATGGCACCTGTAAGCCACTGAAGAACAACTTCCAACACATTCACAGCAACCTATTTAATTTATCCTAAATTGTACCAATATGTATACTTATTTATTTAATAGGCTATGTTTAATGTTTTAAAGTTTGGTTTTAATTAATTAAAAAAAATATTATTATTAATATAATAATTATAAGTATATACAAAACATATATAGATATAGATATTATTTTTATATTTTTATGGGGAAAAATAATTCTGAATCAGCAAAAAATTGCAATTGGCAGGTTAGATTCTTTTGTCTAAATTACAATCAGTGCACCATTCTTCTACAATTATTACTGCACACACTAGGATATAATATTAATTGAGAATCTCAAATGAGACCAAGATGACAGGCTCAAAGGTAATTACAGTGAAATGCAAGGGTTAAGGTTATGCAAGTTTTCGATCATACTTTGTGTGCTACCAAATTTATTTTTGTGCTACTGAATTTTTTTGCTTGCTAGCACCAGTGCTAGCACCTAAAAACATACGCGTACAGCCCTGGGCTTAAGTAGAGAGGTCTGATTAGCCAACGATCCTCACCTGGAGCAGTCTGCCCCGGAGTGCCGCCACGCCCACATGCCAACAGGGAAACAGACAAATGGGATAACAAGAAGGACAGACAGACAAGGGAAAACATATAACACACATACAGAGGAGAAGGAGATGCAATCTGAAAAACAAATGTGACAAAAGAAGCAAAGCAGACAGAATAATTAATTAGTAATTAGCTTGGCATTAACAACAGCAAGCCCCAACGAAAACGCTAGTATTCATTAATACCCAATCACTGAAATACAACTACCACACAATAGAACGCACAAACTAACTGTCCTCTGAGGTCTAGGGGTATTTTCTCCGATTTTACATACTTCTATAAATACCTATTTCAAATGTGCAAGAAGATAAATTATACCAAAGTGTTTTATATGGAAATGTTCAGAACATATTTGGCCTTTGTTTTCTGAGATCTACTTATGTCCTAGACCAGGGGTTCTCAACCTTCTGCAAGCTGGGCCCCCCCAAAGCTGGGTCATTGCAGTTGGGCCCCCCCACCGCCCCTGACAACCCCCCCCCCCCCCCCCCCCCCGACCCCACACACACACACCACCCTACACAGATAGATAGATAGATAGATAGATAGATAGATAGATAGATAGATAGATAGATAGATAGATAATCTATTATTGTTATTATCACAAGGGCTAGGCCAGTGGCGCACCTTTGAGTTGAACATTGGGTTTAGGGTTGGGGTCCGGAAATTTCGTATATTTTAACGTTAAATGCATCATTCTGGTGCACTTTAAAAGCTAATTATGAGATTGTATCAATGAGACACTGAGGAAATGTTTTTTTTTAAAAATCTCCTTAGAAGAGAAGAAAATAGTAGCCTAAATAGAAACATTTAGAATAGATACAAATGTGTGATTAATTGCGACTTAACTATGACATTTATGTGATTAATCGCGATTAAATATTTTTATCGTTTGACAGCACTATTTATTTATTAATTTATCTGAGGAGCCGTCCCACTTCAACCCCTGGAATAGTAATCATCTGCATTTTGGACAGAAGCTTGCAGGTAGGCAATATCAAGATTGATAACAGATAGGCTAGCAAGAGCTGGCACAAGCAAACTTGGCAAAAAACTGGAGTGACTGGAGCAATGTGAGTGAAATGCAGTTCAATTTATTTGCTGTGGGAGTGAGAGGCACCTATTTGCAGACCCATGGGGAAAGTGGAGCTCCACCGGAAGCCACGCCCCAAACTCATTTCATTGGTCAGAATTGTAACCTACTCTGAATTTGTTTTCTTCTTTTTGTTTTACTGCCAGAGTTTACCTAACGGTGAATAATAATACACAGTTTCCACCGGTTATGGTGCTAGTACACAGTAAAATACGTCAGTTTGTTAAGGGTCCCAAGTGGCCAGGACGATGGTAAAAAGTAGATGTTGAGGTAGAAGATGAATGAAGCAACGAAGCTTTGTGTACATCTTCCGAAATCCGTCTGTTTAATTCACAATCATCACGAGTAGGTCAATCACATACAAATATCAACTCTTATAAATGAAACACAAAAAGTGCCACCACATTAAAATAAATAACTAATTTTAAAAAGTGCAAACACATTACAATACACAACTAATTTAAAAAAGTGCAAACACATCAAAACACACAACTAATTTAAAAAAGTGCAAACACATCAAAACACAAATACAAAATTCACATTAACTTTTTTTGTTTTATTTATAAGAGTTTATATTTTTATGTGATTTGTGGGCATTTTGTGTCTTTCAGTGACCCCCACATTATTATTTAGTGTGTGTGTGTGTGTGAGTTGGAGAGGAAGGTGGGCCGTGAGCATGTGTGAGGTTGCAGTTTCTCTGTACTAATGTTTCGGCCTTTTGGAGTCGTCCTCTAGCTCAGAGTCCAATGGCATCTGTAGACCAAACATGCAACATGTTATTGCGTCATCATGTTTAATATACAAAGGTTTACCACTTGAAGAAATGATCCAGGTTGGATTCAGAATGACACAGTACCAAACTAAACATACTGCATGAGCAATAAAGATACATGATGTACCTAGCACTGACCACTTAGCTGCTTGAAAGCCTCCTTTTACGTTTGGTCCTGAAGACAGGTGGTATGTTGCCTCTGAGGGTTGCTTTTCCCTCCTCTGTAAAATGGGCAAACTTCCTCCCATACCTGCCTTTAAAACACCAGAACATTACATTTATTACCAAGCCCTTCCCCAAATTCCTCCTGGTAATACATACATAAATACATACATATTATATTTTTAGAACAGCAGCATACCCTTCCAGCTCAAGGTTTTCAACCAGGACAACACACCACCACCATCTCAGGAAATACATGTCATGCTAAAGTAAGATTGCATTTACTCAAAATGCAATAATTTCCTTATAATATATTATTTGATTTTATATTCATTAAAAATGACATGAGTTAATATTTACGATGCTAAAGTCAAAAGTAGCCTCTGTGGCAAAATACCAGGCATACTGTAATAAGAGACACATGTAAGACATATAACATGAGAGCTTTCTCATTACAGAGAAAGTTGTCACACAATGAATGTGAAATGGTGATGCCAAAAGAAAGTTATATGACACTTCCTATGCACACTTGAATTTCAGTAACTTTTAATGTGCGAACTCTTAGACAGACATGAAAAAGGTGAGGGTTCTGTCTACCTATCTGTCTAACAAACAATTAGGCCTATTTCTAGTATAGGTAGGCCTATCTGTCTAACAAACAATTAGGCCTATTTCTAGTTGGCCGAAAGCCATTCTCAATACTTTTATTTTAACAGTTGACACACAGTTAAAACTATCACAATTAGGTCTATTTCTAGTAGGCCTACCTGTCTAACAAACAATTAGGCATATCTGCGTAACAAATATATAATTATCCTGACTTCTAAAAGCTGCTTGTCTGAGTGTGCGTCTTTTCCTGGCTGAGGACAGAAAGCCATTCTGATACTTCATTGAATGAAGCTGTCAAATGTACCGGCACTTATAGCTGTCAAATTTAGAAATTGTCTTCTAAACCAATGAAATTGAGAGTTCATGGTTTTCGACCAATGAAATGACGTTCGGGGAGGGACAACGCTTTTGACCAATGAACGAATGAACTGAGTTTGGGGCGTACAATTCTGACCAATGGAATTAGTTTGGTACGTGGCCTCATCCTGTTTCCGGTGGAGCTCCGTTTTCGCCATGGGTCTGCAAATAGGTACTCTTGGTGGGAGTGAGTGAAGAAACAGGGTGGGAACAGCAGCGGCCATGCGCATGCGCAATTCATTTGCAGCCTGGACGCGGAGTAGGCTAGTGTGTATTTCCTCTGTTCTGAGACTGCTGCGGGAGGCTACTGAGTGCTCTTGGACGGACAGGGGCTCACGGTAGCACCCGCTGCTCGTTGAGCACAGTAGAGTGATATGTGCTTTCAAGTCAGAGTCTCCAAACACCACAGAAGTTTACAATAACACCATTTAAAGTCTGTAGATTTGTCGCTAGTCGCTTTTGACAAAAAAAAAGTCTCCTGGAGGATTTGGAAAGTGGCCAGATTTAGCTCAAAATGCTACCTGCGATTAATGTGCTGTGCAGCCTGAACGTGGAGTTGTGTGTGTCTCCTCTCTGCTCTGACTGCAGGCTGAGACTGCTGCGGGAGGCTACTGAGAGACTAACCGCCCGTGAGTGCTCGTGAAAAATTAAGATTTTTTTTTTTTTTTCATCCCGTAGCGTAGCCTCCTCGCGCCCCACCGGTTGAGAACCACTGTCCTAGACGATTGTGTATATAAATAGTTGGCTTAAATGCTGAAAAATTAATTGCGATTTTTGAAAAACCTGGAAATTTGTGTGAAAGAAGAACCTTTAGTCATCCTGTTGAGTTGTTTTGGCTCTTGAAATTGCTTCTCCTAAGCCTTAGCTTAAAAAATGCAGTGGAAATTTTCCAAAACACAGTAGGGGAGTGCACAAAACATAGTCTCGCAAAGCCAGACCAAACTACAGCAAGTAGTATGGTCTGGAAGCACTCCGTTTAGAGCCGTCTATTCGGGGGAAACTGGGCTGGCCTGTTTTTATTTCTTTAAACCAATCACAATCATCTACTGCGGGGCTAACCCCGGGAAGCAGCCAATGGAGGTGTAGCGTTGTTTGCCGACGCCAGCGCTTAATAGACGCTGGCGGAAGTGGTCAAGCCAGACTACACAAAACATGACTAATATAAAATTTGGTCCAGACGCTTTTTGGTAGAAATGTTGTCTCTACTTTCAAAAAACATTAGGAAATTAGACTGAACGAAGACTTTGAACAGAGCCGGCCCGAGGCATAAGCAAACTAAGCGGTCGCTTAGGGCCCCCGACAGCCAGGGGGGCCCCCTCAAAAAAAAAGTTTTAGTTTGTGTGTTTGATATTAACATCATATTATGCAAATGTGAGATATCATACAAAAAAAGGAATACAATTTTTTGGTCTAGATAATTAATAGCCTAAAAATGTAATCAGTTCATCTGGGAGGTAATCCGAAATTATCTGATCATGTCACGTTCACATCCATGCGCAGTGTGTAATTGAGTTTATTTAAAAACAATTGGAAATGGGGCTGCCCTCAGTTGCCCATGCACTGTGTATAGTCTATAGCCTATTTCAGCCTTGTCTGTGGAAAAAAAGATACAGTAGCTGGACAACAGAGTTCTTCTGCTTCGTTCGTCTCACTGCATTTAAATGTATTCATTATATTTCAGAGAAATATGTCCCGTAAAAGAAAAAGAGCTCCAAGCCCAACCCAGAGGACCCTCCATAATATTTTATTTTATATTAATATTTTTATGGAAAATCCATGTGTCCTTCTTCAATAGCTTCTAATTCATCAGACCCAGTGTCTCCAAATTATTTGTTCACACAAAATTTCTCAGATTTATCCTCTTAATTTTCCTCTCAAAGTCACCAGATTCATGCATTTCACTTTAAAAAGGTTAAAAAAATCTCCCGGGGGAGCATACCCCCGGACCCTTCTAGGAGAGGCTGAATCTCGGCTGTCTAATATTTTCGCACAGCTGCACAGTGAAGGCACTAGCGGAAAACACTGGGTGTGTGAATGATATTTAACAAAGATCTATAGTTTCAGCAGCGCTAACATTGGAGAGGGGCCCTCTAGTCATATTTCGCTTAGGGCCCCCTGAAGGCTTGGGCCGGCTCTGGCTTTGAACCACATAAAATGATTCATGTGATGTATACTAATAAAAGAGGAAGCATCACAAAACATTTTTCAAACAAACCATTAAGTAAATATAAAAACAATAATAACAAACTACTTTCACACTATGTATATATACTCTATGCACTATTTACAAGCTAAGTGGTAGCTGGGGAGCTTCTGGGTGTTGCTTCTCGCGGTGTTTTCTAAGCCTGTAAGGGACTGACAGTATCACGAGAACATTCCCCGGAAACAGGAGGACCTCTAGTTTGAGCTGATGTTTTCATTTTATTTTTCAGCCATATCTTCAGGGAGATATTAATAAAAATATGCGAGCACTAATGGAGTCACCATTGGAAAAAAGGGTAATTCTACAGCGTGGAAAACAGCGCTGTGCAGCTTGAACATACCCAGACAAGCACCGCAGGCATTGGCTACATGCTAGCTTGCGATTAGCCAAAGCTAACGGCGATCGTTATTTATTCTGTTTAGGGACACACTATCGTCGGTGAAAATGTGCAACTTATTGACTTATTTATCGTGTGTTATATTCACATTCATGATAAAACTCACACTTAAAGTATAATTGGAAAGAAGGTTAAAACTTGCCTGTGTTGGCTCCAGCCTTGACGAAACATGCAGCGTGGTGTGACTCGTGTGGCTCTGATGAGTTCAGGTAACAACCCTCCACTCGGAAAGTTGGCTTTCCCGCATTTTACGACAAGGATATGTGAGTTAACAGAACTTTTTCACTTGTTGTGCATCCCAACTGAAGGACATACGTCGTGATAACTTACAAAATGCTGTTGAAACGTAAAAAATCCATGGTTTGCTGGAATTACTCACATTTTGAAGTCAAATATGAATAATTTACTTTTTCAAGTCTAAGAAACTTAAGATACTTTTTTGAGACAACAATATTAAGTTGGAGTTCTTACAGTGTACACTGACAGGGACTGGGTCAGGGGAATGAGCCACACTGACAGGGACTGGGTCAGGGGAGTGCATTAGCCAGTCTTAAGTCCGGTTGTAGCTACCTGCATCGTTCATCTCCACAGAATGTCGACCACTTGCACATGCCACACCTTGGTTATCTGAGTCCACAAGAGAGGCAGGAGTTTCATCCATGGTAAGAAAGTCAACTGGGAGAAGAAGATTCCGGTGCACAACTCTCTCTCTGCCGGTAATGGCATCTCTTATTCTGTATACGTTGATCCCAGACCTCACAGACACAACATCATAAGGTGTAGAGTCCCACTTGTCAGCAAGCTTCCTTTTTCCTTTTTCACCACAGTTGGCCAACAACACCCGATCACTCATAGCTAGTGGAGAGCCCTTGACTTTGCGGTTGTACAGCCTGGGATGACGTGCTTGCTCGTCGAGGGTGTGTTTCTGAGCAATCCGCGAGGCTTCACTGAAGTCCTGCTTCAACAGTAAAACAAACTCATTATGGCTGATCACTTTGTCATCTTTAAGCACATGCTTGAACATGATGTCGAAAGGGAGACGTGGATCCCGTCCATACATGAGGTAAAATGGGGCAAAGCCGGTCGTCTCATGTATTGTACAGTTGTAGCAAAAGGTTAGAGTCCGCAGCACCTGAGGCCACCTGGCTTTTGCAGTTGGGGGAAGGGTTCTTAAAATATTCCCTAGCGTCCTGTTGAAGCGTTCTGTGACACCATTACCCATTGGGTGGTAAGGTGTGGTGTGTGACTTATTCACCCCTGCCATCTCCAAAAGTTCCTGCAGGAGCCTGCTCTCGAAGTTGGCCCCCTGATCCGAATGGATTCTCTTGGGGAAGCCATACAAGCAGAAGAAATCATCCCACAATCGACGGGTACCATGTTTTGCAGTTTGACTCTGACAGTGGAATGCATGTGCCATCTTGAGAAGTGGTCAGTTATGACAAAGACATCAACTGTTTTTTTGTCACTCAGTTCAGCTGTCCAAAAGTCAATGAACACCAGTTCCATTGGTTCAGATGTGTGAATAGATTCAAGGGGTGCACAGGCTGCAGGTTCAAGGGTTTTGCCAACAATACGTCTTTTACATCGTTGTACATGGTTTATTATGTCTGTTTCCATGCCAGCCCAGAAAAACCTTTCTCTGGCGAGGGAGAGGGTTCGTGCACGGCCCTGATGACCAGCATTGTCTTGGAGGCCAAGGAGAATCTGATGTTTAAGGCCATCTGGTATAATGAACTGGGACAGCTTTTTATTCAGTCGGTTGTCTTTTCTCACCCTGTACAGAATCCCATTTTGTACTTTGAGCTATTTCTGAGGAGCTTACTGATGCAGGCAGGTTCAGCTGCAGCCTCGCGTCTGGTAGCTTTTCTTTTTCGCTGCACAAAGAACAGGGCTCTGCTTATCAAGTGGTCTTGCTCTTGAAGGCTCAAAAACTCTAAGGGATAACTGTGAAAGGGTCTTCATCAGGCAACTGTGGCAATGGTAGGTTAGCACTGAGATTACCACAACCACGATGAGCGCTTAGTGCAGCTGACACCTTGTCCGAGCTGATGGAACTTCCCTCAGTCTGAGGATCATGCACATCACTGAGGTCTATTGACTTTGACCTTGCACCTTGAACAACCTGACAGTTGTTTGTTAGTCGAAAAGCATTCTGCACTGTACCTCTGACAACTCCATTGACTTCATCCAATAATGCTATATAAGGCTCTTTCAGCAAGCGGTGACCAACACATGACTGAACGAATGGCTCACAGCTCAAAGCGTCTGCCACAGTGTTCTTAACTCCTGGAACGTACTTAAGATCAAAGTTGAGCCCTGCCAGCTTGGCCACCCACCTTTGCTCACACGCATCCAAGCGTGGTTTTGTCAGAATGTAGGACAGGGGATTGTTTTTTAGTTTTTTTTAAGATATTTTTTTTGGCATTTTTATGCTTTTTATTGATAGTGTAGAAACAGAGTTGAAATGGGGCAGAGAGGGGAGTGACATGCAGAGAACGACCGCGGGCTGGAATCGAACCCGGGTCCGCTACTGGCCGAGGCCCATGGGGGGGACGCCCTACCAACTGAGCTAAGAGCGCCCCCTAGGACAGGTGAAGTGTTTAGCCTTTAGCCAATGACTGAATTTGTTGCATATGGCCCATTTCAGTGCCAGAAATCCCAGCCTGTGTGCAGGGTAGTTCTTTTGAGAATGGTTCAACGTCTTGCTGGCGAAGGCGACAGGCCTTGCAATTGTTTCACCAGGTGCCACTTGTGACAAGACGGCTCCAATGCCATCAAAAGAAGCATCGTCAGCAAGGATGAAAGGCTGGTCGAAGGTGACACCATGAGTAAGTTCACTTTTCAGTGTTTGAAATTATTCCCGACATCAATCCAGTCACTTGGTGTTATAGCTGGTGGGGCAGAGGACTTTTTCTTGAACTTCCTTCTTTACCTGGCCTGGGATTGAACTTGCCGTCCAGAAATAAGCCTGAAGAGAGGTTTGGCTTTTGCGGAGCAGTCAGGAATTAAATGCTGGTAATAAAAGACTATGCCAAGGAAAGATCTGATCTTTTTCCAGGAGGGCGTGACACCATCACTCTCCATTAACTCTCCTACATCAGAAATGGTCTCGACCTTGTCAGGGTCTGTTTTCACCCCATCTGCACAGATGATAAGCCCCAGAAATTTAACTGAGCTCTTCAGGAGATGACATTTCTTGGGAGCAAGCTTGAGTTTGTGAGTTTTCAGATGGGAGAACACCATCTCCAGATGTTCAATGGCCAGCTGCTCACTGGGGGCGATGACCATCAAGTCGTCTAAGTAACAGAGCTAGCTGCTGAAATTTTCATCACCGAAGATTGATAACATCAACCTCATGAAAGTTGCGGGACTGTTAGATAGACCTTGGGGCATCCTATTGTACTCATGGAGGCCAAAGGGGGAGGAAAAGGCTGTGTACTTCTTGTGTGCCTCATGAAGTGGTACATTATAAAATCCAGAAGTCAAGTCCATGGTGGAAAAGAAGACATTTCCTCCAAGAGCAGCAAGGGTATCAGCTTGGTGAGGCAGTGGATGTGCATGCTTCACAGTCTTTGCATTGAGCCATCTGAAATCGGTACAAATGCGCAGACTGCCATCCTTTTTCCACACCAAGACCAGTGGTGAAGCGTACTCACTGTGTGACTTCCGGATTATGCCTTTTTCCTCCATCTCATTCAGTACAGTTCTCAGCTGCTCGTACTGTGTTGGAGGCACTCGGCGGTAAGGCAGGCGAAATGGCCTCTTGTCCACAAGGTGTATTTTGTGGACGAAGTCCGCAGCCTCCCCGCAGTCCATCTTGTCCCTTGAAAAGACCAACTCATACTTCACAACGAGCTGCAGAAGTCTATCATTCCACTGGTCAGACACCTCACAACCATCCAAGTCCAAGTCTTGTAGTCCCAAATTGTTTGAAACTTCTTTTCTCTGCTCAGGGGACTTTTTCGACACAGAGCTCTGTGTGACATCTTGAATATTGACAGAAACCTTTTCAGGGGAAGGCAGCTCCTCAACTGCAACACATGGGAAGACATCTGCAATCTTGCAATTTCTCTTCAGAGTCACTATCTTGCTGCTAGGATTGATCAGTTTAAGGGGGACCCACCTGTCGCCTCACAGAGGTGTGGCAACCCGGCCAACCAGCACATTTCTGGGCCTTGATCTTGACTGAGTCGGTTCGATAATGACTGTGCTCCCCACTGACAAAGGTGCGGAAGCGGGCAGCTTCCCCCAGACAAGGTGTTCACGCAGAGGTTCAAGTGTAATACTCTGCCTTAGCTTCACTGTGCCGATCTTGTCAGGCATGGGCCCTACTCGCCATTTTTCAGATTTGGAGAGCAGCGATAAGAACTGGCCACAGACATCATCTGTAAAGTTAACTGGTGCAGCCAGAAGTCTCCAATAGTCCCCAGACGATTTCATCAAGTGTATGAGCAGCTTGATAAAATTACTACAGACAATCATGTCGTCAGTTTGTCCAGGGATGACCAGTGTTGGGATAAGCAACCTGAAGCCATAAATAACCACCTCCAAATCAGAAACTGCCTTTGGGTAGACATGGTGACCTCCAGCACCAACAACAACAATGTCATCAGCAGGACTTCTCTTCAAATCAGGGCAGTGTTGCAAGAGACGTGCAGCAGCAGCTTCACTTATAGAGCATGACATGGAACCACTATCAATCATTGCGTTCAGTTGAACTCCACCTGCAGCACAAACATCAGTGTAAAACAAGCTGTCAGACTTCTGAAGTCTGTGTGTTGATTGATAAATCACTGTCTTTCCAGACGGTGCAAAGGAGCACAGAGATTCATACAAAAGATTCTAAGTCATCACTGTCACAGCTGGGAGACTCACTATCATGATCCACACTGTCCTCCCAAAAGTGCGGACCCACTAGTTTTCCGGCTGCTGATGATTGGTTGAGGCTGTGCGGCCAGGAAAAGCACGACTCGAGTGATTTGGTGAGTGGCACTGAAAACAGAGCTTATGGTCACGGCAGTGAGTGAAGGCAGAGTGAGCAGCATCACGACAGACAGAACAAGGCATTTCATGTAATCCTTCAATCCTGGGACGCCGTGGGCCAGACTGTCTGGTTGGACCCGACTGAACAGGTCTCTGCAGAAGCACCTTCTCCAGCATGCTGATAAGTCGTTCCAGGGTAGCAGAGTCTGTCGCCTGTGACTGTGGCGGCCCATGCACCCCAGTAGGCAGTACAGGTGGCGGAGAAGCAGTGTTCTGTATGTTCATTGTTACCTTCTCCTTGGCTACTTTGCTCACAGTGGCTGTCATACCTGAATGATACTCGCATAAGATTTCTTGGACTTCATGAGCAGTCCACTTGTCCATGGTCTTTGAAGGAAAGGTCATCAAAAGCTCAGGGGTGGGACAGTTTCTTATGAACACGCGTGTTACCTCAGTGCCAGGACTTTCCAGCATCTTGCCATGCTCTTTAAGCCGTTCAACGGCAATGTCAACGGCACGCTGCAGCGTGAGCCAATAATCAAATGCCTCCTCACCTTTCTCAGGCAGAGTGGTATAGAAGTCTGCTAGCGGGAGCGGTGAGCATGGGGCAGAACCAAAGTGCTTTCGTGGGAGAGCATAGATGGCTTCAGGGTCCCGGGTGATGTCTGTGACACTGTTTCTGGTAGGGCGTTGTCTTTAGCTTTACCCCTAAGACAAACAAGGATCTCCTCAGCTTGTTCCTTGGGTCTCAGGTTACTTTTCTTAATATAAGTTCTCATTTGATCCTCCCACTCTTTAACAGACACAGAGTCAGAGCTCTCCCCTCTGAAGCATGGGGGGTCTTTCAGCTTTCTGTGAGATACAAGCTGCACATGAGAGCCGTCAAGCATGTTTGAAATAGACATTTCAGCATTGGTTGGGGAAGTGGCAGCATTGGTTAAAGGGGTACTCACAAATGGGCTGAATTGGGTAATAATGTTTTGTTCAACCTTCTGAGTAACATGCTGAATTACATCTCCCATCTGATGGACAATTTCATCAGAAAGGGCATCAGGGCTAGGGGCTAGTGTGTTGCGGCTCATTTGAAACACCAACAGGATGACTTAGGGGAGGGGACACATCCCTACTGATCAAAGGGAACCCTGGTGTACCCTCACCTCCCCCCAAAACAATACCACACCCATTTACAGGTGTTTCAAACTGCAAAAACATAGGAGAACTCAACACTCCTCTCCCCCTGACAACACCACGAAGGGTGCTATTTCCCTCCCGAATAACTATCATTGTGAAAAAAATAAAATAATTCAATGTCAAAAATAAAATGTAAATACTCAAAATGCAATAGAATTAGTACGGATGAGCAGCAGGATAACCATAAAAATCATTATGCGCTCTAACAGCTCAACAGTACACATAAAATGTCCACCTGATTACATATAGAGGAGTAGCAGAAAGAATCCCCGGATCGCGCTGAAGTACAGCAGGAGATCGATGAGTCACGGCACGGAGCACTGGACTGGCTTTATTTCTTATATCTGCAACATGGGACAGTAAACACAACAACCAGTGTGCAATTAATGGAAAAGCCTTGCATTCTGTCTCGCTCGCACAACGTAACAGCATTTTACTTCCGAGCGCAAAACATAATGCCCAGCATTAAGTGTGAAACAAACTTCCGCTGTGGACTTTCAAAACAAAATACACAAAAAAACATTTTGTTGCAGTCCCAAGTTTGACAGGAATTTAACATTAAAACCAAGTTATGATTTACACTGTTACACAGGCATAAGTTAATACCTGCTTCCTACCTGCACTAGTTATTATAAATTGCATGTGCTCTACCAATACATGTTCCTGAAGGGTAAATATATTATTCATCCAGTGGCGATTTTGGGTTGGAAACTCTGGTGGGGCCATGCAGGAAAATAATCTTATAACGCAATCCAGAAATACCACATATTACTACCATCACAACAAACACAAAGTAGCAAGTGACAGAGGGGACCAAAATTGCAGCTGAATAATGCCATCACTCAAACGCGAATCTGCGGATTCCGTCCTGGCCGTGGAACAACGGACCAGCTCTTCACTCTCGCAAGGATCCTAGAGGGAGCTTGGGAGTTTGCTCATCCAGTCTACATGTGTTTTGTAGATCTGGAGAAGGCTTATGACCGGGTTCCCCGGGAGATACTGTGGGGGGTGCTGCGGGAGTATGGGGTGAGGGTGTCTCTTCTCAGGGCCATCCAATCTCTGTACGCTCAAAGCGAGAGCTGTGTACGGGTTCTCGGTAGTAAGTCAGACTCGTTTCCGGTGGGGGTTGGCCTCCGCCAGGGCTGCGCTTTATCACCAATCCTGTTTGTGATGTTTATGGACAGGATATCAAGGCGTAGTCGTGGTGGGGAGGGGTTGCAGTTTGGTGGTCTGATGATCTCATCTCTGCTGTTTGCGGATGATGTGGTTCTGATGGCATCATCGGCCTGTGACCTTCAGCTCTCATTGGATCGGTTTGCAGCCGAGTGTGAAGCGGTTGGGATGAGGATCAGCACCTCTAAATCGGAGGCCATGGTGCTCAGCAGGAAACCGATGGATTGTCTACTACAGGTAGGGAATGAGTCCTTACCCCAAGTGAAGGAGTTCAAGTACCTCGGGGT
Source organism: Hyperoplus immaculatus (assembly GCA_949357725.1). Lineage (NCBI taxonomy): Eukaryota > Metazoa > Chordata > Actinopteri > Uranoscopiformes > Ammodytidae > Hyperoplus > Hyperoplus immaculatus. Next base: position 343,388 of record OX442353.1, read on the forward strand.
CTTGTTTGCGAGTGAGGGAACAATGGAGCGTGAGATTGGCCGTAGAATCGGAGCAGCAGGGGCGGTTTTGCACTCGCTTTACCGCACTGTTGTGACGAAAAGAGAGCTGAGTCGTAAGGCAAAGCTTTCGATCTACCGGGCGATCTTTGTTCCTACCCTCACCTATGGTCATGAGGGCTGGGTAATGACCGAAAGAACGAGGTCGCGGGTACAAGCGGCCGAAATGGGCTTTCTCAGGAGGGTGGCTGGCATCTCCCTTAGAGATAGGGTGAGAAGCTCAGTCATTCGTGAGGAACTCGGGGCAGAGCCGCTACTCCTTTGCGTTGAAAGGAGTCAGTTGAGGTGGTTCGGGCATCTGGTAAGGATGCCCCCAGGGCGCCTCCCTAGGGAGGTGTTCCAGGAGCGTCCAGCTGGGAGGAGGCCTCGGGGAAGACCCAGGACTAGGTGGAGAGATTATATTTCCACGCTGGCCTGGGAACGCCTCAGGATCCCCCAGTCAGAGCTGGTTGAAGTGGCCCGGGAAAGAGAAGTTTGGGGTTCCCTGCTCAAGCTGCTGCCCCCGCGACCCGATTTCGGATAAGCGGTTGAAGATGAGATGAAACGCGAATCTGACGAAATATATTGCAGTGTTCAAGATCTCACAATATCAAAAACTCAAGATCAAAACAACAACGTGGCAACAATAAAAACTAGTGCTGTCAAACGATTAAAATATTTAATCGCGATTAATTGCATTAATGTCATAGTTAACTCGCGATTAATCGCACATTTTTATCTATTCTAGCCTAAATGTCCCTTGATTTCTTTTTGTTACTTATTTTTTCTCATTGTAATGCTCTTTTCTACACCCTTGTAATTCAGTGTATTTCTTCTAAAATATCATAATTTCCAATTCAGTGCAAATAGACAACAATGTAGATCCCCCTCCCCCCTAGAACAGCATACACAAACATAATTGGAACTTCCTTTTTATTTAAAAACAAAACCTTAAAACAACATATGCTATAGCCTAGGCTATATAAAACAAATTAGTATTGAGGTGGTTGCTGCCTAAATGTTTTGGGAGTCGTTCATCCACGACTTATTTCAGACTGTTTGTGGAGTGGACACACCATACACTTGTGTGCTGGTGGTTGGTATGCCGCTGCTGCAGCCGAGGCTTATGTCACCCTTGATAGCGAAAATTGAAGTGAAAATTAATGACTGGCGGCTGCCACTAACATTCATGGAGGTTTTGGTGGGGGCGCAGGGTTATAAGTAGGACTTTTGCAAATGAAAAGCTTTCTTTTCTGTTCTTTTTCCACGTAGTCCCCGAGTCACACACGGGAGACTAGTGAAGGTTGCGCAGCTGAGCTAGGAAGCAGAGGTGGGGGTAAGTCACTAATGTGCAAGTCACAAGCAAGTCTCAAGTCATAACCTTCAAGTCTCAAGCAAGTCCAAGTCACTGTGGTGAGAATCAAGCAAGTCACAAGTCAAGTCATACAAAAATCATATGATCTAACCCAGTTTCTACATTTAAAAGACCTGCATTCCACAGTTCTCTTCTTTATACCGTCATCGACAACATCATCCTTGAACTACAATTGAATTATTCTTGGTCTGACCGAGGGGTCTTCAACTAAAATTGAAATGGGTCCAGTTGACAACATTTTCTTACAGCAAAGGTCCGAATCTCATAATGTCTGCATCCAATAGCGACCCCTTATCTATCACATATGATCAACACCGCACATTTCCTTTTCTTTCAACCACATTTAGGCTACTTTCAATTTAGTAGCTTACTTTTAACATGGAAAACAAGAATGGCAAATAGTAACAGATAGGCCTATACTTACACAAAACAGACACTTAATGCCCATAATGAATTTAAAATAAAACAGGGCAAGGATCTGCGCTATGGCAAAAATATCACCTTTTATTTTAAAGCAGGATCACATTTTGATTTATCCCGATTAATTTATTTTTCATACTGGGGGGCGAACTGTCATAACGGGCAGTTTGCTGTGCTGTCGGTGCGGGGGCGGTGGCTGTGAGCTGTCGGAAGGAGCCGGTGAACGTGGAAGGTCGAACTGCATCATATAGGCCTAGGCCTACTTAATAACGGCTGTTTTGTCTCACAGAGATGCTTTTATAAAGACAGTCCGTGGAGGAAGGGCGCGCGATAAGGAAGCGTGCGTTATCAAGGCAGCAGCGCTGCAGGAAACGCTCGTTACTTTTGTTTTCTTTTACAAGACTTCCCGGGGCCGTTAAAACGTGAAAAGGGAAGGGAAGAAGGCACTACATATTTACTGTGATTGGGTTATAAGCATGTGGGAGGCTCACATGAATTATTCTTAGTCTAGCCCATGGACATATAAAGAAAGGTCTAGCCGCCTCCATGACTGCTGCTCCTGTGTTGACCTGCTGACGCTGTTTGTCTGTGCAGCGCGCTGCATTGCACTGTAAAATCACCCATCATGTTTCAAAATAAAACATAATTTCTAACGTAATCTAACTTTTAAAAATTCAAGTCATTTCGAGTCATCTGTCTCAAGTCTAAGTCAAGTCTCAAGTCATGAAGACCAAGTCAAAGTCAAGTCGAGTCTTTTATCAGTGTTAGTCAAGCAAGTCTCAAGTCCTCAAATTTGCGACTCGTGACTCGAGTCCCCCATGTCTGCTAGAAAGTGCTAGGTTCCGGTTTCTGCTTCAAAATAAAAGTCAAAATTGACTTGATGATTGAATGATTTTTATGTGAAGGACATGTTCCGGTTGACTTAACAGTAACTTAATGGCGAGCCATATGAATAGTTTGTGGTGTTTCAGTTGTTCTAACATTACTAGTTGTTGCAACAGCATGTGAAAAAACCACAACGTTTGCTAGGCCATGACGATCGTTAATCGCACGATTAAAAAATTGACGCTGTTAAAATGGGTTTGCGTTAATGCCGTTAATAACGCGTTAAACTGACAGCACTAATAAAAACACAACGGCGCACACCCTATAGGCCTACACAGCAATCAATTTACCACAGCCAAAGAGCCATTTCACCACCCTCGGGGAGCCCACGTGAGGTTGTGCCCCCCACACACACACACGTTTCGCCAGTTACGCATGCAGAAATTCTAATTTAAACAATAATATGTAAACTACATTATAAATTCCACTTGGAATAAAAACAGACGAGACGGAGCAACAAACTATTTCACACACAACTACTACACTACAAAAAGTAAGACAATTGCGTTCATCAAATTAAAACTGCGGACATGTAATTAATTAGTAACAATTAATTTATTATTAACTTATGCTCAATGACATTTTTGACAAAAAAAAAAAAAAAAGTTTATAATCCTGCCCTGCACGGAAGCGCCCTCTGGTGGGGCCGTGCCCCACCGGCCCCTAATGCACTGTTCATCTGATGTAATGTTAAAACATTAAAAAAAATATATAATTTCCCCAAAACTGAGCAAATTTCCCCAATAGCGACGAATGATGTAACGTATAGCTAGCTGATGTGGGAAAACGTTTTTTAAGTTGAAATTAAAATGGGAATCAAAACTACAGAGCTTAGCTATATACTGTAAATTAACTGTTTAAATATAGATAGGATAGGCTATTGTTATATAGCCTAGCCCTACGGTTGGCTATATTATGCATTTTTATTTAAAAAAGACAGCAGAATTTAACCCTTCTTTGACTATTCTGACGCGGCCGACAGGATTGCGCATGCGCTCTTCTCATTCCCCTAACTCTTAAACCGTTTCTGATATCTAGATCATTCAAAAACTATCAGAAAGCGGAGAAATAGAGCTTTGCACCCATATACTAATCATTACGGTAGCCCACTGAACTTCCGCAGTACGACCGTCCAATCACAGACGAGATTCACCAGCATGTGACGTATTTGTAACATGAGCTTCTAAGTACCGTAACTCCTGAATGGCTGGGGCAATTCAAAATATTCGACCGGTTTCTGAAAGTAAATAACGAGAGCTATGATACACTAGTCTTTACTGTGAAAACACTAAATGTTACGGTAAACATACGTCGAGTCCGAGCTAGCGAAAATCGGCTAAATCGGACCAACAGCTTTCAGTTGAGTGAATAAACGACATCGCTGACATCGTGTGGAGAGGTTTATTGAGTTTTGGAGAGCACTTTCTGACATGTTTGAGCTTCTGTCTAAGCTAAACATGCTAAGGAAGCTAGCAACAGTGAGCAAACGTCCCTGGAGTTTCATTACTGTCACACAGCAACTCCAAAGAGAGTAGCGGAGAGAGTAGAGCAGAAGAAAATATTTCTCTGGAACTAACAAAACGCCTTTGCACTCCTCTCATAAAAAATATCATATCTCAAAAACTAAAACATGTACATTGTTCAAATCACTAATGAAGTCTTCAGAAATATTTTGTTCATGTTTCTACATTCAGAAATCTTTCGTATCAATGTTTTTTTTTTTTAGCTCGTAAAATACGATGAAAAAAAATCCGCTATTTGTTTTTTTCCTCATTTATGACACAATTTCAACACTTTTATTAAAACTTTTGAATTATTGACTTAGATAGCCTTTTAGCTTGGTTTGTACAGATTCTAATGATATGAAGCATTTGAAGATACTCAAATAAATGACTTCACAGTGAGCAAAAATACAAATGTATGCGCCGGCGAACGTTTGTATTACAGTCAAGAGAGGGTTAAGAGATAAACAATGAAATAATGAGAAGAAACTTTTCTTTATTGATGCTGCTTACCTCTCTGCAACTTGATTTGTTGATCCAGACAGACCGACAATGATTTCATAGAACACATAAAAATGTAGGCCTAATATCTTTTTTTGCATTTACATTTTCAACCATACAATTCTTGTCATTTTACAATAATTGTTTTCCTGTAGTAGCTTACTTATATTATGATTTACTTATGTGAGGAACTTTATTTTTATATTTAAATGAATGTAGGCCTATTTTTTTCAACGAAAATCAGAAATGATCAGACAGTCGCAAAATGTAATGGATGTTTGAGCATTTCTGATTGTTATGTTCGAAATGATAACGAATTGAAAAAAATATATAAAAGCGGGACATTACTAACCTATGTCTGGGAACTCTACTGCTGTACTGCAGCTATATGCCACTTACAATTATTCAACAAAGCTGCTTCGTAGTTTAGTTGTGCACACTCCCGCGGATCTCGTGCACTCTCGGCAGGCAGAAAGTCCACGCCCCGCTCTGACGCAGAAATATTTTTTTTCTTTCTATTTTTTACACAAACACAAACACACCGACATAATACATTTGATTTTTTCATAAAACAATTATTTATTGTATGTTATTTGTGTTTTAAATTGAGTTGATTACATTAAATAAAAAATATTCTTTAAGCGGGAGGTCAAAGGTTAACAACAAAATGGCTGAACACACTGGAGCTGATATCACAATGCTGTGAACATCCCGATTCATCGGGTGTATTTGGATCTCTTGTTGCAGGAATCAGTGTTTGGAACTATTCTCTTTTGAACAAAAACTGACTGCTAGTTATGATCGACTTTTATGGATACGCCAACTGGGAATAACCTGCACTAGTTTCCGGAAGATAAAGCAGTCATTCCGGAAAGTCTAGTACAGTGCTGCTTCTTGTTTTGACTCCCGTTGTTTTCATACCGTTTTATATAAGGTTTTTGTTATTGTATCTGCAAAGTAGAGGGCACATTGTTGACTTGTTGCGGTCTGCCAAATGCACAAGCTGAATCTTGTGCTAGCAAAGTACCGTAACTTGTGAAGGAAACAGCAAGCAGCGGTGTAATGGCGTGTTGAAACTTCAGTGACTCCAGACACAACAAGAAACCAAGATGAACAGGAAGAAGGACAAAGGATTTGAAAGCCCGCGCCCTTTTAAATTATAAGTATTTTTTTCTATATATTTTTTATTCTTTGTCAGCATAAAAATACAATGGTTTGCGCTCATGTTCGACAAGAAAGTTTACGTTGGCATTGATTAGCCCTTGGATGTAGTGCAGGCAGTTACGTTAATTAATGTTCCTTAACAGTTTGCCATAAACATGCGTATTAAGCTGAGGGCATCTAGTTCGGTTCACAATTCAGATTTTACATCGCATATTGACATTGTTTTTCTCTTTGCTTTTACGACCCACCAGGTGGTGTGCATCAACAACATCAACTTCCAAAGGAAGTCTGTCATTGTGAGTACACCAGAGGGGTATACTACGAAGCGAGATTAAGGGCTGAGCGAGGTCTGTTGAGTCTAAAGCCAGAGTTTTCAGTATCACGAAAGGTGGCTCTCTTTTTACCTGGCTAGATCACCGTGGTAACAGAGGCTGCACGGCTAACCTGCCCAGACCAGTTTTTGTTTCAGAGTTTGAGCTTAAATTCGGCTCTTATAGCGCTGCCCTTTAAGGAAACTACACATTTTGAAATCCCGCGGACCTGACTATATTGTCTGAGCGATATATTCTCACTGAGGAAACTCGTTAAATAACAAAACGTATTGATCAGTAAGTTAATGAAAGAAACGAAGCCGTGACATAAGGCTTACAGCAGAGTGAACTGTAACATCGCGCTGGGGCTTTTTGCCTCATGCATACAGTTATTGATGCAGAAAATGTTAAATAGCCTAGACCTACTGTATGCAGCGCCACTCTATGCTCTCACCTGGCGATCTACACACACTGGCTCTTAATAAAGTGTTCTATAAAATCACAGTTTGCAACATTATTTCACTGTAGGCATCTTTCTTTTCATCAGTAGCGATCACAGTTCGGACATCGCTGCAGACTTGCAGGTTAAGCTTCTCACAGTAGATCCATATTTGTCCGAAAAATACAGACTACAGGTTTTTTAATGTAGGCCTATTGGTATTTGTAAGATTCAAATAAAAGGCTAATAGTCTAAATCAAAATTGTATTCATTATGATGTGGCCCAAAATTAAAGTGATTTTCCATAGGCTATTCATTTGGGGACAGTGTCAGACTTAAATTACATTCTTAAGTGTGGGACTATAGGCGTAGTGCTATAAATATAGCAAGGTAGCCTATATATATATTAGGCTAAATGGTATAGTGTTCAAATCCGAGTTCAACGTTTTATAATGTCACGTTACGCACTGCGAGAACGATCGCCAAGATAAATAAATAATTTCCATGCTGGCAGCATTCCACTCTCCTTATTTGCAGTAAGAGTTTTTTTCGGCTCTCTGTTTTCTGCTGTAATAATTCAGACTGACAAACTTTTCCTCTTGAATGAAGTTGGCGACACACTTTTGTTTTACTCAGCTGCTCACAATCAGTCCGTTTGTGTAAAGTTAGCGGCACAAGATCAGTCCATTTTGTGCGGATGCAGAGTCAAATGACGGGTCGAACGCCCCCTTTCATGGGGACGCGCACAGAGCCTGAAGCCGAAACCCTCGTTCAACATAAGAGGTTGATAACTTCCTTCGTGATACCGGTTAGCTCTGAGCGAGGGTATGTATTATGTTGAACCAGATCAAAAAAGAGAGCCGGGCTCTGTTGAGTTTGTTTCGTAGTATACCCCTCAGCAGTTCCATTAGAAAACACAACAGATCTACAGTCTGAATTCAAATTGAAAAATGACTACATTTAAATAGTATTACACTGACAACTCTTCAATATTAAGTCAAAGTATTTATATATTTTTTTCTTAATATAATCCAGGCTGTCAGAACTGTTGCTGTGTTACAGCCTATCAGAATTAGGTTGAATGTAAATCAGAATGACATGGAAAAACCTAGCTCATCATCAGACTCTTTACTTGGCAAGGACAATCATTTCAGCCAAAAATGACAATTACAGTCCATCTTCACAATTCTTTCTCTTTTGTATACCTTAGGGCTATGTGGAGCTCACCATTTTTCCTACAGTGGTCAACCTGAACAGGATCAAGCTTAACAGTAAACAATGCCGCATCTACAGGGTCCGGGTCAATGAACTTGAAGCCCCATTCATTTACAATGACCCCACACTGGAGGTGTGCCACCATGAGTCGAAGCAGTGAGTATATCATTGCACTGCATTGTATTTGTACTTAACACCTCATATAAGGAGCTTTTAAATGTTTATGAAAGTCTCATTTTCCTATGATGATCATAGATGATGTATAACAGCAAAGGAGACCATCAGAAAATAATGCCTTTTTTTATAAAGTTTTTTATTAAGGCCTTTGAAAGGGTCAGATTTTTCCCACATAATTTAAACAATGATTTACGGCAGGCAGCCCAGGAAAACCTGTGTTTATGAGCAGATGAGCAAATCAACAACATTGTTGTCTTTTTAAAAAAAAATTCTAGTTGTATGGTTGGTTGCATGAAATAATTAACAATGTAGGGTATTATTATTTAAGCATCAAATAACTGCCTTTCAAATGTCTGATTTAGTCTTTTTGTTATTTAGCTTATTTTTCTATCCATTCATTCCCCTACATCCCAAGGGTTTTAAAAATACACGTGACTGTAAATACACTGCCCGGCCCAAAAAAGTCACACACTCCAATATCTTGTTGGACCATCTTTAGCTTTGATTACCGCACATATTTGCCGTAACACATTTTAATAAGCTTTATTTGGCACAAGGTTGCTTAGAACCTTGACCTGACCAACTGAAGCAACCCCAGATCCTACTGTACACTGCCACACAGGCTTGTACAGTAGTCCACCTCTCTTACCCTGATGCACCCATCACTCTGGAACAGGGTCAATTTGGTCTCTTCAGACCACACAGCCTTTTGCCATTTCTCCAATCTGTACACTTCCTGGCAAATTGAAGCACTTTATCCTGATAAGCCCCACTCATAAGTGGATAAGAGGCTACACATCTGCATAGTCCATATCCATTATGTTCTCTTCGCATTGTGCGTATGAAAATGCTCTTACTTTCACTATTAAACATAGCCAGAGTTCTAATGTTGATTATTTAAATTTTGATTCCACCAAATCATTTTCTTTATTTGAAATGATCTCCCATCATGATCAAAAGATTTTTTTCTCCAACCACATTTCTTCCCCAAAGATGACGGTTCACCACTATCTATCCAGGTTTTAATAATGCGTTGAACAGTTCTTAACACGATTTTAGCGGTTTCATCTTCTCCTGAGTTTTACGCAGGCCAATAATTTCACCTCTCTGAACAATTACATCTTTTCCAAAACCACAGCATATGACTTCTGACATGGTTGTTTAAGAAATAAGAAACTATTCACTGCATCAGTTAGGGTTAAATAACTGAAACATATTAATGACTGTAGTTTTTGACCAATGGAGGGCTCTTGCCTATTTGCTTTGTAAAAACCCAGGTGGTAACTTTTTGTTTTGGCTGGGGAGTGTATTATATCTGGGGAATATAATATACATTATGCATTGGTAAGTCATAAGAGATGAATCTCTGCTGCTTTAACCAAGGTATTGCAGCCTTATATTGTATTGTATAGTATCAGGAAAGTGATATAGAATTGTTCATGAAGGGGAGGAATCAAGGGCGTAGGAACCCAAAAATTATACCGCAAGGAGAAACATATTTTATTTTGAAAGCGCAACACAGCGTCTTGTCACCGGCCCCCTAAATGTTTTTTTTTGTGCCCCGAACCAAGCCTTTAAGGTAGCGCGCAGGGTTGGGGGCATGGACATATAAAGAAATGGACAGCGGACTGAAAACCGTTGGAAGATGGCCGCCCATTCATTCCTCTGAAAGCTGCTCATTGGCGCAGATCAGCCACAAGGAAGTGTCCATACTGCTTTCACGGGTCCTTATGGAGCATGCGCAGTGTGCGTTCCATTTGCTCTATTTGCTCTATTTGGGACGCGGTGATATCTCCTTCTGACACCGTTGTGATTTGAGGGACCCATCCAGCCAGCGCAAATAATTACGTAATACCAGGCTTGGCCACTGGGCACTGCTGTATGCTGGGAGAAGGCACATTCTTGGGGGCCTGGTTGGGGGTTAGGCATTCAGGTGGTGAGTGTCCATTTGAGTGCCTTAACGCAGCAGGTCTGCCTAGAAGGCTGCGTTGAGGGCACAAAACAACATCGAGCCACCGACTCAGACTGTTTGGGAAGTCTATGCAAAGGCAGTTAGAACGCTACTTGGTGACTTTTTGTCACACGTTAACCTGTTCTTTCTGTTAGTAAATGATCTGCGCAAAAGCTCATTCACTTCCTACTTTATCCAAACCGACTTAAACAGCTTTCTGTGTATAGTATCGCTAATTTAAGCCTGTAAACAAACCTAGTGCTGAGTCCGCCTCTCAAGCTGCTGCTGCTGGCGCATCAGAGGTTCACTGCTCCTGAACGTTACCGTCCAGCATGTGCTCTCTAAAAGCCTTCTGTTGTATGGGCTCGGGCTGCCTACTGTAAATATGGGTTTTCAGGTCGATGCAAGGTGCGATTTTTGAAAAAAGGGTGAAGTTTTTATACATGAAACATTTGGAAACTAAACTTGCAAGAATTAAATCTCCCACACAGTAACATTCAAAGTATGATTGCATATCATACTTTTTTTTTTTTCTTTTTTTTTTACATTTGATTTTTTTTCTTGTTATTTTACTACTTTTGTCTGGAAAATTCCATAATATCAGTGTTTCTGCCAGCATAAGTGGATTTTCAATTCATATATATGGTGATATTTCATCAAGTTCTGAGGTGTCTTTGCGAAGGGATTCAACAGGTGTAATTATTCTCTATATTTTATCTATTTATTATTTTCAAAGCAAATTAGAAAATTTCATATTTTTGCTTTCCATGGAAGGTGGAAGATGGTGGTTATACTGATGTGGAAAGCTTCTGGTAGTAGTGCTATCATGGTAACCCCCTCCTCCCCCCTACAGCATTTAGCCTATGTGTCTAAAAGCTTACATTACAGTAGCTGTGCCAAAAAGCAGGCGCAGAGATCTTGTGTCCCCTCCAATGTTAAACTCATTCCTACGCCCCTGGGAGGAATTATTAATGTTTAAGTATTTACCGTACTTTTCGGACTATAAGCCGCGACTTTTTCCCAATTTTTCGACCCTGTTATTACACAGCACAGTATATGTTCTGTAGCTACTAGGGATGGGCGTTAGTAATCGAGTACTCGAGTACTCCTCGTTTAAAATGAACTATGAGGATGAGGAAAATCGTTTTTTGTTGTTTTTATTGTTTGTAGCCTTTAGGCTGGCTGGTGGGCCGCCCCTATTTTAAAATTTTATATACGTGTACAAAACGGCACAAAACGTGGCAAAGTGGCCCGGCCCTTCGTAGATTTTTCTGTATGTGGCCCTCAGTGAAAAAAGTTTGGACACCCCTGCACTAAATGGTAACACTTAAATACGTTATGCAAATATGCAACTTGTTTGTTGAAATGTTAATAAATGGGAGATTCCTCAAGCAGCCATCTCTTTCCCGACAATCCCTCTGTGCACAAATTCTTACATATGGCAATTAAACATTATAACACCTGCGGTTTATAGTCCAGTGCGGTTTATAGTGCGGAAAATATTTAATTTGTAATTCAGTGGATTAGCTAAAAACTGTTATAGCCCACTTGATGTATTTGCAAATAGAATAGAATTTTCACAAGATTTACCAACTCTTTCGATTTACTTCTGTTACATTTCTGAGATTAGTTTTCAGTAAACTGGAAATACTATTGATGTTAGGGTGTTGTGTAAGAAACTCATATCTACAGTATCTCACAAAAGTGAGTACACCCCTCACATTTCTTCAAATATTTCATTATATCTTTCCATGGGACAACACTGAAGAAATGACACTTTGATATAATGTAAAGTAGTCAGTGTACAGCTTGTATTATAGTGTAAATTTACTGTCGCCTCAAAATAACTCAACACACAGCCATTAATGTCTAAACTGAAGGCAACAAAAGTGAGTACACCCCTAAGAAAAAATTTCCAAATTGGGCCCAAAGTGTCAATATTTTGTGTGGCCACCATTATTTTCCAGCACTACCTTAACCCTCTTGGGCATGGAGTTCACCAGAGCTTCACAGGTTCCCACTGGAATCCTCTTCCACTCATTCATGACGACATCACGGAGCTGGTCGATATTAGAGACCTTGCGCTCCTCCATCTCCCGTTTTAAGAAGCCCCAAAGATGCTCAATAGGGTTTAGGTCTGGGGACATGCTTGGCCAGTCCATCACCTTTACCCTCAGCTTCTTTAGCAAGCCACTGGTCATCTTGGAGGTGTGTTTGGGGTCGTTATCATGTTGCAATACTGCCCTGCAGCCCAGTTTAAGAAGGTTGAGTGCACGTTTTCAGCGTCATACCAAGAGGTTGGCTTTGGAAAATTGACGTATGAGTGCTGCCAGCATTGCTGCAGGGCTTGAAGGGGTGGGGGGTCAACCTGTCAGTGCTCAGACCATACGCCGCACTCTGCATCATACTGGTCTGCATGGCTGTCGTCCGAGAAGGAAGCCTATTCTAAAGATGATGCAAAATAAAGCCCACAAACAGTTTGCTGAAGACAAGCAGACTACGGACATGGATGACTGCAACCATGTCCTGTGGTCTGATGAGACCAAGACACATTTATTTGGTTCAGATGGTGTTAAGAGTGTGTGGTAGCAAACAGGTGAGGAGTACAAAGACAAGTGTGTATTGCCTATAGTCAAGCATGGTGGTTGGAGTGTCATGGTCTGGGGCTGCATAAGTGCTGCCAGCACTGGGGATCTACAGTTCATTGAATACCAACATGTACTGTGCCATACTGAAGCAGAACATGATCCCCTCCCTTCGTAAACTGGGCCGCAGGGCAGTATTGCAGCATGATAACGACCCCAAACACACCTCCTAACGACCACTGGCTTGCTAAAGAAGCTGAGGGTAAAGGTTATGGACTGGCCAAGCATGTCCCCAAACCTAAACCCTATTGAGCATCTTTGGGGCTTCTTAAAACAGGAGATGGAGGAGCGCAAGGTCTCCAGTATCCACCAGCTCCGTGATGTTGTCATGAATGAGGGGAAGAGGATTCCAGTGGCAACCTGTGAAGCTCTGGTGAACTCCATGCCCATGGGGGTTAAGGTAGTGCTGGAAAATAATGGTGGCCACACAAAATATTGACACTTTGGGCCCAATTTGGACATTTTAACTCAGGGGTGTACTCACTTTTGTAACCGGCAGTTTAGACATTAATGTCTGTGTGTCGAGTTATTTTGAGGGGACAGTAAATTTACACTGTTATATAAGCTGTACACACGCTACTTTACGTTGTATCAAAGTGTCATTTATTCAGTGTTGTCCCATGAAAAGATATAATGAAATATTTGAAGAAATGTGAGGGGTGTACTCACTTTTGTGAGATACTGTATTATTTAGCAAGAAGAGAATTTTTTTTTATTTGTCATTTGGATTCCTGTAGTTGTCATTACATTTTACTACGGCATATTACTGTCAATATATTTGTTTGTGTTTAAGAGGATGGTGGCCATCGGAACATTCTGATTAAAGGAGCACTTTATTCAAATATATTTATTAATAAAACTATATGATAACAACAATAATAATAAAGTAATCGTGTCGTCTGTGACGTGTGTCTATGTAGGAGGAACTTGAATTATTTTTCCAGTGCTTACACAGCAGCAGTGAGTGCTGTGGACCCTGATGCAGGACATGGGGAGCTGGTCATCAAAGTTCCCTCTGAGCTCTGGAAACAAGGAGATGGTAAGACAGGGGCATTAAGGCCTCAAAAATTGAAGAGACACATTCGTTTTTGTGTGTGATTCAAAGTGTGTGTTTTTCCAATCCAGATCTTCAGCAGGTTGTTATAAAGACCTGAAAAATCCTTCTTCATAAAACCTTTCCTAAAAGCTTGATCAATATGGTCATATGAGATGGATTACAAAGTTCCCTAAGAACAAGTGAAAAGTGTTCTACTCTTGGATTATTGTAAATGGAAGTGTAAGGTCATGACTGATGCAGCTGTATTTTGTGTCTTCAGATTTGAAGGTTTTAAAGGTGTACATAGAATTTTCCCTGGACCAGCCAAAAGGAGGTCTCCACTTTGTTGTTCCTGATGTGGAAGGCAGCATGGCAGAGAGAGGAGCTCATGTGTTTTCCTTTGGATACCAAAACTCCACCAGGTCTATAAACAATGACTCACCCTGATGTGCATTAGTTTAATTCCAGGTTGTTAGTTATAATATATCAAATGGATGATGAAACCATACTGGGTATTGCTGATATATGTCCATTTCATGGCATGCCATTAAAGCTGCACTTTTACTTTACATTATACATCTTAATTGTCTCTGGATCTGCAAAATGTATTTCCATGTGTACAAAACTCATGAGAATGTCCCCTTCCCCAGATTTTGGTTCCCCTGTGTAGACTCCTATTCAGAGCTGTGTACGTGGAAACTGGAGTTCACAGTGGAAGCTTCCATGGTGGCAGTGTCCTGTGGAGATCTGGTGGAGACCATCTACACCAATGATATGAGGAAAAAGACTTTCCACTATGTCCTCCCCATTCCAACTGCGGCCCCCAACATCTCCCTTGCCGTCGGGCCCTTTGAAATCCTTGTAGATCCCTACATGCATGAGGTAGGCTTTTAGTGACCCGTCTTGACTTATGTGTATTAATATTAGCCTGGCACCGCCCGCCTACCTACTTCCGCTCAATTTTCATTTCCCTTCAGCAGACAGTCTGGGTCCAAGGTATATTCGCGGGTTTTTCTCAGCCAGGTTTTTGGCTGTCAAATCAGCGAACAGAGGGAGCGGCTCAGAAGCCGGCGCATGACATACGTCATGACCAAACATCATGTGATTGGTTGGCAGATCCAGAGTGGGACTGGGCAGATCCAATAGTTTTCCTTTGCTACACCATTCCTGAGAAGACTGTGCAGTGTCAAATCTGTCAAATTTTAGTTTGTTGTGAGTCTGAAGTGTTTTCAGACAACACAATTAGTTTTACCTGTATTCTCGTCATCTAGAAGTTCTTCAAAACACCCGGCAATGCACAACATCTCCCTCCTACTCTGTACCAGCCGATAGCTCAATTATCAGGTGAGGGAGGGGCCGAGCGAGCGCACCGCTCGACTGAAAGGGTTCGCTGCATTTAACAGCCTGCATGCCCGGCGTGCGGAACAATGATAGTTTAATAACGATTATTTTGTTTTCATGATTGAGGGAAGCCGTAATAGTAATCGAAAATTAAATTCAAGTTATTGCCCAACCCCTCAAGAAGGATGACTTAAAGTGGGCTGAATTTGGAGAGGTTTTAAATAGCTATATTTATTCTCAATCTTTATCATTTTGGCGCTCCTGATTTTCCTTTGGCACTGGATAAATCCGCTTTGGGGGGCGCCAAAATTTTCTCTATGCAGGAAAAACCCTGAATGCCCACAGGGATTAGTTGAGTCCCAAAAAGTGATCGTATGATAGAAACACTGTGGAAGATATCCATATTGTGTCGCTTTATTAAAGTAAAGAGTTTTTAAATACATACAATAATACATTTTTCTTTTATAAATATAATAAATATAAATGTGTCTATACTTTCTAAATATAGCTTTACTAAGATCATTAAACCCTCACAGTTATTAAGGTACCTTTCAGAAAGCTCACTTTCATTAAATCTCTCGAAAATGCCAAATGGTTGTCTGTGATTTACTCTTGGTGACTTAGGGGTCCTCTCGAGGACTCCTAGCTTGTCTTAGATTTAGGAGCTAGTTGCAGTGTTTCCCACACATTTGTTCACAATTGGCCTACAATTTTACAATGATTTGAATTGGAAAAAATATCCTCATTGAAGAGCTGCACGCCATGCACTCTCACTGTATTTCTCTCAACGGCATACTGCAGCAATAGTCAGACAGCGACGAACCGGGAAATTCAGCATTTAGAAACAACAGCTGGCAAAATCGTAAAGTGCATGCGGAACGAAAAAGGTGAGACGCGCAACTATACAGTAGCGGACCTGTGGAACGGAGGAGATGCTGCGAAGCGCCACATACTACTCTTGTGGGAAAATTAGCATGTTTGTCTTAAAATAAATGGACAAAAAATTGAAAGAGTAAAAACCACAAAATTCCTTGGGGTCCACATTGATAAATGATTACATTTCAAATGCCATTTTGATCACCTTTTTAAAGGTGAAGTGTGCAATTTATTTATGTTAATATACGTGTTAAATTGCTCTATATTCATACTAGGGGTGTAACGGTACACAAAAGTCATGGTTCGGTACGTACCTCGGTTTTGAAGTCACGGTACGGTACAGTACGCTACGGTTCATAGTTAAAGCGGCTACGAGTAACATTTAAATATCTTTTAAACAGCCCCATGTTTCCTTTGATAATCATAAATTACCTTTAACAGCAAACGAGACCATCAGTGCAAAGAAAGACGTTTTTAAATAGTTTTTATTACTGCTTTTGGTCTGGTCGCACACCCAGTCCGATTTTCGGTTCGCTCGTGCAAGCTCTATGGTCACGTATTGGTTGCAGATTTCAGTGTGGCGCAGCAACGTGAATTGAGAAGCCTATCCCTCCAGGTGAGGGAAGGGGAGCGGGAGCCTTGTTTGATACAGTTATTTGTCGTCATAATGACTGATAACGGGGCTGAACCATCAAAGAAAAAAAAGAAAATGCAATGAAGAAAAGCTAAAAGGGAGAGTGATATAGGCTAGGGGGGACGAGGGCGTTGCCAAGCAACGTGTATACAATTTCACGAGAGCGAAACTAGACTGCAGTGTTTACTCCTAAATGAATGAGCGGTTGGTACTAACACAAAGTTTGCTTTGCTTCACCATCATCAGATAACCATTATCTGAAATAGTAATTATTTACAACAACATAAACACATTACCTCATCGTGATCCATACTAACTGCCGTCTATCGTTCATTTGCTTTCTGTGAGGAGTCGGACACGTAATCTTTCAGCTCCGTGAGAGAGAGTAGTTAGGTGACACTGCTGGATCAACTCATTGCAATCAGGTGCGTGTGGCAGTGACTGGCATTAGTTTATGCAGTGTCAAAACCACTCTCACGCAGTCGAAAAGAGTCTTCACACTTTCAACACACGGACATGCACTATATTGCTCCCTTCTCAGTTCACACTCAAGCTACTCGAGCTAGAAAACACTCGAGCTAGAAAACAGCTTTGCGACAGCGGGCGTCGTAAAAATACTACCGCTTTTGTCCAAAGGGGACGCCAACGTGCCATGTTACTCGTAGTGGCTTTAACGGAGAATGAACAGCTTTAGCTGTCAGTAACTAGCTGACAGTAACATATATTTATTTTGAATTGTTTTAGTTTTACAGTCTCTAGTGTTTTCTCTCTGATGATGGCGTTTCCTCAGCGCAGTTTCCTTCCTGTTTTTAATGAATTTCTTATTTTGGGGTATGGATGGGTGGGAAGGAGAATGTTTTGTATGCATATCTCCGGGTGAGGGGGGTGGGGGGGGAGTTGTATTAAGCACTTTGTGTTACATTTGATTATATGAAAAGTGCTATATAAATAAAGTTTAATTGATTGATATACATAAAATGAATAACAAATATAAAAATACTGCTGCAATTCTCCAATAAATAAAATACTTATTAAATACTAGTGTAGGTGCAGCATAAACTAAAATTGCAATGAAAAAATATAGTGTTAATGCTCAGCAGGCTCTGTAAGCTGGTGTAAACAAAGGGTATGTCATCTTTAAGGGTCTTTTTGACTTTAAAAAAAAAATATTGCTGCAGCTCTCTTAAACTCTAAAGTGCTCTTATAAATATAAAAATTATCAAATAAAAGTGCTACTGCAGCATTAATTAAATGACAGCTTGTTTATATTCGGTATAAAAAAGAAAATAATGTCTGGGTTTTGCCCAGCTCGTTTTTCTTCACAGTAATGGTGAGAGTAGCCAAACACCTGATGGTGCCTTTTCAAATGCGTATGCATGTTCGACGTGTTGCCTCCTACATAAGCGATCGCGGTGAAACAATAACCATACTTGCCAACCTTGGGACCTCGAAAATAGGGAGAATTCAAAAACCAAGGCGGGGGGAAAAATTTGAGCTTTAGAGACATTGTTTTGCGCATTCTGGTGACTTTAAAATAATATTAATTATTGTCAATAACCTGTGTGCCGACATTGTTCCACACGTCTATCACTGTTTTCATAATTCACCTGGAATCCGAAATTATCCCTCAAACGGGATTTGAATGACAGGGGGGGGGGGGTGTTGTTTATGCGCCTAAGATGGCGGAGCAGGTAAAAGTCCTTCCCAATGTCTGTTTTGATGGTTTTTATCATGTTTTATCGCACCAACGGATCTGAGATGATGCTAGATAACTCGCTGCTTGAAGACCGCAGTGCATTAATGTGGTGAGGTAGGGACGAGGGAGGGGACTGCTAACTGCAGTCACCGACAGGAAGATACCTATAAGAACCATTTCGCTCACGGCACCTTTTAAACCAAAACATTTAAATAAATATGCTTTTTTAAATGAAGACCTCTTCTCCCGCTCTCAGCACTTCTCACATTTATAAAAAACTTAATTTGAGCCCCATTTAAACTAGGGGAGACCAGGGCTAGTACACTTTTATTCTAGTGAGAATTGCTCATCACCTAAACATCTTTCAATAGTCATTCCTACATTAAATTGAAGCTTAAGGTGTTGGCTTGAAATGTGTACCCCTCACTTTTTCTAACTTATTGTAATAAAGAAGAAAATAATCATCAACGACACCCTTACACATTGTGACAACCAACCCCATCAAGGGGTCGGTTGTCATACACTATGGGGTTGTTTGTCACAATGTTATCTTGATGGGAATAATCTTAAAAAGAAGGCAAGAAAGCAAAACTAAATTTGAAATTTTAATTGCATTGTCAAGTTGACAAATAGGCCTACATAACTTACTGTTTCTTCTTCTCCAGCTGGGGTGGAGTGCACTGGTGTGCAGTAGCCTTGGCAGCTGCTCTAGTTTGGGATGCACTGGGTTGTTTTAATTGTGTTGCCCTTTTTTCTTCTGCATGCTGGCTGCCTTTTCCTGCTCTATTCTTTCCTTCTCTGGGGTGTCAATGAGGATACAGCTTGACAATTTCTTTGGTTTCCTTTTCTGGCTGCACCCTTTGGATAACATGTGACAACCAACCCCCCAAAAAATGTGACGACCAACCCAAACTTGAATTTCTTGCTAGCATCAAGGCCAACAACCATCTGACAACTAATTAGCTTGCTAATTACAATCTTAACTATAGCTTACCCTTCACACTTTTTTAGGGTAACAAGTGTTTTGTTATCAAATCAGTTTTTTTTGTATAGCCCAAAATCACAAATCCATTTCTCTCAGTGGGCTTTACATTTCATACAATATGATACAATATGACACCCTGCCCTTACACCCTTAGCTCGGCTGAGAAAAACCAATGCAACCAATGTTCAAAGCAAAAATGAATTTAAAGATTGAACAAGCAAGCGAGTAGAAAGAGTACTATCCTGATGGACGGTGAATCAGTGCTGATGTGAGGCAATAGCAGGCGGGGAGCATCCGTTCAGTCAGTCGAGTAGCATGGAGAGTGCTTGGTAGACAAAGGGAGTGAACCCCCGGGGCATTGCTCAGCCAATCATGGAAGATAGACAGAGGAGAACAAATGTCAGAGAAATGGTATCAGTTATGCAATTAGCGTCGGCAGGACAATTTTTCAGTAGGAGGACAACCGGTACTCAGGCCCAGACAAACCGAGACCGAGGCAGCTCCTCAGGCTGTTAATAATAACGCTATAACAATTTTAAACAATATGAACACAATTAACATTAAATTACATTGATTTACACTCTACCGTTCCCCACCGACACACAATCGGGTCAGCCCCCAAGCACCCCGCCCCCAGAGAGCACGCCCCAGTGCGGCACTAGTCCCGAGGAGGACCGGGGCCATAGATAGAGAATAGACAGTATAGAATAGGGAAATAGCCAAATGCACCACTGCCACAAGGAGCAACCACAGCCGAAACTCCCGGAGGGGCGGCCCGTACAGCCCACTCGGGCCCGCCGGACCGGCCATGCCCAGCCCATGAGGCAAGGCCAGAGGCGCCAAGCACGAAGGGCGCGACACATCCGCTGCCGCCATCGGCACACCCAGAGCTAGGACCTGCCGGAGGAGTACTGACGCCGGGCAGCGAAACACAGGCGCCAACAGCGACGCCACAGAGCGGACCGCCAGGCATGGATAATTGATTAAAACAGTTTAAAAACAGTTAAAACACAGTTAAAACGCAAATTGCATAGATTGCTTCTAACCACCCCAGGACAATCTATCCGCAGTTCTCCCGAGGCAGTCAAAAGCAACCTGTGTCTAAACGATTAAAAACATTGCAGTGCCCACCTACCAGTGCAACAATTACACAATCTGCACCCGATGCCCCATTTCCACCCCACCCAACGGTCCAGTCAGGCAATAGCACGGCGCCACTGCAGACGCCTGAGCACGCACCCCGACACCGCCACCCCCAGCCCAGAGCACACCAATGACAGCGGCGGGCAGCGCCACCGCCCCAGTGCCCCGCCCCCAGCCCAACCCCATCAGCCGACATGACCACCCAGCCAAGCCCCGGAGGCCGCCGCGACCGCATGTCCGGAGGCAAGGCATGATCCCACCCCCCAGCAGCGGCGCCCACGGTCAGACGCCGATTTGCCCCAGCCCGAGCAGCCAGGGCAGCCCACCGGAACATCCCAAGACCGGCACCTACCCCAGAGCAAACTCCCCCCCAGCAGAGGCCAGAGAACCGACCCCAGACAGGGTGACCCGCCACCGACCCCGCGCCAGCAGAGAGGTGGACGAGCGCTAACCAAAGAGATAAGTCTTAAGTTTAGACTTGAACACCTCGATAGACTCAGATTGTCTGATCTCTATCAGGAGTGTGTTCCATAACGAAGGAGCTCGATACGAGAAAGCCCTGCTGCGGGCAGCTTTCTTAACTCTGTGGACAGACAGGAGCTCTGCAGTCGTAGACCGTAGTGACTGTGATGGGGCATATCGCGCAACTAGGTCAGACAAATATGAAGGTGCAAGCCCATTTAATGCCTTATAGGTCAATAGCAGCACCTTAAAGTCGGATCTGACATGAACCGGAAGCCAGTGGAGCGACGCAAGAATGGGGGTGATGTGGTCGAATTTTCTAGTTCTGGTCAAAAGCCTCGCCGCAGCATTTTGTACCTTTTTGTAAGCTTTGAGTACTTGTCTTGGGCAACCCAGACAGTAGTACGTTACAATAGTCAAACCGAGAAGATACGAAGGCGTGTATTAATATTTCCGCATCAGCCATGGACAGACTGGATCGTATTTTTGATATGTTCCATAAGTGAAAAAACGCAGTTTTGGTAATCTCTTTGACGTGTTGATCAAAGGACAGGTTGGAGTCGAACTTAACACCAAGATTTCTTGCTGTTAAGCTTTGAGAGATAACGCAATTGTCGGAATTAATTGTCAGTTGCTCAAGCTGATTTCTAATATGTGCGGGACCGATTAATAACAATTCAGTTTTTTCTGAATTTAAGAGCAGAAAGTTTTGCGTCATCCAGCTTTTAACAGCGGATAGGCAGGCCTCTAAATTAGCGATTTGAGTAACATCATTAACTTTGACCGGGACATAGAGCCAAACAGGTTTTCGAGCCGATCCAGGAGTATGTCATGGTCGATGGTGTCAAACGCTGCACTGAGGTCCAACAATAGAAGCACCGAGGCCATATTTGAGTCCATCATCAACATAGTATCATTAACTACTTTAGTGAGCGTGGTTTCAGTCAAGTGACGTGCCTTAAAGGCAGTCTGAAACGGTTCAAAAAGTTTATTACTAGTCAAGTGATCCGAGAGCTGTTGCGCCACTACACGTTCTAGTAGTTTTGATAAAAAAGACAAATTTGACACTGGGCGATAATTACTCAGATCATCAGGATCCAAATTGGGTTTCTTGAGAAGGGGTTTCACCACAGCAGCCTTAAAGGAAGTGGGAACAGTACCAGTCATTAATGAAAGGTTGACAACATCATGGATGAATAGACATCATGTAGGACCCAGGGTTTGCCAGAGTTCTTTATTGGGGGTCTGGGGACTCAGAACCAGTCAGTATCTGGTGTGACCACCATTTGCCTCATGCAGTGCAACACATCTTCTTCGCATAGAGTTTATCAGAGTCCCCAGACCCCCAATAAAGCAAAAAAATGCACATTTCAGAGTGGCCTTTTATTGTGGACAGTCTAAGGGTGTATTCACACTTGGAAAGTCCGCTAGTTCACTTGCTTTGGTCCAGACCAAATAGAGGTTTGATTTTTTTTGTTTGGTGTGGTCCACTTTCATATTGCCCCTTTTGCAAGTGAACCAGCATTACGAAGCAAAACCACACGTGATCTGAGGTCATTCATTCATTGGACAGACATTCTGGGGTGGAGAGAAACAGGAAGCACGAAGTTAAAACTGCGAAATATATATCATTGATATAATATGGGGTTAAAAATAATAAAAGGGCCTACATCTAACCTATAAATAAAGAGGAAAAACATCAAATTATTGTTGTTTCATATGGTGATAATATGTAGCCCTATGTCAATGCCACGTTATGTGGCTTGTAGCCTACGATATGAAACATAATTTTTACTGTATTTTTGGTGCTGGACGCGCGTCACGCGAGAAGAATAGGCTCAAGCTGACACTCAGCTGATTAAACTGTGTATCAGCTGGGTCGGCGCAGTTCAGCTCCAAACTGACACGGGGATAGTAGCCTATTGACGGTCCCGTAGGCCTATATGGGAAGCAAAATAAAAACACACACTTCATGCAAAGCGCAGTGTGAACCTGTTGGCACTGTGCGGGAGATGCTCCCCTCTCCTTCATCTGATCGCTGAACACATTCAGCATTTTTACGCGTCCTCTCGATCAAATGTAGCCTACTATATTGTTCTGGGCTCCCGGTCAAACCACAACTTATCGTCCTAACAATGGCGACAACAGCACTTTCCCATAATGTGAAGCTGACGGCTATTTAATAAAAAAGAAAGGAAAGAAAAGGCACAGTGCCTCCTGCATTTGGGTCGGATCGAGTCCGGACAAATTCACACCACAAACGAACTGCAGCAGAGTGCGTTTGGAAACGCATCGAGACTACCTCTTCAGCTGGGTCTCGGAGCGTTTGTTTGGTCCGCCCCCGAGTGCGATTGCTGTATTCACACCTGCCTGAAAGATGCGCACCGAAGGCAGAAGTGCATCTGAGTTCGTTTCAACCGAACTAAATACGGCATGTGTGAATACACCCTAAGGCACACCTGTGCACTAATCATGATGTCAGATCAGCATCTTGATGTGGCACACCTGTGAGGTGGGATGGATTATCTCAGCAAAGCAGAAGTGCTCACTATCACACATTTAGACAGATTTGTGAACAACGTTTGAGAGAAATGGTAATATTGTGTATCTGGAATGAATTTTAGATCTTTAAGTCCATCTCATGAAAAATGGGAGCAAAAACAAAAGTGTTGCGTTTATATTTTTGTTGAGTGTATATTCCTAGACAAAATAGTAGCGCCTTCTCCATTAGGATGGAGGCTGTCTGCTTTCAGCAGGTTAGGGCGCTTCCAGAATGAAGACCAATTATCCACAAAGTTAAAACCCTGCTCATGGCAGTGCTGTGCCAGCCAGCGATTTAACGCTATAACCCTACTGTACATCTCACCATCACCCCTCCTGGGTAGGGGACCAGAGACTATTAATGGATGCCGACACATCTTTGAGGCAGTCTCAAAAGCCAATTAAACTATATTTAGTGATCTCAGACTGCCTCAGCCTAATGTCATTGGAGCCGACATGAATAACAATGTTATCAAAACATGTGTTTTTTTCTGTCTGCGTTCCGCCTTTATCCCCCTTATCCCTGCATGTAGTCAGCACACTAAGATTAGCCTCAATGTCGGATGCTCTGGCTCCAGATATACATTTAACAGTGGCTGGCAACTCAAGTTTAATGTTGCGTGTGATGGAGTCCCCTATGACTAGCGTGCAGGGCCCAGCCCGACCAACGGGAGCAAGGGAGAGAGACGGGCTAACAGGGCTCGCAAGAGCCGAGTACCGATTCTCAGAGAAGAGAAGAAAAATACTGAGGAGCTAAATATTTTCAATTTGACATGAAAAACACAAACAGTCCTCTCACCTCAAATTCAGCAGTCTAACTCAAAGGAAGACTATGTAGGTGACCTCTGATCCCAATTCTGGATATTTACATACCAAAATTTCACCGACAGCGCCTTCTGGTTCCGATATGCGGTTGTGACAACCAACCCGTGTGACATATAACCCCGTTCTCCCCTACTGTTTTCTCATATGGTGTAATACCTTTCCCATTATTAAAAAAATAAAAAATACGGAACTTACAGAACAAAATGATACCTGCCTTATTATGGTACGCGCCAAATGCCTGTCCTCTGTTTGGTCGCCTAGGTCTACTAAGGCTCACCAAGTGGAATCACTTTCATAATGCCTGCATGAAGTTTCAAGTGATTCACAGGTTTAACCACAGATTTTGTGACCTCCAATTTGTCCTCCTCAGCACACCTATGATACCAGGACCTAGTTGAGTTACAGCAAACCGCTGGCTATAAGCTCAGCTCATTAGCAATACTCAGACTGTTTGTGGTGTTGTTACCAAACTTGACATTATGACTTGCCGTGCGACTTAACTGACTTCAAAGACTGTACAAGAAACGCCATGAACGTAATTTCTCAGAGCCTGGTTGTCCACACCAGGACGGGATTTCTCCGACGCAGTCAGAACTGATCTTTGTCACTGATTAGAGCTAAAGAGTGTGGGTTAGTAGGCTAAATGAGAGAGAGAAGGATTAGAAGGTGATAAATCACAAAGCAAAAAGGTTTTCTTGACCGCTGAGGAGAGGCCATACCTGCAAACTTGTCGCTTTTCGGCGATATTCGCCGTTTTGGATTAAAATTTGTGACCCACGACGTGAATCGTATAGATCCGAAGAGTTTTTGTTTTAGGAGGAGGGGGCGGCAGCTGCCAGAGAAGTCAGCCAGCGCTTCCCAGACTGGACTGTGTGGGCAAGTTACCGTAGTGTGAGACAAAGGAATATCGTTATCTTGGCAAAAAACATCTTTGATAGACGTCATGAGTATTGTCCAATCAGCGTTAAGATCGGGCACCGTAACGCATCACTGCTGCCGCTGTGTGTGTTTTATATACTATCTATGGTTCAGACTTTAGAATTGGCTAAAAGTCTCAATCAAAGCCTTTTTGATAATAAAAAAGAAAAAATTAGAGGCTTTAATTAAAAGCTGTTAATGCGTCGGCGGTGAATGTAACTTACTCGGCTTAAAACAGATACTAACAGAGGGACACGGCTCACTGTACAGTCCCTTTTTATTTAGTCGCGCTGTCAGTTTGCCGACATGGCTCTGTGTATTTAGACTCGAGGCATACAAACAGATCGCGGAAGCCGCTCCCGTAGACAACGTTAACGGGCAGGATATCCCCGACTATCATTTTATCCATCAAACCACAGAGTTTTCTCTGAGTGGCGGCTCACTCGCTCACACTGGCGAGGTCTCCCGGTGATTTTCACCGTCACAGCGATCGACTCGCTGCTTTGCTCGGGTGGAGGCTTTGTGTGAAGGGCATTTAACATCACGGTCGTAGACAAATGTTATAACTTTATGCTGCATATTTTGCACTGCACTGTTGACCACAAAGGACTCTTAAGTGAAGCTGACATTTTAATGATCGCACATTACAGAAATGAAGTGTATGCAGTGCGCTCACAATCAGAGCCGGGCCCGAGGCATAACTAGCGAACTTAGTGGTTGCTTAGGACCCCCGACCGCCATGCCCCTCAAAAACATTAACATCATATTATTATATCATACAAAAAAATTAATACAATGTTTTGATCTAGATAGTTAATAGCCCAATAATTAAATCAGTTCATCTGGGAGGTAATTCGAGTTTAACTGATCACGTCACTTTCACGTCCATGCACAGTGTGTATTGAGTTTATTTAAACACATTTGGAAATGGGGCTGCCCTCAGATGCCCATGCACTGTATAGCCTATTTCAGCCTCGTCTGTGGAAAAAAAGATAGCTGGACAACAGAGTTCTTCTGCTTCGTTTCTCTCACTGCATTTAAATGCATTCACTATATTACAGAGAAATATGTCCCGTAAAAGGAAAAGAGCACCAAGCCCAACCCAGAGGACCCTGCATAATATTTTATTTTAATTAATATTTTTTATGGAAAATTCATGTGTCTTTCTTCAATAGCTTCTAATCCATCTGACCCAGTGTCTCCAAACTATTTGTTCACACAAAATTCCTCAGTTTTAGCCTCTTAATTTTCCTCTCAAAGTGCACCAGATTCATGCATTTCACTTTAAAAAGATTTAAAAAAAAATCTCCCGGGGGGCATACCCCCGGACCCTTCTAGGAGGGTCGGGATCTCAGCTGGCTACTATTTTCACCCAGCTGGACATTGGAGGCAATAGTGGAAAACTTGTGTGAATGATATTTAACAATAGTTAATAATTTGGACAGCGCAAACACCCGACCCCCCCCCCCCCAGAAGGGTCGGGTGTTTGTCACCTGTTTCACCTCCTATAAGTTTGCAGGTCTGGGAGAGGCACAGCAACTGTATTTGATCACTCCTTTGTAAGATGTGTTTTTTTATGCTGGCTTTACGCACGGAGGTGGAGACAAAACAAATCAAAGCAGGAATATGGAAAAAGTACAGCACTGAATTTCAACAAGAAATGTTATATAGAACACTTACAATATCTCTGCCCAGCCAAGAAACGCTGACTTGATAGCTTCACTGGGCGATTGATTTGGGTAAATCCGTCTCGTAGGCCTACGTTTGTCTGATGACGGGGTAGTTATCTTATGCCTCATTACAGAAAAGTGTGATGGCGCTGCTCAGCTGGCGACACGCAGCTTGCTCCAAACAATTTGATTTGTTTATTGTTTGTGCTAGTTTGTCACTGAACTAAGTGATAACATTGCTTTCTGAATATGTGGGTGTTCATTCCTGGACTAAGATTGGTGTATATCACTAGTTTCATTGGACTTTTATACGGACTTTGTCTGCATGTGCATCCACCTGCCGGGTGTGTCAGAATGGAGGAACGGCGCTGTGACAGCCAACCTGTGCTCACATATGCTCGTAACACACTCCTGGATCTCAACAAAATTGGATTTGCCGAAAGAGCCACACCAGGGGCCTCATTTATAAAGCTTGCTGCGCACAAAAACCTTGCGTAGACAGGCAGAAATGGCGGTAAAATGTGCGGTGGCAAAACGTTGGTATTTATAAAGAAATTCTTTGCGGAGAATTGTGCGTATTCCCATGCCAACTTTTGACCATGCGTAGAGCTCACGCAAGGTTTTCCTGACTCAGGGAATCGGCGACCCTCAATGGCAACACCATGAAATAAAGCTCAGTAATCAGAAAAACACACACATATTACTGTGAAATGCTTGACATCCAATATATTTAATCAATTATATGTATGAGCGTACCTATAGTTGCGAATATAGGCCACTGTAGTATATTGCATGCAGTTATGATGTTGGTCTTTACATGTTTTGGTTATATCTTTTAATTGAATCTTCTAGCGCTACTCTATAATAATATACGTCGGGAGGTGTGTCCGTGACGTGAGTGGCCAGCGGGAGAGCAAGTCTATATTTTAGGCTGTTAACAAATGTATTTAAAACTGTATATTTCGTTAGATAAAATCATGTTATGAATTTAGCAAATCATTACATGCATCTCTTTCCTATAGCAATTCACCCTGGAAGTTTTAAATACAAGATTACGTTGTTGGAAATGTGTGGATCTCACGTGAGGGAAACAATGCTCTGCAATAAACTACAATGCATTATTTCACTTCTCTGAACACATTTTATATATTATACTTGATATTTCATACAGTACACAGTTGGGCGAAACTGCTTTACAAAGACTACTGACTGTGCCACTCATGATATGTGATAAATGCGCGCGCATGTGTTTGTGTGCCAGAAACTGCAGCACATGCACATCACGGGCTTTCTTCCTTCCAAGTCGCTTTCTTTGCGGCCGGTTGCCTCCCTTTTATCCTCATGTCAGTCAAAATTCCGTGCTTATTAAGAGCGTCATCATATTCAGGAGCTATTTAGCATTCGCCATGTATGGTAGATTGTAGGGCCCGGCCGATATATCGGCCGGCCGATTTAATCGGCCGATTATAGCACATCTCCGCAAAATCGGCAATCGGCAATTTTTTTTCGTTTTTTTGCAGATTTTTTCTTTTTTTTCTTTTTGCAATCATGTTGAGTGAGATGCATTGCTGCCCTGGAAGTAGCCTACATGCATAGCATTACAGTTATAGCCTATTAAAAGCAGCAGCAGGTGTGTTGTAATACATTGGATTAATTCACACTTGACAGTTCCCCCTGACACCAATTGGTCATTGGTCATCTTTTGACTGTTAATAGTAATTGATATAATTTATATAGTGCTTTATTGGAGGTCATTCAAAGACACTTAACATCATACATATAGAAAATCATACTTATAGAAAAAGAAAACAAAATACAGACAAGTTAAAGATAAGGTTTGGAATGGAGTCAGGTGTAATTATGCATTCTTAAAGAGGTGAGTTTCGAGTTGACTTTTGAATGAGTTTATCTAGTCTGAGATGCTGATGTTTGGAGGGAGGGAGTTCCAGAGGGTTGGGTGCAGTTACATAAAATGCTTAATGTCTGATTTCTAACACTTTTTTTTTTAGATAATGCATATTTCAATAAATAAAAAGTTCCTGTACACCTATCAACAGTAACAAGTATTTATATATATTTAAGGGTTCAAAAAAGTAAATTTTTTCAATATATATTTTGGGGATTAAAAAAAAATAATAATCGGCCGATTTAATCGTTATCGTAATTTTACTCTGAAAATAATCGGCATCGGCACTCAAAAATCCATATCGGTCGGGCCCTAGTAGATTGTGGGATGAAACTGGGAGGTGAAGTGGGAGGACACGGGGTGGAGATCGTCTGCGCACAATTCACCGCAGGTGGGTATTTATAAAGGGAAGATTGCGTGCAGGTGTGCGCTAGCCTGGTCCTACCAGACCATCGTACTTCATTTAATTTAGGTCTAGAAGTGCTGTAATTGGCAAACGTTCACTCACTTGGAGGCGGGTGTCTGTCGAAGTTTAAAACTATTGGATCTGCCCAGTGCCACTCTGGATTAGCCAACCAATCGCATCACGTTTGGTCATCACGTGTGTCATGAGACGGCTTTTGACGGTGCGTTCCAGTTGGACAGGGAACTCGGAAATTTCCGACTTTACTACATATTGTAGTCTATGAATCTACCGGTACCTGGCAACTTGTTAGAGCCTAACGTTTAGTTATTTGGACGAGAAAGGTTTTAGGTGTCCATACTTTCGTGAGCAGATGCACTGGAACACAGACAGGTCGGAACTCGGAACTACCAAGTCGGAAATCTCCTTCTTCCGAGTATAGAGGAACGCAGCATTCAACTGAAACTGGAGCGCGACTTCGACGTCATCGTTCTCAGCCACTCGCTCTGTTCGCTGATTGGACGATTGTAGATTCTCCAGAGAAAACTGGGAAATGCACTGTACACCCAGACTGACTACTGAAGGGAAAATGAAATTTGGCCGGAAGTAGGCGGGCGGGCGGAGCCAGGCTAGGTGTGCGCCGCACAGTTTTATAAATCAGTTTTATCAAATTTTGCTATTTGTTGTTTATGTCCCCCCAAGCGGCAATATACATCGCGCCGCAGCTTCAATAGCAGAATGTGTTCATAATAAACAACAACACTTTCCAGATGCCCCTGCCATTGTTCTAGGTGATTTAAACAACTGCAACCTGGAGAAAACTCTGCCAAGATTTCAACAGGTTAAATGTACTACAAGGAAGGAAAACATACTTGACAAATACTAATAATAATACTACATTAATCTCACCAATGCATACCAATCCAGGAGCAAACCACCTATTTCAAACTCCGACCACAATGTAGTACATCTCATACCAACCTACACATCAAAACTGAAAAGCCGTAAACCAGAGAACAAGGTGGTTCGACACTGGACTCATGACAGCAGTCAAGAACTGGGAGCTTGCTTTGATTGCACAGACTGGGATGTGCTGAGGGGGGGACACATTGGATGAAACCTGCCACAACAGACTACATTAACTTTTGTGTACAGTCCATCATTCCCACAAAAACAGTCAAAGTTTACCCCAACAATAAATCCTATATAACCAAAGACATTAAACAAATAATGAATTTGAGAAAATTGGCTTTCAAAAATAAAGACACAATTTAACCAGAAAAGAGAGACAAGGAACTGAGAGTAACCCTGAGGAAAGCAAAGGAGGCACACAACAAACAGCTGGAGGAAGCATTCAAGGCTGGCAATCCACGCAAAACATGGGACACTGTAAAGCACATGACAGGTATGCCAGGTAAACTCTGGAAGCCTTTTGTGACTAATGATGAGTTGGCCTCTGCTACTGAATTAAACACCTTCTTTAGCAGGTTTGAAACCACTGGGAGTAAGGAGAGATACAGGGAGGTGCTGGAGTCAGTCACAGTGGGCTATGAGGATAGAGTTATAATCACAGTGGGTCAGGTGGCTAACATCTTTAGTCAGCTTAATTCACGGAAGGCTGTCGGTCCAGACAACATCAGTGCCTCTATCCTGAAAACCTACAGTAAGACACACACACACACTGTCCCAACGGCCTGGAAAACTTCACACATCTCATCCCCCTCCCAAAGAAATCATGCCCCAAGGAATGCAATGACTTCAGACCTGTGGCACTAATATCTGTATTAATGAAGTCATTGGAGAAAATCCTATCCCATCTGCTCTCTCAGTCTGTACAGGACAAACTTGACCCCTTCCAGTTTGCATACAGGCAACAGCGCAGCACTGAGGATGCTGTTGCCACTCTCATGCATCTGGTCTCAAAACATCTGGATGCTCCGAAGATAAACCCGTATGCCAGGGTACTGTTCATCGACTTCTCCTCTGCATTCAATACAATAAAACCGGACATACTGCTCTCCAAAATGATTCAGATGGGCACAAATCCACATCTCATCTACTGGTACTGCTCCTTCCTTACCAACAGGCAACAGCTAGTCCGGGTCAATAACACCTACTCCCCCATGGTCACAACCAGCTGCGGCGCCCGACAAAGATGTGAGCTCTCCCCTGCTCTTCACACTGTACACCAACGACTGTGTTACCAGTGCACCCAACCACCACATCATCAAGTTTTCCGATGACACCGCACTGGTAGCTCTGATGAAGGAGGGGGCTGACCTTTATCTTG
Source organism: Hyperoplus immaculatus (assembly GCA_949357725.1). Taxonomy (NCBI): domain Eukaryota; kingdom Metazoa; phylum Chordata; class Actinopteri; order Uranoscopiformes; family Ammodytidae; genus Hyperoplus; species Hyperoplus immaculatus. The sequence continues at coordinate 374,735 of OX442353.1, forward strand.
AAATGTTGGAGGACATGGTGAAGTGGTGCGACCATAATGGCCTCATTCTCAATCCACTCAAAATGGAGGAGATCATTTTCGGCTCCTCAAATGAGTGCGACACCACACCAATAACAATTCATAATCAAACCATAAAACAAAACTCATCATTCAAATACCTGGGAGTGTACGTGGACAGTGCCCTATCCTGGACCCAGCATCTGGACTACATCTGCAGCAAGGTGCAGCAAATAATCTACTTTTTAAGGAGGCTCAGGTCATTTGGAGCTAGCAGCAAAGTACTGTCTCTGTTCTACAAGGCAACAATTGAAACCATCCTACAGTACGGCGGCTCCATCTGCCCATGTGTTACACGGGGAGTAACAGCTCCTGCCCTAGGGGAGGCGCTACAGGGTTCCAGAGTGCAGGAAAGTAAAATATAAACATTAATTTGTGCCTTTGTCAATATCACTGCTGAATCAGCACAGGAAGGCAAAGAAGTGACTTTTAACCCCATATTATTTATGACCACTTTTTGCAGGGCTGGACCCCCCCATCATATTTATAATTCTTTGTTGTTGTTTATGTTTTTAATGTAGTGTCATGTTTTCATGTATAATTGTTGGAGCTTGTACTGCAAGTAAAATTTCCGTGAAAAAATACAATAAAGTATTATCTTATCTTATCTTACCACTGAGCAGAGTCTATCCTATCCTTTAGGTCGGCGGGTTTAGGCTGGTCGGTGATAGCCGCCGCCAGAATATGGGTCTAAGTTAAGTGTTTTTACCAACGCGTTATAGTCACTCTGAATGCATCGGCAAAAAAATAAATAAAAAAACCCGCGATGGTGTGAGGGCACCGTCATCGCTGCTTAAGGTTTTAAGTTTAAGTTGTTATTTCATACAAAATGTCTGGTATTTTATCTGCTTAACCATGACATTTCATTGACAAACCAAACAGATTGACAAAGAACATCGTACACTTCATAACATATTAAAGCTTTAATATGTCTTATAATCTGGTAAACTATTTTGGAATTTCTAATGAGCAATTTGCATCATTTGTGACTTTTTGCAGGTGACCCATTTCTGCCTGCCACAGCTGCTGCCACTGCTCAAACACTCCATGTCTTACCTACATGAGATCTTTGAGTTCTATGAGGAGATCCTGACTTGCCGCTACCCTTATTCCTGCTTCAAGACTGTGTATGTTGACGAGGCCTATGTACAAGTGTCAACCTATGCTTCTATGAGCATCTTCAGGTAGGCATGAGTTAGATTGATGTCTGCTTCTGTTTTTACAGCAGAGTATAGGATTATATTTGTATTGGTAAATTTGGGTCCTATATACTTTCTTGGTGTGTTGGTTGACGTGTGCAAGGCATTCCCGGCCATACAGAACTTGCTATATTTTCTTTAAGAATAATTGACACTAATGCCTCGTTTCCACCGAGTAGAGCGGGTCGGGTCGGAGCGGCTCAGAGCGGGACAGCTCGCTTTTAAGAATCTCGGTGGTTTCCACCACCGACCCTACCCTTACTGGTAGGGCGGGGTTTAGGCTGGACTGCGATAGCTGCCACCAGAATATGGGTTAAACCAGTGGTTCTCAATTATTTTCTGTCATGCCCCCCCAGGGGACAGACAGGGTTATATTTATTTATTTATCTGTACAAAACCACTGTATGAGTTTATGGCATGAGCATTCTGCATACAATCACCTTATTATCAAATAAGATAACAAAAATTAGCTGAGATAACTTCTGCAGCAAAAAAATTAAAAGTTCAGTTTATTTGCTCAATTTGTAACATTTAAACAAGACTGCTCAGTCTGTGTGAATCTCAGGACAGAGAAACAAGAGCAAATGAGTCACTGAGGTTTCAAAACTTTTTTAAACTGTAAACATAGTTAAGGTGGTGTTTTTTTATTATTATAGGCCAATAGGCCTTCTGTGATGCGATAACCAATAATTCATTAATGTTATTATTAGTCTAATTGCTTGATTTCTTTTTAAATAGCCTACAGAGACACTTGGAGACACATGTGGACATTTATTTACTGCAAATCGCGGCCTTTCGCGCGGATATGACCATACTCAAGCACACATCGCCTTGCTAGCACTTAAAAAAAAAAAAAAAAAAATCAGTTGGAAATCAAGGCAGCCCGCGCACCCCCCTGACAACTCACGGCGCCCCCCCAAGGGGGCGCGCCCCACCATTTGAGAAGCACTGGGTTCAACTATCGGCTGTCTAACAACTGTGGTCAAGCCAGCGGTCTCTCGTTTTTGCTTGGTCAAACCAGCCACTTCTTTATTTATTCTCCCCGTTTAACGGCCGTAAACGCACAGAGATGGCTCGGTGCAAGCCGACAGAGACAGTGAGCGAACAGCGCTGGCTGCGGCAGCAACGTGACATCGTAGCAGTGGGGCACAGTGTAGGCCTAGCCCACTGATTAATTTAATGACGAGGAAAAACACAACACAATAAACAGTGCTGTGCTCACATTTTTTTGCCAAAACACAAGACTCTCTTCCCTCTTGCCGAGGTGATTACACACTGCGGAAATTATTCTTTCGACCAATCAATGGAAGGCAGTGTGTAGCTCCACCTTTTCGGTACCCTTTCAGGCGGCTGGTACCCCTACGGAGGAGTACTGAAAATAGGAGAGGCTTAGAGCGGTTAGGTGCGCTTATATCTGTACTTCCCAACTTTTGGCAAATGAAAAGCCAAAATAACCGGACCGAACCGCTCCGACCCGACCCGCATTACTTGGTGAAAATGAGGCATAAGCTGCTACTGTTTTAGATTGTAGATACAATGTGTTTTTTAACTTTATTCATCTCATCCTGTCTCAACTTGTGCTCTGGCTCTTTTATTTTCAGTACAAACCTGCTCCACAGCGCTATGATCATAGACCAGACCCCGCTGACACGACGGTGTCTGGCCCAGGCCTTGGCTCAGCAGTTCTTTGGCTGTTTCATCTCCAGGATGTCATGGTGAGAGTTAGTACAGACACAAAGGCATGTATGTTGTCTGGAGCCTACAGATATCCATGGCTCAGTAGCTAAAATAGTCTATGTTGGTGCATTTGATGTGATGAAACAAACTAGAACTATAAAAATGAACCAAAAAAAAATCCACTACTCAAAACACCCGGGCATTTCAAAATGTTTATTTTCTTGACCAATAATGGTATCAGAGGGAATGGCCATAGCCTAAAGCCCTCGGTATTTAAAAAAAAAGCACCCAACACCATTCTTTAGCTTTCTGAAACAAACATGCCCACTTTAGAGAGTTACTGGCCATGTGTGTGGAGTATGCACTGCTTGAACTGTATTTTCCATTCTGCACAACATGAGAGAGATAGATGGAAATATGGATGGATAGATTATTCAAGCAAGCATTATTAAACATTAATTTTACATATTGGGAGTCATAATAAATAACTGGCACTATTGCTGTGTGTGTGTGTGTGTGTGTGTGTGTGTGTGTGTGTGTGTGTGTGTGTGTGTGTGTGTGTGTGATGGTTTTCAAATGTGTGTGCTGTTCTATCCATTAGTATTATTTATTTAGTGTGTTCCCCGCTCTGACAGCACGCCATCTACACTGTTACAATAACTTTTTGCAAAGTGTGGTAACCCTCAGACCTTGTCATATAAGGAAGTTGTTGAGAGCTATTTTGTCAGTACTGGGATTTAGAAGTTGGACAGGCACTGGCTTGCATAATTGTATTAAGCAACTGTCGTGAGAAAAGTCAAGCAAACGGTGATATTGTGTATAGCATCAGGTTTATTTTCAATCAAAATAGCAAGAAGACTCTGCAGAGTGGTCACTGGTTCCAACACACGTGGGTATGTTGCAAATAGTGACAATATGTCCTTCAAATCATGTGGTATTTAAGGACATGTAATTGGGAGACAGACAGGTAGGGCTGGGTGGGGGGAAGGAGGGGAAGACAGGTTGGAGGCAGACAGGTCTTGAGATATACATTCATATTATAATCGTGGGTGGGGCAGGCTGACCCAGAACAGCAGGAGGCTGTCTGCAGGAACATTGTCACCTTTCAAATGTATAGTCAGGCTGGCTCCACACGGGAGATTGAGGGGGTATGGTGGGGGGGGAGAGAGAGGGGCTGAGTGGTTTGTTGGAAAACACATTCAATATATCTATATATCATGGTCTATACAGGTTTGTAGCAAATGTTTACTATTGCATTATTAAATATTCTAACATTCCAGAGTCCAGAGATCTATCATATGCAAAATCTGCTACCACACTTCACTCTTTTTATCATATATGATAACATAAAAGATAGCAAACCACAGTAAGGTAAACGAACACTAGGGGAACAAATAAACCCCAAAACAGTGAAAATGTAAGGAAAAAGGAATAACAGGGAAAAATAAAACCTCGCAAGGAAAAAGTAAACCCAGGACAGGCCAAAATTAACACAAACAGAAACTCGATCAATGGGAAAAAACCTCAATAGGCGTTATAGAGGAAAACATTAAACCAAATCTCTGTGTAAAAGAAACAAAACAAAAGTTTAAGGCCAAAGAAATAATGAAAAGCTGAAACCAAAAAAACGATAAGGCAAAATAGTCCTAGAATGCCTGTAAAGTTCAAAGAGCCCCAAGGGTAGCAGAAAGGCACGGACAAGCAGCAAAAGCCACCACTGGAGGCAAAAATCAAGTTCATCGCCATCCGAATAAGGACAAACCTTCGCTTAAGGTCATCTGCCCGGGTGTAGGGGATAGGGGAGCTGTGGAGGATGTGGGGAGCTGATGGCAAATCCAGTCATCAGGGTGATGGCTGCGTAGTCGGAGGGGTTGGGGTTGTTGGTAGGGAGGGGGGGGGGGGGGGCAGACATTTCCATCAGGTCTGAAAGCATGGAGGGCGCACACTAGTGTGAGTGAATCCGGGGAGGGGGGGGCATCCGTGGTGCAGGATAGGCGGCCATTGCTGGGGGAGGTGGGGGTCGTCTGGCTCTCCTTGCGTCATCTTCCTCGTCGCTGCTGGTGCTGGTCCAGCTGATGTCATCTGGTCCATGCTGGTGGGCTGTAGTCCTGTAGGTGTCTCTCGATCTGTCGGTCTGTAGCTGGCAGCGATCCGTTCGCAGTGACTGGCATGGATCCAGGTGGTCCGTTTCTGCAACCTTCACGGCCGTCATGGAGGAGAGGAGGAGTTGAAAGGGTCCCGTCCATCGCTTGCTTAGTCAGAACTTTCGTCTGGGAGCCTTGACCACAAACCGATCCTCGGGTGGTGGCTGGTCGTGGTAGTGCATCTTTCACCAGTCTGTGGAGAGCAGAAAGAGAGGACAGGGGAGTGACCGTGACAGTGACAGTTGACAGCAGGCGTGCTTAGAAAAGTTGTTTGTGGGAAAACTCAAGTATTTTGTTTAACGGCAGTCATAGCCGCTATGGCAGCCAAAAAGAAACAGTTTGTAAAGGTATCACATATGCGCCCTGCAACTGCTTAGGGTAGGAGCAAATAGCATCAAAAGGGTTGTCACTAATGTGTGTGTTGGATGCAGAAATCACCGTGAAGCTAACTTGGCCTTGCTCTGAGGCCAGATGCCGTGAAGCAGAGACATCCACCAAAGATCCAGGTCTGGATGGGACAGCGGAGGCGCCTTTCAGATCAGGACAGGGGGGGACACACTTCAGCAATCACGGCTACACAGTTGTGAGGCTCACCATCTTCTTAACCATCTTGCAGAGGAGAGATGAGCAAATTCATAGACACCGCATGAGGCACTAACAAGGTTAATTGAGAAAGGCCAACTAAATTAGTATTAAAAAGGAAAAGGAATGTACACTTCACCGCAGTAAGTCAGAGCCAAAAGAATTAAACAATGTAGTCTTACCGTGGATGTATGTAGTCATCAAGCGAAACAGAACCATAATAACTTACCGAAAAAGACCTGCAAAGCCTACAATGTAAACTGTGGTGAGACATCAACAAGTTTGCAGCAAAGTGTTGATAATGTGCAGCAAATAAAACAAAACAAATTACAAAGTTAGTTGTGTTAAAATGAGTTGTGTTAGGATTTAGGAAAACCACAGAATGTGAGAAACAGTAAAAAGAAACATAAAAGATAAACAGGAATGGGAGATAAGCATATTTCCAGGGAAATATCCAGCACCTAAAAGAGTCTGGAAGCAAAGATGAAGTTAGTAGCAAAACAAGAAACAAGTTTAAGTAAAACTTAAACGATCGCTGCGCGCAATAAATCAACTGAAATGCACACCCAAGTGCACAGAGTTAATCCAAAACAAAATCAGAAGTCAAGCATTCAAAAATGCTGGCAACAAGGTGACCAAATTGTCAGGCAAATGCCAGAGATTCCACACAAAGCACAGAGAGAGAAAAGGAGAGAAAAACAAGCCAACTGACTGATTTTGGCAAAATCAGAGACCAGAACTCGGTATCCTTACACATAAAACACACCTCAAACTCAACCAAACTATAACAACAACAACCCTCTCACTGTCTCACCTGTGCTGTGAAGCACACAACAACAACAACCCTCTCCCTGTCTCACAACATCCTGCAACAAAGAAACCTAAAATCTCTCTCTCTCTCTCTTTTTTTTTTTTTTTTTTTTTTGTAAAACACAGAACTCCCCACTGTCAACAAAAACAACCAAAATAGAGGGCCAACTCTGCCCTAATGCATTGTTCACAAGAAGGGAAAAGTTTTAAAGGAGTTAAAACCTGCTGGAGAAAAGAAAAATTAGTACAAATGAATGCAATGTAGGAAAAGCTTGGAGGGAAATTTGCTATACAGTAAGTGGGCTATCAGTGGGCAATAGCTTGAGTGCTATGCAAAAGGTGTCGGTGCATCTGGGAAACAAAGCCAAAGCCAAAGAGATGCCTGGAGGGAGGGAGGGAGAGGGGGGGGCATTTACATCAAACTGTGGCTGAAATGGTCAGTAGGTTAAGAAATGTAAAAACATAGGTGACTGTGCTTTTGAGAAGTAAAGGGGCATGGTGGCTGGGCCTAGAAAAGGTGGATCTAAAAGAAATGAGCAATCAAGAAAACAATACAGCTTCTTTAAGAGTGGCTGTACATGTTTATCTGTGGTTTAAAGAGATGTAAATGAGGGAGTTTGGCTTGAACCAGGACATGTAGTATTTAAAGCAGAAGAACTAGTCCCCTTTCTAGAAGGAGGCAAATTGTAACTAAAATGAATGCTAGAACAAGGCAAAAGTGACAAGTGCATGGAGACAGGCTAGTCCAGCCATGACTGCAAAAATGAGAGTAGCCCTTTTTGCCACAGAGGATCCATGTAAGCACAGGAGGTGTAGACAAAGGTATTTGTTAACAGAGTCAACTTAGGTGGCAGTGTCCCTGTCGTGCTGAAGGGAGACTGAAAAACAGACAGAACAAAATATTTTAGAGATGGGAAGAAAACAGCATAAAATCAGACAAGTTTCATTGGGGGAAAACAGGCAGAGGGAAAACAGTCAATTCCAGCAATTTACACATGGTGAACACAAGACAAAAGGCCATGGTCAGGACGGAGGATTAGACAAAAGGAAGATGCCAATGATGAGATGGTTGAACTAAGCAAAACACAGGGAGGATACTCACACCTTGGAAGTGGGCCACAGCAGACGAATGATAACAATAACAAAAGAAATACTCTAAGCAGAAGGTAAAAATGGGCACCTTGGTTGGCCCAAAAGTGTTTAAAAGTAAATTGGTAAACACACAAATGTTTAATCAAATCAGCATTTTCCTTATGCATACCGTTATAGTAAGCGTTTCGTAAGTGAGCTTCATAGGCTGTAACGGGTCCTTCGTTCAGATTATCTGGGATGGGAAGCCCACAGAAGTCCTTATGGACTATAGTTAGACGAGCAAGATAAGAGGCTGTGGTTTCGTCATCTTTTTGTTTACAAAGAGAGATTTTCATCATGTCAATTTTGGGTGGAAAAGCAGAAATGCAACGCTGGGCCAAATCGTTTATTACCTTATAGTAGTGGGCGTTGGAAACGTGATCGTAGTCAACATGTACCAGTCTGACTTCTTGTAAAGGGTACATGTTTGAAAGTTTGGCCCAATCGCTACCTATCTTTTTCATCAGTAACCGCCGCAACTCTGCGGTGGAGGGCCTAAATTCTCTGCAGAATTCTAAGATGGCATCAGCGAAACGTTTTCCCCCCGCGTCTTTTAACGCGGGAAGGTGGGCCATTGTTTTTTCAATATCATCCAAATTCCATGGCCGGTGGACTAACATGGGACCCTCCGGTCCCGACACTTCGATCATAGGCAGGGTGTATTCAATGTTATCGGGGCGATTAGAACCAAGTGGGCTTAAAGGCAAAGCAGATAAGGCACATGCATCATTAATGTGAAAGCTGGATTTGTACTCACCTGGGAAACCTGGATTGGCTGTGGTTGGAACGACAAACCTGAGCGTGTATGAGAAGTGGGCACAATGGGTGGCTCTTTTTCGGGCTTTAGCCCTCCGCTTTGGTGGAGCTGTGCCAGAGGATACAGTGGCAATGCATTGTTGTAAGGCGGTGGTTTGGGGTTGGCAACGCTGATGGTGACGGTGTTGCCGGCCGACTCTGTGAGTGCGCCCGCCGAGGGAAGCACTGAGGCCGGAGCCTCTTGTATTGTAGGGACAACCGCTGTTGGGACAGGGTGGGTCGGTGCTGCTGATGTGAGGTCTGCGGGCAATATCGCCGCTGTCCGTCGGAGCGGGCCAGGGCTCCTGGTATCATGTAAATCGTCCTGTAATTTAAGGCACTGGGAGACACAGTTAATCTTATCTGCAACGGCTGGCTGACACTTATTAGCCCGCCGATTTGCTTCTTCTGACCAGTGGGTAAATGCCAGCCAGTCGGCCCGGAAACGTTTCGACTTCCGGTTGTGACTACTTTGTTCTTCAGCTCCTTGTAACTGTGCTTTCAGCAGCTTGAGCTGAGCGACGCTAAAACTACCCCCCATTGGGAAACCAAAGCGATGCCAATCTTGCATCTGTGTCACAGCCGAATCCCCATAATTCGTTCGCATATATTGTATACAAGGCGAATTTGGAGTGACTAAATCAGCCCGTTTGCTAAAAATCGTCCCCATTGTAAAGGAAAACACAGGAATAGGAGCACAACACAATTTTTCTTACCTTTTTCTCGTGGCGCCCTGGCTAGTTAACACAAAGCAAAACAGAATGAAAGAACAACAAGACAATACAAAAACAACAGGACAAACAATAAAACACTTATGAAATTTCAAAATTCTTGCTATTGATCGAAAACAAGCCCCACCAACACAAATATCTTGGTCTGTAAAAGGGTTAACAATTCTAGTTTAATCTCCCAGAGGAGGACCCGTTTAATAACTAAGGCTTCCCAAGCCGAATACTTCGCCCCAGTCCGTCAACTGGACAAATAAACATTAAAAAACAACCAACCTTCCTGCCTGCTCTGTTCGCCTTGAACAAATAAAACTAATTCGTCAATCTAGTCCTGTGCACGGCAGAAGGTCATTCAAATGCATTAACAGTCACAGCTGCACCCAGGCCGAAGCTAACCCGCGGCTGTTCACTTTGGCGTTCTAGCTTTATTACACTAATGGTTAACTAATGTTCATGCTCACTTCCAAGTAAATTTAAACGGGAGAGTTTCGCTCCGACTGTAGTGTAAAAGTTCCTACAGAGATATTCTTAGAAGTAATCCTTTAACCCAATTGTTGTTGCTTTAAAACAAAACAGATTCCCACATACCGATTCTTTTTAGGAGGAGATGACAAGAGTTTTCCACGGGACGGTCAGCAGAGGTCCTCTCTGTCCCGAAATGGAAGGGCTTCCGTGAGAAAAAGGTGATCAATCTTTTTGCAGTCTGTTGTCCGGTCCCGTGGATCCACTGTCGGTAATCCTCCTCCTGGCTAGCTCGCCAAACTGTCGTGAGAAAAGTCAAGCAAACGGTGATATTGTGTATAGCATCAGGTTTATTTTCAATCAAAATAGCAAGAAGACTCTGCAGAGTGGTCACTGGTTCCAACACACGTGGGTATGTTGCAAATAGTGACAATATGTCCTTCAAATCATGTGGTATTTAAGGACATGTAATTGGGAGACAGACAGGTAGGGCTGGGTGGGGGGAAGGAGGGGAAGACAGGTTGGAGGCAGACAGGTCTTGAGATATACATTCATATTATAATCGTGGGTGGGGCAGGCTGACCCAGAACAGCAGGAGGCTGTCTGCAGGAACATTGTCACCTTTCAAATGTATAGTCAGGCTGGCTCCACACGGGAGATTGAGGGGGTATGGTGGGGGGGGAGAGAGAGGGGCTGAGTGGTTTGTTGGAAAACACATTCAATATATCTATATATCATGGTCTATACAGGTTTGTAGCAAATGTTTACTATTGCATTATTAAATATTCTAACATTCCAGAGTCCAGAGATCTATCATATGCAAAATCTGCTACCACACAACATAATAGTATTGGAACGGTGAGGCCAATTCCTTTATTTTTGCTGTAGACTGGAAACATTTGGGATTGACACCAAACGATGAATATGAGACAATAGCTCAACATTTCAACTTTCACTTCCAGGTATTAACATCTGGATCCGATACACAACTTAGAAGATAGCATTTTTTGAAAAGGAACGCCAAATTTTTAGGCAAGCAAAAGTATTGGAACAGATAGACTTTAAATAAATGAATGTGAATAAACCGTAATATTTTGTCGCAAATACTTTGCTTGCAATAACCGCATCAAGCCTGATTGACATCACCAAACTTTTGCATTCTTCTTTTGTGATGCTTTTCCAGGCTTTCACCGCAGCCTCATTCAGTTGCTGTTTGTTTTGGGGGGTTACTCCCTTTGGTCTCCTTTTTAGCAGGTAACATGCATGCTCTATAGGCTTTAAGTCTGGAGATTGACTTGGCCAGTCTAAAACCTTCCACTTCTTGCCTCTGATGAACTCCTTTGTTGTTTTTGCAGTTTTTTTTTTGGATCATTATCTTGCTGCATGATGAAGGATCTTCCAATCAGTTTGGTTGCATCTTTCTTTAAATTGGCAGACAAAATGTTCCTGTAGACTTCTGAGTTCATTTTGCTGTTGCCATCATGTGTTACTGTGTTGTTGTCAAGATGAACCTTACCAAAGTGATGGAAAGGCTAAAGTTTAGAGAAAGAAAGAATCTGCTCATGATCCCAAACATACAAGCTCATCTGTGAAACACGGTGTAGGCAATGTCATGGCTTGGGCTTGCATGGCTTCTTCTGGGACGGACTCATTAATCTTCATTGATGATGTAACACATGATGGCAACAGCAAAATGAAATCTAAGTCTACTGAAACATTTTGTCTGCCAATTTAAGGAAAGATGCAACCAAACTGATTGGAAGATCCTCCATCATGCAGCAAGATAATGACCGAAAACACAACAAAGGAGTTAATCAGGGGCAAGAAGTGGAAGGTTATAGACTGGCCATGTCAATCTCCAGACTTAAACCCTAGAGCATGCATTTTATTAGTCTTAGTCACGTTTATACTCTTTTTAGTCTAGTCAAGTTTCAGTCGACTAAAAGTCTGAGCATGATCAGAATTACTATTTTCATCCAGTTTCAGTCAACAAAAAATTTATTTTAGTCTCTTTTTAGCAATGCAATTCTATTTAACCCAATGAATATAGTACAAGTATAGTATAGACAAAACCAACATTTTCTTAATGTCACCCATTTCACAAGTAAAACAAGGTTATCTTATTATTATATTAATGTTTCCTTATAGAGTCAAGAATACATTCAATTCCAGACACAGAAGACGCTCATTTGAATTTACAACATATTTATTTGCTGTAGTATGCATGTAAAGTTCAAACAATCCGTTTACTGTAACCGAAAATGAATGTCACTAACTATTCATTAAAGAGGACCTATTATGCTACTTTTCTGGTCTTAATTTCTTGTTTTACACTGCTATAGAGCAACCTGACACGAATCACATCACAAAAAACTATGTAGATTTTCGGGAAGCTCTTTCTCTTATTTTGGCGATCCAGCACATCCTGTCAACACTTGAGTGTGTGTGCTTCGGCTCCCTCCGCCTGTGCTTCGGCCATCTCCGCTCCCCTCCCCCCCCTCCTGCAAACCCCACTCCGTTGTGATTGGTTACCTTCCTTCCGGAACACTTTCAGTGGCGGGAAGCGCGAGCATGGACCTATAAGGGCGCGAGGCAGACGCGAGGCAGACGCGAACAGGGAAGTGACAGCATTACCATACATGGAAACATCCGCGTGGAGACGTCACAAAGTTTTATGCGACGGCACAAATTATGAAAGGGTAGACCGCTTTGAACACGTGACTTCTCGACTGGCTAGAATAGTGTTTAGTGCTCTGCACAGACATCCCAGACGGTCAGCAGGGAATATGTCGAAATGCATGTAAGTCATTATTTGATAATTTAGTATGGTTAAGCATGACTATGAATCATCATAACAACGTTTATAGGTCATAAAAGTCAAAAAGCATCATAGGTCCTCTTTAAGGTTTTGGTGTGAGCTTAGGGTAACAAGTTTTGCAAATTACAAGTTTTCTGTCCTCTTATTTCACCGCGTAGAACTCGTGAAAACAGAAGAAATGCTGCTAGTGACTGGAGCGCTGCTGGGCTGTGAAGGGGCTGTGTGAGCGGCTACCTTCCTGTTATTTCAAAATTAAAGCCAACTCACATTTGTCCACTGAAATGCTAATGTGACGCAAGTGAAATGCTTTTAATGTGACGCCGTAGCCTTAACGCTCTGTTTGCAGCCCCGAGACTCAGGAAACAGAAATATTGCAAACTAATAATAATAGTGAGACGAAATAACGTTATAACATTTAGTCTCGTCAACGAAAATTAAGAGATATACACTCACCGGCCACTTTATTAGGTACACCTGTTCAATGGCTTATAAAAACAAAAATATAATCAGCATATAATTTAATATAATATAATCACATGGCAGCAATTTAATGCATTTATGCATTTAGACGTGGTCAAGACAATGTACTGAAGTCAAACCAAGCATCAGAATGGGGAAGAAAGGGGGTTAAGGTGACTTTGAACATGGCATGGTTGATGGTGCACGGCAATGGATCCATACTTTCATGTTGTTTAAGCCAAATTCTGAACCTGCCATCTGAATGTCGCAACTGAAATCGTGACCCCTCAGACCAGGCATGATTTTTCAATCTTCTATTGTCCAATATTGGTGATCCTGTGAGAATTGTAGCCTCATTTTCCTGTTTTTAGCTGACAGGAGTGGCACCCGGTGGGGTCTTCTGTTGCTGTAGCCCATCTGCTTCAAGGTTGGTCGTGTTCAGAGATGGTATTCTGCATACCCTGGTTGTAACGAGTGGTTATTTGAGTTACTGGTGCCTTTCTATCATCTCAAACTAGCATGCCCATCCTCCACAGACCTCTGACTTGGCATTTTACGTCCACACAAATGCCGCTCACTGGATATTTTTTCTTTTTCGGACCATTCTCTATTAACCCTAGAGATGGTTTAGAGTGAAAATCCCAGTAGATCAGCAGTTTCTGAAATACTCCTACCAGCCCTCCTGGCACCCTCAAAATTGCCATGTTCAAAGTCACATAAAACCCCTTTCTTCCCTTCTGTTGCTCATTTTTTTTTTTTTTTTTGAGAAATATATTTATTGACTTTTCAATTTTATCAACACATAGACAAATACAAATATTCACATATAAAACAAATAAAAAACAAAACACAAGTAAATAATAATACTTAACAAGAAAAGAAGATACATAAGTAATTACACCCTGCATTTTCTATACGTAATGTTCTGGAATATTGCACTGGCATCAGAAATGGCAAATATCTAAATCTAAATATCAAGTAAACCCCTTGCTTGGTGGCTCTCAAGAAATCCCATAAATTGTCCCCACACTTTAAAGAACATTTTCATTTTCCCCTTGGAGGCATATGTCAATTTTTCTAAAGCTAAACAGTTGGAGAGGCTTTTGAGCCAATGACTCACTGTCGGAGTATCTGTACTTTTCCATGTGACTGCTATGCAGTGTTTAGCCAGTAGGGAACAGAGAATAACAATTTTTTTTGTTCTGACTTGACAACTTTAAATCTGGTGGAAGTACTCCAAGGCTAAACATGCGGGGGCAGACAGGTCAAATGCAAGGTCAGTGCAAATGACATCTGAAATAGTTTTAATTACCTTTTGTTGCTCGGTTTTAACCTCAATAAATTGTCCCGTCCAGGTCTACATGCCTAAATGCTTTGAGTTTCTGCCATGTGATTGGCTGATTAGTTATATGTGTTAACAAGAAAATGAACCGCTGTACCTAATAAAGTGGCCGGTGAATGTATATTAGCAGTTTTTATTTTGTAAACTACATTTAGTCCCGTTATTATTCGTAAAAAAAATTGCATTATATATAAAGTTTTTGTCACATGACCACATTGCGTCTCGTTTTGTTCCAACCAGACAATCGTACTTAATGTCATTTGTACAGAAGGTTTGGAACTGCTCTATTGGCAAACGTTCACTCACTTGGAGGCGGGTGTCTGTTGAAGTTTAAAGCTGCGAACACACCGCACTGGCCCCCTGCGGCGGTTGGCCGGGTGAACGCAGGAGGCTCGCCGCTTGATCATATTGGGCCATATATTCCTGACGCCGACGCCGTTTCTGAGATCAGACCCGTCACACTTACGGTGTAACAACAACAACAACAACATGGTCCAGCTGTGCCAAAAAATACAGATGTGTGTGTAACCAGCGGCAGTCATGTCACAAATATCATTAAAACAGCATGAAGACGCACCCTGATCGCAAATACACACACATTAACAGCGATTCAGCAACATAGCCTACTAAACACAATAACAACAGCAGAGTGTGCTCAGCGGCAAAAATAAAGGCAGACATCAGCCTACCTGAAAGTGAAAGTGTGCCGGCTGACGGAGGAAAACACTGGTGCTTCGCTGTACTATATTGGAATTCCACACGGACACTGCCGTCAAGTTTCGGTTCATATTATCCTCAGGAACAGCACACAGCTGGGTGAGTGTCACTATGCTAACCGGCGTTACCTTGGCTAAAGTACAACCAACAACTAAACAGATGCAAAATACACATATTTGCAGAATGTATTGCCCAATGTCCTCACTCCACACACCCTCCTTGTCTTGCAGACCACTGTGCAATCTCAACGCTGCTTGGCTATCGCAAATGGTAGCGCCTTCGATTCACGCGCTTCGATGAGGCGCGGCCACGCGCCGCGGAAACGCCCGCCGCTGGACGCCGATTCTTGGGTGGACGCGCAGCCACGCGCTAGTATATTGACTTTGTATGTAATCTTGCCACACGGCTAGCGCGATGTGTTCGCAGCTTAAAACTATTGGATCTGCCTAGTGCCACTCTGGATCAGCCATCCAATCGCATAACGTTTGGTCGTGACGTATGTCATGAGCCGGCTTCTGATGGTGCGTTCCAGTTGTACTGGGAACTTGGAAATTTCTGACTTCACTACATACTGTAGTCTATGGATCTACCGGTACCTGGCAACGGTAACTTGCTAGAGCCTAACGTTTAGTTATTAGGATGAGAAAGGATGTAGGCGTCCATACTTTCGCGAGCAGATGCACTGGAACACAGACAGGTCGGAACTCGGAACTACCAAGTCGGAAACCTCAGAGTTCCGAGTATAAAGGAACGCAGCATTCAACTGAAACTGGAGCGCGACTTCGACGTCATTGTTCTCAGCCACTCGCTCTGTTCGCTGATTGGACGACCAGTAATTTTCCTGAGCTTGAACACATGAATTCACCGCAGCCCCAGACTGACTACTGAAGGGAAAATGAAATTTGAGCGGAAGTAGGTAGGCGGGCGGAGCTAGGCTAGAGCTTTCTGGTGTTGTGTTAGAAAAGGCCTCAGGAAAGTCTCATCTCTTTTGATTTTAGCAAAGCATGGCATTGCCTGTTAGTAATTAATCATTGGGGGTTAGCTGGGGTCTATAATTGAAAACAGGCTGTGATCAGTAGTTCATCAAACACATAAAAGGCAACTCACAAAAAAAGAAACTGCTTTTTTACAGATTCACAGTTTTCATAAGATCCACAGACAGGATTAGTATTTGGACAATCAGTGGATCAAACTTGTATCAGCATCAAACATTGAAAACCACCAAGGTTAAATTGGTGTTTGGTATCTGTTTTTTTTACAAGCTAATAAATCAAGACGGATAGATTTATGTGAGTTGTGTTTGCCATGCCAAGATTATCCTACAAATAGCCTGAGGGTAACATGGCCATGAAGAAAGTTTACCTTGAATGCTTTAAAAACAATATCTAATTACAATGAGCTGATACACAAAATCCCTTGAAGGGAATTAAGCTCACCCCTGATCAATGTATGGATATTAAGCAATGATTCTGCAGTGACATGAAATGTTCCTTGTGTAGGGCTGATGAGTGGGTGTTGAAGGGAATCTCTGGCTACATCTTTGGTCTGTACCTAAAGAAAACCTTTGGAGTCAATGAGTACCGCCACTGGATCAAAGAGGTAACACTTTTCATCATAACACTTACTTTTCCGGGAAATAGTGGATCTGGAAATGGCAGTCCAACTGCTACTGAAGTAGTCTGTTTTTTGCCACTATTAGTCCATACTTTCTCACTATGCCATAGGGCTGGGCAGTATGGACCAAATCTTAAATCAAGGTATAGGTCATTTTATATCACGGTACAGTATTTTTCCTTTTAAATTCAATGGATTAAAATAACTGTACGATACTTTAGTCAGATTTGATCATTTTCATATTTTACTTGGAACTTACATTTCCATACAAAAGAGAAACTGGTGCAAAATACCACACCAGTCTGGCTTTAGTCAGTCAGGGCAAAACAAAAATGACTGCATCAACCAAATGTGTATCCTAAATTTTTCAATTGATAGTATATCAAAATAATGAAATTATGAAATACCTGAATTTTCCTGCAATGTTTGCTCATCTTCATTTAAAAAAGCTGTCAAAATACACAGCTTCAAGTTTCCTTTGCCCCTTAACATTTTTGACCGTTTAAACCAGCTGCTCTGCCACCGTGACACTGTGTTGGTTTGTTAACTGTAAAGTGACGGCACACAGGAGCTAACGGGTAAGGCTTCTTCTGCTGAAGGTAGAGAAGCTGTCTTGTAGCACAGCACTGTGCTGCAGTGCCCCGTATGGCGCGGCGGTGTTACTGTAGTGTAACTGTAGTGACTCGGAGGGACA
Organism: Hyperoplus immaculatus; assembly: GCA_949357725.1. Classification (NCBI taxonomy): domain Eukaryota; kingdom Metazoa; phylum Chordata; class Actinopteri; order Uranoscopiformes; family Ammodytidae; genus Hyperoplus; species Hyperoplus immaculatus. The sequence goes on from OX442353.1 coordinate 391,964, forward strand.
GTTGCCTCCCGCAACATGAACTTTTTTTCTCCGCTGTATAAATGGTATGTCCAAATTTCTCCCGGTAGACACTTTTATACCGTCATACCGCCCAGCCCTACTATTCCATGTATTAACTGAGATTTTTATTTTCCCCCAACATTGTGAGGTGTCATGTAAAAGATTTATCAATATCCTGCCAAACTGAATCAATTCTGACGCACTGGTAAGCCTCACTTGGTCTCAGTAGCTTTGTGAATAGTTTTTAAGAAAGTACTCTTTACTAAGAACTTGTAGTGGTCCTTAAAGGCCTACTTCACCAGTGGGAATATGAAGACTAATTGAGGGGTGAACCTCATTTGCATGATGTTGAGTCAAACAAATGCAAAGCAAAAACAACAATACATACACAATATACAATGCAAATACATCAAAATACAACAACTGATAAAGAGAGAAAAATAATATTTTTTTAACATTTAGACGGATGTAGAAGGCCTGGAATGGAAATGAAATGAGTGAAAGTACAATATAGCCTAATTAAAACAGTTTTAGGTAGAGTTTGGCAGATTAAGATAATATGTCTAAATTGGTTAAAGGATATGAAGGTATTAATTTTAATGTGTTGCTGTAAGTGGTTCCAGGAGTCAGGGGCACTGAAGCTAAAAGCTGTTTTTCCAAGCTCAGATCGGGCTTGTGGGACATAAAGCATGAGCATGTCAGTGGAGCGGGTCTGATAAAGCACATCTGAAATTTGCAGCATTACAGTCAAAAAATGGGGTAGCTTCTGGTCAGAGCTTCATATATAAAAATGTGCCTCACGTGTGCGTCACGTCTCTCTTTAAGGGAGGACCACCCAACTTTTTCATATAAAACACAATGGTGTGTTTCATAAGCATCTCATGTGATCTAAAACAGAGTCCAGGAGTTTAAGACATGAATGTGATGCGTGCCGGTAATCCACATCACCGTAATCAAGGACAGACATGAAAACTGGCTCAATAATCCTTTTCCTACTAAATGAAGAAAAGGTGGTTTTGTTCCTATAAAAATAGCCAAATGTTGTCGACACACAGTATCTCACAAAAGTATCTCACATTTCTTCAAATATTTCATTATATTTTTTCATGGGACAACACTGAAGAAATTACACTTTGATATAATGTAAAGTAGTCAGTGTACAGCTTATATAACAGTGTAAATGTACTGTCCCCTCAAAAGAATTCAACACACAGCCATTAATGTGTAAAGTGCTGGCAACAAAAGTGAGTACACCTCTTAAGTGAAAACGTCCAAATTTGGCCCAAAGTCTTTTATTATTATTATTATTATTATTATTATTATTATTATTATTATTAGTATTATTATTATTATTATTATTATTATTATTATTATTATTATTATTATTATTATTATTATTATTATTATTTTCCAGCACTGCCTTAACCCTCTTGGGCATGGAGTTCACCAGAGCTTCACAGGTTGCCACTGGAATCCTCTTCCACTCATTTATGACAACATCACGGAGCTGGTGGATATTAGAGACCTTGCGCTACTCCACATTTTGGTATCATCAGACCACAGGGATGGTTCCAGTAATCCATATCCTTAGTCGGCTTGTCTTCAGCAAACTGTTTGCGGGCTTTCTTGTGCATCATCTTTAGAATAGGTTTCCTTCTGGGACGACAGCCATGCAGACCAGTATGATGCAGTGTGCAGCGTATGGTCTGAGCACTGACAGGTCGACCCCCAACCCCTTCAATCCATTCAGCAATGCTGGCAGCACTCATACGACTATTTTCCAAAGCCAACCTCTGGGTATGACGCTGAGCACGTGCACTCAACCTTCATAAACTGGGCTGTAGGGCAGTATTCCAACATGATAACGACCCCAAACACAGCTCCAAGACGCCCAACACTGCCTTGCTGGAGAAGCTGAGGGTAAAGGTGATGGACTGGCCAAGCATGTCTCCAGACCTAAACCCTATTGAGCATCTGTGGGGCATTCTCAAACGGAAGGTGGAGGAGCGCAAGGTCTCTAATATCCACCAGCTCTGTGATGTCGTCATGAAGGAGTGGAAGAGGATTCCATTGGCAACCTGTGAAGCTCTGGTGAACTCCATGCCCAAGAGGGTTAAGGCAGTGCTGGAAAATAATGGTGGGCACACAAAATATTGACATTTTGGGCCCAATTTGGACATTTTCATTAAGGGGTGTACTCACTTTTGTTGCCAACACTTTAGACACAGCCATTAAAGCTATACAGTACGATCTGAGAGAGCTAGCATGATTTGAAATTAGCTTGTCCTCGGAGTTCCGTTTAACTCCTCCCTCTCCCCTCGGGACTCCCTCCCCCACCCCTCGACACACAGCCGTGCACGAGCGCTGCTGGCTGCTGCCTAGCAACCTGGTAGCTACGCTGCCTCATTGAACGAGAGCTGAGCTGAGCTAACGGTCGGCTGCGTTTGTCGACTAACTACGATGTCTCATTCACCGGTAAGAACACACCTATAATATTATAATGATAAATGTTTAAAACAAACATGATGAGGCCTACTGTTACTGTTAGTAGTAGTACTCACAGCCGTCAGCCTAGCTAGCTCATAAGCACATATTGACTGGTAACAGTAAAGAAAAAGTTCAGTAATACAGCACGATATTTCTATCACAGTTTACTTACATACTTATTTTGTGTACATTACACTTTATTTATCATTCATTGTTTTGCTTGTCAGAGTTCACAAGATGAGAGTTTTTTGGGCTCTGACCCAGACTACAGAGCCGAGCCAAGCACCTCGTCGGCTCAGAGGGGACGGGCCCGAGGTCGAGTGTCTGCCAGAGGGCAGGCTATTAGGGGCTGAGGAAGTAGAGGTGGAAGACGGGGAGCAAGGGGAACTGGACGAGCGGGAAGAAGCAGGAGACGGGGGGCTGCAGTAAACCTGGGGCAGGAAGATGTACTGCGAGTGGAGAACCTGCAAGCTCTAAGGATAGCAGATGAGCAGGGACTGTATCTGAGACATAAACCTTACCAGCAACTTTGTATACTGAGATGCCATGTACCATGAACACACAATAGCCTACCTAATAGAGGACAATAAAAAAAACGTTATTCAATAACTAATCTTCATCATGTTTTACTTTAAAGGCAAGGATTCAAAGTCTGGATCTACAAATGTCGCATCATCTGCTCCAGCTGTGCCTGACACGAGAACCCAGCCTCATGTTCGACCTGGTCACCACCATGTCCTCCGCAGATCCTCCTCCATCAACCCCTCATGTCAGAGAACCAACCTGGTGCATCTGCCACAACTGCAGAGAAATGCCGACGAATGTGGAGCGCAAGTGCTGTGGGCAACAACCTCTCTCATGTATTGCAATGCTGCCCCACATCGAGGCATACATTCTAGAAGAGGGGCACCTGCGCCTTGCAATCAGAATCTGGAACGATGTGCGGGCTTTTGATGACCTTCCAGACCCAGGGGAGAGCAACAAACAATTCAGATATGCTGCATACCGACAGTTTGTTGTGTGGCAATATGGGGCACTTGGAGCAGGGAACAGAGTGGTCATACCCAGTTGCTGCGTGTGGAAGATAAGAGACCGCTTCCCAGATCCACACGGACAATATAAAGGCTTCATCCCACACAGGTTGCAATGAACAAACAGTTTAATTGTATCACTAAGTGAAAGTTATTTATACAATGTACATAGTTTCTATTTCTATTTTTTTGCAAAGTCCTTTTGTTTTTATATTACGTTTGAATAAAATATAGAAAATTACTTTTCATTTCTGTTATTATTACTGATATCAAGACATAACATTTATCATCTCTGTAAATGCTGCACAAAATAATTACAACCAATGTCGGGTGACAATATATAATTTTTTATTCAATATAAACAAGTATAAACATGGTCAAAAACATTGTCCCGGGGTCCAGTTTTCGCAGACAGGTCTGGCTCTGCACGCGGCATAGGCTGTGGCAACTTATTCTTTTGGCAGTGAATGTCCTAGGGAGAGAATATCATAAGAAACACACAATGAACAACGGTATTATGGGTTTTAAACAGAGCTGCAGAGAAAAGCCTTCATGACATGTGGTTTATCCTTGCACTTTGAGTGCCAAGAAAAGCGCTATATAATTCCAATCCATTATTATTGTTCAGAAAATAGGTTGATCAGCACTTCTGTATCTGTAATATTATACCTCATGATGTTTGGTGGAACCCAGAAACAAATCTTTACAACTTACACCTTAGACCAGAGCTAAATGGATTTTAATGTGTAACATAGTAAAGTTAAAACTTTATGATCATATAATAATGTAAGTATACTAACCTAGCCCTTTGCTAAGTTGCGTCTGCAACAGCTGCTGGGTAGTTGGTGCAGGAACACCTGATAGAACCCCATACTGACGTGGATCAGTAGCCCTTATTGTTCTTCTCCTTGGCACAGCCCCCCCAGACAACTTCTTCTGCAGGATTTCATTCTGAAGGTCTTTGATATAGCTGTAGTCCTTCTCTTGCTTGAGTGTGTACAGGCTCCACTTCCTGGACTTTTTATTGTACACTTTTCCGTATCTGGCATAAGAAAAAGTATTATAAGTTTAGTGATTCACTGATTGACACAGAGGAGTAACTGGTCTCCGTGCTTGTGTGTGTGTTTTTCCGGGAGTGAGCGAGGCAAACATTTAAATGGTAGCATGTCTATGACTTTCATTTTGCCATACTTGTCACTGTTTTATAAAAGCAATAGCTCACTTCAGTCTGATATGTGCTCATTATACCACTGTGGTGGCAGATATTGAATGTTGGAATGCTTATTAATGCAATAGGAAACATTGTATTTATCGAATATTGTATGCTCTGCTTCATACTAAACTGTTGCTGTTTTAACTGTCTGCATTTTGAAACTTCCAAATCCCCCCTCTCCACGTACTATGTGTATTCCACACCTACCACCAGCCTATTGCCTTCAGACTATCTCCCCCTCTACCCCCCACCCCCCATCCTCAAAAACACCCTGCGGTGTTATTTAGGAAACCTGTTTACATAGTGTGTGACTGCACCTATTGTTTGTACCTAATACCTATATCATTTATGACGCATTGTATAGTCCTATGTATTGCCCATCATAGAGAACACTAATGTAGCATTGTAGCCTTTACTTACCGGTCAAAGACAGACTCGGGATAAATGCTTGACAATGGCGGAGCAGGAGGTCTCATTGATCCGTGTTTCAATGGTGTCGAGGAATTAGCCTGGTCATAACTATAAAATAAAAATAATAAAAAAAAAGAAAAACAGAGCCTGCATCAACACGTTTGTGAAAAGCCTTAACGAAATGACACATTCAGACGCTGACGACCACATGGCATTAGAAAAAATAATATAATTAGAAAGGAACGTTATAGGCAACGTTAGTTAGCTGTACCTTGTAATTACTAAGCCTAGAACGACAGGGGAGCTAACGTTAGCATCGGGCTAATATGGCTAACGCCACATAAATAGCCATGGCTAGACTTCTTGTGAACACAAATTTAAAATAAACGGGAAACAAAACGAAAGCTTACCTGTCCAAGAGAAAAACGGCAACCATTGCGTGACTTTGCAGGCCATTCAATTCCTTCAGCTGTTGCCATCGCTGAAAAGCTATCCCAATATTTACTCTTGTTTTTGCTCGAGTAGTTTCAAATCTGCTTTCTTGTTGCTGCCTTTTCTGCTTCTGGCTTTCGTTTTCTCGCCTTTTTAAAAGGATGAACTGGGGCAAGTAACGGTGGCAGTGGTAACTTCTGTGTAGGTTCCATTGTGTAAGCTTGTTATGCTACTTCCACTAGGTCTAGTCCACTGCCAGGTACTACGATATGGCACGAACGCTTTCTCTGCCCTCAGTGAACGCGCCCAGGCTCGTACACAGAGGGGAGAGAACGCGCAGGATTGTGATTGGTTCTTTAGATAAGGGTCCATCGTCTCCGATTGGTCAGCATTTTAACAGGTTTATAGAGGGTACAGAATTTGGGGGTTTTTCGTTTCTTTTTCATTGCCCATAAGTTATTTATTGCTGTTGGGGTGTAAAAAGCACTTTTCACAACATATTAAAAAGTGCATATTGCAGATAATCTCCTATGATGCCTTTAATGTCTAAAGTTTAGACATTAATGTAGGGCTGCAACAACGAATCGATAAAATCGATTAAAATCGATTACTAAAAGCGTTGGCAACGAATTTGGTCATCGATTCGTTGCATTTCCTCTAATTCTGTTTTTACTGGCAACACTGGACGGGGTCCAGCATTGCAGTTACAGCCTACGTTTGGTGGCTCCACATGGGCCAGGAAGGCCATGGTTCCCAGCGTTACTAAAACTCCTCAAAGGAGTCCCTTGGTGCCTTCCAGAGAGACAGGAACTTCTGTCTCAGGTGGGCATAAGACATGTAGGGCACCCGAACTCGGGGCGCCTGCAGCTGGGCGTGTGGCTCCTGATAGCCAGGACCCACTGTTGACGTATTGCGACCAGTCAGAGGTCCAGACCTGTTTTAAGTTCAGGGGCACTCTCCGCTATATGGCTCTATGCAAACAGGTGGAAGTTGTTTGCACAGTAGTGCATGTCACATGGTGAAGTCCAAGGGACTTGCTCATTGAGAGTGATACTACACTTTCTGCAGTCTGTGTGGGCAACAGGAGAGCTGCTTCCACCCTGCGCGTTTATGTGGCTGCGATATCGGCCGCACATGCAAGGGTGGATAACCAGACGGTAGGGTCCCACTACCTAGTCAGGCAGTTTCTGAAGGGAGGCCAGAGGCTTCATTCAGCCACCACGACCCCTGAGGGCACCATCATGGGACTTGCAAGTAGTCCTGAGGGCCTTAGGTCTACCCCCCATTTGAGCCGCTGAGTCAGGCAGACCTGACGTGGCTGTCTATGAAAACGGCATTCGTCCTTGCCATTGCGACTGCAAACAGTCGGTGAACTCCATGCCTCGTCAGTGAGCCAGGCGCGCTTGCGCTGGCATGTAGAAGGGTCAGGAGTGGTGCTCTCGCCAAATCCATCCTTCCTATCCAAACGATTGTCTCCCCACTATGTAAACCAATCGATCGAGTTGGCTGCTTTTAATCTCCTGGGCTCACCAGGGGGTGCAGAAAGAATGTCAGACCCACTGTGCCCGGTGCGGGCGCTTAGGGCATATGTTGTGGCAATAACCAGCTTGCGTAAGACAAATAACCTCTTTGTCTGCTATGGGAGCTGCAGGAAGGGGGCTGCCCTTTCCAAACAGAGACACTCCCACTGGCTTGTGGATGTGGTCTGTGAATGCATATAGAGCACAGGGACTCCCCAGGCCTTGGCCGTTGAGTGCCACTCTACCAGGAGTATGGCTACATCTTGGGCTGCCTTGAAGCGGGTTCCACGTCAGGACATTTGCGCCTCGGCTACATGGTTATCATGTACGTTTGCGCGGCTCTACAGAGTAAATGTTTCTGCTCCTCATCCTGTGGGATGGCGGCTGTCTTGTTGACGGCTGTAAGCCCTTAATTGATGAGTACTCTTCGTGACCTTTCTGGTATAAGTCATCCAGTGCTGAAAGCACCGCCTCTGGCGGTCAGTAGGAACGAAATAGAACGATAGTTACGTATGTAACTACGGTTCTATGAGTTCCGGATGACCGCCAGAGTTCTCTGTCACTCAGACTTCTCAGATACCGCGAGAAGATCCAGTTGGAACAGACCCTAGAGTGACTTCCGGAATATATAGACATTCCCGGGGTCACCCAGGTGTCACAGGTGACTATTTTGGTATAAGATCTCGACCTGCGCATGCACGCGATGGAACATCCAGTGCTGAAAGCACCACCTCTGGCGGTCATCCCGAACTCATAGAACCGTAGTTACATACGTAACTATCGTTTTAGTATTACTTTTTTTTTTAAACCTGACATGGACATATCTGTCTGATTTATTGCACACACATGTTCAAAAGAATCAGGTCAACAAACCAGTGGCTGTGTTTTACAGCTCTACAGTGGCTGCACTAACATTTTGCCACTTTTATTTTGCAACTGGTCATCCCAGAGTTTTAAATCACATTGAAGATTAACTAATTCTGCAATTGCTTTAATCCATGATTATTATTTTATAATCAGGTTATTTCATTTAAAAAGTGTTGCTTGCTGGTTTCCATGGCTTTTTATAGTTTCATGTGGGTCATTTCATACTCTTTCGCTTCTTAACAACTTGAATGTATATATATATATATATATATATATATATATATATATATATATATATATATATATATATATATATATATATATATATATATATATATGTGTATATATATATATATATATGTATATATATATGTATATATATATATATATGTATATATATATATATATGTATATATATATATATATGTATATATATATATATATATATATATATATATGTATATATATATGTATATATATATATATATGTATATATATATATATATGTATATATATATATATATGTATATATATATATATATATATATATATATACATATATATATAAAAATATATAAATATATATATATATATATATATATATATATATATATATATACACACACACACAGTCCCCTCCATAAGTATCGGAACAGTGAGGCCAATTCCTTTATTTTTGCTGTAGACTGGAAACATTTGGGTTTTACACCAAAATATGAATATGATAGATCAACATTTCAGTTTTCATTTCCAGGTATTTACATCTGGATCTGACACAAAACTGAGAAGATATCATTATTTGTAAAGGAACACCACATTTTTAGGTGAGCAAAAGTAACAGATAGACTTAAAATAAATCTAAGTGAATACGACCTAATATTTTGTTGCAAATCCTTCACTTGCAATAACTGTATCATGCCTGTGACCCATTGACATCACAAAACTTTTGCATTCTTCTTTTGTGAAGCATTTCCAGGCTTTCACCGCAGCCTTATTCGGTTGCTGTTTGTTTACTCTCTTCAGTCTCCTCTTTAGCAGGTAAAATGCTTGCTCTATAGGGTTTAAGTCTGGAGATTGACTTGACCAGTCTAAAACCTTCCATTTCCTGACCCTGATTAACTCCTTTGTTGTTTTTGCAGTGTGTTTTGGGTCATTATCTTGCTGCATTATGAAGGATCTTCCAATCAGTTTGGTTGCATCTTACTTTAAATTGGCAGAAAACATTTTTGTGTAAACTTCTGAGTTAATTTAGTGTTGCCATCATGTGTTACATCATCAATGAAGATTAATGAGCCCATCCGAGAAGAATTCATGCAAGCCCAAGCCATGACATTGCCTCCACCGTGTTTCACAGATGAGCTTGTATGTTTGTCATGAGCAGATCCTTTCTTTCTCCAAACTTTTGCCTTTCTATCACTTTGGTAAAGGTGCATCTTGACAACAACACAGTAACAATGATGGCAACAGCAAAATGAACTCAGAAGTCTACAGAAACATTATGTCTGCCAATTTAAAGAAAGATGCAACCAAACTGATTGGAAAATCCTTCATCATGCAGCAGGATAATGATCCGAAAAAACTGCAAAAACAACGAATAAGTTCATCAGGGGCAAGCAATGGAAAGTTTCAGACTGGCCAAGTCAATCTCCAGACTTAAATCCTATAGAGCATGCATTTTACCTGCTAAAGAGGAGACCGAAGGGAGTAACCCCCCAAAACAAACAGCAACTGAATGAGGCTGCGGTGAAAGCCTGGAAAAGCATCACAAAAGAAGAATGCAAAGGTTTTGTGATGTCAATGGGACACAGGCTTGATGCAGTTATTGCAAGCGAAGGATTTGCAACAAAATATTAAGTCTTATTCACTTTAATTTATTTTAAGTCTATCTGTTCCAATACTTTTGCTCTTCTAAAAATGTGGTGTTCCTTTACAAAAAATGCTATATTCTCAGTTGTGTATCAGATCCAGATGTAAATACCTGGAAATTAAAGCTTAAATGTTGATCTATTGTCTCATATTCATATTTTGGTGTCAAACCCAAATGTTTCCAGTCTACAGCAAAAATAAAGGAATTGGGTCACTGTTCCGATACTTATGGAGGGGACTGTATACACACACACACACACACACACACACACACACACACACACACACATGTTAAGGCTGTTGTGGACTTGCATATGTTCGTGTGTTTCATGCAACAGGTACAGTTTACTATATCTTTTTGAAAAATGACTGCCATACTGCAGCTGTGTCTTGACTGTTGCTTGAAAGCAATAAACATCTTAATAACTTAACTTGAATGCTGTCAACTGGTATTTCATTGCCAACTCTCAACTGAACCAGACAGCCTGATTTTCAGTTCCAGAACACAGGTCAAAAAGGGACAAACTAATATTCTTAAAACTTTATATTGTATTTTTAAGCTTGTGCAATTTGTAATATAACAGATAAATACCCACAGCAGACAAATAAAACTAATTCTAACCCATTCTGATTAGACAATTGCTTTGACAGCCACACATTTGGTCTTATAATTAACCTTTAAAAAGCTCACTTAGACATTTGAACATTTGTTTTCTTTATTTCAATAGAGCACTAAGAACTTTGCTCACTACCTAACAGCACACGCTACGAAAACAGCGCTAACCCACTAGCTGGTTTAGCTTACATTAGCTAATATTGCTGCCCTGATGGCAGGAGGAGTCTTCGTTTAGAACTTGTGAATCACTATATTACTTTACAACAACGGGGTGTCATTTTAAGATTACATACAGATAATCATCGGGATATGCAACTTATACTTCCATGGCAGATAAACAATACAACTGTGCTCGTCTCCGCTTAGCTTCAGCTTAGTTTACGGCATGGACCTATTAGACTGTTACACTGCTTTCTTCATCCGGAACGTCAGTGAAACGTCAGTGAAACGTACACTGCGCGTCATGCTTTAGGGGTGTGTCGGCACCCATGGAGAGGAAGCCGAAGCCAGGAATACTTCCTGAATGGTCGCCCTGCGCCAATGAGCAGCTTTCATAGGAATGAATGGATTCACGTTCCAACGGTTTTCAGTCCGCTGTCCATTTCTTTATAGGTCCATCCATAGCACTGACAGACGGCCCGGTCCTCGCGCAACACGAGCAGGAGATACACCTCTCCGCTCGTGTTCCGTTAGCATCACTATTAGCAGTTAGCAGCTTTTCCCACCTCTTCTACAGTCTACGAGTAGTGCAATTCAAAATGTTATGCAGTGCTTTTTTAAACCATGAGCATGTATGATTACTGCTAGACTTAACATTATCACGTTGGTTGTTTATGCGATTGTCACGTTCATAACACTAGAACCTCATCTATTCAAATATTACTGTATAAAACCCCTGTCTACAAATATGCAAATTAGGTCGATGACGTCATCTACAAATATGCAAATTAGGCGATGACGTCATCTGGCGACTTCTAGCGACTTTTTGGACAGCCAATAGCTACTTTCCTTACTGAAGAGTTGACAATGTCACTACACGATCTGAGGAGCCTGCACGATATGAGGACCGCATGCGCAGAACGGCCGCCATCTTGGAAAACCCGCAGTCGCCTAGACAACGCACGTCAGCGTCCTCACCCCCGCCCCCTCCTAAAGTTCCCCATGAGCACAAACACACACACACAAAGTCCGTGGGTCAGCGGCCCCGTAACTGAATTTAATTCCAACACTTAATCAGTAGCATGATTAATTGTTCTATCTTCGTAACAAACTAAATGTCATGAAAATCGGTTCAGAATTGAGCGAGTAAGGGCCCACTCACACTAGTGCCGTTGGCCTGTTCCGTGCTGCAGGAAGATTCAGCACGATTCCCCCCCCTCCCCACTCCCCCCCGCAGGCCCGTGCTCACACTGCTTGTGGCCTGGGCACGATTGCACCTTGCCAACGTCACTGTGCGCGTTTAGGATTTGGAGCGTAGTCTACTTGTAGGCTATACGACTGTTTGTGAATATTTTTATCCGGCCAAATTTGCATCATATATTCCACTTCCACATTAGAGCAACGAGAATCCTTAAGCTATTGTTTTGTTTAAATGTAGCCTTGACGTAATAGGTCGCGGTGGACAGTCTCATATTTGTGCAGCACGCTGTTTATTATTAATATAACGGCCCGTCATCAGACCATACGTACCGGATGGTTTTATACACATCAATCGCTCCATCAAATCCAAGTCAGAACTTTTTGTATGGGCAGAGATTGTTTTTTTAAGTGTCTTTATAAAGTTTCTTGTTAAACCTTAGTGTAGGCTACTGTTTCCTTATCACCGGGCCGCGGAGTCCCGTTGTGTGTTGTTTTGTGTTCGTCTCCACCGCCATGCGTAAAGGCAGTATTATGACAGCTGACGGGAGGAAAAAGAAAAAAATCATCTGACGAACGTGAGTAAACACGAAAACCTTTTTGCTTTGCTTTCTGCGCTCACCTATTTAGCTCTCTCCCTCTTTTATAAGCCCACACCTAGGCCTAAACACACGTTAATTCTCACACATTTTATGTAGCTACAAGTCCAAGTGGTGGGCAATTCTGGTGCCGACTAGTAAGGCAGCGGGCGTTAAAGGACTATGCGCATCCTTAATAAATTCACGTCAGGAACTCCGCCTGTGCGCTTGCTTGTGCGCGTGTCATCTCATAAGCATCTGTACTTTGGCCACGGCACACCTCTCCCAGGTGTGCCGTGGCCAAGGGGCTGTTCCGTGCTGGAATACGGATGGCGTGGTCACACTAGCCAAACGTTCTAGGCTTTAGTATGCTAATGAGCTTTGGCACGGGGCCGCGGCCCTAGTGTGAGTGGCCCCTTACAGTCTGTTTTTAGTGCAGTCAGTGCCTCTCCAAAACACCTTGAGCTAAGCGGGCTGTCAACGATGGTGGCCATTTTGCGCACGCGCACCTCATATCGTGCAGGCTCCTCAGATCGTGTAGTGACAGGCAACACCATAGACATAATAATGACATAATATTATGTCTATGGGCAACACTGCCTCCGGCTCGCTCGCACATGCGCAGTAGCAGCCAGCGATTTAGAGTCTGTTATCTCCATGGTGAGCACAGCATGAGGGTGCAGTGTTGCTAATTTAGCAACTTTTCAGACCCCTCTGGCGACTTTTTTTCAAAAAAGCGACTAGCGACAAATCTAGCTACTTTTTCTGGTGTTATTGATGACTTTTGGAGACTCTGTTGCTAAAGCATGTATCGCTCTTTACTTCTAAACGAGCAGCGGCTGGCTCCCGAGGCTCCTGCCCCCTCCCAGAGCACTGACAGGCGGCCGAGTCCTCACGCAGCAGTCCCTCCCAGCTGCGGTCAGAGCAGGAGATACACACCTCTCCGCTCAAGTGTTCCGTTTGCATCACTATTAGCAGTTGTAGCAGTATTTGCACTACTCATAGACTGTAGAAGAGGGGGGGGGGCTCTTCTACAGTCTATGAGTAGTGCAAATAAAAATGTTATACAGTGCTATCGAACAGAGAGTGAACTGCATGGCGAAAGACAACAGGAAACCGGAGCTTGCAGGCGTCCCCGTGTTATTCAAATCCCGCTTGAGGGATAACTTCGGATTCCAGTAAATCATGAAAACAGTGATAAACGTGTGGAACAATGTCGGCACACAGGTTATTGTTTCACCGCGATCGTCTATGTAGGAGCCAACCATGGACATATAAAAGGGAGCCAACACGTCAAACATGGATACGCATTTGAAAAGGCACCATCCAGGTCATACTATCACCGTTACTGTGAAGAAAAATCGAGCTGTGCAAACACAGACAGTATTTTCTTTTTTATACTGAAAATACACAAGCTGTCATTTAATTAATGCTGCAGTTGCACTTTTATTTGATAATTGTTATATTTATAAAAGCACTTCAGAGAGCTGCAGTAATATTTTATTTTTTTAAAGTCAAAAATACCTTAAAGAAGACATACCCTTTTTTACATACCAGCTTACAGAGCCTGCTGAGCATTAACACTGGCTTTATTTTTCACTGCAATTTTAGTTTATGCTGCACATTCACTAGTATTTAATAAGTATTTTATTTATTGGAGAATTGCAGCAGTATTCTTTTTAGATTTGTTAGGCCTATGCATTTTATTTGTATGTTACATACTGTCAGCTAGTTACTGACAGCTAAAACTGTTCATTCTCCCTTAACTATGAACCTACCGTACCGTGACTTCAAAACCGAGGTACGTACCGAACCGTGACTTTAGTGTACCGTTACACCCCTAGTGTCCGTTACTGATCCAGCCATGGGCCCATCCATCTGGTCCATCAAGAGTCACTCTCATCTCATCAGTCCATAAAACCTTTGAAAAATCTGTCTTCAGATATTTCTTTGCCCAGTCTTGACGTTTCAACTTGTGTGTTTTGTTCAGTGGTGGTCGGGTTTCAGCCTTCCTTACCTTGGCCATGTCTCTAAGCACTGAACACCTTGTACTTCTGAGCACTCCGGGTAGGTTGCAGTTCTGGAATATGGCAGAACTGGATGATAATGGGTTCCTGGTAGCTTCACGTTTGATTCTTCTCAAATCTTTGGCAGTTAATTTGCGTATTTTTTTCTCAATACGTTTCTTGCGACCTTGTTGGCTATTTGCAACAAAACGTTTGATGGTTCTGTGGTCACGCCCCAATATCTTAGCAATTTCAAGAGTGCTGCATCCCTCTGAAAGCCTTTCTACAATGTTTGACTTTTCAGAGTCCGTTAAATCTCTTTGTTGGCCCATTTTGCCTGAGAAAGAGAAACTGCCTAATAATTATGCACACCTTGATATAGAGTGTTGATCTCCTTAGGCCACACCTTAACTCATTACACAAATACACATCACCTGGTATGCTTAAATCCAATAAGCACTTAGGTTTATACAGCTTGAAGTTGGGAAATATGCATAAAAATTATGATATGGCCAAAATCCTCACTTGCCTAATAATTGTGCACACAGTGTATTGTCCAATTTTGGTGAGCCTGTGTGAATTGTAGCCTCAGTTTCCTGTTCTTAGCTGACAGGTGTGGCACCCGGTGGGGTCTTCTGTTGTGCGTTCAGAGATGGTATTCTGCATTCCCTGTTTGTAGCAAGTGGTTATTTGAGTTACTGTTGCCTTTCTATCATCTCAAACCAGTCATCAACAAGGCATTTTAGTCTACACAACTGCCGCTCACTGGATATTTTTTCTTTTTTCGGGCCATTCTCTGTAAACCCTAGAGATGGTTGTGCTTGAAAGTCCAAGTAAATCAGCAATTTCTGAAATACTCAGAACAGCCCTTCTGTCACCATCAACCATGCCACTTTCAAAGTCACTTAAACCCCTCTTCTTCCCCATTATGTTGCTGTTTTAACTTCAATAATTTGTCCTGTCCAGGTCTACATGCCTAAGTACATTGAGTTGCTGCCATGTGATTGGCTGATAAGTTATACAGTGGCTTGCAAAAGTATTCGTACCCCTTGAAATTTTCCACATTGTCACCTTACAACCACATACGTACATTCATTTTATTGGGATTTTATGTAATACACCAACACAAAGTGCCGCAACATTGTGAAGTGGAATGAAAATGAAACGTGGTTATAATTTTTGTTCATAAATAAAAAACTGAAAAGTGTGGCGTGCAAAAGTATTCAGCCCCCTGAGTCAATGCTCTGTAGAAGCACCTATCGCTGCGATTACAGCTGCAACTCTATTTGAGTATTTCTCTACCAGCTTTGCACTTACAGACTGATATATTTTGTCCATTCTTCTTTGAAAATAGCTCAAGGTTCAGATTCAGCATCAGATTGGATGGAGAGCGTCTGTCAACAGCAATTTTCAAGTCTTTGTCAATATTCTCAATTGTTTTTAGGTCTGGACTTTGACTGGGCCATTCTAACACATGACTATGCTTTGATTTAAACCATTTCATAGTAGATCTGGTTGTATGTTTAGGGTAGTTTTCCTTCTGGAAGGTGAACCTCTGCCCTAGTCTCAAGTCTTTTGCAGACTCAAACAGGTTTTCTGCCCTGTTTTTGGCTCCATCTATCTTCCCATCAACTCTAACCAGCTTCCCTGTACCTGCTGAAGAAAAGCATCCCCATAGCATGATACTGCCACCACCATGTTTCACTGTGGTGATGGTATGCATAGGGTGGTTTGTAGTGTTAGTTTCCACCACACATTGCATTTTGCATTCAGGCCAAAAACTTCACGTTTGGTCTCATCTGACTATGCATGGCTTTTGGCCAGGGTTGGAGGAAGGTGCTCTATTCAGATGAGATCAAAATGGATGTTTCTGGCCTTAATGCAAAATGCAATGTGTGGTGGAAAACTAACACTGCACATCACCCTATGCACACTATCCCTAGAGTGAAACATGGTGGTGGCAGCATCATGCTATGGGGATGCTTTTCTTCAGCAGGTACAGGGAAGCTGGTTAGAGTTGATGGGAAGATGGATGGAGCCAAATACAGGACATAAAACCTGTTAGAGTCTGCAAAAGACCTGAGACTGGGGGCCTATCCGAAAAGTCCAATCTCCTAACCTATAAGCCTCCTTTCCTATACCTTAACCCCTAAACGTCATCGGGGTTAAGGAGAGATGAAAGGTGCTTCCTATCGAACATAGGAAAGGACAGTGCTGTTTCAAATGAATTCGACTCCACTTTTCCTAACCGACGTCATTGCGCGACGGCGAGTATTGCTGACGTGAGTCACTAGCGTGAAACTTCACTATTCTCCGAAAATGGACTACAACAAGCGCTCGTTTGATCCATGCGTTCTTTTCATATTGATTTTAATCAGGTTGTCGCCAACAGAGTGAGAATCACTCCCATATATCCCAATTCACATGTGGAATAAAAAGAGGCTACACTTGTGTTGATGTTGAAATGAACTGCCCCCAGTAACTTCATTAAATGTGAAGTTGGTATTTTATTTTCTTATGGTGTAAATTATGTGCTACGAAAATAACTATTATGATGTTGGTCTTTTATGAGTTCTTTATTATCTTTAGCCTGTGTGTGTGTGGGGGGGGGGGAGTATTTTGTTTTAGCCGAGTTAAATCTTCCTCACTTCTCCTCTCCTCTCTTCTGTTTTGCCTCTCGTTCGTATTCGTGTAGAGTCGGTAAACTCCGGCGGTGGCTTGTTGCTTTAAATATTGCCGCCGTAAAGGATTATGGGATACCACTATCTACGTTCCTTTAGCAAAGGTTGGTCAGGAGTAACCTATGCTAAAGGAGGGTTAAAGGATGAATCGAGGCTCCTTTCCTATGCATTTTGGTTATTCGGATTCACCTATCTGCCGAGCACTTCCGGGTCATCTCGATAGGAAAGGAAATTTCCTATGCAAAAAAGAGTTTTCGGATAGGCCCCAGGTGTAGGTTCACCTTCCAGAAGGACAACTACCCTAAACATACAGCCAGATTTACAATGGAATGGTTTAAATGAAAGCATAGGCATGTGTTAGAATGGCCCAGTCAAAGTTCAGACCTAAAAACAATTGAGAATATTGACAAAGACTTGAAAATTGCTGTTGACAGACACTCTCCATCCAATCTGATGCTGAATCTGTAGTTTGAGCTATTTTGCAAAGAAGAATGGGCAATAAGTATCAGTCTGTAGATGTGCAAAGCTGGTAGAGAAATACTCAAATAGATTTGCAGCTGTGATGGCAGCAATAGGTGGTT
Organism: Hyperoplus immaculatus; assembly: GCA_949357725.1. Lineage (NCBI taxonomy): Eukaryota > Metazoa > Chordata > Actinopteri > Uranoscopiformes > Ammodytidae > Hyperoplus > Hyperoplus immaculatus. The sequence goes on from OX442353.1 coordinate 409,609, forward strand.
CTACAAAGCAATGACTCAGGGGGGCTGAATGGACTTTCAAGATGGCCGCCGTGCAGTCACACAGGTTGGCAGGCTCTGTGTGTATGCCAAAAAAAACAACTAAAAACCTAAAAAGATATCGGCTTTTGCCATCTACATGTCTCTTTATTGCTTTAGTATGTTCTTATCTACTCTTGTGCTTAACATTCACACAACAAATAGATAAAAACAGTGAACAAGTCCTCTACCCAGCAAAGAAGAGTCAACACCTGCTCTACACAAAACTACTGGACAATGGACGTGCAAGGCTACCCTCAGGTAAAGATGAACAGTCAGACTAACTTAAACCTTTCCTGGGAATTGCACATTTTCTGATGATAATGCTCCTGGCTGGCGATATTGAAATGAATCCTGGACCTTTAATGAACTCTTATTACCTGGATGCTAAACCACCACAGCTAACAGGGCCACTGCTAAGTGGGCCACAACTACAGCTAATTGGGATACAATCATGGCTAACAGGCCTTCATTTAACTGGGCAACAACCACACCTAGCAGGGTTACAATTACAGCTAGCCAGGCTTCATCCTCAGTTAACTGGGCTACAAGCACTACCAGCCAGGCTACAGCCGCAGCCCACCGGGCTACATCCTCAGCTAGCTGGGCTACATCCACTGCCAGCCAGGCTACAACCACAGCTAGCCAGGCTACAACCACAGCTAGCCAGGCTACATCCTCAGCTAGGTGGGCTACATCCACTGCCAGCCAGGTTACAACCACAGCTATCCAGGCTACATCCTCACCTAACTGGGCTACATCCAAAGCCAGCCGGGCTTCAACCACAGCCAACTGGGCTTCAACCACGGCCAGCCGGGCTTCAACCACAGCCAGCCGGGCTTCAACCACAGCCAACTGGGCTTCAACCACAGCCAACTGGGCTTCAACCACAGCCAGCCGGGCAACAACCACGGCAAAAGGTCTACACAACCCAGCGGCTGGGGATCAGAGACGCTGCAATGACTACAGTTCGAAACAGAGCTTTTATGAAGCATCGCAAGTATAAACTCTTCCAGACACTAAATCACTCTCGTGTACTCTGGGATCCAAAAGCAAAACCGAAGGGTCTGCTTGGTGGACATATAAATATTCGAAGCATTATGCCTAAATGCGACCAAATTCAACATTTACTGAATGACTCAAACTTAGACTTTCTTTGCATAACAGAATCATAGTTGCATGTAAATAGTGCTATGGCAGGTTTAGCTGTACCGGGATACAACATTTTCAGAAAAGATAGGCTTGTGGGTAGGGGAGGGGGTGTGATGTTTTACGTCAAAGAAAGTCTCACATGTAAACAAAAGAATGGTCATCCGCCAATAATCTGGAATGTATTGGTCTCAATGTAATACTATCACCACACATGGAAATTACGCTGATTGGAATCTATAGGCCCCCATCTGCCTCTAACAATTTTTATGATGAACTACAAGCTGTTCTCAAAGAGTGTAATTGGAAGAAGGAGATCATTCTATTTGGGGATTTTAATGTAAATTGGTTGGACAAGTCAAATTGTAAAAAGCTGAAATCATTAACAAGTCGTCATGGCCTTACTCAGCTAATCAAAGGGCCTACTAGAATAAGCAACACTACAGAGACATGCATTGACCTGATTTTTAGCAACAAATGTGAACGGATTGGGAAAACATATAATATGATCACAGGGCTGTCCGACCATAATTGTATTCTTTTTTCAAGAAAATTGACAAAAAAAAGGTTTGGTCTCCCCTCTAGTAAAGCCCCGGAACAATTAAAGGTACCGAAGAGTGAGATGAGTAATTTGGAAGCAGTCTTAGCTAAAATAAATTGGTCAAATTATTTGTCATGAAAAAGTAACTGAAAACTCCCAAACCTTCATGACAACCATTCAAGAAACAATAGGTCAATTCCAAAAAAAGGTACATGTAAAATCACAGAAAAAACACTTGCCCTGGCTGAACAGCACCATCTGGACATTAATGAAACTGCGTGATTTTGCACTTAAGACTGCATACAAAACTAAAACAACACATGATCGGCAGATCTTTACATCACTTAGAAATAGAGTAACAAAAGAAATTAGAAACGCAAAAGCAGGCTTCTTCATTAACATAATAAGTAACGCAAAGGGTAATACCAAAGAAATCTGGACTAGTATAAAGAAACTGATGGGAAACACAGTATCACATAGAGTCATCAGAGAGTTAAAACATAATGATGAGGTAATCAGTGATCCACAGCAAATGGCCGAAGCTTTTAATACTTATTTTATAAATTCTGTAACAAATTTAACGAAGGACGGAAAAGGACAAGCTTTTACCATATCTCCAGTAAACACATGTGCTCCTGTTTTTGAAATACATGCAGCATCACAGGGGGATGTTGATAGGATCATTTGTAGACTGAAAAACTCTAGAGCCAAAGATGCATTTGGTATGGATACGGTCTTTTACAAGGAACATAAACAGTCACTCATTGAACCAATCACCAACATTATAAATCAATCCATAACAGAAGGTGTCTTTCCAAACTCTTGGAAATGCTCTGTAATCACACTGATCTATAAAGCTGGGGAACCCACAGAAACAAGTAACTATAGGCCAATTAGTATTCTTCCAGTTGTCTCCAAAATAATAGAGAAACATATAATAGAGCAACTTGTGGCACATCTTGACAATAGCCCATTTTATCTCCACCCAATGCAGTTTGGCTTTAGAAAACACCACTCAGCTGAAACCGCCATTTGTTATTTTGTGGAGAACATAAAATTAAGCATAGATAAAGGGGGGGTCATTGGAGCAGTGTTTCTTGACTTGAGAAAAGCGTTTGACACTGTCAACCATGAGATACTAATGGCAAAATTGTCTGCTTTTAATATTTCTTCACGTACTGCACAATGGATGAGATCATATCTTGAGGAGCGAAAGCAGTGTGTCAGATTGCAAAATACAATATCTGATACCTCTGAGAATAACTTAGGTGTGCCTCAAGGGTCAATATTAGGGCCACTGTTATTTAGTATTTATATAAATGATATGCCAAACATCTGTCCATCCAATGTATGCTGATGACGCAGTTATCTATGTTCATGCAATAAATACAGAGCAAGCCGCTCACAAACTGACAGCTGCAATGGACCGTGTTTCAGAATATCTAGAGTGCTCCCAACTGGTTCTTAAAGAGGACCTATGATGCTTTTTGACTTTTATGACCTATAAACGTTGTTATGATGATTCATAGTCATGCTTAACCATACTAAATTATCAAATAATGACTTACATGCATTTCGACGTATTCCCTGCTGACCGTCTGGGGTGTCTGTGCCGAGCACTAAACACTATTCTAGCCAGTCGAGAAGTCACGTGTTCAAAGCGGTCTACCCTTTCATAATTCGTGACGTCGCATAAAACTTCGTGACTTCACCACGCGGATGTTTCCATGTATGGTAATGCTGTCACTTCCCTGTTCGCGTCTGCCTCGCACCCTTATAGGTCCATGCTCGCGCTTCCCGCCACTGAAAGTGTTCCGGAAGGAAGGTAACCAATCACAACGGAGTGGGGTTTGCAGGAGGGGGGGGGGGGGTAGCGGAGATGGCCGATGCACAGGCGGAGGGAGCGGAGATTGCCGAAGCACACACACTCAAGTGTTGACAGGACGTGCTGGATCGCCAAAATAAGAGAAAGAGCTTCCCGAAAATCTACATAGTTTTTTGTGATGTGATTCGTGTCAGGTTGCTCTATAGCAGTGTAAAACAAGAAATTAAGACCAGAAAAGTAGTATAATAGGTCCTCTTTAACCTAACTAAAACAGTCTGCATGTTTTTCTCAAAGAAGGCCTGTGACAAAAATACAGATTCCATGGTATCAATGCAGGGCCAAAAACTTACAGTGGTCCAGGAATTCAAGTATTTAGGTGTTGTTATCGATTCACAATTAAATCTTAAGCAACAAGTAAAAAAAACAGTAAACAGAATGAAATTTAATTTATCCAACTTCAGATACATTAGAGAAAATATGCCATTTGATTCAGCAAAACTATATTTTAGTTCAATGATTATACCTCATATGACATACTGCATGACAAGCTGGGCATTGGCATGCAAGACCACGTTAACATCTGTGGAAACAGTATACAAACAAGCCATTAAGATTTTAGATAAAAAAACGAAAACCTATCACCACTGCAATATCTTAAAGAAGCACGATTTACTGAGTTGGCAAAACATGATCAAGTATGCAGACTGCACCCTGGTTTTTAAAATTCTCAACAGACTCGCCCCAGCGCCATTGCAAATGTTTATACAAAAAAATGAAAGTAGATCCACCAGGGCAACTTCTCGAGGTGACTGTATTGTTCCTTTTAGAAAAAGTGCCTATGGACAGGCTGTGTTTTCATACCGTGCAACTCATACCTGGAACACACTACCCGCTGCTCTACGTGAGCTTCCCACTCTTGGCTCTTTTAAAAAACGTCTTAAAGTATGGCTGCTGGAATCTCAAAACTGTTCACACAATCTTATCATAGATTTTTTTTTTTTTTTTTTTTCAACATTATTTGAATAATTGTTTTACTCACTTGTTCTGTCGGTTGCATGTTTTTTATTTTTATTTTTTATTTTATTTTTTTTTATTTTTTTTTTTATTGTCTGTTTTTATTTATGAGTACACGCGTATGTTTGTTTTATGTGATTGGTGTCGACCAATCAAGGGACAAAGGATGCAAATTAGCACTTGCTACAATCCTGTATATTTACATGTAAATGTCTATTAATATGCAATGTCCCTTTTAAATAAATAAACTAAACTAAAAACTTTTGCACGCCACACTTTTCAGTTTATCTATAAAAAAAATGTAAAACCAAGTTTCAATTTCATTCCATTTCATAATGATGCACCACTTTATGTTGGTGTATCACATAAAATCCTAATAAAATAAATGTATGTATGTGGTTGTAACATGACAAAATGTAGAACATTTCAAGGGGTATGAATACTTTTGCAAGCCACTGTATGTGTTAATAAGAAATTGAACCGCTTTACCTAATAAAGTGGCCGGTGAGTGTGAGCAGTTTGATTACATGATCTTGGGCTTTGGGAAATGATATCATGCGGTTTTCACTGCTTTCCACAAAAGACAAAAGTAATTATATTTTAAACAAAATCATAACTTTTGAAAATACTTGGCTGATTAATGATAGCCAAACTAATCCTTGGTTGGGTCCCCATGAATGATGTGCATAAAAGTGATTTAATGCTTTTTAATAACTGCTCTTCTGTTGTTTCTCAGGAGTTGGACAAGATTGTGGAATATGAACTTAAGATGGGAGGGGTTTTGTTGCACCCAACCTTTGGGGGAGGCAAAGAGAAGGACAAGTAATAAATTTAATTAATCAATTCAAGTTTGAATTATAAGCAATAGTATATCATTGTTCTTGATCATAATTGTGTGATTGACTGGCTAAACGTTTTCCTCTTCAGTCCAACTCCCCACCTTCACTTCTCCATCAAGCATCCCCACACACTGTCCTGGGAATACTACAAGATGTTCCAGTGTAAGGCCCATCTGGTGATGAGGCTGATAGAAAACAGGATCAGCATGGAGTTTATGTTGCAGGTTAGGCACAACAAACTGCTTCTATTAAAGTCTTGACCTCAAAGTGATAGATGCTTAGTTTTCTGCTGTTGTCTGTGATGCCCTCCAATAGGTTTTCAACAAGCTTTTGAGCCTGGCTAGTACAGCCTCATCCCAGAAGTACCAGAGTCATATGTGGAGCCAGATGCTTCTGTCCACTCACGCCTTCCTCAAATCCATTTCCAATGTCTCTGGAAAAGACATAAGCCCCCTCATCAAACAATGGGTGTATCCTTTTATTTGAAATATATCTATTTTATTCAAACAAGCAAAACAAATTAGGCAGAGATGCTTATGCTGTGTTCCAGACGGATGTGGAAAATTGTCCAGTTGTAATTTCAGATTTCTGACCTCAAGCCATCCAGCTGCACCATGTTAGACCATTACAGCATTTTAAAGTGTCATTACAGTTTTATCAGGAAATGTTACTTGCCTGCCTTTAGCCTAGTCTCTCAACTAGTTCTATTTTCTTGGTTATCTGCTTCTGTTTTTAGTCCTAACGTTTCATTGGCAGAGACCAGAGTGCTGTTGTGAAATTCTTTGGCAGTTTTGCCTTCAACAGAAAGAGGAACGTGCTAGAGTTGGAGATCCGTCAGGACTACACATCATCTGGAACTCAGAAATATGTGGTGAGCATTTATATACAGCATATGGAGTGAATGCCTTTTCTGTTCATTTTGTTGTTAGTCTTACACTAATGCATTGGTTAAAATGAGAAACAAGGTATACAGCTGACCAATAATCGGCTCTGCATATACAAGATGCTGACACTATTTGTCAATAAATAGATTAGTTGAATTAAATTTTGATAATTGCACTCCCCTTATGTTATTTATCAAGTAAAGATATGATTATAAAATCTTGAATGTTGAACACGTTGGGCTCTTGTTACCACACAGGAGATACAATAATTGTTCGATTGATTATGGACAATAACACTAAAAGATATTGTAGGAATTTGCAACATATATATATATTGTCATTTTGTGAGTTAATACAGACCCCTGAGTCAAGCAGAAAAGTCACAGGTCATAATGACCTTACGACTGCAACAACAACAGGTGTTGCTATCACAGCAGAAAACAGGGACACTATTACGACATCTTAAACTACAAATAGCCTAGATCTGACATTAGATCTGTTACACACACACACATGTACTCACATGCACACTCACTCACACACAGACAGATACACGCACACAGACACACACACCCAACTTGGCTGTTATAAGGCAGAGAGCTTTGCCACAAAGGCGCGTTCACTAGGCAGCTTGGCTGCCCTCGCCCGAGGAAAGATGAATGGCCTTCGGGTTCGGCTCCACTTCACCGAGGTTAAGGCTAGGCTAGACTTATGGTCAAATATCTGAGAGGTAGCTTATCTATTGTGATGTATAGGTTAAACATCTGTACTGTTAATAGGAGCTGTGTCTCCTCGCTTGTAACTTGAGACTGAGGTCAACCTTTAATAAAGTAAACCTGTTGAGAGAACAACCATCCTCTCCCGTGTCTCCCTTGCATGACGTCTCTCCTTCTAGTTTTAGATGTCGTGGAATCAAGGCCCCTCTCGGCCACCCTAGTAGTATCTTTGATCCACTTCAATATACAATGCAGATTATTTTTAATAATGCACAGCAAAAGAAAAATAAATTCAAATTCCTCTCTATAAGAATGCAGTGTATTTTTTCCAGTTTTAAAAGCCATGTCTAGAAACATAGTAATTAATTGGTTTATATATTGCACATCAATTGCATTGCAAATCCTTTTCTGCATTTAAGTCACAGTAGGTGTAATCGATTTAGTATTACTTGTTTTTTATAACTGGTTGTTTAATAATAATCGGTATATTTTCTGCAGGGGCCCATCAAGGTGACAGTGCAGGAGCTGGATGGATCCTTCAACCATACGCTGCAGATAGAGGAGAACAGCCTGAAACATGACATACCCTGTCATTCCAAGAGCAGACGGTATCATTGGTTTATTAGATTACACTAGATTATCACAGAGAGAGTTCAATATTATTGATTATCTTATTACTGTGTATGCTGTTAGGTTGTATATATGTCTAACTGCAATATTACATTATTCATGCAGTATAATATTATATAGAATTTTTAACATGAGTACTGTATGATGAATATAACTTGCCTTTTAATTTAGACATGAATTGCTCTTGAATAGTTTTATATTCTATGTGGTTGCTTTAAAAATGTATAATAAAATTAGGTTTCATCCATACATTCCCGAGTTATACTGTCAGCAACCGTGTATGGGTTCACATGGAACTGCATTGAACGGTGGCTCTGTGCTGCTTCCTGATGTCAATCTACTTAGCCTCTGTTCTTTATGTCTGTTAAAATGTGCAATGAAGGAATATGCATTATGTTAATCTATATTCACCTATTGCGTTGTTGGTTTCCTCTCCCAGAAACAAGAAAAAGAAGATCCCTCTGATGAATGGAGAGGAAGTTGACATGGATTTATCAGCTATGGAGTAAGACATTACTGCTGTCACTATTTGATATTCAAGAAGTCTTTATTGTCATTGTGTGTATTGCACACAACAAAATTTCTGCCGACGGCTCCAGCTTACACAGTAAAAACATCAAGATATAAAAAATATACATAAATAAAACAAATACTGTCTGCAAATATTATGCAGATGCATACATATTCACTTCCACACATTTACACACGCACCCCATCTGTCCAGGTCCGCTCGCCTGCTCACTCTCTCACACACACACACACACACACACACACACACACACACACACACACACACACAGGGCTAAAGTAGCATGTTTGCAGTGGGAGACATATTGAAGTATGTGGTTGTGGGTTCTCAGACCCTGTTTCCACCTGGCATTAACATCTGACTTTTTGAATCTGGTTACAAGTGGACAGCTCTCAGTCCGTGTGTTCCCACTTGTATTTTCAAATGTGACTTCTCTGTCTACTTGTGATCGGATTCCATTTACCCGCGCTGTATTTAAATCAACACGTTCATCCTTTCCCTTTTGCTTTGGTGTTTTTAACCGGTGGGGTTCAAACAAGTAAACATACAGGGCTGTACAGTGCCACAGTTTTAATCGCATTTGCTATTAAAATGCATTACATGCGAAGATAATTACCAGTCTAGGTTGACGAGATATGCTACTGTCTCATTTAGACAAGGAGGCGCGATGCACAACACTGCTTAGAGGGCTCTCGCCAAATGCGGGAAATATCATAGATAGTATATAAAAGTAAAAACTCTTAGGCGAGTAAGTTATTACGCCTCTTTGGCTGGTGAAAGATGTGTGTTTGCTGGGCGGCTTTTTTAACGTCTGCTACACTCTTGTCACCACCACCAGTAGGCTACACGGGCGGCTTTCTGTATGAAGTTAAGATACTGTATGCGAACAGAATATTTCCTGTGCGCCTTCACATTAAAAGCCTGTTACTACCCAAACGCGAGTTGACTTTTATTCTTAAGCAGATAAGAACAGGAAGTCGTTGCCTTGCAGCTCTCCAGTCAATAGCAGCGATTTCCGTGTTTTCAGATTTACGCAGTGAAATAAAAACAGAGGAGTAAGCTTGTCATTTGCAAATTGTTCATGAGGCTTCTATAAAAGCTGCATGAATCTCTTTCACAGCTCTGGGGAAGAAGCTGTTATTTAGTCTGTTTGTTATGGTATTTAGATATCTGTACCTCTTCCTAGATGGCAGAGGTACAAACAGTCCGTAGCCCGGGTGGGTGGGGTCAGATGCGATACACCTGGCCTTCTTCTGGAGGCGGCTGGTGTATAATGAGTCCAGATTTGGGAGTGGACTCCCCACTATTCTCTGAGCCGTTAGAACCACCCTGGCCAGATCCTTCCTGTCCTTTGCCGTGCAGCTGCCATTAGTGTTGTTTTTGGCGGCCTGTTTTAAGTTTAGTTTTAGTCTAGTCTTTGTGTCAAACTTTTATTAGTCTTAGTCACGTTTAAACTCTTTTTAGTCTAGTCAAGTTTGAGTCGAACTAAAAGTCTGAGCATTTTAGTCTTCTCTTAGTCAGAATTATCTGTGACTATTTTCTAGTCTTAGTCAACAAAAACGGATGACATTTAAGTCTAGTCTTAGTCAATGACATTTGTATTTTAGTCTTTTTAGTAATGCAATTATATTTAAATCAGTTAATATAGGCTAGTACAAGTACCTAGTACAGTACAGACAAAATCTAAATGTTCTTTAAGTCCCCCATTTCACAAGTCAAACAAGGTTATCTTATCTTATTATATTATTTTTACCTTATAGACTCGAGAATACATGCAATTCCAGACACGGAAGACTGATTGAATTTACAACATATTTATTTGAGCTACCAAACATGTAAGAATGGCGGATTCCTCAACCTGAACAGCAGTCTGGTGGAACTCAGACAGCTTCTCTTTGTGTTTAAAAATCTCCTTTCTAATGACATACATTTATATAAAATAAATATGCCTAAATAAAATAGCTTCAAATGACAATGCCAGAAAATGTTTTTGTTACATTCAAGTTTAATCAAGAGAAATAAGGTGCTTGAATGCAAGAGCTACAATAACATAATAAAGTACAAATAAAATGTTTGTGTATGACTTGTATTGCTTGTAAACTGAAGTCAGATTTTGTATTACAAGATATAACACAAATGGTTTGAACCATGAGATTGGAAGCACAGACTGCATACAGTGGAATTCGTTGACAGAACATAACAAACAGATAGGCTACTGATTTATGTCAACTACTGAACCAAATGCCAAGCAACAACTGTAAACTTCTGGATGTGTTATTTTAAGGCTGGTTGTCACACAAAAACATCGCTCCCTTTTTTTGTGCCAGACTTAACTTTGTTTCTTAAGTAGTTGTTAAGTTAACCCACCACAGATGCTGCAGCTGTGTGTTGCCAACTCTTCAGTAAGGAAAGTAGCAATCGCATAAAACATAGACGTGATTTTATTTTATTTATCCTTTATTTAACCAGGTTAGTCTCATTGAGATTAAAATCTCTTTTTCAAGAGAGACCTGGCCAAGATGGACAGCAGAACACAGTTACACATAAAACACAATACAATACAAAATACAAGTTCGATATTAAGTGCAGTTTTAAAACATACAAATAAGATTATTAACTAAAAACATTCACAATTTCCGATGGAGTCCAACTTCAAACTCTTAACAACAGCCTTAAATTTGTTTACAGTTACTAGGTCCTGAAGCTTAAGCTGCTTCTGCAGGTTATTCCATGACGACGGCGCAAAAAACTTAAAAGCTGTTTTACCCAGCTCTGTACGAGCTTGAGGAACAGTCATGAGCACCATGTCCTGAGACCTCAACGCATGGGGGACACATTTTCTGGACATATACAATGACAAATAACAAGGGAGTTTACCTAAGATCGCCTTGTAAATAAAAACATACCAATGACTAAGTCGTCTCATAAAAAGAGAAGGCCAGTTTACTCTTGAGTACAGCGTACAGTGATGGGTTAAGGCTCTGCTGTTTGTAATGAACCTCAAGGCTCCATGGTATACAGGCCCGGATTAACCCCTTAGGGTGCCCCAGGGTGACTTCACATGAAATGCCCGTCCTTCAACTTTACACAACATTTTAAAATTTACTATGGCATTAAGGCCACAGATTTACAAGAACGTGTAGCTAAAGACAAGTACAGACTCACCACACTTAGACTACTACAGAAACATTTAGATCCAACCAAACATCTTGACACTGACAGGAGTCTCACTAGCCTTGCACTGATGCTCAAATCAGAATGCAACACCAATCACCATGCAACACGTCATGATGAATATAAATATTTCTATAATAAATGACCTTAGGGCATACAAAAACAATAATTAGCATGCAGGTTTAACTCTCTTATATAGATTTATTTAAAAGTGAAGACAACCTAGAGTCGCATTACTTTGTAGTGAAGTGATATCTTTGTATCATTAAGATTAAATCATAGCCTAATTGACATTGATCTAAATGGTCTCTGGGAATTGTAGGCTATGTTAAATGTTAGACATCAGCATAATAAAGTTCATCATGCTCATCTCTAAAAAAAGGGATCTTTTATTAGGCCTACATACACTTCATCAACGTTACATTCTTATTACTGAAATGACTCTGTTTTGAAATTTAACCTACTTTAACTTTCTTTAGGCCTATCATATTTGTTATGTAAAGGGAGAAATACTAAACCTACTTTATTTGGATCGAAAAGTATTGTTTTATCACTTAAAAGTAGACTTATCTCGTAAAATAACAAGAAAGATAAAGATGTGTGGGGAATGGGGATATATCTCGTTTCTTGTTTTGAAAATGTCCCTCGCTTTTGAAGTGTTTACTCCTATTGGTTTCCTATTCTGCTTCTAATCGGTTGTAGTATGTGTAGCTCTTCTACGAATATGTTTCTAATAGGCCTTCAAAATAATACTAGAAAACGAACTGCATCCGCAATAAAGCCGCTACTTCCGACAGCACATGCAAGACAAGCCAACTCGGAGCTGTCGGGTTACAGTCAGGCTTTTTGCTCACTGCCCCGTCTGCACTCGGCTACTCTCGAGCCGCAACTGGGCTCTAATGAGCCTAGTGTCTCTCTCTTTGCACCTCTCCACACCTTTGTGGCGTCACATCAGCTTATAAAGTCACCACAGCTACACATTAGCAGATATAAATAATGGTCGATAAGCCTTACCTTTTTATAACTTATTCCTCCATTTCTTGCTGGCAAAATAAACTTCCGACTGAAGGAACAATTTGATTCATGGCTTTTGTTTACATAAATTTGGCGCCGCTGCTGCCGTGTCATTGTGGACTTGTCCATGATGGGGGAGGGGGGCACTTTGCTTACACCCAAGTCAAAATAATAATTTTTTTTTTCATTAATAATCTTAACAATGGTTCATTTTGTACATGTTTGTGTCTCTTCCGATATAAAATATGAAAACATTTTTTAGGGTCTAATCATTGTCCTGATCATTTGGTGCCCCCCTAATGGCTATATTTGGCTGGTGCCCCAGGGCACTCGCCCAATCCTTTATATGGATAATCTGGCCTTGATGGTATACAGTGTCCAACATATGTAGACAGTGAGCTGATGCATTCATGTACAACAGATCACCATAATCAAGAACCAGCAAGAAGGTAGCTTCGACTAGTCGTCGTCTGGCCTCGAGAGAGAGAAACATGACTTATTCCTAAAGAAAAAACCTAACTTTAGTTTCAGTTTTTTCACCAGGTTTTGTATGTGAGTTTTAAAAGAGATGTGGTCATCAATCATAAATCCCAAGTATTTGTAAGTAGTTACAACCTCAATTTCATTACCTTGGGAAGTTAAAATGTTCTGATTTAACACAATCTTTCTGGAATTTGAAAATACCATAAGTTTGGTTTTATCAGCGTTGAGAACAAGCTTCAGTTGACAAGCCTGCACTTGAGCAAAAGCAATTTGCATATAAACAAAAGCCTTACTGAGCGAGGATGCACAACAATAAATTACACTGTCATCCGCATAGAAATGGAAAGCTGCATTTGGGACATTTTGTCCAAGCCTATTAATATACAAAGTAAATAATAGTGGTCCCAGAACTGAACCCTGGGAAACTCCCTTACGCACTGTAAGCATCTCTGAAGTAAATCCATCAAACTGAGTAGCCTAAGTTCTGTGAGTGAGATAGTTGACAAACCATCCCACAGTATGATCGGAGAAACCAATATTAATAAGTTGCTGTATCAGAATGTGATGGTCCACTGTATCTAACGCTTTAGATAGATCAATAAAGAGAGATACACAATGTTGTTTTTTATCTAGAGATTCTATAATGTAATTTAAAACTTTCATGGCAGCAGTAGTGGTGCTATGATTTTTTCGGAACCCTGATTGATGTACAGATAATATTTGATGAGTATGGACATAATAACCTGCTCACTAACCAGGGATTCCATGACTTTTGATAACACTGAAAGGTTTGAGAGTGGTCTTTAATTATTTAAACATTTTTGATCCCCTCCTTTTAGTAGGGGTAGAACATAAGCAGTCTTCCAGCTCTTAGGGATTTTGTTTGAAGCCAATGAGAGATTAAAAAGATGTGTCAATGGTTCAGCTATTAGGTCTGCTGCTAATTTCAAAAACCTTGGTTCCAAGTGATCCGGACCAGACGGTTTTCTAGGGTTTAAATGCTTTAAGGCTTTGTGAACCTCAGCAACAGTAAAAGGGGTAAGATAAAAAATCACTAGCATGGTTACCCAAATTTACAGATTTCACTGCAGAATGTGCGGCAGAATTGAACAAAAACCGAGAAGAAATAAAATGCTCATTAAAACAGTTTAACATTTCAACCTTATCATGAACAGTAATAGAGTCTTTGCCTATACAAGAGGGTAATTCATATGAGTTTTTAGAAGCAGATAATGATTTAATTGCATTCCAGGATTTTCTCGGATCATTCAAATTTTCTGTTGTGATGGTTAGATAATATTCAGATTTGGCTTTCCTGAATAGAGAAGTACATTTATATCACAGCTGACGAAAGAGAAGCCAGTCAGCCTCAGTGCCTGACTTCCTTGCCTTTGCCCAGGCCGCATTACATTCATGAAGCAGGACAGAAAGCTCAGCTGTGATCCAGGGGTTATCCCGACCCTTAATTATAAACTTCCGCATAGGAGCATGTTTGTTTAGAATTTCATGAAAGGTCTCATGGAAAAATGACCAAGTCATTTCAACATCATCAATAAGGGCAATTCTGCTCCAGATATAGATCATATAGAAAACCCTGCTCAACAAACATCTTCAAATTATGCCTTTCAACAAAACGAGATTTACACTTAACAATCTTAGTGTCTCTTATTGATAATGTTAAGTCTAGCAGTAATCATACATGCTCATAGTTTGAATAAGCACTGCATATCATTTTGAATTGCACTACTCTTATAGACTGTAAAAGAGGGGGTGGGGGGAGCTGCTACTACAACTGCTAATATGGATGCTAACGGATCAGAGTGGAGAGAGGTGTGTATCTCCTGCTCTGACTGCAGCTGGGAGGGACTGGTTGCGTGAGGACCCGGCCGCCTGTCAGTGCTTTGGGACGGGGGAGGTGCTGCAGAGGCACCCGATGCTCGTTGAGAAGAGTGAAGAGTGATACTTGCTTTAGTGAAAAAGTCACCAATCACACCAGAAGAATAAGCTAGATTTGTCGCTTGTATCTTCCATATTGCTGCGAGTGGGGATTGAGGAAGTAACGTCGCCACTTCCTCCCCGTGTATAAGGAGAGGAGCGTGTTCCGTCTTCCTGGACCTCCTGTAATCCACGATGACCTCCTTGGTCTTGCTGTTGTTGAACAGCAGATTGTTCTCTGAACACCATCCTGTCAGGTGCTGGATCTCCTCTCTGTAGTGAGTCTCGTCGTTGTCCGAGATGAGACCCACCACGGTGGTGTCGCCCGCAAACTTCACGATCATGTTTGTTGGGTGAGTGGCAGAACAGTCGTGGTAGAGGCTGTAGAGGGTTGGACTGAGCACACATCCCTGCGGCGTGCCTGTGTTCAGGATCAGAGAGGATGAAGTGCGATCCCCTATTCTCACCACCTGGTTAGTTAGAAAGTCTCCTATCCAATAACACAGCGATGCGGGCAGCCACAGGTTGTGCAGCTTCAGTGTCAGCTTGTCCGGGATGACAGTGTTAAACGCTGAGCTGAAGCCAACGAATAGCATCCTGACATAGTTGTTTGGATGCTCTAGGTGGGTGAGTGCTATGGAGACTGCGTCCTCTTTGGAACGGTTCCCCCTGTAGGCAAACTGATGAGAGTCCAGGCCTGCAGGGATGACGTCCTTGATGTATTTAAGGACGAGCCTCTCAAAGCACTTCATGATTACTGGGGTGATGTCGACTGGGCGATAGTCATTTAAGCAAGTAACAGCAGACTTTTTGGGCACAGGTACAACTATGGCGGATTTGAGGCAGAGAGGGACTGAAGCAAGCAGCAGGGAGCGGTTGAATATGTCCAAAAACACCCCCGCCAGCTGCTCGGCACACATTTTCAAAGTCCAGCCTGACACCCGGTCTGGTCCTGCAGCCTTATTAATATTGATCCTCCTAAGGGAGGAGCTCACCTGGTGCAGCTGCAGGATGAGAGGCTGATGCTGCTCCTCCAGCCGTGGACGATGTACAGTTTCTCCACTGCACGGTGTTTCGAAGCGAGAGAAAAAACTGTTCAGGGTGTCAGGCAGGGTGGGGTCATGGCTGACCTGCCGCTCACTGCGCTTGTAGTCTGATGGACGTGATCCCTCTCCACATGTCCCGTGGATTGTCATGCAGGAAGTGAATCCTCGATCCGCTGTTTGTGCCGGTGCTTAGCCAGCTGGATGCCCTTTTTGAGAACCCTCCGGGCTGCGCTGTAAGCCAGTCTGTCACCCGACCAGAAAGCGGCGTCTCTCATCGAGAGCAGGGGTTCCCAAACCTTTTTTGTCTGAGCGCTTTCGCTGTGCTCCGACAGCACCGAGCATGTCTCGCGGGGATCTGGGGGGGAACTGGTTAAGACTACTGAGCTGAATGTTGCGTCGCACTGCCAGTAATGTCAGGTTGGGCATTGCCCTTTCTTTTACCCGAACAGTTCGCAATTAAAACGGGGCGTGGGGCTTTGCCGGGTCCGCTCATCTCGGTACTATGGAAGTTTTACCTGCTACTTCCCACCCCATCCTCAAACTTTGTGCACCGCGCTATGCTGTCCATCTGATACATAGCCAGTGTCCAGAACCAATGAGCTGCCAAGCCATCACATGGCTTCCGCTCAAAGAAACACATTTTGATCTATTTTTTTTTTAAAGGAATAGGTTTGAAGAATAAAAACTTAAAAAAATAAAACTTTAAAAAAGAACTTGTTAATAGAATTATTTCATCAAACAACCAAAGTGTTTGTAATAAAAGAATTTGAGTCAAGGCAGGCTTCAGAGCAGGTGAAATTTACTTGCAGACAGCAGCAAGGGAATCAACAATGTACCTGGTTTGGTTCATGGTTGAATACAAAGAAATGAACAGTGTACATGGGATTATATGCAAGAGAAAGTGGTGTGTGCGTAAACAAACCAGGTTCGTGTGTTCAGGAGTTTCGCTGACGAAAGCTGAAAGATTTTTAATTAGGCAGATAACAGACTATGGGAAATTTGGGGAGTCATTTTTACTCCTCCATCAACTCTCAATCACTGTGCACATGAATGTGTCATACCTCTTTATGTGCCAAAATCTTACTAGGCTCCAAGGCTAAACAGCAAAAACACTTTGGAGTTCTTTAAGTTTACTGGGACAAAGTTCAACAGGCAGAAAGCATATATTGTAGCATTAAAACATTATACAATCATAAGTAGAATTAAATTCTACTAACAGAACTTAATAAAAATAAATTATAATTATAATTCTTTTTTTATTCTGTAAATATTTCAAGGCACAGACCGCATCAGTCCGGGGGTTGGGAATCACTGATCTAGAGATTTACTTCTCGTTCTGTCATTAATGTATACAGTACACTACTTGTAGTACTTGTGCTCAATGTGTTCTTCTCCTGTCACCTTTGCAGTGCTGACTCTCCTCTCCTGTGGATCCGCATTGACCCAGACATGTCCATTCTGAGGAAGGTGGAGTTTGAGCAAGCTGACTTCATGTGGCAATATCAGCTGCGCTATGAGAGGGATGTAGTTGCACAGGTGGGTTCATAGCAAGAGTGCATTTCTCCACACTGGCCTTTGTTTTTGATCATTTGTATTTGTAACCAACTTGTTGTCTTATACATCCATGTGAAACACATTACCCTAGATTCTGTTCAGTTAACACCTAAGGCAAATCACATAATGTGTAATATAAGCTCGAAACTAAGTTTTATTTTGGATTCAGTTCCTGGTCAGAAAAATACCTGGGGCCTCTACGAATAGTCACATCTCCTAAACTTTAAGCCTCCTTTACTTAACCTTTGTGGAAAACGTCATCGGGTCTATGAGAGATGAAAAGGTGCTTCCTTTCGAACATAGGAAAAGACTAACCTGGTGCTACCAGACCATCGTACTTCATTTCATTTGTACAGAAGGTCTGGCAGTGCTGTAATTGGCAAACGTTCACTCATGGAGGCGGGTGTCTGTTAAAGTTTAAAACGATTGGATCTGCCCAGTGCCACTCTGGATTAGCCAACCAATCGCATAACGTTTGGTCGTCACGTGTGTCATGAGCCGTCTTCTGGCAACTGAAACTGGAGCGCGACTTCGACGTCATCGTTCTCAGCCACTCGCTCCGTTCGCTGATTGGACCGGCTGTCGAATCTCCGGCAAAAGTGGGAAATGGGCTGTACACCTAGACTGACTACTGAAGGGAAAATAAAATTTGGCCGGAAGTAGGCGGGCGGGCGGAGCTAGGCTAGGAAAAGACAGCACTGTTTAAAATTAATTCAACTCCACTTTTCCTAACCGACGTCATTGCGCGACAGCGAGTATTGCTGACGTACAGTTCCTTGCAAAAGTATTCATACCCCTTGAAATTTTCAACATTTAGTCACGTTATAACCACACACGTACATTTATTTTATTGGGATTTTATGTGATAGACCAACACATAGTGGCGCATAATTGTAAAGTGGAATGAAAATGAAACATGGTTTAAAAAATTTTTTATAAATAAAAAACTGAAAAGTGTGGCGTGCAAAAGTATTCAGCCCCCTGAGTCAATGCTTTGTAGAACCACCTATCGCTGCAATTACAGCTGCAAATCTATTTGGGGTATGTCTCCACCAGCTTTGCCCTTCTACAGATTGACATTTTTGCCCATTCGTCTTTAAAAAATAGCTTGAGCTTCAGATTTAGCATCAGATTGGATGGAGAGCGTCTTTGAACAGCAATTTTCAAGTCTTTCCAGATATTCTCAATTGTATTTAGGTCTGGACTTTGACTGGACCATTCTAACACATGACTATGCTTTGATCTAAACCATTCCATGGTAGATCTGTCTGTATTTTTAGGCTAGTTGTCCCTCTGGAAGGTGAACCTCCACCCCAGTCTCAAGTCTTTTGGAGACTCTAACAGGTTTTCTGTCCTGTATTTGGCTCCATCCATCTTCCCATCAACTCTAAACAGCTTCCCTCTTCCCTGCTGAAGAAAAGCATCCCCATAGCAGGATGCTGCCACCACCATGTTTTCACTCGTGGATGCATTTTGCATTCAGGCCAAAAACAAAAGAAGCTTGAGCTATTTTGCAAAGAAAAATGGGCAAAAATATCAGTCTCTAGATGGGCAAAGCTATGGAAGTAAATGAGTGTCATCGGATTTTGAAAATAAAAAGCCATTGAATTTTAAGCACTGAATATTTATGCATTGAAATAACGTATCTGAATTTTTTGCAGCATTGAAATAATGTATCTGAATTTTTTGCCTCTGAATTTAACTCATTAAATGTTAAACAACTAATTTTCACCTTTATTTTACAATGTTCTCAAATTCAAAAGCAAATATTCAACGTAAAAAAATTCAACGTGCCAAATTCAACTGCAAAATCCCATGTATGAAATTCAGAGTAAAACTTTGGGGACCCAAGGAAGAGCAATCGATCATAGATGCTAGATCGCGTTCAAACAAAGAGGGCCAGTGGGAATATTAGCTTGTTGCCTTGGATACCCCTGACTGACGCAGGAAGGCAAATCAGGTTTTAGCCATGTCAAACGGCAACGATGGTGCTTCGGTAAATGCTACAAACATGTTTCTATATATATGCTAGCTAGCCATTATATTCTTCCCTATATAGAAACATGTTTGTACTCACCCAAGCACCATCGTTACTTGCGTTGCCGTTTGACATGACTAAAACCTGATTTGCCTTCCTGCATCAGTCAGGGGTATCCAAGGCAACAAGCTAATATTCCCACTGGCTCTCTTTGTTTGAACGCGATCTAGCATCTATGATCGATTGCTCTTCCTTGGGAATACATGGGTCACAGCACTCAAAGAGAAGTTTGTATCAGACATTGATTATTGGCACCACAGAACACGCGTACGGCCGAGTTCTCCCACACCACACCAAACAAACCTAATGCAGAGCTGGTTAAAAGGCTCTACACCTCGTTTCCACCGAGTAGAGCGGGTCGGAGCGGTTCGGTCCGGGTATTTTGGCATTCCATTTGCCAAAAGTTGGGTAGGGTATGGATATAAGCGCACCTAACCGCTCCAAGCCGCTCCTAATTTCGGTGCTCCTCCGTTGGGGTACCAGCCGCCTGGAAGGGTGCCGAAAAGGCGGAGCTACACATGCTGTCCGTTTATTGGTCGAAAGAATAATTTCCGCTGTGTGTAGTCACCTCGGCAAGAGTAAAGAGAGTCTTGTGTTATGAAAATGGCGTGTTATGTGTTATGGCAAAAATGTGACCGCAGCACTGTTTATTGTGTGGTGTTTTTCCTCGCCATTAAATGAATCAGTTGGCTACACTGTGTCCCACTACAACAACACAGGGGTAATATATAAAGAAGTGGGTGGTTTGACCAAGCAAAAACCAGAGACCGCTGGTTTGACCACAGTTGTTCCACAGCCCGATAGTTTGACCCATATTCTGGCGGCGGCTATCGCAGTCCAGCCTAAACCCCGCCCTAACAGTAAGAGTAGGGTCGGCGGTGGAAACACCACCAAGATTCTTAAAAGTGAGCTGTCCCGCTCTGAGCCTCTCCGACCCGACCCACTCTACTCTAACCATTGTTAAAATCAGAACAATTTAATTAATTTATCATTCTGTATATTCTGCTGCATCTCATTTTAAGGTTATAGTTACAGGAATGTAATCCTAATACGATTTGATATGGGACCTGAAAGAATTCAGATTTGATGTTTGTTCTGGATGTGAACATTCAAATGATTCTGAACCCCATCCCTAGCTTTCAGTTTGCTGTTCACCAGTTAAGCATGTACCTTGTCTCTCTGTTAGGAGGAGGCCATCTCAGCATTAGAAAAGTTCCCAACACCTGCCTCCAGACTGGCTCTGACAGACATCTTAGAGCAAGAACAGTGTTTCTACAAGGTCCGCATGCAGGCCTGCTTCTGTTTGGCCAAGGTATGTGTCTCTGTGTGTTTGAAAAGCGTATTTTGTCTCTGTCCCCTCCTTGCGGTTCTGTGGAAATCCTCTGTGGATAAATGTGTGACGTACATGCATACATGTGCGTCTGTATAAAAATCAAACGATCGATCGCTGATTATTGAGGAGAAATTAAAAAGAACGTGGAGAGACAGAAAGAGTCTCAAGACAGCTTAAAACCCTAAAGTTTCACAATGACAGTAATAAGCAGAAAACCTGCAGGGGCCGATGCATGACGTGCTGAGCCGCTCCCGACATCTTCCCACGATTAAACGAGAGTAATCGCTAAACGGAGGAGAATGAAATCCTTATCAAGTTTAACAATGCCTATAATATAGAGAAAGACGAAATCCCTTTCCCAAAATTCAAATCCGCAGATCACACTGATGGAAAAAAAACTGTTGAATGTGATTCCAACTAGAAGGCTACAGACAGATAAAATGATAAAATTGCCTCCTCCCCCTGCCTATCATTTATGACGGTGACAGCGATGTCACTGTCGGTTTTTACGATAGGGTGCTGCAAAACTCTGATATGACAAATATTCATCAGCATGCAGGTTAATTGATTAGTACATTGCTTTTAGTGAAACGTTTGTCTAGAGCCATGAATGGGAAACCGTGTGATTCGATTTACGAGATTAACTGATCTACCCAATGGCGTGATTTCTGTTGGAAAAATCTGGTACTTTTTTCATTCCCCCTAAACTGCAAACACACTTTGACCAATGAATCTTCCTACATGTTCGGAGAAACTGTGGGGACGGAGGCACAGATCACCACCACATGTTTTGGTCCTGCCCAAAGTTATACACTGTGTGCACAATTATTAGGCAAGTTGTATTTTTGAGGATTAATTTTATTATTGAACAACTACAGTGCTCTCGGTCAATCCAAAATGTTAATGAACCTAAACCTGAATGTTTACGAAAGTAAAAGTGAGGTTTTGTCTTTCTTACGAGAATATATATATGTGCACAATTATTAGGCAACTATTAGTATGCAGAATTATTATGCAACTAAATAAAAAAACAAAAATGTTCCCATCTCACTTGTTTATTTTCATCTGCTAAAGTGAGAATAATAAAACAACTCAAAATTTACAAATACAAATTTCCGACATGTCAACAAACAAAAAAATCAGTGACCAATATAGCCACCCTTCTTTTCAATAAATGTCACAAGCCTTCCATTCATGGAGTCTGTCAGTTTCTTGATCTGTTGACGATCAACTTTTTGTGCAGCAGCAACCACAGCCTCCCAGACACTGTTCCGTGAGGTGTACTGATTTCCTTCACTGTAAATATCCCGTTTAAGCAGGGCCCACAGGTTCTCAATAGGGTTTAAGTCAGATGAGGAAGGGGGCCATGTCATTATTTTTTCATCCTTAAGGCCTTTACTGGCTAGCCATGCAATTGAGTACTTCGATGCATGTGATGGAGCATTGTCCTGCATAAAAATCATGGTCTTCTTGAAAGATGCAGACTTTTTCCTGTACCACTGCTTGAAGAAAGTATCTTCTAGAAACTGGCAGTAGGTTTGGGAGTTGATTTTGAGGCCATCTTCAACCCGAAAAGGTCCAACTAGCTCATCTTTAATAATACCAGCCCTGGGGGCTCCTTTAGCTCAGTTGGTAAGGCGTCCCCCTCCCGGGCCGGGCCCAGCAGCAGACCCGGGTTCGATTCCCACCCGCGGTCGTTCTCTGCATGTCACTCCCCTCTCTGCCCCATTTCACCTCTGTCTCTCTGCACTGTCAATAAAGCATAAAAATGCCAAAAAAATATCTTTAAAAAAAAATAATACAAGCCCATACCAGTATCCCACCTCCACCTTGCTGGCGTCTGAGTCGAAGTGGAGCTCTGTGTCCGTTACTGATCCAGCCACGGGCCCATCCATCTGGTCCATCAAGTGTCACTCTCATCTCATCAGTCCATAAAACCTTTGAAAAATCTGTCTTCAGATATTTCTTGGCCCAGTCTTGACGTTTCAACTTGTGTGTTTTGTTCAGTGGTGGTCGGGTTTCAGCCTTCCTTACCTTGGCCATGTCTCTAAGCGCTGAACACCTTATACTTCTGAGCACTCCGGGTAGGTTGCAGTTCTGGAATATGGCAGAACTGGATGATAATGGGTTCCTGGTAGCTTCACGTTTGATTCTTCTCAAATCTTTGGCAGTTAATTTGTGTCTTTTTTTCTCAATACGTTTCTTGCGACCTTGTTGGCTATTTGCAACAAAACGTTTGATGGTTCTGTGGTCACGCCCCAATATCTTAGCAATTTCAAGAGTGCCGCATTCCTCTGAAAGACGTTTTACAATTTTTGACTTTTCAGAGTCCGTTAAATCTCTTTTTGGGCCCATTTTGCCTTAGAAAGAGAAACTGCCTAATAATTATGCACACCTTGATATAGAGTGTTGATCTCCTTAGGCCACACCTTAACTCATTACACAAATACACATCACCTGGTATGCTTAAATCCAATAAGCACTTAGGTTTATATAGCTTGAAGTTGGGAAATGTGCATAAAAATTATGATATGGCCAAAATCCTCACTTGCCTAATAATTGTGCACACAGTGTAAACCATGGAAATTGCAAGAAGGTAGGGCTGCTTGATTATGAAAAAATCATAATCATGATTATTTTGAGTAATCACATTGTGTTATCACGATTATTAAAGACAGTTAATCATTGATTTAAGAACATTATGCATTTATTTTACTTTTAACAAGGTTTTTTTCTAATAACACCATGACTTTGGACTTTAAACAAAGGCCTAATTGAACGGAAGACAGGGAGAATAGAAATAGGCTAAATAAGTGAAACATATTTAAAATAAAATAAATGTCAAAATAAATATAACCCGTTGTAAATGGTGTTGATAGGGCAAGTCTTTTGCTAGCATTAAATGTAAGGGCATGATTTATTTATGTCTCAAGGAGCTGCCTGGATAGGCAGTTGCATTATACAGTGTTGACAGTTGTGGTGGCAGGAGTCAAGGAGCTTTAAACTTCCTGTGTTTTTAATTCATTGATTGCTTGGTCATGGACCACTATGATTCGACTTAAAGTGAATAAACAAATTGGTCGGGATATTTAGAGGTGCATAAGGGATCTCTCTCTCTCTCTCTCTCTCTCTCTCTCTCTCTCTCTCTCTCTCTCTCTCTCTCTCTCTCTCTCTCTCTCTCTCTCTCTCTCTTTCTCTCTCTCACGTGACTCGCTTGTTTTCAGACAACACTTCTCGTCATCAAGAAGTTTTTCAAAACACCCGGAAATGCGCAACATCTCCCTCATACTATCTGGACCAGCCGATAGTTAAACTATCAGATGAGGGAAGGGCCGAGCGAGCGCACGGCTGAAAGGGTTCGCTGCATTTAAAAGCCTGCATGCCCTGGCGTGCGGAACAATGATAGTTTAATTACGATTATTTTGTTTTCATGATTGAGGGAAGCCGTAATAGTAATCGAAAATGAAATTCAAGTTATTTCCCAGCCCCTCAAGAAGGATGACTTAAATTGGTCTGAATTTGGAGAGGTTTTAAATAGCTATATATTTATTCTCAATCTTTATCATTTTGGCGCTCCTGATTTTCCTTTGGCGCTGGATAAATCCGCTTTGGGGGGCGCCGAAAATTTCTCTATGCAGAAAAAACCCCGGCTAGTAGGACGTCTCTTTGACAGATGTTGTTACTTTCCAGATGAAGATTTGACACTATGGATAATATAAAAAGTAAGAAGGTGATGCTAACCATGGTGTTTGATCCATGATAATCTCCCTTTAGGTACATAGTCATGAAACTCACCTGCTCACAATCTCACAATACTTTGGCAATTTTACTGCAATTCTTTAACTACACCAAGCTCACAATACTGTCACTTTGACCCTTTAACTTTAGTTACTAAATACAGGTGACCAGCACACATATAAACCTATTAGTAAAACGTGTTGGGTTTTTTTTAGAGCTAATTGTCCCACACATGTATAGCCTACATTTGAATTATATTCTAAATAGTTGTTAACTGTAGTACTACAATTGAAATATTACACGAAAGGGAGATGCTATGTATGTCGCAGTCGGTGTGCCATAAATGACGGCGTAGGACTCAATTTATATTGCTGTAGTGTGCTAGCTAGAAATGCTAGGCTAGCATTTCTAGCTAGCCTAGCAAGAAATGCTGATTACCCACGCAGGTGACCAGCGCACAAACTACTGTATTTTATAGCATAATGGTGGGTCAGAATATCATCATACCTTACTTATCACTGGTACTCAGCTCCTGTAGTCTGCAGCCAGCTGCTCATTCACGAGGAACGCCGTCGGACGATCTCAAGCCTGATCTTGAGTGAAGAGATTTTTTACCCCATACTCTGTGCGCAGTGACAGGCGTCCAAATGAACCAATGAGGTGGCACACCCAAACAAGCTCTTTTGATTGGTCAAGAGGGCCATGTGCTTCGCCCTGAAATAGTACATAAAGGCTGCGCCGGTCAAGCGCCATCTGCTGGTGGACCTGTCTAACTGCACCTTAAGTACAGAAATAAATTCTACAGATCTCTGCGGCACAAATTAGACAATATTACGTAAGCACACAGGAAGCGATCCAAAAATATGCAGAGCCAGTTTCACGTGTAGAAATGGTTCCGTAAATGTGTAAATATGAGTTGACATGTCTTTTTTTGTGGTGAAACTATTTTCATTTTTAAAACTTTTTTTTTTGTTATGCAAAATTAAAATACACATTTACAGCCTAAATTCTACATATTTGCAAATCACTTTTTATTTGTGTGGATGTAACTTTACAAAACACAATTACACACACACAAATTATTGCACTTCACATTTGTAAGGCTTATTCTAAATATCTCGGTGGTAGAAGTTGGACAACATTATGTAAAAATGTAATGTGGCTCACAAACTCACAGGAGGCAATCCACAAATATGCAAACCCTTTTTCACATCCGTAAATGCGTAAATATGACTTTGTATTTTCAGAGTAAGTTCTACATATTTGCAAGTAAAAAATTACAGGTTTGTGGATAGTGAAATACGTGTGAATCTTGGTTCACACTTGTCAATTGTAGTCTGTGCTTTTACAAAACTGTTTTGCTTTCACAGATAATAAAGTCTAATAAAATCTTCCATATGGAACTAGCTGCGAACCGGCTCTAGCACCAGCCAGGAGCTGGAATTTGGCTCGCGTTGGTGGAAAAGGAATATTTGAGAACAACATATACTGTAACTTCCCAGCCAGCAAGGCCAACCACCAGTTTAAGCCTGCACTGAATCTCAGTTGCCTGAATCCTAGTCTGTGGCTTAAGGAAATTCTCTATTCTCTGAATTTGGTCTATGCCATCTGGGTTCCACCTGAACCAATATTTTCACAACATGCTAAACTGAGTGGGGGTTGAAATGGCTGGCTGGCTGGCTGGCTGGCTGAATGGCTGGCACACACACACACACACACACACACACACACACACACACACACACACACACACACACACACATGGATGGACCTTCTGGGGTCTGGGGACATGCCCCTGCAGAAGAAAACCTTATCATTCTTAAGGCCTTTGCACACCGGGCGCGACGCGAATAAACGCAACGTAAAAGCGAATGTTTTGAAATGTGAATTTTGTCGCGTCTCACTTTAAGAAGCGACGTCCCAGAAAAATCGAACTCAGTTCGAAAAAATAAAAACCGCAAATTCGCGGTGCGAAATGACGGCGCTGGTGTGGAAGCTTGTATTGACTCTGTATACATTCGTTAATTAACGGATAAATCGCACGAATAAAACGCGCCCGGTGTGCAAAGGCCTTTAAAGTTAAATGCATCAATCTGGTGCACTTTGAGAGGTGAAATCTGATTAATTCTGTGCTCTGTAAACAGCTGTCATATGTCCTGCCTATAACTATTTCCTGTAATAATTTGGAGACACAAGCCAGGTAAACTATTGAAGAAAACACGTGGATTTCAATAAAAAACAATAAACACTAAGATCTAATATAGACAGGTCCTGTCTAGTACTCATTTCTGGAATAATCTGAATCACCTCACCTTGAAGCTAGCCTATTGAATTTTTTTTTTTTTTTATGCAAATAGCCTTGTTGAAAATAAATGAATTAACATAGGCTACACATCATGATTAGCCTATCAACATGTGTGCTACATAAGGCAAATTCCCCATTCCGACCATTATATTTCATCAAGCCTATTTCTCAATTTAAAACATAAAAATAAAGTAGCATTGAAAATACAAAGAAATAGGGATACAATAGCCTGCTGTTTGCAATATAACTTAACAGTTAAAACAATAAGAAAATTAATATGTCCCTTGAAAATAAATGAAAGCTTTTCTGAGAATGTCAAAGGCAGTAGCAGTGTGGCACTTCTGTAAACTTACTGAAACGTGTGCATGCCGTTTTTTTCTGCATTGTCTCTGCTGTTGATACATATTGGGCGTGTTGCCACGGCGACGTAGCGATTTTAACTTTCTAAGTTTTACTCAGCACTTTTTCCTGTTCAACGTCCCTGTTACTGAGTCCTTAATATCTCCATAGAGCAGGCACTGCTTTTATTTTTGCCACTAGTTAAGCGTTTGTTTGCTAGTCATGCTCCTGCTCATTGGCTTCCGTGTTTAACAAGTGCGCACCGAATGCTCACGCGCATCGCGCCCGCCGTGAGCAAACACACACACACACACACACACACACACACACACACACACACACAAGCAGACACACAGATCAGCTGATGGGATGATCAAACGAGAGGTTGTAAAGACAGGCGCACACGAGGGGTAGACCGACAGTGCCGCGCAGACGCTCGCAAATGATTATTACGGAATCAATGAAAAATTGATTACATTTTTTTTTTTTTTTTTTTTTTTTTTTAAGTCAGGCTGCTGTTGGCCTGGCGGGGGGTCCCGTTGGCCTGGCGGGGCCGCCAGGCCTGTATAATGGTAGGGGAAACACTGGTACCATATCCATAACCTGCACCATTCACCATTACAATATGCAAAAACATTCCAGTGTGCATGTCCATCTTGTTTACTTTACCCAATGACAACATCCGGTGTCAGTGAGCCTTTGCCCTACATTATCCTGTTGGAAATCTCGTGTTCTGTGCTTGTGTCCAGTCGGCTTTTACTTTATAGTTCATTTCTCATCATAAAAATTATAATTGGCAGAAAGGACATTGTTGTACATGTTTCAACAGTATCTACGTGTAAGCCTTGCAGTATTTCTCATGTTACTCCCATAGTTTTGAGAGCGCAGATTACACACTGTATATTTTACATTCCACAGACTTTGCTTAATCTTAATCTTAAATATTTAATTGTGCTATTATGTGCCTGTGATGACAACAGAAAGTTGACTGCTAACAAAAGTTGCATTCCACATTTTTTGACTTGAACAAAACGGAACTTAAAACTATAGAAGTATAAAGATGTTTGTCTCTTATATGTGGTATAAACATTGCAGATAGCCAATTCCATGGTGAGCACATGGCAGGGCCCGCCAGCTATGAAGTCCTTGTTTACCCGAATGTTCTGCTGTAAGAGCTGCCCCAACATCGTCAAGACCAACAACTTCATCAGCTTCCAGAGTTACTTCCTGCAAAAGGTACAACAAACAAACACAAAACACTTAGGCATACTTAGGAAAATGCACTAGTTCTAACTGCAAAAACTTATTCTCAACAGACTTTAGAAAGAAATCCTGGTCTATGTTCTGACTAGGGATGGGCATTTTAAGAAATTCAATTGATAGATCATCGGGAAAATTAACGAGCAATTATCGAGTAATCGTTATCTTTTTTTACATATTAAAAATGCCAACAGAACATCCAAAATACAGCGTTTTTACCATAGACTGTATACAAGAGGTTTTTACTCAATTACAAATTTATTCCAAGATCTTCTAGGCAAACAACAATCTATTAAGACAAGGCATCTTTTTAAAATAAGATAATAATAAAATGCGGCGCTGGTTAAAGCCCGAGGCTATGAGCCAACAAGGAGCCAATGCTACGATACCTTTAAAGTTTAAACACATATGCGCCTCCTAAGATGCTGCCAAAGACTGCATATGGGCACGGCACGTTTCTCTGAGTGATAAAGGACCTAACGTTACTTCATCTAATCATCATCTAAAATGTGCAAATTAGTTCCCTGATGAAGGCGAAGTAGGAAAGCATAGACGCTAATGCTAGCGGCGCTAACGTCACATAGGGTCGGATGTAGGCTTCAATGTACAAGTGGTACATAATTCGGTTTGTTTAAGTGTTGTACTTATACAAGGTTTCACAATGCTTAATGAACTTAGTTATTTTCGGTTCTAAAGCTGTCCGGTCCGATGCCAAACTTCTCCTTAACTTCTTCCTGTTTATGTTTTGACATTACGGCAGCTCGCAGGCTGCTGCCTGAGCCTGTTCTGTTGTCTCCTACTACTAGTTAAGTATCTCCCCTTGCTGGTAGGATGTTTTATTGCTGCCCATACAGTCTTTGGTGCTGCCACTTAGTGAAACTCATTGCTGTGCTGCCGGACTCACACTGCGCAACACAACGGCTATATGATCGATAACAATTTCACATGATCGACAATATTCTTAACGAGCAATGATCGATTGATCGATTAATTATGCCCATCCCTAGTTCTGACTGCATGCAAGAAAATCCCATCTTTTTGTTCAGATATGTTTTTTAATGATAAAAGCAGGGCAAGGGTAGTATGTTATGGTCTTAAATGTATATCAAGGTAACATTTAAAGCATAGACTGTAACAGTATCACGGTATATTGATTTATCTTAAAATTATTGCTTGTGAATGGGTAAAAAACAAACTTTTACTGTAGGCCTATACTCTTGTATTAAAAGGACATCTTACATTGGTTGTAAAATAAATAAAATGTATGTTAACAAGTAGCATAGAACACATTACTTACATAGAAGAAATTATCCAAATTGTTCAAGATGTTTTTGAGTAATGACACCAAAACCAAAAAGTGTTACAATTGCCCCTGGTCTACCCTACAGAGAGATTTTAACAACATTTATAGTGCAATCTGCAATGTTATGCTCTGTTTGTGCATGGGTAGAGGAGGGGGTCATGGCTATGTTTTTATATGTAATGCACTCTGTGCTGACTTGGTGGCAGACTTTTTTTTTCTGACATCTCTTTACTTTATTTTCAATTGAAAATCCTTGTGTGGTGTTTAATTAGTCTAAAAACTTGCAGACATAAAAACCACACGCGCACAAGTGCATAGAACAACTTCTGTGAAAGGAAAAGCTTTAGCGCACGGAGTATTTCTCACTGGGCTATGATCGAGTGTTGAGCACGAGCCTGGCCCTCTCTTGGTGCGCGTGCGATGAAGCGTTTCCGCTCGCAGATGCTGTTCTGCGGACACCGTGAGGAACATTTCTCAAATAAGCTTGTTGGAAAATGAAGCTATGAAATTGTGTTTCTCTTTTTTTAGTAGCTATATTGTGTCATGATGACTGTTTTTATTTTTATTTTTGTCATGTCAGACAATGCCTGTTGCCATGGCGTTACTCAGAGATGTCCAGAACCTCTGCCCTAAAGATGTCCTCAACTTCATCCTCGATCTCATCAAGTATAACGACAACAGAAAAAACAAAGTAAGGAATCACATTTACACACTTCTGTAACATGATAATTATTTAATAACATGACTGGCCAAAATGATCAAATATACAGCATTTTTCATTTTCAGGTGATTGATTGGCATGATGGTTAAAGCTTATTTTGGAGTAATAGACCTTCAATGGCTATTATTTTGCAAATGGCAACAGTACACTTTTTGAGTTTACTTTTCTCTTCCCCCCCTCCATCTTGTCTCTCTTCAGTTTTCCGATAACTTCTACCGTGCAGATCTGATTAAAGCTCTGACCAACTCTCTGACTCCAGCCATCAGCATCAACAATGAGGTGCGGACAGTGGACAATTTAAATGCCGACGTCCGTCTCATCTTGGAGGAGATCACACGATTTCTCAACATGGAGAAACTGCTGCCGAGCTTCAGAAATACCATTACTGTCAGGTTAGGAGTGCTTGACTATATACAATATGTTTCACATGACAGCTCTTCTCCCAGTTTCACACAACAAAGTAATTCAACATGTTTGTGTATCGATTGTTGGTTGACATTATCCTGTCAACCATGTTTTTTCTCCAACAATAAGTGACCACTAATTAGGGCTGAGCAGCAAGGCTGCTAAGACCCTCTTGTTTTTGCCAGTATTATTATTCTTTCTCATCTTCTTCTTTAGTTGAAAACTCAACAAATTTTGTGCTGAAGTCCAGTCCTCTGCAAAAATGAATCAGTCAGATTTGTATACTAATGGTCCTGATGCTGGCAATACAGCAACCATCTAAAAATATTTTAAAGCTGCAGTTGAGAGTTTCAGCCGTTGGGATCCCAACGGCTGTTTTCCCAACGCTCTACCTGCTGTAGCTCCTCCCTCCGAACGACAGCTATGCGCGTTCATGTGAATTGAGTTACATTGACAGGAGACAAACACCATGTCCGATTCCGAGGTGATTAAACATTAGTAATGATAACTACATACGTACATATTGAGCATACATTTTAATCACAGACATACCATGTATGTTAGCTTAAAATCATTGTAAGTGTGCTGGTAGGCCTAACAAAAGTAGCTGTAACAGCCAGGCAAGATAGCAAACTAATTGTAACAGAGCGGAGAGGAGTGTGTGTATCGCTGAGAGGTGTGTGTGTGTGTGTGTGTGTGTGTATCTCCTACTATCTATGCTCCTGCTCTGACCGCAGCTGGGAGGGGCTGCTCGGGGCTGCTGCGCGAGGAGCGGGCTGCGTGTCAGGCTCCCGCTGCTCGTTGAGAAGAGGTGATACTTGCTTTAGATAAGATAAGATAAGAAAAACTTTATTGTCTGTCACAAGTGACAGAAATTCATCTTTGACAGGGCAGGTTCAATGTACACAAAATAAATAAATACATACAAAACAGAGAGTCCCAAACAATGACAATAAATGAATACCAATAAATGCATGGAGTGAGATATGTTGCCTATTTGTGACTATTCAGTGTGGTGATGGCAGTGGGGATAAAAGATTTTTTGTAGGTGTTTTTCCGTGCCAACACGACCCTGTAGCGTCGACCTGATGGCAGTAAATCAAAGGATTGGTGGAGAGGGTGGGTGGGGTCCTGTGTGATTGTATTGGCTTTCCTGAGTACTGACCGGGTGTACAGTTGTGGTAGGGGGGTTTGGGGAGAGCCAATTATTTTGCCAGCCTGATTTACTATACGTGCAAGTTTTGTTTTGTGCTTGACGGTGAGGGTGTTGTACCAGGCTGAGATAATGAAAGTGATTATAGATTCAATAAGTGAGCAGTAAACCACAGTTAAAATGTCTTTGCTGACATTAAAAACTCTGAGCTTCCTCAGCAGGTGGAGGCGCTGTTGGGCCTTCCTGTATACAGAGTCAGCATGATGTGAGAAGGACAGTGATGTGTCCAGCTCTGTACCAAGGTATTTAAAAACCTCAACCTGTACAACTGGCTGACCGTTGATGCTGAGTGGTTGAAACATTTCCTGTGAGCTCCGTGTTCCCCTGCTCCGACAGCAAAGCTCCTTTGTTTTGTCAATGTTTAGTTCCAGCGATATTTCCTGGAAACTTGTGGCCAAGGTGTTCACTGTCTGATGGTAGTCGGACAGTGCTCTTATGTCCGTCAAATGGGCTACCAAGGCCATGTCGTCTGCATACTTTAAAAGAGTCATTCCTTCTCCACTGCACAAGATGTTGTTGGTGTAGACAGAAGAGAATGGGGGATAAAACACAGCCTTGGGGGAGGCCAGTATTTAAAACCATTTTGCTGGATTTAAAACCATTCACCTGCACTTGTTGTGGCCTGTTCTGTAGAAAACCTTTAATCCATAAAATCAGTGTGGGGTGGACCTGAAGCTCCACTAGAAAGTGCAGCAGTGTGAATATGTGTACAGTATTAAAAGCAGAGGAGAAGTCCATAAATAAAATCCTTGTGTGGGGGTGTGATGAGTCCAGCTGTCGGGTCACAGTATCCAAAAGGGTCAGAGTTGCATCTTCCACTCCTCGTTTGGCCTTATAGGCAAACTGGAGTGGGTCCAGTCTTCCTGCTACCATGCTGGAGAGAAGGTCACCTACAACTCTTTCCATACATTTGCACAGTACCGATGTCAGGGCAACTGGCCTAAAATCCTTTGGGTCCTTGGCATGTGTCTTTTTGGGAATAGGAATGATGGTGGTTTCCTTCCACTGGTGGGGAACAAAGCTTATATCCAGAAGGCTCTGAAAGAGCTTGGTGAAGACTCCACTTAGCTGAGTGGAGCAGGCCTTAAGCACTCTGCCTCTGAGCCTGTCAGGGCCAGGGGCTTTGTGTGGGTTCACTCGGCTCAGAACAGAGGCCACCAGCTCCTCATCTATGATGACAGCCTGGTGGGATGGACTGGGGCTGGGGAGGGTCCAGCTTGTTGGTGTACTGCTGCTGTTGAACCTGCTGAAGAAGTTGTTAAGTTGCGAAAAAAGTCACCAATAACACCAGAAAAAAAGCTAGATTTGTCGCTTGTTGCTGTTTTGAAAAAAAAAAGTCGCCAGGGGGGCTGAAAAGTCACTAAATATAGCGACAAAATCGCTTTGAGTTGGCAACACTGAGCACAGGACGAGGGCTATATAGGGCCAGCGGGCGTCCTGCTGCAGCCTAGGGGCAGAGGAAGGGGACGAGGTCGCGGTCGGAGAGGTCTTGATGTGATAGGGCAAGAAGACATGGCCGGTGTACTTTTTTTCGAGCTCTCTCCGTCTCCCTTTCAGCAGTTAACTTTTCAACATTCGTCTTTCCTCGTTTTTTTGCTGTCTTAGCGGTGTTAGTTGTTGGTATCCTGGGAATGGTAAATTGAGGGTTCGTTTGTGAAGACATTGCTACTCGCTGTCCGCTGTAGTAGCCTAGTACCAATCAGTAGGCTAGTGTCAGACTGCTGGGGTCGTGAACGCTCACGCAACTGACGCATCAACGTCGTTGCCAAGGTCCCACAGCCAATAAGAACGGAGAATTTGACCTCGCTCTGATTGGTCAAAATTAACATGAGCGGTGGCAATTTTGGGGGGCAGCACACAGAGGCAGGGGGGAGCAAAGTGATAAAAAAGTATTTTCAGACCACTTCACCTACATATAGCTGAATGGCTATTATGACAGTTTTGCCAAATATTACAGTAAAAAAACTCTCAACTGCAGCTTTAATTCTGGAGCAATTTTGAAGTCCACTACCAAATATTTTAACCTATCTCCTTCACATTGTTGGCTGTATTGTATTTTGATGGGAGGGGAGGGCCTTTGTCTTGTCAGAGTAACCAAATATTGCCAACTTACATTCTGGCTGCATTTTTACATTGCTTTGAAAAACAATCAAATATATCACACCAGAACTTTTATAATACCGGTCAGTCCCAAAAGAAGTGCGATAATGAGCCTTCAGCAGTTCCACATCTGTCACACTTGGGAGAAACAGAGTCAAAGGTCTTGCTAAGTTTAGTTTTAGATTAGTAAAGCCTGTGTAGGACTTTAAATTAGATTCATCTATGTCTAGAATTGATAGAACATGTCTGTACACTGGACAGCCCTTCCTCCCACAGTTCATCTGGGATTATTTATTTAAAAACAAACACAAAATTGTGATACAAATCGTGAGTGGGTGTATCTTTGCAGCCCTAATATCATGATATGACACTTTATCATATTTATTTTTATTAAAAAGGTATAGCAGTATTATATATTTATCACGGTATCATATCGCACAGCCCTACTGGCACAATGAAAACATTTGTGAAGCGGGATATCAAGTGTTTCGAGTTTGGTTGCTAGATAAAAACTTTATTCTTTGATTGTGAATTCTTGGCCACACTCCTTTACAAAATTCCTGGCTTGAAGGTAGCAACACAAATGTGATTGAGGAAGGAGTTATTTGGTTTGGAGCTGAAGAAAAGACACAGCAAACATTTTGTGCTCTAGTCAGATGAGACCAAACTTGAAGTTTTTGGCCTGAATGCAAAATGCTATGTGTGGCGGAAAACTAACAGTGCACATCACCCTGAACACACCATCCCCACAGTGAAACATGATGGTGGCAGCATCATGCTGTGGGGATGCTTTTCTTCAGCAGGTAAAGGGGAAGCTGCTCAGAGTTGATGGGAAGATGGATGGAGCCAAATACAGGGCAATGTTGGTAGAAAACTTGTCTGCAAAAGACATGAGACTAGGGCAGAGGTTCACATTCCAGCAGGACAAAGACCCTAAATATACAGCCAGATCTACTATGGTATGGTTTGGATCAGGGGTTCCCAACTGGCGGACAAGTTTACAGTAGCCCGCCTGATAGGTTGACCGACTGTGTTGTAAATAAAAATAAATAAATACATTAAAAAAAAAAAAAAAAAAAAGTAAATCCGACAACATTAAATGCACGTCTTCCCACTTACGTTCACATCTCTGTCACTAGTGGTGCAACGGATCACGTTTGATCCGTGGTTCGTACATGGTCGGCACACACATTGAACCACAGATTGAGTGAAATGCAAAAAAAAATAAAACTGCGAGCAGTGATGACCGGGCCCTCGCACCTGGCCGGCGTCGGCGCTCCGGGCGACCGCGTGAGAGAACGCGCCGCAGTCTCCTCCTCTTCGCAGCACGCGGCACAGTAATACCTGTCACCAGAAGTGTGGAAGTTGCCGCGACGCGCTTGATACGGATGCTCGGCACTAACCGTTCCGTATTACACTGTGCCGATCACGTGAACACACAGCCCTCTTTTTTTCTTATTAGGGCCCGAGCACCGACCGGTGCGAAGTCCTATTGAAACCGCCAGGATTTTTATTAGGGCCCAAGCACCGACCGGTGTGAAGTCCTATTGAAACTGCCAGGATTTTTATTCTTTTTATTATTATTCTTAGTGGTTTTTGGCACTTTTCACCCCATCCAGAGCAATACAATGCTTTTGGATTAATGATAAAATTAAGACATAATCTTATTGCAATGGTGTTTTTCTTTAAATGTACAATTTAACACCTGTTAGGTAGACCTATTGTTGATTGATGATTGTTTTTTCAATGACATGTTTATAAGTGTTACAAACGGCCTCAGATTATGTGCATTACGGAGTAGACTAAAGATTTCAAGGAAATGTAACTTAAACTAAATAGAACACAAAGCCACTATGTAGTACATTAATTAGTAAGGTCAACAAATCACGGATTTGTCCTGTGGTGGTTTGAAGGTGTCAAAAGCAAACAAACAAGATGCAAGCGGAACTTTTATAGCCCAACAGCTGAGGTGATCTCCAATGTCCATCAGATGACGAATCTCCCAGGTCAGTTAACAATCCAGAGAAGTGGCAGAGGAAATTATCCAGGACAGTGTGGAGGTGTCACAAAAGGAATTATAATAAACAAAGACTAAATGACCACACTCATGAAAGTCTGTCATTTCGTGCCTGATTATGACTATGGGGAATTTACTATAGTTGCCAACAGCAAATATACAAGTGTGAAATTGGTGCTTTTCACACCAGCTTTACAAATCCTACCTGTAATTCAGTCAGATTTCGACGCATTCTCTCACGCGGTCGCCCGGAGCGCCGACGCCGGCCAGGTGCGAGGGCCCGGTCATCATTGCTCGCAGTTTTAATTCTTCTTTATTATTTTTAGTCATTTTTGGTACTTTTCACCCCCTTCCCGTCATGCATAACTTGAAAAACTTTGCGTACCCATCAGACCTGCAAAAAATTGCAATGTATCACTGGTTCAGGATTTGATCTCAAAAACGGCGCCCCCTATGGCCACAAACAGTTTTTCAGGAAATGCATGCTCAAAAATTGGGCTAGAAGCCTGAAATTTTCGGACAACATGTAATGGCCCAAGGCGCACATAAATGCAATTTATATGTCCGGTGCCAAAATCAACAGGAAGTCGGCCATTTTGGATTCAGTGCCTAAAATCGCCATATTACAAATTTTCACATATCGACGAACTCATCCCAGAGTTTTTACACCAGGAATGTCGAAGTACTTCTCAAATACTCAAGACGCTTGCCTGATGTTAAATTGCGAAAAGATTTCAAAATCACAATAGTACCAGGGAGCTAATGGGGGTCAAAGTTGACGTAAACATCATAAATAACGAACCTCATGAAACTTTAATTCATCATAACTCAGGCTGTGTTATACCTAGCTGCACCAAATTTAAACCCCAAATGTATCTTTGCAGGCCCCACAAAAAAGCCTCTTGAAACCCCGCCCCAAAATCAACAGGAAGTCTTTTAATTTGAAATATGTGAATTTCTGACTCGAAAATCATCACAATGTTCAAAAATTAATAACTCCTAGCAGGGACATTCATCAGACATGGAAGATATACCAAAAATAAATTTGTTTGATTCCTATGACGAGATGGAGGCTGACATTCTCCAAACATCCGTCATCTGCAGGAATGCAGAGTAAAGTGCACACATGACAACTTTTTGTGCAAAAAAAAATATGATAGGGTATGTCCTCCGACATGGAAGATGATATACCCGAAAGCTTGTTTTAATCGGGACCACCGTCTTGCAGCACCGGCACGTCATTCGCCAAAAAACAACAAAAACGAACCTCATGAACCCTTTAATTGATCATAGCTCAGGCTTTGTTACACCTAGATGCACAATATTTCATATAGCAATGTAAAATCCCAGGACAAACAAAAAAGCCTCTTGAAGCCCTGCCCCAAAATCAACAGGAAGTCTTTTAATTTGAAATATTCGCCAAAAAAACAGGAAGTTGGCCTAACTCCACCATACTTTGTCTCATCTTCTCCAAATTTGTTATGGTTAATGAGACCCAAGGCTTGAGGAAGCCCGAACACTAATATTCATAGAAAGTGAGAGCGCCACCTGTCAAAACGCCTTCGCCAGTAAACAGGAAGTAGCTGTAACTCCACTATACTCAGTCTGATCTTCTCAACATTTGATATACTTAATGAGACCCAAGGCCTGAGTAAGCCCACACAATAATATTAAGAAAAAGTGAGTGCGCCAACTGCTGTGTCAAGTAAATATTGCATGCTAGTTAATTACCTTCAAGTCCTACACACTTGATCAAGCAGCTCAGGGAGGTCCAGAGACAACGATAACACGGGAAGCCGGTTCTATCGGCTCCGTGGCCTTCGTATTTTCTCGACTTTTATGATCTATAAACGTTGTTATAATGATTTATAGTCATATTTAACCATACTAAAGTATCAAATAATGACTTACATGCATTTAGACGTATTCCCTGCTGACCGTCTGGGGTGGCTGTACAGAGCACTAAACACTAGGGCAGCCGGTCGAGAATTCACTTGTTCAAATCGGTTCAAATTTCCTGCAATCATGTCGTCATGATACCGGATTTTTCCATCTATGGTAATGCTGCAACGTGCTGGTGCGCTCCGGCCATGCCCCCACCTTCCTGCTCAAATCTGCCCACGCGCTGCTGAAAGTGTTCCGGAAGGAAGGTAACCAATCACAGCGGAGTGGGGTTTGCAGGAAGGGGGGGAGGGGGCGGAGATGGCCGAAGCGCAGTGTTGACAGAGCATGCTGAATCGCCCAGATGAGATGAAGAGTTTCCCGAAATGAAGACCAAAAAAGTAGTATAATAGGAGATCTTTTTTTTTTTTTTTTTTTTTTTTTTTAAGATATTTTTTGGGCATTTTTATGCTTTATTTGATAGTGCAGAGAGACAGAGGTGAAATGGGGCAGAGAGGGTAGTGACATGCAGAGAACGACCGCGGGAGGGAATCGAACCCAGACCGCGGTCTGCTGCTGGGCCCGGCCCGGGAGGGGGACGCATTACAAACTGAGCTAAAGGCGCCCCCATAATAGGAGATCTTTAAGTCAAAACAGATTTGAATCATATTAAACATATTCACCTGACCACTAGGGGAGAACGGGGTAATTTGTTACACGGGTAGGTTGTCACAATCGTTATATCTCGGAACCAGAAGGCGCTGTCTGTTAAATTTTGGTATGTTAACATCCACAACTGGGATCAGAGGTCACCTACATAGTCTTCCTTGGAGTTAGACTGCTGTATTTGAGGTG
This sequence comes from Hyperoplus immaculatus, assembly GCA_949357725.1. NCBI lineage: Eukaryota > Metazoa > Chordata > Actinopteri > Uranoscopiformes > Ammodytidae > Hyperoplus > Hyperoplus immaculatus. Next base: position 448,486 of record OX442353.1, read on the forward strand.
AGAGAACTGTTAGTGTTTTTCATGTCAAATTGAAAATATTTAGCTCCTCAGTATTTTTCTTCTAGGCTTTTACACAATGGGTTTATAACAAAACACTTGTTACCCTAAAAAAGTGTGAAGGGTAAGCTATAGTTTAGATTGTTTTTAGCAAGCTAATTAGTTGTCAGATGGTTGTTGGCCTTGATGCTAGCAATAAATTCCAGTTGGGGTTGGTCGTCACATTTTTTGGGGGGTTGGTTGTCACATGTTATCCAAAGGGTGCAGCCAGGAAAGGAACCCAATAACAAAATAAATTGTCAAGCTGTATCCTCACTGACACCCCAGAGAAGGAGAGAATTGAGCAGGAAAGGCAGCTAGCATGAAAAGTGAAAAAGGGTAACAAAATCAAAACAACCCAGTGCATCCCAAACTAGACCAGTTGCCAAGGCTACTGCACCCCAGTGCAATCCACCCCAGCTGGGGTATAAGAAACAGGAGGAGTAATCTTCATCTGATGAAGAGGATGGTTTGTGTTTGGTTTGTATGGAAACGTTCTCCAGCACCCGTTAAGGGGAGGTAAGGGAGAAGTGTTTTATGTGCAACCAGCACAATCTCTGCTTAGTTAGAGTGAGCAGACCCTACATTTGCCATCACTGTAACTCAGATAGTGAATGTGTGTATCCTAGTTGAGTAGGCTATTATTGTTAGACCTATTTTGTTTGGTTCTTTATGTTGTTACATACAGTAGGTTGGTCTTAATATGGATTTCCTTTTTGTTAATTCCTTGCTCATTTTGTGTTAACCCATTGATGACGGCTGCTGCGCGATGCCACATTGTATCTCCTGCCTGATGCTGCGTCGCGCAGCATTGTTACTTTATCTAATTTTCATGGCGTGCGCAACATAGAATGCACCGTCATTGGTTCAAATACACATGAGGTGGGTTTGTTGATTTTTTTTAAGACCACGTGACTACCCAAAAAATGTGTGGTTTGCCGAAAATCACGCCAATCAAAAAATTAATAAATAAATAATAATAATAAAAATACACCAGCTGTGTCGGCGATAGTGTATTACAGAAGTGGCGTTCGGAGCGCAGAATCAAGGTCTACTATAGGCTACTGACAAATCACACAACACATTGCATCTATTTATTAACAATATTTATGAATTTAGGCTATATTTTGCTGCTCCAACTCAAATTCAGCCCAGCCAGGCGATAGTTAAGTTTCAGTTTCGTTTTCATCTCTGTGGTATACAGCCGTTTGGACCAGCTGATCGGCTCCCGACAGCAGGAGTCAGTCTGCGTTCCAGTTGTACTGGGAAGTCGGATTTATGGTGCCAGTGATAACTGAACTAAATAATAAAATAAAGCGATCTTCTCCTTCCTATATCTGTCTATCTTTATCCCTCCACTGCACACTCAGTCACTACTATCCATGCTAAAAGGAAGCAGGATTATAACCTCGTTTAGCACATTATTTTTAAATATTTTATATTATTTATTCTTTTTTTTCTCCCCCATCAAATTTTGATGATTTTTAGAAAAATGTGTTGGTTTGTAAGCGCTTTGTAAGAGCATGTTTAAATAAAACCTGTGAACCTTAACTTTTAAATGTAGGGGAAGGTGGGGTGATTTGTGCATTTTGGAAGTTGCAAAACCCCTTGTTTCTAGAAAACCGTGGAAGAAATTGGAAATGTGACCACATATTTAAGAAGAGCCATCCATTTGACTCATCCTGTAAAGAAGGGAGACACAAGGAATAAGATATAAGCACATTTAAGCTCAAAAAACTGTGTTTTGCCTTTCAAAGTAAAATTTCCATGATCAAGGTTTTTTGATTATTGTGTCTGAACAATTATAGACACGTTTGAAAACATTTGACACATGTTTTAGTGCTTTGGTATGCTACACTTTGAGTCTATATAGTTAGCACAATGTCAACCCTAAATTGCTGCATCATGCCTATTATCCAAAATTCTGGGGATGGGGTGATTTGTGCGCAAGGGCCTGGGTGAGTTATAAGTAAGTAAGTAAGTAAAATGTATTTATAAAAGCACATTTATGACAGTTTGCACTGTCCAAAGTGCTGTACATAGTGCATTCAGTAGGTAAACAATGAAGGTAAAATAACAATAACCAAAATAAAAGACGTAAAGCCCATACATCCACATAAACACAGATAGTAGTGCAGAGGTAAGTAAGTAGTGCAGAGGTTAATGGGGAGGAAACACCAGGGTGTACATATGGGTTTTGAGCCTTGATTTAAAGGCAGAAATGTAGGGGGAATCACATTTGTCAGGTGGCAGTTGGTTCCACAAGCACGGAGCAACTAGTGCAAAGTACATTTCTGAGAGTTGTGCCAGTGGCATGGCTGTATACGCTGGTCACCAAAAGAAAGTGATAGTCTACAGTAGCTCAGGAGAGAGTGACATCTCAATTCCACTTAACGACACCACTGATGAGAGTTCAGATGGCCAGAAAGATGATGATGGTGACTTTGTCATTGTGACACAATGACGCACAAATCACCCCACTACGTGGGGTGATTTGTGCGACAAGACAACTTTTTTTCCGAAAGCTATATTTCTTAAACAGTTTATTCCAGATCCAAAGTTTTTATTGCCAGGGATGCACAACATCCTGAAATATATGTACATATTTGAGTTGGAGACATAACTGTCAAGGCCTCACTTTAAAATCACTTTGAGTAAAAAGTTGCACAAATCACCCCACCTTCCCCTATTTTATTTCATGTTTCTATGTGCTACACAGGCTTAGATATTAAGGTTTTGGTAGACATTACAATTCATACTATTTTTTCAGAAAACCCTCAGGCATTAATGACATGCATCCTAGATTGCCATAGTCATCAATGGGTTAAGATGCATAAAGTTATGTAGGCCTATTTTTCAACTTGACAATGAAATTAAACTTTCGAATGTAGTTCTGCTTTCTTGCCTTCTTTTTTGAGATGTTTCCCATAAAGATAACATTGTGACAAACAACCCCATAGTGTGTGACAACCTACCCCTTGATGGGGCTGGTTGTCACAATGTGTTAGAGTGTCTTTGATGGTAAATTTCTTCTTTATTACAATAAGTTAGAAAAAGTGAGGGGTTCACATTTCAAACCAACACTTTAAGCTTCAATTTAATGAAGGAATGACTATTGAAAGATGTTTAGGTGAAGAGCAACTCTCACTAGAGTAAAAAGTGTCTACTTACCCTGGTCTCCCCTACTTTATCTGACCTCTTGTTTATATAATTTATGTCAGCTCAGCTTGTAATTCTCATACTTTTTGACCAGCAAGGCATTTTATTTGAAGGCTGACTGCAGTTTATGCCCAATGCACATCCACGTGTCTAGCAAATGAAAACAGCAGTTATAATTTTTTGGGAAAAGTTGATGAAGCCACACAATTTAATGTATTGTTTATATATATATATATAAAACGGATTAAACTGTGTTACCTATGTGTCATGTTTTTGAGTTCATTTCATGCACACCTTGAATATCCATAATTTTCATCTCCTTTATTCCCTTCCTCTTCCCAGTTGTCTGAGAGCGATTCGTCAGCTTCAGAAGAATGGTCATATTCCCAGTGATGCGTTACTCTTCAAGTCCTATGCTGAGTATGGACACTTTGTAGACGTACGAATATCTGCACTGGAGGCTCTGGTGGACTATACTAGAGGTAGGACACGTATCCCAAGTATGCTAGCTGTTGTTAAAATGATCATTTTTGTGAAATTAATTTATGTAGCTCAAAGGTCCCTGCAGACCAGCCTCAGTGGCTCTATCATTCAGTGTCTGTAGCAGGGAAGCCAGTAAAGGTGTGTTACGTCCTCATTTTGTCAAGGGGTAAGGACTGTAACATACACTCAACAAAAATATAAATGCAACACTTTTGTTTTTGCTCCCATTTTTCATGAGATGGACTTAAAGATCTAAAATTCATTCCAGATACACAATATTACCATTTCTCTCAAACATTGTTCACAAATCTGTCTAAATGTGTGATAGTGAGCACCTCTGCTTTGCTGAGATAATCCATCCCACCTCACAGGTGTGCCACATCAAGATGCTGATCTGACATCATGATTAGTGCACAATAAAACTGTCCACAATAAAAGGCCACTCTGAAATGTGCATTTTTTTGCTTTATTGGGGGTCTGGGGACTCAGAACCAGTCAGTATCTGGTGTGACCACCATTTGCCTCATGCAGTGCAACACATCTTCTTCGCATAGAGTTTATCAGATTGTCAATTGTGGCCTGTGGAATGTTGGTCCACTCCTCTTCAATGGCTGTGCGAAGTTGCTGGATATTAGTGGGAAGTGGTGCACGCTGTCGTATACGCCGGTCAAGCACATCCCAAACATGCTCAATGGGTGACATGTCCGGTGAGTATGCTGGCCATGCAAGAACTGGGACATTTTCAGCTTCCAAGAATTGTGTACAGATCCTTGCAACATGGGGCCGTGCATTATCTTGCTGAAACGTGAGGTGATGTTCATGGATGTATGGCACAACAATGGGCCTCAGGATCTCATCACGGTATCTCTGTGCATTCAAAATGCCATCAATAAAATGCACCTGTGTTCTTCGTCCATAACAGATGCCTGCCCATACCATAACCCCACCACCACCATGGGCCACTCGATCCACAACATTGACATCAGCAAAGCGCTCACCCGCACGACGCCACACACGCTGTCTGCCATCTGCCCTGAACAATGTAAAACGAGAATCATCCGTGAAGAGAACACCTCTCCAACGTGCCAGACGCCATCGAATGTAAGCATTTGCCCACTCAAGTCTGTTACGGCGACGAGCTGGAGTCAGGTCAAGACCCCGATGAGGACAACGAGCATGCAGTTGAGCTTCCCTGAGACGGTTTCTGACAGTTTGTTCAGAAATTGTTTGGTTATGCAAACCAATTGTTTCAGCAGCTGTCTCAGTGGCTGGTCTCAGACGATCTTGGAGGTGAACCTGCTGGATGTGCAGGTCCTGGGCTGGTGTGGTTACACGTGGTCTGCGGTGGTGAGGCCGGTTGGATGTACTGCCATATTCTCTGAAACGCCTTTGGAGACGGCTTATGGTGGATAAATGAACATTCAATGCACGAGCAACAGATCTGGTTGACATTCCTGCTGTCAGCATGCCAATTGCACGCTCCCTCAATGCTTGTGGCATCTGTGGCATTTTGCTGTGAGACAAAACTGCACATTTCAGGGTGGCCTTTTATTGTGGACAGTCTAAGGCACACCTGTGCACTAATCATGATGTCAGATCAGCATCTTGATGTGGCACACCTGTGAGGTGGGATGGATTATCTCAGCAAAGCAGAAGTGCTCACTATCACACATTTAGACAGATTTGTGAACAATGTTTGAGAGAAATGGTAATATTGTGTATCTGGAATGAATTTTAGATCTTTAAGTCCATCTCATGAAAAATGGGAGCAAAAACAAAAGTGTTGCGTTTATATTTTTGTTGAGTGTAAAACACAGATTTAAAAAAAGGTAGGAGTCAGGCAGTCAAATTATGTGTTTAATCCTCAAAACAAAAGAGGAAATTTAGGGGCCCTTTACACGGTGAAAACGTGACAGTTTTCACGTTTTTGGTTTCAAAAGTTAAACCGTTCAGACGCAATTTATTTGAAATCTTCACTCGTACACATGTTTTCAGAGGAAACGGGCCGAAATCGCTGTTGTAAGCATGCCAAGCCAATAGTCAGCGGTGACACTTAGCCTAGTAGATAGCTCTTCCGGTACAATTTGATGCATAAAACCTTACTGTAACCGAAAATGAATGCCACTAACGTTCATAAAGCGTAGTATTGTAAATGACAAGGTTTCTGTCCTCTTATTTCACCGCATTGAACTCGTGAAAACAGAAGTCATGCTGACAGTGAAGGGGCTTTGTGAGCGGCTACCTTCCTGTTAGGCGTACTTCAAAATATATCCCACTACTGATAACCAATCAGAAGAGAGAACGCTACAAACTGGCACCCGTCTCAATGCCGGTGCACAACTGCGGGGCAACCGGGAGAGCACTTACTAATCGCTTAGACTAAATTGGCGAGTGTTATTGGCGAGCCCTGCACGACACTCTCCGCTGATCACAGTGATGGTGCCGTGGAGACACCTTTCATGTTATGTTGTCTTCTAACTTTATAACTCGCGTGTGGGTATTTTGACAGCAAATGTTATAGTCTACGCATACGTGAAGTGGAGCCGTGGCGTCAGTGTTACCAGGGAAAATGGTTTCGGTGTTTACAAGAAACCAAAACCGTTGTGTTTTCCAAAAAATCCTCCCTGGGAGTAGATCTCAAAAACTTGCGGTTTCATGCTTGCGTTTGCTGTTTTCATGTAAATGATATAGTGCAACCGCGAGAATATTTCCGCGTTTGCACCGTTTCGTGTTGTCGTGTAAAGTGCCCCTGCACGTGCAGAGCGACAGATGGGTGAATGTTTATGCTCCTACAATTGCAGAGCATGTAAAAATCCTTCCCATTGTCGGTTTTGACGGTTTTTATCATGTTTTACCACACTAATGTATCTGAGATGATGCTAGATAACTCGCTGCTTGAAGACCGCAGTGCATTAATGTGGTGACGTATAGGAACGAGGGAGGGGACTGCTAACTGCAGTAACTGACAGGAAGTTAGCTAAACTGACCATTCCGCTTACTGAACCTTTAAAAGAAAGAGTGTTCATATTTTTCTTTTGTATTTCAAAGTATGTTTGTCATAATGACATGTTATTGTGGTTGGTTTGTCCTGTGTGCAAAAGGCCTTTTTTTGTTCTCGCTTTGCAGTTGAAAGAAGTTCAGCAGAGCTGCAGTGGTTGCTCACCATGGTGCAGAATGATCCAGCTCATTATGTCAGGTCAGCTAACACCTAGCATATGTTTACAAGTAGTACATATGGGATCATTTAAAACACCTCCATTGCTGTGCATTACTTCATGCTTCAAGTTATTGTAAAGATCCCTTACTTGGTAAATTTCAGTTTTAAACGCAGGGTGACAACATCCACAGCCCTGTTTCATAAATAAATAAATTTGACATTTCAGTGTAAATTATATTTGCTTTAGCAGCAAGAGTTTCCAATAAGCAGCTGGGGTCGGTGCGGCTCAGATCAGGTCAGCTCGGTTATGCTAGATCTGGCTTGCATCTCCACCGCCGACACTATCCTTTAGGTAGGCAGGGTTTAGACGCTACTAGGGTTGCAAAGGGATGGAAAGTTTCCGGGAAATTTCCAGAAATTTTCCATGGTAACTTTCTCTTGGGAATTTTGGGAATATTCAAAATTGGGAATTAACTAAATGGCGGTAATTTAAATTATCTGTTTCATATCAAAACATAAATCTAATCATATAAACATTATGTTTTGTCATAGGCAGACATCCATGCAAAATAATACAATTAAAAAACATTACATTTGAACAGATTTAATTGTAAGTAGAACTTTATCAAGTTTTGATTATTTTATGAACAACCAATATTTTCCCTGAACCACAAAAAGATGAATGTTGAGTAAAATATTACTCAGATGTCAGACCCCACCCATTCAATATATACATATTTGCTATCTGCAAATTGCCAAGTGTACTTGTATGAAATCTGGTTGTTTTAGTCAAGATTATGCTAAAATATATTTTTCCCAACTATATTTAAAATCATTGTTTAAGCCTCGGTAAACCTGGTCTAATATATTAAAATATTTGATATCAAGTTGGGTGTTTCATTGAGCTTCTGATTGAAATTAAATGTTCATAAATATTATAAAAACTGCTTTTTACTGTCTAGAACGTTTGCCAGGACTCAAATAACATATTTAGAAGGATTTAGTGCATTTGGCCAACCTTAAATTTAGTAATTCAGGTTTATTCCCAAAATTCCAGTTAATTCCCATAAATTCCCATGGAAAGTTTCCAAATTTGAAAATTCCCAGAATTTTGCAGCCCTAGACACTACCCTTAAGGTAGGGCGCGGTTAATGCCAGACGGCGATAGCCACGGCTTGAATATGGGTCAGAGCATCGAACCGTGGAACGACTGCGGTCAAGCCAGCCTTCTCTTTACAAATCAACTAGGTATTTCGATTCTCTTCCTTATATCAACAAGAAAATACTGTGCATGGGAGCAGAAAGAACAATTTTCATTGTAAAAAGGTTGTAATCTTGGAAGAGAAATCCTCGATTTGTCCCTCTCAAATTGAGAACGGATCATGTTTTTTGTAGTCTACCATTATCTGTAGATTTTGGTATCTAGAACTTTGTTCCAAAAAAAAAGAAAGGGCAACTAGCGCAGTGCCTGCTGCCTCTGCCATGAGAATAATATGCAACCACTGACACAGGCCTGCTGATGGCTGTTGTCTCCCTGTTGTGTATCTGTATTAAATGATCATGCTTGGGTACATTTAAATTACCATCCTCACCTACTGTTCAAAGAAGGCTGTAGTTAATGTAAAATGTGCATTCAAAGAGTGCTTTTCTCGAACACACTTTATAGTCGGGCTTCTCGTTTACCCTGCAATCGGTGGCGACCTCTCTATTAGGGCTGCAACTAACGATTATTTTGATAATCGATTAATCTGTTGATTATTTTATCGATTAATCGATTTGTGTTTTTGGTCCGTAAAATGTCAGAAAATGGTGAAAAATGTTGATCAATTTTCCATAGCCCATGTTGACGTCCTCAAATGTATTATGTTCAAAACACACAGATATTTCAGTTTACTGTCATAATAGGATTAAATAAACCAGAAAATATTCACATTTGAGAAGCTTAAATCAGAGAATTTGGACATTATTTATTAAAAAATTACTCAAAACGATTAATCGATTATCAAAATAGTCAGCGATTATTTTAATAATCGAATAATAATCAATTTGTCGATTAATCGTTGGAGCTCTACTCTCTATCTCCTGAGCTGAGCCACCCACCCATAAACAACCGTTTTTAACTGAATGACATACTGTCAGCATGGATTTAAGTCTTGTTTGTTTGCTTTTCTGTATTAACGTTGTTGTCCAATCAGACATAAGATCCTGGGAATGCTCTGTAAGAATCCACCTTTCACAAAGACAACAGACTCTGCTCTGTGTAATGAGGCTCTGGTGGACCAGCTCTGGAAGCTGATGAACTCAGGTGAGATGCACACAAACACATGCACACATGAATGCTAAATTGCATTAGCGTTCTAACAGATTGTGGGTTTGGTCTAGCCTGGCTCCGCCCGCCTACCTACTTCCGCCCAAATTTAATTTTCCCTTCAGTAGTCAGTCTGGGGCTGGAGTGTTTTAGTGTTTTCCTTCTCGAACAGATTTCTGAGTGTCCAATCAGTGAACAGAGCGAGTGGCTGAGAACGATGACGTCGAAGTCGCGCTCCAGTTTCATTTGAATGCTGCGTTCCTTTATACTCGGAAATGTCCGACTTGGTAGTTCCGACCTGTCTGTGTTCCATTGCATCTGCTCGGGAAAGTATGGACGCCTACAACCGTTCTCATCCAAATAACTAAAAGTTAGGCTCTAGCAAATTACCGTTGCCAGGTACCGGTAGATCCATAGACTACAACATGTAGTGAAGTTGGAAATTTCCGAGTTCCCAGTACAACTGGAACGCACCGTCAGAAGCCGGTTCTTGACATACGTCATGACCAAACGTTATGTGATTGGTTGGCTGATCCAGAGTGGCACTGGGCAGATCCAATAGTTTTACCCGCCTCCAAGTGAGTGAACGTTTGCCAAATAGAGCAGTTCCAGACCTTCTGTACAAATGAAATGAAGTATGATGGTCTGATAGCACCAAGCTAGGTTTGGTCTGTGGGCATTTTGCAGTCGATTAACAAAGAGTAACAGTGCAAATGACAGCGGGTACAAACATGTTGGAGGCAGTAGATTTATATGAAGATTTTTGCATGTGTTACTGGTTTCTGCCATAGAGCATTTGGATGGACACCAGAGTGACTACAAGCGCAAAGAGAAATTTAAGGACTTAAAGGTATTAGTGGAAGAGGAAAACACTCACATTGAGCTACACCAAATACATCTTGATATTACTCAAAGAAAAGCCATATGGGAGAGTATCTGTTAGAAAGTAAATGTGTGGGTAAAACAAGAACTGATAAGAGAAAATTGCAAGACGTAAGAAGAAGGGAAGAACAAATACATAATGATAAATCCCCTGCAAATAAAACAGGTTGAGAACATGAACAACAACTACTGATCCTATTACTTTTGGTTAAACAACAAAGCCAAGTTTGAAGCATGTGTGTAGCAACATTTCTATTAAATAAAGTCTATGAACTAGATACTATTGGCAATACAGCTGAACAAACACATGCAAGCACTTCCTGTTGTCTCCCATTCTGAGCCGTCGCAGCACAATCTTTACTTTCTACATCCTGTGAGCCAAGCTACCATATATCATGAATGATAGGCAATAGGGGGCGAAGGGCAATTTTATCAGCTGTCTTTTGTCTGAGAGCTCATTTCATTCTCCTTCATTGAGCGATTCCTCTAATCTAACCGCTGGAAACGGGTCAGGAGGGGAGTGTTTTAAGACAGTTTGAATGGTTTCTGTGCTGCGTTATTCAGTAGACAGAAACCCCTGTAACCCATTGATGCCGGCTGTTGCGCGACGCAACATTGTATCTCCTGCCGGCTGCTGCGTAGCGCAGCATTGTTGCTTCATCTAATTTTCATGGCGCGCGCAGCATAGAATGCACCGTCATTGGTTCAAATACACATGAGGTGTTTTGTTGATTGTTTTTAAGACCACGTGACCACCCCAATGTTGTGTGGTTTGACTAAAATCACGTTGATTAAAAAACATAAAAAAAAGATAAGCCGGCTGTGTCGGCGATAATGTATTACAGTGTTTCCCCTAGAATTTCTTTTAGGCCCGGTGGTAAGAGCTGATAAAGAGTATGCACGCCGCGTGCGTACCAAATTTCTAGAAGAAATTGACCAAAACTAACCCCATTTGGGATGAGCCTCTTTTGACACCCCGTTAAAAATTAGGGCATAGGGTTATGCTTTCACATTCAGTACATTTGTACATGTGGTGTTTCTCACAGGATTTTAAGATCCTGCTGGGTGAGAATGGACCTTCTGGGGTCTGGGGGCATGCCCCTGCAGAAGAAAACCTTATCATTCTTAAGGCCTTTGCACACCGGGCGCGACGCGAATAAACGCAACGTAAAAGCGAATGTTTTGAAATGTGAATTTTGGCGCGTCTCACTTTAAGAAGCGACGTCCCAGAAAAATCGAACTCAGTTCGAAAAAATAAAAAACGCAAATAATAACTAACTATTTCCTGTAATAATTTAGAGACACAAGCCAGGTAAACTATTGAAGAAAACACGTGGATTTCAATAAAAAACAATAAACACTAAGATCTAATATAGACAGGTCCTGTCTAGTACTCATTTCTGGAATAATCTGAATCACCTCACCTTGAAGCTAGCCTATTGAATTTTTTTTTTTTTTAATGCAAATAGCCTTGTTGAAAATAAATGAATTAACATAGGCTACACATCATGATTAGCCTATCAACATGTGTGCTACATAAGGCAAATTCCCCATTCCGACCATTATATTTTATCAAGCCTATTTCTCAATTTAAAACATAAAAATAAAGTAGCATTGAAAATACAAAGAAATAGGGATACAATAGCCTGCTGTTTGCAATATAACTTAACAGTTAAAACAATAAGAAAATTAATATGTCCCTTGAAAATAAATGAAAGCTTTTCTGAGAATGTCAAAGGCAGTAGCAGTGTGGCACTTCTGTAAACTTACTGAAACGTGTGCATGCCGTTTTTTTCTGCGTTGTCTCTGCTGTTGATACATATTGGGTGTGTTGCCACGGCGACGTAGCGATTTTAACTTTCTAAGTTTTACTCAGAACTTTTTCCTGTTCAACGTCCCTGTTACTGAGTCCTTAATATCTCCATAGAGCAGGCACTGCTTTTATTTTTGCCACTAGTTAAGCGTTTGTTTGCTAGTCATGCTCCTGCTCATTGGCTTCCGTGTTTAACAAGTGCGCACCGAATGCTCACGCGCATCGCGCCCGCCGTGAGCAAACACACACACACACACACACACACACAAGCAGACACACAGATCAGCTGATGGGATGATCAAACGAGAGGTTGTAAAGACAGGCGGGGCCGCCAGGCCTGTATAATGGTAGGGGAAACACTGTATTACAGAACAGTTAGTGGCGTTCGGAGCGCAGAATCTAGGTCTACTATAGGCTACTGACGAAAATCACACAACACATTGCATCTATTTATTAACAATATTTAAGAATGTAGGCTATATTTTGCTGCTCCAACTCAAATTCAGCCCAGCCAGGCGATAGTTAAGTTTCAGTTTCGCTTTCATCTCAGTTTGGACCAGCTGATCGGCTCCTGTCGGGAGTCAGTCTGCGTTCCAGTTGTACTGGGAAGTCGGATTTATGGTGCCAGTGATAACTGAACTAAATTATAAAATAAAGATATCTCCTCCTCCCTCTATCTGTCTATCTTTATCCCTCCACTGCACACTCAGTCACTACTATCCATGCTTAAAGGAAGCAGCATATAACCATTAGAAGCATTATAACCTCATTTAGCACATTATTTTAAAATATTTTATATTATTTATTTATTTATTTTCTCCCCCATCAAATTTTGACGATTTTTAGAAAAATGTGTTGGTTTGCAAGCGCTAAGGGAGCATGTTTAAATAAAACCTGTGAACCTTACCTTTTTAAATGTATTTTATTTCATGTTTCTATGTGCTACAAAGGCTTAGATTTTAAGGTTTTGGTAGACGTTGACAATTCGTACAATTTTTTTCAGAAAACCCTGTGGCATTAAGGACATGCATCCTTGATTGCCATAGTCATCAATGGGTTAATACATGCACTGTGACTCTGAACATTTTCAGGGATGCAAACAGCTCACTTTTTTGATGGCCAAATGGGTCACTTGTGTGATTCATGCTTATGCTGTATTTTTCCAAACATATGCCTGATTAATGTTACGTGATGTGTAGCGATGTGCTGTAATGTGTGATTGCTTTCAACATTATACATTCCACAATGTAGGAAGGAATTATTTAGCTCAAAATCTCTGTTATCGATTAGTCAGACCTGCTCAGGTGGCTAGGCTAACTACCGTCATCGGAGCAAGTCCGACTGTTTTATAAAGCATCTGTCATTTCAAAAGCAACAACAAACAAATCGCACATATCCTTACAACGGAAAGGACCAGAGACACGAATAAATATATGTATTTACGACGTTATGTTGTGATATAGTGTCAATAAAGACCAAATATATTTCGCTTTACATTTACAGCAATACCTTGTTGGGACTGGCATATACCAGTCCCAACAAGGTAATGGTCGCCGTGGCACATGCCACAAGCCGATAAACGATCTCGGTGTCTCTCCATCTGTCGCTCTGCGCGTGCACCGGCAGTGAGACGGGTGAGAGTTTGTAGCGTTCTCTCTTGTGATTGGATATCAGTTTCGGGATCCCCGAAAAGTTTATTTGACGATTACATGTAGAGCGGGTGACTGAGAGATCGGATTTATGAAACGCGCACACTATGTAGGTGATCATTGTATGTATAAAGAGTGATTTAACACTTATATTAACATAAATAAATCACTTAATTCACCTTTAAAGCTCCCATATTATACACTTTTCGATACTATTATACGGTCTTAGTGGTCCCTAATACGTTTTTCTTTAATTGTTTGCTGAAAAAAACTTTCAGATAATTTATTGTACTATGCTGATGTTCAGCTAATCTCACAATGGCCTATTTTTTAAAAAGAGCTGCAGCTCCCCTCGTAAATATACAATCTTTGAGCTCCCCCCGCCCCCTGTCTGGAAGCGAAGCCAGATACGCCTCGCCCTCTGTCTGTCAGGGCCGTGGACCAATAAGAAATAGGGGTGTGGGCTGCACAGTGGAAGCTTCTGGCTTTCCAGTTTTTGAGGTCAGAAACGAGGAGAATTCTGACTGGAGTATATTGGGGGGGGGGTTTCAGAAGGGGGAGAGTGAGAAAAGGAGAGATTGTTATTTTTTTTTATATTTTGGCAGTCTCTAGGCACACCGTGGACCCATGGATATGTTAGAACACATTTAAAAAGTGCATTTAGCATAATATGTGACCTTTAAGTAAGGAGCACAGCTTTTACTCCAACCTGCTAAAGGTGTTGCACTCATTCTTAAAGCCACTACGAGTAACATTTAAATATCTTTTAAACAGCCTCATGTTTCCTCTGATAATCATAAATTACCTTTAACAGCAAACGAGACCATCAGTGCAAAGAAAGACGTTTTTATGTAGTTTTTATTACTACATTTGGTCTGGTCGCACACCCAGTCCGATTTTCGGTTTGCGCATAGGAGACGAATATGTCTCCTATGGTCACAAATTCGTATTGGTCGCAGATTTCAGTGTAGCGCAGCAACGCTATTTGAGAAGCCTATCCCTCCAGGTGTTGCCAACAAGGTTGTTCGAGACAGTTATTTGTCGTCATAATGACCCCGTTGGCTGAAACATCAAAGAAAAAAAAAGAAAATGCAATGAAGAAAAGCTAAAAGGGAGAGTGATAGACGGGCGTGACGAGGTCATTGCCAAGCAACATGTACACAATTTCACGGGAGCGAGCTAGACTGCAGTGTTTACTCCTAAATGAATGAGCGGTACTAAAACAAAGTTTACTTTGCTTCACTATCATCAGATTATTCATCTGAAATACTCATTATTTACAACAACATAAACACATTACCTCATTGTGATCCAAACAAACTACCGTCTCTCGTTCATTCGCTTTCTGTGAGGACACGGAATCTTTCAATTCCGTGCGAGTTAACCTGCGTCAATTCATTGCAATCAGGTGTGTGTGGCACTGACTGGCATTAGTTGATGCAGAGTCACCAACCACTCTCACGGAGCCAAAAAGAGTCCGGTGCCCTCACACTTTCAACACGGACATGCACTTTATTGCGTCCTAATAATTTGACACTCGCACGGCCGGCACGCGCTAGAAAACAGCTTTATGACAGCTGGCGTCGTAAAAATACTGTCCAAAGTCCAAAAAATTTTGTCCAAAGGGGCCGCCAACGGACAAAGTTACTCGTAGTGGCTTAAATAGATAGAGCTTAAAGATCTCGTATTATACTATTTTTCTGGTCTTAATTTCTTGTTAAAAACTGCTAAAGAGCAACCTGAAACGAATCACATCACAAAAAACCATGTAGATTTTCGGGAAACTCTTCCTCTCATCTGAGCGCGCACTGCAGTCTCTCTCAACACTCAGCTTTGTGCTTCTCCGCTCCCGCCTCCCTCCTGCAAACCCCACTCCTTTGTGATTGGTTACCTTCCTTCTGGAACACTTTCAGTGGCGCGAGCATGGGCGCGAGGCAGACTTGAGCAGGAAGGGGGGGGCATGTTGCAGCATTACTATACATGGAAACCTGATGGAAACATCCGCTTGTGTGACGAAAAGAATGTCCGGAAATTCTGAACCGCTTTGCACACGTGACTTCTCGACCGGCTGCCCTAGTGTTTAGTGCTCTGCACAGACACCCCAGACAGTCAGCAGGGAATACATCTTAATGCATGTACGTCATTATTTGATACGCTAGTATGGTTAAACATGACTATAAATCATTATAACAACGTTTATAGGTCATAAAAGTCAAAAAGTATCATAGGTCCTCTTTAAGAGAGATCCTGCCGATTCACTGCCGCACACCGGAAAGTCGCTGTGACTGTCTGATATGGACAGTTAAATCAATCACCACACAAAGTGTCAGGAGGTTTCACACGCTGTTCTATGAGCAGGAAAGCACCTTCCTGGGAGCATACATTATCTTTATTTTCACCTGCCAGCTGCTGCCATTTTGGGATCCAATTCTGCTACTCTTACTCTAACTTTGTATTTCTCCCACTATGTTCAAATTTAAATAATATAATACAAAAAAAAGTGTAAATATGTTCAAGGCCTAATGTGCGTGTGTTGAATTGTGTGTGTGTGTGGGTGTGTCTGCTATCGTCATGATTGTGTTTTGCCAGTAACTATGTTTAAATTCAGGGTGTGTGCTATTTGGGGGGAATAATTCTTTCTCTCTGAGCTCTGTCTCTACTTGATGGGTGTCACAGTGAGCAGATCCTTTCTAACCTGTTCTGATGTAATCACTTGTACCCTTATTCTCTTCCTTCTTTCAGGTACCTCCCATGACTGGCGGCTGCGCTGTGATGCAGTGAACCTGTACTACACCTTGTTCGGTTTGACTCGGCCCTCCTGCCTGCCCCTGCCCGAACTGGGCCTTGTGCTCAATCTGAAGGAGAAGAAAGCTGTCCTAAACCCCACCATTAAGCCAGAGCTGGGGGTGGGCACCCTCATGGATACGCCTGCCAGTATAGGGATCCATGGTGTCGGCATGAGCTACACAGCTGTGAGTGGCGTTGGGGTCAATTGTCAGGACAGACAGTTTAGTATTAATTCAAAATGTCCTTAATAACCCGGATAGAGGGATGGTTGGATAAATACTTTATTCATCCCCAAATGGAAATTGTATTGTTTCAGTGGCAAATAATAATAATCCTAAATAAAATGTGAATTTGAAATTAGATATGTGCCTAGTCCACTAGCTGTAAGAGTCTCCTCTACTGGCACAGAAAGGAGTTATACCAGTGCTTACTCTTTGTCATGGATTCTGTCCTAGTTGGAGGACTTCAGTGCTGATGTTATTTTTAGGGCTGTCAAAATTATCGCCTTAACGCAGAGTGATTAATTTCTGGAATTAACGCGTTAATTTTTTTTATCGCAATTAATGCATGTGCAGAATGATCCGCCCCGTGCATCCCACCGGCTCTGTACTACAGTCACTCTAAGTTGTGGCTGACCCAGGATCAGTAGCTGCGCGCAGCCAAACATAACAGCACGCTAGCCCATGCCGTGTTTTAAACTGCTAACGGTCACGTCTGTGTCGGGGGCATAGATAGTTTATAAAATCAACTGCCGCGGGTGACAGTTGATGTCGGGAGCAACAGGAGGAGAAACATTGTCCGCTCTATTCAGAGCGTGCGAGGACACAAACGTCTGCAGTTTTCAGAGGTGTGTGTGAGTAGACAACATAACGTCGGCTTCCTGGTACAAATGAACAGTCCCCTAGGACGTGTTCGCACGTACACACACACACACCGCGGACTGTAATCAAGTTGTATTCAAGAATGCACAACCTATAGATTCACAAAATAAATTCCGTTATATAGCCTATATTTGCCCAAAGACATAGTAAAGAGACTTGAATTATGGTGTGGTAGGTATATATTTTAGTTTGATTTAAATTTATTTTCAGTATTAAAACCATCATTTGGATTTTTAATTAATAACAATACTAATTTTAAATGTACATATCCACCTCCTGTCCTTTATCTTTCCGTTCATACAAAATTTGAATTTTTCAAGCATATTTCGAATGGTAAAATTAATCGTGATTAATCCACAGAATCCTGTGATTAATCTGATTAAAAATTTTAATCGTTTGACAGCCCTAGTTATTTTATATTTCTCTACCAGTGTAGTCTGTGTCTTTTACCAGTTCTGATACCTAGGAGGTTAGCAAAAACCTGACAGCTTGTAGCTAAGCTTGGCGGGTAGCTAAAGCTATCAAAACAATTATGCTCTGTGAGGAAGATGAGCTATGTAAAAAGGAAAACAAAAAGATCACAGACCTTAAACAGGTCTGACGGCTTTCTGAGCAACTGCGGAAGAAACACCCTCTCCTATCGATCTTTGAGGACATGGCATTCGGCCAGTCCCAAAGAATTGCCTCCCTGTGTGCGGCAATACAAGACACAGCATACTTGGAACCCTTAACTTGTTCAGGGTCTTCCTCCTGCTTGACACCTAATCATCACTCGTCCTGGGCTGAAGTGGTGATCTCTGGTCACAAAAGGGATTCAGAAAGGACTACCACACATCCTGGCCTTAACCTCTACCGCTGATACGCGGCTCTGTCGATGACACCGCGGTCCCCTCAGCCGATGCTCCTTAGGCTCCGATCAGACCTGATCTGGACCCTCCTCTCAAAGCGATGTCTCCTGATCCTGCAGTGTCCAAGTGCCACGTCACTCCATCGTCCCAGAAAATTATCTCGGCTTTCAGTGGAATGATCCTGAAAAATAGGCTGTGCTCCAACAGCCTAGCCGCCTTTCCTTGTCCTTGTACTGAGCCGCCGTATCCCTAGCCTAAGCCTCACGTCGTTCCCTTCACTTGGACACACAGTATGGACACAAACTGTACCACCCATGAAAATCCACAGCTCTCACCTCCATGTCCCTTCTATTCTCCAACCACTTTGATAACTGTGGAATCCATAATCAGAAAAACCCGCTTCTTCTATGCAGCCACTCACTGCTTCCCCGGAGCCACTGTCCCCATTTTCTGAGGATATAACCAAAATGGACTTTAGTGAGCTTTTTAGTTTTTTAACCAACTGTGAAAAGACTGTCTTTATCTTCAGTCCCATTCCCGCACTGACCCGTGCTCAGTGCAATTCAGCAGAATCCTCAGCCTACACTCTGCCTTAAGAGCTCATAATATTTGTTTTATCTATTTTGGAGTTGCTCCTCCCTCTTCAGAGCAAATAAATCCACCCAAACTTAGTAGCAACATGTTAACGGCTAACATCCAACATACAGTACAATCAACACCACTTGAATGACTGTTAACCTACCAAGCACCCTTCTCGAAAACATTTGATTTGATTGATTGCTTTTATTTGACCATATCATATATAAAAACAGGAACAGCACTCTGTTACAATTAAAATACATAAAAAGCCAGGGATAAAAACACAAAAAAGCCCAAAGGCTTATTTCCATTGTGGTCCCTATACACAAACATACACAAAAAGTACACAATGCATAAAAAACACACACACACACATAACAATGACCACAATTAGACAAGCCTAATTATGGCCTCTAAGCCATTTTTTCAGAGCCTTTTTAAAACTCCCTAAATTCCTGACTACCTTGAGTGTTCCCAGTAACCTATTCCAGTAACCTATTGACTTTGCTGTCAATTTTATATGGTCTAAGTAGTCCCTAATACTTATTTTTTTAGATGTTTGCTGAAAAACCCGTTCAGATCATTTATTGTAGCAAGCCTCTATACCCTGATTGTCCTCTGGTCTCAGGATGACCTATATTTGTGCGATCTGGCTGGCCCCTCCCACCTCTCTGCCGGGCTTTCTTTATATGTCCATGGGGATTTCCCACCGTCTCTGCCGTGCTCTCGCGATACTAGAGAGACACTGCGTGACTGCGAACACAGTGTTTACCCAGCCGGAGCTAAGCCATACTTTGAGAACAGTTTGACATGACCTGACATGATTAAAACCAGTGAAAACAGTAGCTTCAAAGTTTGATTTCTACAGGGATATCTTCCCATCCTTTGTCATGTTAAAAACGAGTCATTTTCAGACTGCTGTGGGGAATATAAACAGCGTGTTATGAGCAAAACTTGGTGCTACAACTGAAGCTACATGGGCGCTAACGCTAAAAATAAACTAAAAATACCACTAAAAAAAAAATCTTCAAAGTTGACTTCCACACTATTAAGTTCCAATCCTTTGTCCTGTTAAAAACGAGGCATTTCCAGACTGGTGTGGGTAATAGAATTATGTTTTTATGAGCAAAAGCTGAATGCTTGTCCCAAAGCTAAATAGCTATACACCAGTCAGGCAAAAATACCAATAAAAACATTTCTTTCAGTTTCACTGTTAGAAAAAACCCACAAGTAGCTTCCTATCCGTTGTGTTATTAAAAACGAGGCATAGACTGCTGTGGTTAAGATAAATTAGTGGAGTATGAGCAAAAGCATTCTGTGTTGGTGTATGTAACATCCAGGCTGTAGGCTACTATGGGCATCTTGTCGCTTAGCGGGGAAAGCAACATGGCTGTCACTCGGAAAATTTTCCATCGGATCTCGGGGCCGTGGACCAATAAGAAATGGGGGGGTGGGGTTATCATAGACAACTGCACGGTGGACGTTTCTGGGGGGAAGCATGGCCATATAAAGAAAATATGGGGATGTGGCTGTGCCGACTATTACGTAATAGTCAGCGAGAATTCTGACTGGAGTATATTGGGGGGAGGGGTGGGTGTTTCAGAAAGGGGGAGAGTGAGAAAAGGAGAGATTGTTATTCTTTTTATATTTTGGCAGTCTCTAGGCACACCGTGGACCCATGGATATGTTGGAACACATTTAAAAAGTGCATTTAGCATAATATGTGACCTTTAAAGCTCCTGCTAAAATTATAATTTTTCTTTGATCCAGAAACGGATTCTATGATTTATTTTGGTGATTGCCTTTTGAGCCTGACCTACACCAGATAAGTTACAATCTAAAACACAGCCAAGGTAACTGACTGATTCCTTCGATGTAATTTCAGAATCTCCAACTAAAACCTTAAAATCCGAGGCTTTTTTCAGTTACATCTTTGATCCAAACAATATGGACTCAGTTTTCCCCATGTGAAGTGATAACTTGTTGTCAGACATCCACCTGCTAACAGTTACAAGTTCTGCAGAAAGTGTTCTTTCAATAAAAGCGCAGAGTCATCTGCATATAAAAAAGATTACAAGAACAAACAGACTTTAGGTCATTTATATAAAAAAGAAAGAAAAGTGGCCCCAAAACACTCCCTTGAGGATCCCCACAGACCATGCTTAGTGGTTGAGACATTGTAACCCCAATGTCCACCACCTGCGTTCTATTCTCCAGATAGGAGCCCACCCATTTCAGTGCTAAGTCACTAAAAACCCATGGCTTTCAATTTATACAATAAAACGCAATGGTCAACCGTATCAAAGGCCTTCTGTAGGTCTAACATGACCATGCCACAGAAGTGATCATTATCCACCTCTTTTTTTTAATTAAATCAGTTAGAAACAGTAAACATGAATCTGTAGAATGAGATTTACGGAAGCCAGATTGGAACTCATAAAGTATGTTTTGTGAAGATACAGTATCTCACAAAAGTGAGTACACCCCTCACATTTCTTCACATTTTTCTTTATATCTTTCCATGGGACAACACTGAATAAATGACACTTTGATACAATGTAAAGTAGTCAGTGTACAGCTTGTATACCAGTGTAAATTTACTGTCCCCTCAAAATAACTCGACACACAGCCATTAATGTCTAAACTGCTGGCAACAAAAGTGAGTACACCCCTTAGAAAAAATTTACAAATTGGGCCCAAAGTGTAAATATTTTGTGTGGCCACCATTATTTTCCAGCACTGCCTTAACCCTCTTGGTCATGGAGTTCACTAGAGCTTCACAGGTTGCAACTGGAACTCTCTTCCACCCATTTATGACAGCATCACAGAGCTGGTGGATATTAAAGACCTTGCGCTCCTCCACCTTCCGTTTGAGGATGCCCCAAAGATGCTCAATAGGGTTTAGGTCCAGAGACATGCTTGGCCAGGCCATAACCTTTACCCTCAGCTTTTTTAGCAAGCCAGTGGTCGTTCGGAGGGGTGTTTGGGGTTGTTATCATGTTGCAATACCACCCTGTGGCCCAGTTTACGAAGGTTGAGTGCACATGGTCAGCGTCGTACACAGAGGTTGGCTTTGGAAAATAGACGTATGAGTGCTGCCAGCATTGCTGAAGGGCTTGAAGGGGTGGGGGGTCAACCTGTCAGTGCTCAGACCATACGCCGCACTCTGCATCATACTGGTCTGCATGGCTGTCATACCAGAAGGAAGCCTATTCTAAAGATGATGCACAAGAAACCCCACAAAAAGTTTGCTGAAGACAAACAGACTACGGACATGGATTACTGCAACCATGTCCTGTGGTCTGATGAGACCAAAATACATTTATTTGGTTCAGATGGTGTTAAGAGTGTGGAGTGGCAACCAGGTGAGGAGTACAAAGACAAGTGTGTCTTGCCTAGAGTCAAGCATGGTGGTTGGAGTGTCATGGTCTGGGGCTGCATGAGTGCTGCCAGCACTGGGGATCTACAGTTCATTGAATTCTAACATGTACTGTGACATACTGAAGCAGAGCATGATCCCCTCCCTTCATAAACTGGGCCGCAGGGCAGTACTGCAACATGATAACGACCCCAAACACCCCTCCGAATGACCACTGGCTTGCTAAAGAAGCTGAGGGTAAAGGTTATGGACTGGCCAAGCATGTCTCCAGTCTTAAACCCTATTGAGCATCTTTGGGGCATCCTAAAACGGGAGATGGAGGAGCGCAAGGTCTTTAATATCCACCAGCTCTGTGATGCTGTCATAAATGGGTGGAAGAGGGTTCCAGTTGCAACCTGTGAAGCTCTAGTGAACTACATGACCAAGAGGGTTAAGGCAGTGCTGGAAAATAATGGTGGCCACACAAAATATTTACACTTTGGGCCCAATTTGGACATTTTTTCTTAGGGGTGTACTCACTTTTGTTGCCAGCAGTTTAGACATTAATGGCTGTGTGTCGAGTTATTTTGAGGGGACAGTAAATGTACACTGTTATACAAGCTGTACACTGACTACTTGACATTGTATCAAAGTGTCATTTATTCAGTGTTGTCGCATGGAAAGATATAATGAAATATTTGAAGAAATGTTAGGGGTGTACTCACTTTTGTGAGATACTGTACGTATTTGTCAAAAAATTATCTTTTCCTCACTCACCACCTCAGAGTAGGGCTGCACGACTAAGGCTAAAATGATCATCACGATAATTTGATCAATATTCAGATCACTATATTATATCACTATATCTTTGCACAAAAAAATGTATCCTCATTATTAACCTGATTACAACGCATTTCCACAAATAGAAATATCGTACCAAAACTAAACACAAAATCAAATCAACAGCGCACTGCTTTAACTTTCCCTTGTGCTACATTTCTGTTAAATAACACATCTTTGCTGACAAATAAGGTGTTTAGTCACCTGACCTCGATGCATCTCCTAGAAGCAAAATATAAAATATTTTACTCCATTCATTGTACTTGCATATTGGATGTGAATAAAACTTGATTTTGAGCTAAATAAAATTGTGCCCGAAATGCGAATGCGAACCTCCAACCTGCACTTCTTAACCAAAACTCTGGAGAGGGTTGTTTCTGTTTAACTTCAGTCCCACATTGACTCAAACCACCTCCACAAACCCTTCCAATCTGGCTTCAAAACCCTTCACAGTACTGAAACCGCTCTGCTTAAAATCCCCAACAACCTCCTCTAAACAGCTTACTATGGACTGCTCACCATCCTCATTCTCCTCGACCTCAGCGTTGCCTTTTGACACACCGTCCGTCCCACAACTCTTAGAACGTCTGGCTAACATTGAGGTTACTGGCGTAGCGCTCTCTTGGTTCACATATCTTACTGACAGAGAACAGTTCATGCACTGGTCAGAGACTGCTCTGTTGTCACACAAAGTGTCCCCCAGGGGTCAGTGTTTGGTCTTCTTCATCCACCACTGCCTTTCCTCCCACCTTTTTCACCACCTGCCTTCAGGACATTAGGAGCTAGATGAGCGGGAACTTCCTGAAGCTCAATGACAGCAAGAC
Source organism: Hyperoplus immaculatus (assembly GCA_949357725.1). Taxonomy (NCBI): domain Eukaryota; kingdom Metazoa; phylum Chordata; class Actinopteri; order Uranoscopiformes; family Ammodytidae; genus Hyperoplus; species Hyperoplus immaculatus. The sequence continues at coordinate 472,090 of OX442353.1, forward strand.
TGAGGCTATACTCATTGGCTCCAAAACCACCCCTCGCTCATAACCCCCACCCCAAAAGCTTATCATTGATGGTTTTCCTGTTCCCTTTTCTAACCAAGTCAAGAGCTTTGGCATCATTCTTGATAGCACCCATTCCTTTGCACTTCACATAAAAAAACATCACCTGGTCTGCTTTCTTCCACCTCCTTAATATCTCCAGTTCAACCTTCCCTTTCTCAATCCAGCACTCAAATCTTGCTCCAGGCATTTGTCACATCTCAGAATGCTTTTCTCCCTGACTTGATCACCAACTACTCAACAGACCCCATATTATCCAGAACTCTTCTTCCCAGATCATTACACACACCGAACCACCTGAACACATAAACCATACTCTCATTCAACTAAACTGTCTTCCTGCACACTATTAGATGGATTACCAAAACCTTCAGCTCACCCTCAAAGCCCTCCACCATCTTGCCCCCACTTTACTCCTCCCCCACACTCTGCTTCCTGCATTCATCCTCAGCTGATCTGTCAATCCCCACCTCACGACTCACCACCAGGGTGCGAGGACTTTCAGCTCCCAGGCTTTGGAACTCCCTGCACCTTCACATCTGCCAGTCTGAAACAATTATTACATTCAAATCCCATCTCAAAACCCACCTGTTCAAATAAGCCTACTCACTATAACTCCCACAGTAACTGTAATTGTCTTTTTATTCGTCTAAGTCTTTTACTGCTTTAAATAGTTTTTAATTGTTTGTTTTTTAAATTCATGACTTGTAACTTGGGTGCCCTGAAAGTTGTCCTAAAAAAATGCATTACTATTATTATTTGTATTATTGTTGTTGATGGTTATTACCATTGGCTTATATTTCTTCAGGAATATGGATAAAATAAGTAGACTATACTATTACATATTCACGTTTATTTGTGTCTGCCAGGTGGATGAAGAGCCAGATCCTATTTCATTAGGGGTGTGTGGTGTGGGCCAACCCCCTCAGGGCCTGAAGAGGAAGGCGGAGACCCCACTGGGCTCACCTCCAGAACCAGGACAGGTTTTACAACAACAGGATGACGATGGAAGAGGAGGGCGCTTCAAGATCAGGGTAACACACAGTCTTTTGTTCTCTGATATGATTGAGTTTTATTCTGGCTAATAATAATATATTTAAGCAATAGCTCACGACAGGCCGTGGAATGTGCTCATTATACCACAGTTAGAGGGCATTGTTCGGCCCGCGACCCCTTTAACTGTGGTATCAGTGATTTTTGAGAAGTGGGACAAAACAGGGTGCAATGTTGAAAAAATATAAACCCTATGTTTCGGCAAATTAAATTACATGTATGTATCCAACATATACTAAGCTACTGAGCTAAGCTTTGACACAACCTCCCAGCTTTTTGTTTTTTTTACCGTCATTGGCCTATCACCACCGTCAGATTTCCTGTCTGACGGTGTTGACATACTTAATGTTTCTTAAACATAACAAATGGAATGTATCTAGTAGCCATTTGGTTTTTCTCTTGATGTTAGGTGCTAGTATGAACTACTTCAGGAAAATAAAATTATCAAAACATTTCAAATAACTTCTTCAGAAATTGTAAGTCAGTGTTGACATATCATAGCCTGGCTCCGCCCGCCCACCTACTTCTGCCCAAATGTCATTTTCCCTTCAGTAGTCAGTCTGGGGATGGGGCGTATTAGTGGGATTTTGCTCAAACAAATTTCTGAGTGTCCAATCAGCGAACAGAGGAAGTGGCTGAGAACGATGACGTCGAAGTCTCGCTCCAGTTTCAGTTGAATGCTGCGTTCCTTTGTACTCGGAACTCAGAGATTTCCGACTTGGTAGTTCCGAGTTCCGACCTGTCTGTGTTCCAGTGCATCTGCTCGCGAAAGTATGGACGCCTAAAACCTTTCTCGTCCAAACAACTAAACGTTAGGCTCTAGCACATTACCGTTGCCAGGTACCGGTAGATCCATAGACTACAATATGTAGTGAAGTCGGACATTTCCGAGTTTCCAGTACAACTGGTAGTACACTTATCAGAGCCTGTCTGACTCTAATGTACTCTGCAGAGGTAGAATTTGACAAGAGGTCCTTCAAAGTGACAGCTGCCCCTTATTTAGCCTGATTTTATTACATTTTACATAATGAAATGTCTGACGGTGTTGACTTTCAGTAAAGTCGTCCCACCACTTAGAATCCTTATAAAACATGAATGTGTTGTAGAAAAAAATTTTTTATTGATATGAGAGATTATTTAGTGTTGGTTTTGAAAAAAAGCAATTTTTAATAATTAAAGTACATTTTTAATAGGTTTTATTGCATATGAAAGATTGAAACCTTCTCTGAGGACACACTGTTTTGGACGTCATGAGAAGATAACAAGTGTCATATATTTGACATAATAATGATAAAATTAGATTTAAGGGGATAATTGTGCTCCAGACATTCTATTCTTAATCCCTAATAACGTCTACAATTTAAAATATTTTTAGTTTTAAACATAACAGCAGTTAAATATGGAAGACGGCCTTTTGTCCCGGTTCTCAAGAATCACTGGTATAATGAGCACATTTCACAGACTGAAGTGAGCTATTGCTTTTATAAAACAGTGACAAGGATGGCAAAATGAAAGTCATAGTCATGCTACCATTTAAATGTTTTATTAAATCAAAAAATCAGTTTTCAATGAATACAAAGAAGTATTCCCGCCTGACAGCCTGCCAAATGCACTGCGGTTGCTATGCAACATTCTGTAGCGTCCCTTGGAGAAAAGGCTACGAGAGCTACGATCGCTAGCAATGTTTTGAGGAAGTTCACAGACTAGCCTACCGTAGGCCGTAGCCACTGACAAAACAAGATGCATTTAACCTCACCGTGTGTCTGATCTATCATTAGTTTAATCAACGTGCCTTTGTTGCTGTCCTGAGCCTTGCTCACTCCCGGAAAAACACACACATAAGCATGGAGACCAGTTACTCCTCCGTGTCAATCCGTGGTATAGACATCTGTCAACATGTTAGTAAAACGCTGTTTTGAGATGGTTGGGAAGCCCATAACTACACATTGTCTGTACGCCAGCATCTTTTCACGTTTGGTTTAGTTTAGAGTTGTCCTCCTCATGTTTAGTCGCTCTGCGGGCGTTTGTTTTGGTCTTTTTTCCGGGATAGCCGCGGCCGCCACTTCTCCATAGTAAAGCCTCACCGGAGCCGAAAGTTTATGATGGGACACCAAACTGACTGAAGTTTGTTCCTGTTTCCATCGGAGAGTGTTTTTAAATCCTCCCGACCCTCCACAGCCAAAAAGTGAGCGTCCGTTTAGCATATCCATTTGTTTACAAACTACCGGCGTTACTTCCTCAGTCGCGAAGTGATATGGAACTCTTTACTCTGCAAACTGATTGGAACACTGTATGTATACGCCCATTATACAACAGTTAGGAACCAATCAGATCGCTGGATTTAAGCCACCCGTTTAATAAATATATATTAAAAACGGTTCTGTTGTGTTTACAGTGATGTTTGCCATCTACAAAGACTCACCGAATTAATGATGTTATGTTATTGTTGGTCATATGTTATCTGTTATTAATATGTAGTTGTGTTTTGCTGTAGTTCAATACAATGGAAGAAGAAGATATTGATATGGAGACAGTTCATGATAGCCAGGCCTTCATTCACCATCATCTGAATCTTTTAGAGAGACCATCTACACCAGGTAAACACAAACGTACACACACACACACACGTGTGTACACTCACACGTGTACACACACACACACACACACACACACACACACACACACCAAAACTGATGTCATACCTGCATGTCCTTTTTCTTTTTAGGAAAAGAGCCACCATCAGTAGAACAGTCCATGCTCTCTATGCCCTCCACACCGGTGCCATCTTTCTCCAAAGACACAACCTCTTCATCATCCAAACACGGTGGTGAACATGGTCACCACCATCATCACCACCACCACCATGAGCACAAGAAGAAGAAGAAGAAGCACAAGCACAAACACAAGCATAAGCACAAACATGAGAGCAAGGACAAGGAGAAGGACAAGGAGAGGGACAACGCCCATACCTACAGCAACAGCCCGGCCAGTGGCAGGTCCCTGCGCTCGCCATCTTTGTCTGACTAAAACATCTGCTATTGGTTCAGTCAGGGTTAACTGTATTCATCCATCTTGTTGCTAAGTGATTATACGTTTATCTTACCATTCATTACTCAGTTGTAGTATAATGGAAGAATAATTTGTGATGAGGTTCAAGTGTTGCAATCACTAAATGGCTCCCAGGAAGCAGCGATGTTGGCTAAGGAGAGGAAACTGTAAAATCGACACTCAAGTAATACTTGCATTTTATTTGTACTACTTGCATTTTATTTGTACATGTTTTGTTTCTCCAACTTTCATCACTGATTAAAGATGTTTGTATTCATGAATGTGTTCACCAATTTGAAGTCAGCTCCTCACTCATCACCATTCACTTATCCAGGGTCAGGTCACAGGGCAGCAGCTCCAGCAGGGATCCCAGTTCCTTAACAGATTAGTCCAGTTCCTTTCATGGAGGTTCCTTTCATGGAGGTTTTTGGGGGATTTGGTAAACCATACATTTTTTAACCATCAAAGAATAACTACTCAGAAAATGCATGATTCCAGTTTTAGATAAGCCAATATGGTGGCCATCTTGGATTTGTAAAAATGGCTACCTTCAAACACTCATTTCACAATGTCTCACCTCCTAGATCACCTAAAATCAAGATTCCAGTAGCCACATAAGTAATGTGTTTATGTTGTTAATAATGACTATTTCAGATGAATAATGGTCATCTGATGATGAAGCAAAGTAAACTTTGTTTTAGTACCGCTCATTCATTTAGGAGTAAACACTGCAGTCTAGTTCGCTCCTGTGAAATTGTGTACACGTTGCTTGGCAACGCCCTCCTCCCGCCCGTCTATCACTCTCCCTTTTAGCTTTTCTTCATTGCATTTTCTTTTTTGTCTTTGACTGCAGCCTCGTAATCTGTCATTATGTATAAAACTGTGTGGCACACACCTGCACGCAATCTTCCCTTTATAAATACCCACCTGCGGTGAATTGTGTGCAGACGATCTCCGCCCGTGTCCTCCCACTTCGCCTCCCAGTTTCATCCCACAATCTACCATACATGGCGAATGCTAAATAGCTCCTGAATATGATGACACTCTTAATAAGCACGGAATTTTGACTGACATGAGGAAAAAAGGGAGGCAACCGGCCACAAAGAAAGTGGCTGGGAAGGAAGAAAGCCCGTGATGTGCATGTGCTGCAGTTTCTGGCACACAAACACACACACGCGCGCATTTATCACATATCATGATTGGCACAGTCAGTAGTCTTTGTAAAGCAGTTTCGCCCAACTGTGTACTGTATGAAATATCACGTATTATATATAAAATGTGTTCTGAGAAGTGAAATAATGCATTGTAGTTTATTCCAGAGCATTGTTTCCCTCACGTGAGATCCACACATTTCCAACAACGTCATCTTGTAGTTAAAACTTTCTAACCTTTATTTATACAGGTATATCGCATTGAGTCCGAAGACTCTTTTGCAAGGGAGACCTGTTCCCATCTACACATTACCATTCACACACACATTCATGCACCGATAGCAGGCTAACTATCAACATTCACACGAGGCAAGGTGGGTGAAGTGTCTTGCCCAAGGACACAACAACTATGACACAGGTGGCAGGGTGGGGATTGAACCTCCAAACCTTTGATCATCGGCCGACCCGCTCTACCAACTGAGCCACAGTCGCCCCTAAAACTTCCAGGGTGAATTGCTATAGGAAAGAGATGCAGGTAATGATTTGCTAAATTCATAACATGATTTTATCTAACGAAATATACAGTTTTAAATACATTTGTTAACAGCCTAAAATATAGACTTGCTCTCCCGCTGGCCACTCACGTCACGGACACACCTCCCGACGTATATTATTATAGAGTAGCGCTAAAAGATTCAATTAAAAGATATAACCAAAACATGTAAAGACCTACTTGATAAGTAAATCAACCAACATCATAACTGCATGCAATATACTACAGTGGCCTATATTCGCAAATATAGGTACGCTCATACATATAATTGATTAAATATATTGGATGTCAAGCATTTCACAGTAATATGTGTGTGTTTTTCTGATGACTGAGCTTTATTTCATGGTGTTGCCATTGAGGGTCGCTGATTCTCCAAATCGGGAAAACCTTGCGTGATCTCTACGCGTGGTCAAAAGTTGGCGTGGGAATACGCACAATTCTCCGCAAAAAATTTCTTTATAAATACCAACGTTTTGCCACCGCACATTTTACCGCCATTTATGCCTGTTTACGCAAGGTTTTTGTGCGCAGCAAGCTTTATAAATGAGGGCCCCTGGAGGGATAAGCTTCTCAAATTGCGTTGCTGCGCTACACTGATATCTGCGACCAATACGAATAAGTGACCATAGAGCCTGCATGCGCAAACCGAAAATCGGACTGGGTATGAGACCAGACCAAATGCAGCAATAAAAACTATATAAAAACGTCTTTCTTTGCACTGATGGTCTCGTTTGCTGTTAAAGGTAATTTATGATTATCAGAGGAAACATGGGGCTGTTTAAAAGATATTTAAATGTTACTCGTAGTGGCTTTAAAACCCAAACCAAACCACCCCCCCCCCCCTTTCTCCTGCTTATATATTGCCCCTAGGGGCAGAGCTAATTGAACACACCTGTGTTTGATTGAGTTGCTCAACACCTCTGAGCTCACTCAATCAGTGGCTAACAAACCCTCCGTTCCGAATCGCATACTCTTTCTTTTTTCTATTCTACATACTACCAGGCCCGGATTAAGAAGAAAGATTACACTAGGCATACCGCATTTTTTCGGGCCCCCTCCAAATGGATACTTCACGATTTGGTGAAAAAACTACGTACATTTGAAATGCCACAAGAGTATTATGCTCATTCATTTGTTTAAGAGTTGCGCGTTTGTAAACGGGAGTAAAGAGAAACGTAACCGAGTGTGCGAGTTCACGTCTGTTCGTGAGCACAACTGCAGGAGCTCGTGAGCACAACTGCAGGAGCATTTCTGTAAGGTCCGTGCAGAGTCCAGTGTGGGAGCAATTTTTCCAAATGGATGAAAAACAGTCCAGTACAATGCTTTATTCAGCATAAAGTTAAAACGCTCGTGCGAGCCTGATCTAACACAAAAGCCTTGCGTGAGCGATGCAGCGATTCACCTGGTGAAACCTGGCGTGGAACTCTGTGTTGGGTAACGGCAAAATTCACAGTGAGACATCGCCGGTCTGAGACGCCGCACAGAAAAACTCTGGTTTGACGACTAAAATTATAACCGGGGAGCAGAGCCGGCCCAAATCTTCATGGGGCCCTAAGCCGAATTTGATTAGGGCCCCCCTGTCCAATGTTATCGTGGCCAAATGATTGACTATTGTTAAATGTCATTCACACACCCAGTTCATCCCTAGTGCCTCCAATGTCCAGCTTAGTGAAATTAGTAGCCAGCCGAGATCCTGACTCTCCTAGGGGGGTCCGGGGGTATGCCCCCCCGGGAGATTTTTTTACCTTTTTAAAGTGAAATGCATGAATTTGGTGCACTTTGAGAGGGAAATTAAGAGGGTAAATCTGAGGAATTTTGTGTGAACAAATAATTTGGAGATACTGGCTTGAATGAAGTAGAAATAAAAGCTATCGAAGAAAGACATGGATTTTCCATAAAAATATTAATATAGAAAAAATATAATATATAAATAAAATAAAAAACATAATTAATTGTCCTCTGGGATGGTGCTTTTTTATCTTTTATGGGACATATTTCTCTTTAATATTATGAATGCATTTAAATGCAGTGAGAGGAACGAAGCAGAAGAACTCTGTTGTCCAGCTATCTTTTTTTTCCACAGATGAGGCTGAAATAGGCTATAGACTACAGTATACACAGTGCATGGGCAAATGACGGCAGCCTAATTTCCAATTTTTTAAAATAAACTCAATACCGAGTGATAAATTAACCTCGGGTGAACTGATTAAATTAATAGGCTATTAACTATCCAGACCAAAAGATTGTATTCCTTTTTTTGTATGATAACTACATTTGCATAATATGATGATAATATCAAACACATACCGTACTTCCCACTGGGCCCCCTTGTGGAAATGGGCCCTAGGCACGTGCCTAGAATGCCTATGCCTAGATCCGGCCCTGCATACTACATCTGAAAATAAAAAGAATCTAGTTAGGATGCAGTATGATACAATTGGGACATACCTTTACTTGTTTATTTCATCATGGCATTGCGCCTTGATCTTGCCTCTTGCTTTCATATCTGTCGCATCCCTGTTTGTTTTCATACGGAGGCTCCGTCGATGTGACATCACTTCAGGTTTGCACTGGATTATGGCCAAATAGGATGCTGTTTTCGACACTAAAAATATCAACCGGATGTAGTAGGACATCCGGGTACTTCTAACCATCCTAAATCTGGCCACTAGAATCGGGACATCCTAAATCTTTTTTCTACATACTAAATAGTAGAAAGTATGTGATTCGGAACGCAGGGTAAGAGAAGGGCACACACACACACACACACACACAACACATGGCCATACAACAGTCTCCTGATTGGATAAAACTAGCGGGATACTAAAAATTTTATCAATTACTGCAAAGCTGAATGACTGAGAGACCTGTATCATGAACTATGCAAACTGTTTAAGTGATTTCTGTATGAATATAGAGTGATTTAACATGTATATTAACAAAACAATATCACGTAATTGTCCTTTAATTGTTTAAAACTGCTTGGGGTAGACTAGGCCTATATCTACTATATTTATGTCATAACATTTTAAAAAGGCGTAGTAATAAAATTGTGATCAGAGCTTGAGGTATTTGCCAAGCGTCCATGGCGCTTTGTGAAGCTGAATTAAGTGAATTAGCAGCGAAGCAAAGATAGAAACAATGGAGTTGTCGTGTTTATCTTGCTTAAAGGTGAAGTAAGCGATTTATTTATGTTAATATAAGTGTTAAATCGCTCTTTATTCGTACAGTGATCACTTACATAGTGTGCGCGTTTCATAAAGCCGATCTCTGTCACCCGCTCTGCATGTAATCGGCAAATAAACTTTTCGGGGATCCCGAAACTGATATCCAATCAGAAGAGAGAACGCTACAAACCGGCACCCGTCTCACTGCCGGTGCACATGCAGAGTGACAGATGGGTGAATGTTTATGCGCCTACAATGGCGGAGCACGTAAAAATCTTTCCCTATGTCTGTTTTGATGGTTTTTATCATGTTTTATCACACTTACTTTTTTGAGATGATGCTAGATAACTCGCTGCTTGAAGACCCCAGTGCATTAATGTGGTGACGTAGGGACGAGGGAGGGGACTGCTAACTGCAGTCACTGACAGGAAGTTAGCTAAACTGACCATTCCGCTTACTGAACCTTTAAGGAAGTGCAACTGATCCTGGGCTGACCTGCAATTATTTAACTTGACACAAAAAATGTTCATCAGAGGTGAGCCCTCACCGCAGAGCCGGCCTGAGGCATAAGCAAACTAAGCGGTTGCTTAGGCCCCCCCAAAAAAAAATATATAGATTTTTTTTTTGCGTGTTTGATATAAACATCATATTATGCAAATGTAAGTTATCATACTTAAAGAGGAATACAATGTTTTGGTCTAAATAGTTAATAGCCTAATAATTGAATCAGTTCATCTGGGAGGTAATCCGATGTTAACTGATCACGTCACGTTCACATCCATGCACAGTGTGTATTGAATTTATTTAAAAACATTTGGAAATGGGGCTGCCCTCAGTTGTCCATGCACTGTTTAGGCTATAGCCTATTTCAGCCTCGTCTGTGGAAAAAAGATAGCTGGACAACAGAGCTCTCCTGATTCGTTCCTCCACTGCATTTAAATGCTTTCATTATATTACAGAGAAATATGTCCCTTAAAAGAAAAAGAGCACCAAGCCAAACCCTGCATAATATTTTATGTTAAATTAATATTTTTTGGGAAAATCCATGTGTCTTTCTTCAATAGCTTCTAATTCATCCGACCCAGTGTCTCCAAATTATTTGTTCCCACAAAATTCCTCGGATGTAGACTTAATTTTCCTCTCAAAAGGTAAAAGAAAATCTCCCGAGGAGGGCCCGGATCTCGGCTTGCTATTATTTACCCCGCTGGACTTTGGAGGCACTTGTAAAAAAAACTGGGTGTGTGAATGATTTAACAATAGTCAATCATTTCGGCAGCGCTGTCATTGGAGAGGGGCCCCCCTAATCAAATTCTGCTTAGGGCCCCATGAAGGCTTGGGCGGCTCTGCCCCACCTCCTCCTGATTTTGATGAGATAATGGCTGTGTCTTGATTCAGGGGTTGCACCCTACGTAGGCTGCATTTGAAGACCGATTGCGTCATAGCGGCGCGCAAAGGCTGTCCCGTTTGCAAGGCTCCTTGCAAGGCTCCTCATATGCGGCCGAGAAATGCAGCCTTCGTTTCACGGTTTTGAAGGCTGCATTAGATGTATCCTTCGCAGCCCAACATATCCCAAGATTCATTGCGTTTTTTTCAGAGATGGCATAAAATAAAATAAAAAATAACAAAACAGCAACGTGTTGCTCCATCTTCTTAACTTTTATCTTCCTTTCTTTTTTTCTTGTACTTTTTTTTCTTTTCGTCTGGTAGGCAACTTATATTTCTTTTTTCCTCCGTTGACAAGGCTGTCTCCGTTGGCAGCAATCAGGGTTGCTAGGCAGCACAGGAGCGGCGAGTCGTCACGCAAGGTAACGGCTTGTTACGTGAACCGGAAATGCTCGTAAACGGAGACCTGCGGAGACCGTCCGTTTAACAAGGCTCGTTGGCCTTAAAACCGGGGCCTATCCGAAAAGTCCAATCTCCTAACCTATAAGCCTCCTTTCCTATACCTTAACCCCTAAACGTCATCGGGGTTAAGGAGAGATGAAAGGTGCTTCCTATCGAACATAGGAAAGGACAGTGCTGTTTCAGATGAATTCGACTCCACTTTTCCTAACCGACGTCATTGCGCGACGGCGAGTATTGCTGACGTGAGTCACTAGCGTGAAACTTCACTATTCTCCGAAAATGGACTACAACAAGCGCTCGTTTGATCCATGCGTTCTTTTCATATTGATTTTAATCAGGTTGTCGCCAACAGAGTGAGAATCACTCCCATAAATCCCAATTCACATGTGGAATAAAAAGAGGCTACACTTGTGTTGATGTTGAAATGAACTGCCCCCAGTAACTTCATTAAATGTGAAGTTGGTATTTTATTTTCTTATGGTGTAAATTATGTGCTACGAAAATAACTATTATGATGTTGGTCTTTTATGAGTTCTTTATTATCTTTAGCCTGTGTGTGTGTGTGTGTGTGTGGGGGGGGGGGGGGGAGTATTTTGTTTTAGCCGAGTTAAATCTTCCTCTCTTCTCCTCTCCTCTCTTCTGTTTTACCTCTCGTTCGTATTCGTGTAGAGTCGGTAAACTCCGGCGGTGGCCTGTTGCTTTAAATCTTGCCGCCGTAAAGGATTATGGGATACCACTATCTCCTTTCCTTTAGCATAGGTTAGCCAGGGGCCTATCCGAAAACTTTTTTTTGCATAGGAAATTTCCTTTCCTATCGAGATGACCCGGAAGTGCTCGGCAGATAGGTGATCCGAATAACCAAAATGCTTAGGAAAGGCATAGGAAAGGAGCCTCGATTCATCCTTTAACCCTCCTTTAGCATAGGTTACTCCTGGCTAACCTATGCTAAAGGAAAGGAGATAGTGGTATCCCATAATCCTTTACGGCGGCAAGATTTAAAGCAACAGGCCACCGCCGGAGTTTACCGACTCTACACGAATACGAACGAGGCAAAACAGAAGAGAGGAGACGAGAGGAAGATTTAACTCAGCTAAAACAAAATACCCCCCCCCCCCCATTAAGATAATAAAGAACTCATAAAAGACCAACATCATAATTTAGTTATTTTCGTAGCACATCATTTACACCATAAGAAAATAAAATACCAACTTCACATTTAATGAAGTTACTGGGGGCAGTTCATTTCAACATCAACATAGGCTAAGTGTAGCCTCTTTTTATTCCACATGTGAATTGGGATATATGGGAGTGATTCTCACTCTGTTGGCGACAACCTGATTAAAATCAATATGAAAAGAACGCATAGTTCAAACGAGCGCTTGTTGTAGTCAATTTTCGGAGAATAGTGAAGTTTCACGCGACTCACGTCAGCAATACTCGCCGTCGCGCAATGACGTCGGTTAGGAAAGGTGGAGTCAAATTCATTTGAAACAACGCTGTCCTTTCCTATGTTCGATAGGAAGCACCTTTCATCTCTCCTTAACCCCGATGACGTTTAGGGGTTAAGGCATAGGAAAGGAGGCTTATAGGTAAGGAGATTGGACTTTTCGGATAGGCCCCAGGAGTAACCTATGCTAAAGGAGGGTTAAAGGATGAATCGAGGCTCCTTTCCTATGCCTTTCCTAAGCATTTTGGTTATTCGGATCACCTATCTGCCGAGCACTTCCGGGTCATCTCGATAGGAAAGGAAATTTCCTATGCAAAAAAAAGTTTTCGGATAGGCCCCCGGCCTTAAAATCGGCCTTCATAGGCAGGTCTCGGTTTACGAGCATTTCCGGTTTACTTAACAAGCCGTTACCTTGCGTGACGACTCGCCGCTCCTGTGCTGCCTAGCAACCCTGATTGCTGCCAACGGAGACAGCCCTGTCAATGGAGGAAAAAAGAAAAAGAAGTTGCCTACCAGACGAAAAGAAAAAAAAGTACAAGAAAAAAAGAAAGGAAGATAAAAGTTAAGAAGAAGCAACACGTTGCTGTTTTGTTATTTTTTATTTTATTTTATGCCATCTCTGAAAAAAACGCAATGAATCTTTGGATATGTTGGGCCACGAAGGATACATCTGATGCAGCCTTCAAAACCGTGAAACGAAGGCTGCATTTCTCGGCCGCATATGAGGAGCCTTGCAAGGAGCCTTGCAAACGGGACAGTCTTTGCGCGCCGCTATGACGCAATCGGTCTTCAAATGCAGCCTACGTAGGGTGCAACCCCTGAATCAAGACACAGCCATGGTGTAATCATCACTGCATATTGTGGTAGGCCTATAAGGGTAACTGTCAGAACAACCATGTTATTTTCCTGTTCTCCCTGTAGCCTATCGTCTTACTCCGAGCTGGGAGCCTCTCTTTCCCCCTAAACCAATATGAAGGCGCTCGGCCCCTCCCACTCTCTCCCCGGTGGTCCTGTGGTTCCTTCAGTCAGCATCACTCTCTCATACAGCAACGGACTACAGCTCAGCCCGACACAGGAACATGTTGCAGCAGAAACTGGTACGGTAAGAGTAAAATAACAAGTTTTAGTTGCAGTTCACTTCACAATATAGACATCACTGTATGAAAATGCGTGCGCAAATACGCATTTCCACTGTGTGTTTAGTTTGCGATATTCATTGTAACCCAAGGGACGTATTTCTGATGTATATGGCTTTTATCTGAGCAACCCCCCCTCCCATTGTACCTTTCTGCTGCTCAGAATTTGTACAGCAATTGCAGATTATTACACGACGCTGAAGTTGGCATCCGATTCGCAGCAGCCGATTCGGCAGTTAAGGAAAAGTTAAGGGATTCTTAATGAGCAGCATGGAGCGACTGATTCTCCGTTGTTTAACCTCTTAAATCGCGGTAAAGGCGCTTTAATGGGTCTAGATTATAAGAGAGTCTAAACATTCTTAAAAAACAGTTTACAATTTATGTAATGTAAAAAATGGGAGATTTCAATGCTTTGCATCTGCACCACATTAGAACTGGTCCTGATTGAAAACCACTGTCTAAACTCTTCAAATCTGGACTAGATTATCACAGTAAGCCTATGCATTATATAAAACATAGTTTCAGATTTGTGAAACCTTTATTCTATTTGTGAAAATGCATTAAAGGCTCATTTTATACAGAATTCAGAAGGCCCCTGTGGATTATTATCTTTATTATAACAAATGCAGTCACGTGCGGTGAGGTCAATGAGTGGGTAGGCACTGAGTTCTGAAAGCCAAATTGTTCTAAACCTATATTGTCAAAAAACAACAAACAGGGATGCACGGTCTCTCTCTCTCTCTCTCTCTCTCTCTCTCTCTCTCTCTCTCTCTCTCTCTCTCTCTCTCTCTCTCTCTCTCTCTAGCACAGACCAGACGTAGCCTATATGAAATGACACCTCGGTGACTGCGGGTTCTGTTTGCCCGTACTGTATTTTGGTCTAAATGATAAAACATCTCATCCGTCAACTAAACAGACTCCACAGCTGAGTCCCTCACACCAAGGACCGAGAAGTACGTAGGGGAACGAGTCAAACCTTTGCTGATTTGCACTACTACTTCTGTTAAGCTTTCAAAATAAAAGACTGCACTCACTGTTCAATACAGCATATCTGGAGGCACCTCCATAAACTCTATCTTGATAGATAAAGTACCAGTAGCATACAGGTTACCTATGTCCAGCATCAGAATGAAACCATCTCTGTATCCACAATTACAGCACAGCTCCAATTAGGCTATGTTTGTCAGCAACAATGAAAACACAACTGCACAGTTGGATATAAAATGCAGAATGGCTTGCACTCAGCATCAATTCATCCAATCCAAATGTATTAATAAAAAATTTAAAAAAGTTTCTGACTCACCAATCCGACTCCCTGGCTGTAAAAAACAAACAAGCCAATAGCAATCCAGTCTGACTGACAGCATAGCTAGCTAGCCGATCCTTTCATTCATGTAGGCTACCTGTCCGCTTGAAACGCTCGTACATTGTTTGTCCTTTTTGCTGCTGGAAACCGTCCAAGGCTGGTGCAGGCCTTTCTCTTGCTATTCATTATTTTCTTTTTTAAATTATAATCCAACTTGTTAAAATTCCTCCACTCTGAAATATCTGTGGGCATGGACGGCATATGCAATGTTGACTTTGAAATCCGCGGGGTTACGACGGGAATGAGCGTAGCCGGCGTAATGACGTAGGCCTAAACTGTGTTAATGTCCAGTAAGATCTCGATTTTAATTGGTCCATGTATGATATATAACGTAAAGGCTTCTGGCATACCATATTTACGTATGTTAAAGAACACACAATCGAGGTGCGCATGCGCAAACATTTTTTTTGCTTGCTGCCTCAATGAATAGTCAGCAAAGGCAGGCACTGCTTTTTTTTTTACCTAACTTACTAACTGCAACATTTCTCATCAAAACGTCCAGACTTTACTTTAATAATCGCAGATTACATATAAAAATAATTAACAGTAATAATACAAATATAAGTTTAATAAATAAAATTATTGTATTTTTAATTGTATTGTTTTTGCTGGATCAGTGCCTACCCTTCCTACCTAGACCGCACGTCACTGAACAAATAAGATTATAAGGCATGACATTTTATTGCATTTTGCAATGATCACAATAAATGTAAAGCCGATCAAAATGCAAAAAGTCTGTAAGATTATGTAGCCAGGAAGACTTGCTAGGCTTTGGATAACAATATTGATTGCTTGGACTATATCGTCTAATAAAGGGTTTTTCACTTTTTCCCCATTAAAGGCTTTTTAAAAATCTGTTTTCCCTCATCTGATTTTAGGGCCTAAGGACAGAGGGCGTTGTGTGCTGTATAGTTAAGCCAGCTGATAGAACATTTCATTGTGGATATTGGGCGTTATGAATAGAATTGACTTGACTCCAATAAACCTGATGACCATAGATGAGCCTATGCAGCAGTTCTGATGACTAGTCTAATGTCAGATGTTTTTGTCTCAGTTTGTTTGGGTCCTGTCATTCCTGTGTGGCCCTGCTGTGTGTTGGGGATTTGTCTATGAGCGGCCCCAACGCTCTGGACACAGGATGGCACTTCAGCTAGGACAGAGTGTGAGTATGTTGGTCTTGTTACTGGCGAGATGTGATAATATAATAAGTAAATGGTGTATATCCTTTTTCAACAGTGACATGGTAGAGTTTCAGGTGCTGTTTCTACTAAAACACAAAACGGTGCATCCGCAAAGATGCACAATATAATTTACATGAAAACAGCAAACGCAGGCATGAAAACGCAAAGTTTTGAGATCAACTCCCAGAGAGGAAACTTTGGAAAACACAACTGTTTTGGTATCTTGTAAACTGGCGAACCAGTTTCTCTGGTAACGCTGACGTCACGGCTCCACTTCACACATGCATAATCTATAACATGTGCTGTCAAAATACCGACCACGCGAGTTATAAAGTTAGAAGACAACATAACATGCACGGTGTCTCCACGGCCTCATCACTGTGATCAGCGGAGAGTGTCGTGCAGGGCTCAAATATAACACTCGCCAATTTGGTCTAAGCGATTAGTAAGTTATTGAGACCACCCGCCACTTTGGCTGGCGAAAGATTTGTGCTCTGCCGGTTTTTCTAGCAAAATAAACTTGTGTCACCACCAGTGTTGGGAACGTTACTTTAAAAAAGTAATTATAGTTACTCACTACTTGTTCCAAAAAGTAACTGAGTTAGAAACTGAATTATTTTATAATAGAAGTAACTTGTTACCAGGGAAAGACACCAGGGAAACTATTTGCGTTAGCCTACTGTAAAAAAAAGTATGTCAACAAATTTGGATTTTTCTGATCAGTTTTCACAAGTCAGTTGAAATGAGTAGAACAGACAGGTAGGCCTACTTGTAGGCTATATAACCTTCAATATTTATTGCACATCAACAGACAGCAAGAGGTTTATCCTGCACTTCAAGTAGGCCTAGCCTATTTTGTTCTCAACAAAAGTAGTAGCTGAATGTACCGTGCTGATCTGCTATCACTGGATTCACTTCAGGGGTGTCGGCTAAAACACCACTTAAGGCCAAAAACGTCAGACTATGAAGCATGAGACGATGAGAGGAGGAGTAAGGATTTATCCTATGTTCATTTCCTTCTTTAACATGCACAGCATACAGATCCCAGGAAAATAACAGTAGCAATATTCGGCTCATGATGACACGCTAAACAGCTGTTGCAACCGGCGAATCGCGACTGTTTAATAACGTGCATAAATTATAATTTATAGAGATCGGGAAACTCCATGCACTTACTCACAAGGGCGATGCAAACAAACTCAGGGAGAGCACGTTTCAACCGTGGATTGATAGGTGGTTACTGCGGCAATGCGCATGCTCACACAACAGAGAGAGAAAGAAAAAGAAACTTCACTAAACAGGCGCTCCGGCTAACTGACGTGACGGCGCTAACTGACAGTTATAATGTCATCCACACTGAATAAAACACATCTTAAAACAGCATAAGAAATAACAATCGCTTATCTTGTTGTTAACCCACCGGTCTCTTTACTAGCAGTTTGTGTAGTATGGAGCCAGGGGTGCTTTCGGATTACACAGTTTATTCAATCAATTGTAACGACGGAAAAAGTAATTGGTTAGATTACGCCGTTACTGTTAAAAGAACGGCGTTACCTAACGCCGTTATTTTAAACGGCGTTATTCCCAACACTGGTCACCACCT
This sequence comes from Hyperoplus immaculatus, assembly GCA_949357725.1. NCBI lineage: Eukaryota > Metazoa > Chordata > Actinopteri > Uranoscopiformes > Ammodytidae > Hyperoplus > Hyperoplus immaculatus. Next base: position 489,697 of record OX442353.1, read on the forward strand.
GTAATGCCAGGGACACGGCTCTCTACATTAAAAAACACTATCTATAGATCAGCGCGCAGCGGTTAAGTTACTGTTCAAACAAAAGGAGCATTAACGATACGGCTTCACATTAAAATCATTTAACTGGCTTCAAATTAATAGCATTTCACTGGACAAACGTGAGTTGACTTTTATTTTGAAGTACACCTAACGGGAAGGTAGCCGCTCACAAAGCCCCTTCACTATCAGCATGTCTTCTGTTTTCACGAGTTCAATGCGGTGAAATAAGAGGACAGAAACCTTGTCATTTACAATACTTGTAACCCTAAGCTTACACCAACCGCTTCATGAACATTATTGGCATTCATTTTCGGTTACATTATTGTTTTAGGCATCAAATTGTGCCGGAAGAGCTATCTACTAGGCTAAGTGTCACTCAGTGCGTTTACATGCAGACTCATAATCGGGTAAATAAAGGAATAAGACTTCAACAGGACTTTTAAACTGCATGTAAACACCTTTATCCGATCTACTTCGTACACAAATTGGCACATTAGCGGACAAGCGAAGTCGGAAAAGTACACCTAGATAACTCGTTCATAGTCGGCATTCTCTCTGCATGTATACAGAGATCGGATAACGCATATCGGAGTTCTCCTTCTGCGCTTGCTCGTGAATCCCTGTGGAGGATTTCACAAGGAAGTGGAAGGAGACAATGTAATAAATAGTAGTGTTGTTGCATAGATAGTATATAAAAATATAAATAAATATTTATATATAATAATTTATATATGTAAATATAAAAATATAAAAGTTGTTGCCGGAAGGGAACCGGACGTGGCTCTTAACCACTTGTTGAAAGGGCTACAGCGTCACCTAGCATAGTGGAGACTAGGGATGGGCATAATTAATCGATTGCTCGATCATTGCTCGTTAAGAATATTGTCGATCACGTTAAATTGTTATCGATCATATAGCCGTTGTGTTGCGAAGTGTGAGTCCCGCAGCACAGCAATGAGTTTCACTATGTGGCAGCACCAGACTGTATGGGCAGCAATTAAACATCCTACCAGCAGGGGGAGATACTTAACTAGTAGTAGGAGACAACAGAACAGGCTCAGGCAGCAGCCTGCGAGCTGCCGTAGATGGCAAAACTTAAACAGCAAGAAGTTAAGGCGAAGTTTGGCATCGGACAGCTTTAGATCTGAAAATAACTAAGTTCATTAAGCATTGTGAAACCTTGTACAACACTTAAAGAAACCGAATTATGTACCACTTGTACATTGAAGCCTAAAGCCGACCCTGTTTAACGTTAGCGCCGCTAGCATTAGCGGCTAACTTTAGCGTCTATGCTTTCCTACTTCGCCTTCATCAGGGAACTAATTTGCACATTTTGTTTATTAGTTGAAGTAACGTTAGGTCCTTTACCACTCAGAGAAACGTGCCGTGCCCTTATGCAGTCTTTGGCAGCATCTTAGGAGGCGCATATGTGTTAAAACTTTAAAAGGTATCGTAGCATTGGCTCCTTGTTGGCTCATAGCCTCGGGCTTTAACCAGCGCCGCATTTTATTATTATTTTATTTAAAAAAGTTGCCTTGTCTTAATAGATTTGTTTGCCTAGAAGATCTTGGAATAAAGATGTAATTGAGTAAAAACCTCTTGTATACAGTCTATGGTAAAAACGCTGTATTTTGGATGTTCTGTTGGCATTTTTTAATATGTAAAAAAAGATAACGATTAATCGATAATTGCTCGTTAATTTTCCCGATGATCGATCAATTGAATTTCTTAAAATGCCCATCCCTAGTGGAGACAGCCATGCATCGGACATTTATCCGATTCCTGAAAGGCCACGTATACTCAGACAAGTGACGCGGTCCGTTCGAGTGTCTAGTTCGGTATATGTCTTAATCCAATCTAGTTGTGCCATGGAAACACACTGACTGCTGACTATTGGCTTGGCATGCGTACTACACTGATTTCGGCCTGTTTTCTCCGAAAACATGTGCACGAGTGAAGTTCTCAAATCAATTGCGTCTGCACGTGTTAACTTTTGAAACCAGAAACGGGAAAACTGTCACGTTTTCACCGTGTAAAGGGCACCTCATGCATTCTTAACACCAACGATCCTGACATTAACAATAGGCTAAACAACAAACTTCACTATGCTTGGCATGGTGGGCCGCCATGCTGGAATACACTGGGTGACTACATTACTGATTTTCTGAATGAATTTGGATCCATTTGAGACTGTCGGTTGTACAAAACAAGCTACTTTGAAGATGTCACATTGGCCTAAGAGAAATTGTGATGGATATTTTTTCACAATTTCCTGATAGATAGAAACTGTTCAGAACTGTGCATATGCATTAATAGCACAAGTGTGTTTGATAAAGCCAACCCAAAAAAAGTTACACAATTACATTTATTAGCCATGTGTCTGAGCACAGATGTGTCTTTTGGACCTGTGTTCATACATCTTGGCCAAGTGTTGGTAGGATATGTATTAAAGCTCCCATATTATGCACTTTTCTGTCAATTTTATATGGTCTAAGTTAGAGATGGGCATTTTAAGAAATTCAATTGATCGATCATCGGGAAAATTAACGAGCAATTATCGAGCAATCGTTATCTTTTTTTACATATTAAAAAATGCCAACAGAACATCCAAAATACAGCGTTTTTACCATAGACTGTATTCAAGAGGTTTTTACTCAATTACATCTTTATTCCAAGATCTTCTAGGCAAACAACAATCGATTAAGACAAGGCAACTTTTTAAAATAAAATAATAATAAAATGCGGCGCTGGTGAAAGCCCGAGGCTATGAGCCAATAAGGAGCCAATGCTACGATATCTTTAAAGTTTAAACACATATGCGCCTCCTAAGATGCTGCCAAAGACTGCATAAGGGCACGGCACGTTTCTCTGAGTGGTAAAGGACCTAACCTTACTTCATCTAATAGACAAAATGTGCAAATTATTTCCCTGATGAAGGCGAAGTAGGAAAGCATAGACGCTAAAGTTAGCTGCTAATGCTAGCAGCGCTAACGTGACACGTTTAACAGGGTCGGATGAAGGCTTCAATGTACAAGTGGTACATAATTCGGTTTGTTTAAGTGTTGTACTTATACAAGGTTTCACAATGCTTAATGAACTTAGTTATTTTCGGTTCTAAAGCTGTCCGGTCCGATGCCAAACTTCTCCTTAACTTCTTCCTGTTTATGTTTTGAGATCTACGGCAGCTTGCAGGCTGCTGCCTGGGCCTGTTCTGTTGTCTCCTACTACTAGTTAAGTATCTCCCCCTGCTGGTAGGATGTTTAATTGCTGCCCATACAGTCTTTGGTGCTGCCTGCCACATAGTGAAACTAATTGCTGTGCTGCCGGACTCACACTGCGCAACACAACGGCTATATGATCGATAACAATTTCACGTGATCGACAATATTCTTAACGAGCAATGATCGATTAATCGATTAATTATGCCCATCCCTAGTCTAAGTAGTCCCTAATAGGGGAGAACGGGGTAAGTAGGCACACTTTTTACTCTAGTGAGAATTGCTCATCACCTAAACATCTTTCAATAGTCATTCCTACATTAAATTGAAGCTTAAGGTGTTGGGTTGAAATGTGTACCCCTCACTTTTTTTATCTTATTGTAATAAAGAAGAAATTAATCGTCAAAGACACCCTTATACATTGTGACAACCAACCCCATCAAGGGGTCGGTTGTCACACACTATGGGGTTGTTTGTCACAATGTTATCTTAATGGGAATAATCTTAAAAAGAAGACAAGAAAGCAGAACAAAATTTGAACGTGTAATTGCATTGTCAAGTTGACAAATAGGCCTAGATAACTTACTGTAGCCTTGGCAGCTGGTCTAGTTTGGGATGCACTGGGTTGTTTTGATTTTGTTGCCCTTTTTTCTTTTGCATGCTAGCTGCCTTTTCCTGCTCTATTATCTCCTTCTCTGGGGTGTCAGTGAGGACACAGCTTGACAATTTATTTCGTTATCGTGTTCCTTTTCTGGCTGCAGCCTTTGGATAACATGTGACAACCAACCCCCCAAAAAATGTGACGACCAACCCCAACTTGAATTTCTTGCTAGCATCAAGGCCAACAACCATCTGACAACTAATTAGCTTGCTAACCACAATCCAAACTATAGTTTACCCATCACACTTTTTATGAGTAACAAGTGTTTTGTTATAAACCCATTGTGTAAAAGCCTAGAAGAAAAATACTGAGGTGCTAAATATTTTCAATTTGACATGAAAAACACAAACAGTCCTCTCACCACAAATTCAGCAGTCTAACTCCAAGGAAGACTATGTAGGTGACCTCTGACCCCAATTGTGGATATTTACATACCAAAATTTCACAGACAGCGCCTTCTGGTTCCGAGATATAACGATTGTGACAACCAACCCCGTTCTCCCCTACTTATTTTTTTAGATGTTTGCGGAAATACCCGTTCAGATCATTTATTGTAGCAAGCCTCTATACCCAGATTTTCCTCTGGTCTCAGGATGACCTATATTGGTGTCTGCAGCCTGCGATCTGGCTGGGCCCTCCCACCGTGCAGGGCCCTCCCACTGTCACAAATATCATTAAAACAGCATGAAGACGCACCCCGATCGCAAATACACAGACATTACACATTAACAGCAATTCAGCAACATACTAAACACAATAACAACAGCAGTGTGTGCTAAGCTGCAAAAATAAAGGCAGACATCAGCCTACCTGAAAGTGAAAGTGTGCCGGCTGACGGAGGACAACACTGGTGCTTCGCTGTACTATATTGGAATTCCACACGGACACTGCCGTCAACTTTGGGTTCATATTATCCTCAGGAACAGCACACAGCTGGGTGAGTGTCACTATGCTAACCGGCGCTACCTTGGCTAAAGTACAACCAACAGCTAAACAGATGCAAAATACACATATTTGCAGAATGTATTGGAAGCCCAATGTCCTTACTCCACACGCCCACCTCGTCTTGCAGACCACCGGGCAATCTCAACGCTGATTGGCTATCGCGGCGCGGCGACGCCAAAAAGATAAATAATTTCATCTTCTGCGTTCGCCGCACATGTTGGCCGCGCCGCAAATGGCAGCGCCTTCGATTCACACGCTTCGATGAGGCGCGTCCGCGCAAGCGCCGGCCGCTGGACGCCGATTCTTGGGTGGACTCGCGGCCACACGCTAGTACATTGACTTTGTATGTAATCTCGCCGCGCGGCCAGTGCGGTGTGTTCCCGGCTTTAGAGGGAAAAACAATATGGCTGTCGCTCGAAATATTTTCCAGAGGATCTGGGCGCCATGGACCAATAAGAAATGGGGGGGGGGGGGTTATCATAGACTATTGCACGGTGGAAGTTTCTATGACGACATAGCGAGAAAAATTCTGAACGGAGTGCATTGGGGAGGTTTTCAGAAAGGGGGAGTGGGAGAAAAGGAGAGAGTTTTTTTCAAAATACCTTGGCAGTTTCTAGGCACACCGTGGACCCATATTTATGTTAAAAAACATTGAAAAAGTGCATTTTGCATAATATGGGACCTTTAAGCTACAGGTCTACGACATATGCAGGAAGCAACACCTGAGATTTTTCTCAGAGCAGAGTGAACCCTTTAACCCTATGTGATCTCCAACATCAACTGGACTGACACGTCCACCCTCGGGTGTCTCACTCCTCTAAACATGAACAACATGCAATTAGATGTGAAACAACTTTCCACACCAGCAACTGCAGCTCCACAGGAAATTCCCCTTCATTTATTAACTGTGTTATTTTCTATATGAAGTGCCTGCCAGCGCATATGAAATAAGCAAGCAGAGAGTATGTGGTTGTGGTGGGTATTTCAATGGATCACTGTGAACTTGCCAGGTTGTGATTGGGCAGTTTTTTTTTTGAAGAGAGTGTGTTTGTGTGTCTCTACCCTGAGTCAATATTAAGAGAGCATTGCAGCTCATTTTCTTCCCCAGATTCTCAAACTCAGTCAGCTGAAAAAGGTCGGGCTTGCTTCAATGTGCTGTAGATTACGATAGCAGCAAGTCATGGCTGTAGTCTTTTTCTATTATTACACCATGACTGTGCATTTGCCAGATAATGCTTGATTCACTAAATATTTATTGCTATTGTGCCTTAACAGTAACTGAAGTTACTCATGAAACTTTAAAATTGAAATGTTATCTTGCAAAAACATTTTAAAACAGTTTTTACAATACATTCAATATTTACTGTAGTCAATTTATTATAATAGTTGGAGTCTCCTCTTCGGCAGAGAAGGGAGTCATTTTAAATGGTTGTTGCCGTTGGCAAGAATGGCCTTCTTATTGGTCATTATTACAGTGAAGCTGAAGGAGCCTCCTACTAAAGGAGTTGGAGGCTACAAAGTAGTGCTGTCTATTATATTCAGCAGCCTCACCAACATCCTTCTCACCACAACCAACTGTAGGGGCTCCATTCAGTCCCCAGCACAGAGCAAGCCTTCTTTAGAGTCACTGTTCGGATGCTGCTGCCCCAACAGATGGCTACAAAGAAAATTACACTTCTACAACAGACGAAGATACAAGATATGTCACATGTTGTGGAACACATTGAGGGATGTAAGCTTCCTCATGAATTAGGTTGCATTCACACCGAATTAGACGGTGGGGCAAAAGCTCAGGTTTTCTCATTCATTTGAATGAACCCCATATGTACCACCGTAGCGTCACATTGAAAAAAATCGCAGCCAGCTGTGTTTTGTAAGAAGAAACCTGCTCAACTCTTAGAGAAATGCAGCCCTACGTCACACGGCGTGTAAGCGTTTACCAGTGAGTGACCAGACGACACCAGGTGTATAAGGGTCTACTGTAATGTTAGTTATGTGAAACTCTCACAGCCACACAATAATGGTAAGAAACGCCAAATCTTATACCCCTTTCCCACTGGCCAAAAAATCCACCTACACCCGCGTTCATCCGGCTATTTTGGCCGATGGGAAGGTTTGCACTGTGCTCTGCTCGGCTTTTCGATGGGAAAACAAGTCCCGGATCAACATGCTGATTTCTGACGTATCACGCCATGTGACTACTAACAATAGCCTTTATTTATTAAAATTGCTCCACCAGACAGATCTTAGTTTATGGTTTTAATTTCGATTCAGGTCGTGTTGAAGCATGTGAGACCCAGCTGAGCTGAGGCGCTGAATGTGTTTAAAGACTATAAAGTTATAATAGTTCTATCCTGACGTCTGCAAGAGACTGGCAGTTGTTGGTGGATCTTGAAAAACAGCTGAAGTTCCCCAGCCATATTGCAGTTACCACCCTGCGACCTGACATTGTCCTCGTGTCTGTGTCCACCAAACAAGCAGTGCTACTGGAGCTGACAGTCCCGTGGGAAGATCGCTTGGAAGAAGCCTTTGAGAGGAAGCTCTCCAAGTATGCAGGACTGGTCAGCGACTGCCAGCTGGCTGGTTGGAGAGCAAAGTGTTTCCCTGTGGAGGTTGGTTGCAGAGGATTTGCAGCCCGTTCCTTGGCCAGAGCCTACAGTAGTTTAGGCATCAATGGAGAGAGGAGAAGGAGAGCCATCCGCAGTACCACTGAAGCGGCAGAAAGAGCCTCAAGGTGGCTGTGGCTCAAAAGAGGAGATCCATGGAGTCATGGTAGCTAGCTAGCCGTCTGGACACAAGCCGGGACTTGATCAACCCCGGCTGGGTCACCTGGAGGAGGGCGTCTGATAGTTGAAAGACCCGAAACGTCCAGTGAATCCAGGAACATCACTGAAGATGTGTCCAGACTAGGCATCAGTAGATGTATGTACACAGCGAATACCCTGAGAGATCAGTGACAGCCAGGAAAGACTGGATGACAACCATGAAGAGGGTGGTGACTACTGGAGAGTCAGTGACAGCCCGGAGAGACGGCAACCGGGGCAGAACGGGTCAGCAACCCAATCTGCATCCTCTGAGAGGAGGAACCCAACCAAGCTACGATGAACTTAATGGAAAAATACCCCCAGGGGTGCCCGAGAGGGGGGGAGGATGAGCACCCCAGTCGGACGGACACAACGGTTACAGACCCAGGCAACGGACAATCGACTTTGAGTAAGACGTGTACATGCGGCAAAGTCTGCAAGAACATCCATGGCTTGAAGATCCACCGAGCGAGGATGAAGTGCCCGTTGGGAGCAGAAACAACACAACGCACAGGTGTTACACCTGGTGAGACGCAGGAGGTGCCAGGCAAACTAATCCCTCGAGCATCAAGCCTGAAAGGAGGCGGATCAAATGGCCTGCAGCTAGCATGACCTCTCTCTGGAAGCAATTCGACGACGATGTCGACCAAATATTGGAGGCAACGGTGAAGGGACACGCCGACGGGAAGCTACAAGCTATGACAGCAGTCATTGTCAGCTTCGCAGCAGAAAGGTTTGGCGAGGAGGAGAAGAAAAGCTCTGGAACAACTTACGCAAAGAATCAAAGAGCTGTAAGGATCCACAACATCAGGCAGGAGATGAAAACGCTGAAGTCCCAGTACAAGGCGGCAGGACAAGAGGAACGCACTGGCCTGGCCCAGCTAATGTGCATCCTTCGGAATAAGATCAGAGTTCTCCGCCGTGCAGAGTGGCACCGGAGGCGGCGACGCGAGAGGGCACGCAAGCGTGCTGCTTTCATCGCTAACCCCTTCAAGTTCACGAAGGATTTGCTGGGGCAGAAGCGGAGTGGCAATCTGGTCTCCTCGCAGGAAATCATAGACCAACATCTGAAGCAGACGTACAGCGACCCCGCAAGAGAGCAGGAGCTGGGAGAGTCCAACATCCTCATAGACCCCCCTGAACCTGAAGAGCAGTTCGACATGTCGGAGCTGCAGCTAAAGGAAGTCAGGGAGGTTGTCCGCAGAGCAAGGGCGAGCTCTGCTCCAGGACCGAGTGGCACTTCATACAAAGTGTACAAGAACTGTCCCAAACTCCTGCTGCGTCTGTGGACAATCCTGAGAGTCTTCTGGAGAAGGGGAAGGATCCCTGAACAATGGAGAGTGGCCGAAGGGGTATGGATACCGAAGGAGGAAAACTCCACTCAGCTAGACCAGTTCCGCATCATCTCCCTGCTGTGTGTTGAGGCAAAGGTTTTCTTCAGTGCTGTTTCCAAGCGGCTGTGTACCTACCTGGCAAATAACTCCTACATCGATACATCTGTCCAGAAAGGTGGCATTTCAGGAATTTCAGGATGTATGGAACATACCGGTGTGGTCACACAGCTTATTCGGGAGGCCAGAGAGAACAAGGGTAACCTATCAGTGCTGTGGCTTGACCTGGCAAATGCATTCGGCTCCATTCCACACAAGCTTGTCCAGCTCACTCTGATGAAACATCATGTACCCAGCAGATGCAGAGATCTCATCGCTGATTATTACAGCAATTTCAGGATGAGGGTCTCTTCAGGAGCAATAACATCCAGTTGGCACAAGGTGGAGATCGGCATCATCACAGGGTGTACTATCTCTGTGACACTGTTCTCGCTAGCCATGAACATGCTCACAAAATCTGCTGAGCCGGAGTGCAGAGGGCCCCGCACGAACTCCGGACAACGGCAACCACCCATCAGGGCATTCATGGATGACCTCACAGTCACGACAGAATCAGTCCCAGGATGCCGTTGGATTCTGAAGGGACTTGAAAAGCTGGTGGCGTGGGCCCGGATGCGTTTTAAACCCGCCAAATCAAGATCTATGGTGCTGAGGAAAGGGAAGGTGGAAGACAAGTTCCGGTTCACCATCTCAGGCACAGCCATTCCATCGATCTCAGAGAAGCCGGTCAAGAGCTTAGGGAAGGTTTTCGACTGCTCTCTGAGAGACACAAAATCCATCCAGTCAACATGCACGGAGTTGGATGGCTGGCTGAAATCCGTGGACAAGTCGGGCCTACCGGGGAAGTTTAAAGCCTGGGTTTACCAGCACGGCATTCTTCCCAGGATCCTGTGGCCCCTCCTGGTCTACTCCATCCCCATCTCGACAGTTGAGACCTTAGAGAGGAAAGTCAGCAGCCACCTCCGGAGATGGCTAGGACTGCCAAAGTGCCTGAGCAGCATCGCTCTCTACGGTAACAGCAACAAACTGCAACTGCCCTTCAAATCCTTGGAGGAGGAATTTAAGGTCACCAGAGCCAGAGAAGTGGTTCAATACAGGGACTCAAGAGATCCGAAGGTGGCTAAGGCAGGGATCCAAGTGAGGACTGGCAGGAAATGGAGGGCTGAGGAAGCGGTGGAAGAGGCAGATGCAAGGCTCCGGCACAGGTGTCTGGTTGGAGTGGTCACACGAGGCCGAGCTGGGCTAGGATCGTTTCCATCTCCCCAGCTGAACGCCAAGGGGAAGGAGGGGCGACGTCTTGTCCAGGACGAGGTGAGGGCAGCAGTGGAGGATGCGAGAACCTGCAAGGTTGTGGGAATGAAGCAACAGGGTGCTTGGACAAGATGGGAGAATGCAGTGGAGAGGAAAGTGACCTGGGCAGAGCTTTGGAAAGCAGAGCCTCAACGCATCAAATTCCTCATCCAGGCAGTTTATGATGTGCTCCCAAGCCCGTCAAATCTGCACACATGGGGCATAGCAGAGACACCGGCATGCCCACTGTGCTCCAAGCGAGGAACCCTGGAACACATCCTCAGTGGCTGCACAAGGGCACTTGGAGATGGTCGGTACAGGTGGAGGCATGATCAAGTCCTTAAGACTATCGCGGAAGCCATTACCGCAGGACTGGCATGGGCTAAACAGTTCCGCCCCTCCAATAAAACCATCGCCTTTGTCAGAGCTGGGGACAAGCCTTCCACGGCCAGTAGAACATCATCTGCAGGCATCCTGACGTCTGCAAGAGACTGGCAGTTGTTGGTGGATCTTGAAAAACAGCTGAAGTTCCCCAGCCATATTGCAGTTACCACCCTGCGACCTGACATTGTCCTCGTGTCTGTGTCCACCAAACAAGCAGTGCTACTGGAGCTGACAGTCCCGTGGGAAGATCGCTTGGAAGAAGCCTTTGAGAGGAAGCTCTCCAAGTATGCAGGACTGGTCAGCGACTGCCAGCTGGCTGGTTGGAGAGCAAGGTGTTTCCCTGTGGAGGTTGGTTGCAGAGGATTTGCAGCCCGTTCCTTGGCCAGAGCCTACAGTAGTTTAGGCATCAATGGAGAGAGGAGAAGGAGAGCCATCCGCAGTACCACTGAAGCGGCAGAAAGAGCCTCAAGGTGGCTGTGGCTCAAAAGAGGAGATCCATGGAGTCATGGTAGCTAGCTAGCCGTCTGGACACAAGCCGGGACTTGATCAACCCCGGCTGGGTCACCTGGAGGAGGGCGTCTGATAGTTGAAAGACCCGAAACGTCCAGTGAATCCAGGAACATCACTGAAGATGTGTCCAGACTAGGCATCAGTAGATGTATGTACACAGTCCATAGTTTGTTAACCTGATCGTCCGCACCGACCCGCAAAAATATGAAAAAAATTGCGCCGCAAACAACTGAAGGGAACAGTAGGTCCTGCGGGCATCCGCCATTATGCAGACCATACGGACAAGAAAAGAGAGAGAGAGAGAGAGAGAGAGAGAGAGAGAGAAAGAGAGAGAGAGAGAGTAGGCTAAAATACTTTTTTGTATATAGGCTATAGCCTATAGTTTGAGGTTTTAACTTTTATATCAGGTTTGTTACTGGGACAAGGACAGTAGTTCAATGACTTTCTTAAGCTGACTATCTAACACCGCAGTGCTCATAATGCCAGCTGTCATTAAAGGGAAGGAGTCAGACTCAGCTTAATATTAGTGCTGTCAAACGATTCAAATATTTAATTGTGATTAAAAGCAATAATGTCAGAGTTGACCCGCGATTATTGGCACATTTTTATCTATTCTAAATGTCTCTTGATTTATTTTTGTCCCATTGTTTTTTCACATTTTAATGCTCCTATCACACACATACTCTGCACCCTGTAATTCAGTGTATTTTTTCTAAAATATTATTATTTCCAGTTCAGTGCAAATAGCCCACAATGTAGATGCAAGTTTGTTTGTGGTGTTGTAGTGTTTCTAACGTTACTAGTTCGTTAATTAGACCGTTAATTTCGCGATAAAAAAATGTAGGGGAGACCGGGGATAGTAGGCACACTTTTTACTCTAGTGAGAATTGCTCATCACCTATACTTCTTTCAATAGTCATTACTACATTAAATTGAAGCTTAAGGTGTTGGCTTGAAATGTGTACCCCTCACTTGTTCTAACTTATTGTAATAAAGAAGAAATTAATCATCAAAGACACCCTTACACATTGTGACAACCATCCCCATCAATGGATCGGTTGTCACACACTACGGTTTGTCACAATGTTATTTTAATGGGAATAATCTTAAAAAGAAGGCAAGAAAGCAGAACTCAATTTGAAAGTTTAATTGCATTGTCAAGTTGACAAATAGGCCTACATAACTTACTGTAGCCTTGGCAGCTGGTCTAGTTTGGTATGCACTGGGTTGTTTTGATTTTGTTGCCCTTTTTTCTTTTGCATGCTAGCTGTCTTTTCCTGCTCTATTCTTTCCTACTCTGGGGTATCAGTGAGGATACAGCTTGACAATTTATTTGGTTATTGGGTTCCTTTTCTGCCTTTGACATGTGACAACCAACCCCTCCAAAAATGTGATGACCAACCCCAACTTGAATTTCTTGCTAGCATCAAGGCCAACAACCACCTGACAACTAATTAGCTTGCTAACCACAATCTAAACTATAGTTTACCCTTCACACTTTTTTAGGGTAACAAGTATTTTGTTATAAACCCATTGTGTAGAAGAAAAATACTGAGGAGCTAAATATTTTCAATTTGACATGAAAAACACAAGATATAACGATTGTGACAACCAACCCGTGTAACATATAACCCCGTTCTCCCCACGCAGTTAAAATGGGTTTGCGTTAACGCCGTTAAGAACGCGATTAACTGACAGCACTACTTAATATCATAACTTTAAAAGCACCAATTGACTTGCGAATTTCGTTCATTTATAATTTTGGCTGTCAAACGATTAACATTTTTAATCAGATTAATCACAGGATTCTGAGGATTAATCACAATTAATCACGATTAATTCTACCATTCGAAAAAGGCCCGAAAAATTACCATTTTCTCTGTATATTGTTGTATGAATGGAAAAATAAACGACAAAAAGTGAATGTATACATTTAAATGTAGTTTTTTTTATTAATTGAAAATCCAAATTATGGTGTAAATACTGCAAATAAATTATAATCAACTAAAACATATGCTACCACACCATACTTCAATTTGGCTGTCTCTATTCCTATGTCTTTGAGCAAATATAGGATAGGCTATAGAATGGCATTTATTTGGTGAATCCATGGTTTTGCATCCCTGAATACAACCTGATAGCAGTTTGCGTGTGTGTGTGTGTTAGGGCTGTGCGATATGACGAGATATATCGTCTGACGAAATATAAACGTCTATCGTTTCATTTTATGCAATAACGTTTATTTTGTTGAGTCACAAATCACACTCTTTACGACACAAACTATTGATATAGCTCGCAGATAAGTTACTGTTAATTCCAGCTGAACATTTCCTACAGCTATGCTTCACATTAAAAGCATTTAACTTGAGAAACTTGAGTTGACTTTTATTTTGAAGCGCACACAGTGGCGGACTCAGACAGTTTGAAGGGCAGGAGCGAAAAAATAAAAATGGCATATTCTGGACAACATTTCTAACTCGATGGTGTTTTGTTCCCCCAGCGAAGCCTGAAAGGCAGCCCTGCCTGGAAGGCCCCGTTCGGGGCACTTGTTACATCTCCATGTAGCACTTACTTGTGGCACTTCGTAGTTTGGTTTATTTGCAGCTATAGTACTGACGTGAATCTTGTTGTTCTGAGTTTGTACCTTCTTTGTTGAATGCACTTAATGGAAGTTGCTTTGGATAAAGGCGTCAGCTAAATAGAATGTAATGTAACAAAACACCAAACACTGCGTTTGAAGATGTTAAAAAAAACGGTTGGGCTCATATAATTAAAAGGTGGGTCTGGGGGTTCCCCCCCAGAAAAAAATTTGCTTCAAAGACACTTTCCCCTAATTCTAGCGACTTTATAAACACTAAAATTAGTTGTTCACATCATTGCACTTTCACATTTTAGCATAAGAAGGGAGGATGCCTTGCTGCTTTCATCTTTACTAAAATTTAAGTAAATTAGACTGGAGAAAAATCAATGTGCCGCTACCATACAGTCTTTGACCGCTGACAGCCAGCTACGGAAATATTGAAGGGAGTTTTCCTTCATGTTGAGGTGATGGCTGACTATTATCGTCTCTCTTGCATGACATAACCTACACTTGAATGAGGACCGGATCTTGACACTCAAAAAATGTATATACATATTAAACGGATTATGCAAACTGAAAATATTAAGTTTTTCTAACTTGGCATCTAATTGCGCTTTTCCACTATGGGTACCGACATACTCTTAATCCGGTTTTTGCTTTGTGATCCAGTGGAGATTTAAATACCACTCGATGTAGCTGTTTGTCATAGCGACGCCACATGAAAGCAACGCCTCTTTTGCATTCCCCCTTCGTCGGCTACACCTCATTAGTGTAACACAACTTGTCTTTTCAGTTTGCCATATTCTTTCTCCAGAAGGCACATCATCATCATTTAGGCCTATTGTATGGTGGGGCAACCTAGGGCACTCAATAATTTTTGTTCACGTGTAAAGGGCAGCAAATAAGGCACTTTCTCTCATTTTCACCACCATAGAGGGCGCTTTAGCATCACTTTTTCAACCATGGGGGCACCAGACGGGCAGAAGGGCACTATAAGGGCACTCATTAAGGCACGTCATCAAATTTTCTTGTTCGATAGGCCACATCATCATAATTTATTGTATGAAGGGGCACCCTAGAGGGCACCCAATCATGTTTTGCACTTGAAAAGGGCAGTCAATAAGGCATTTCCTCTTATCTTGAGGGCACTTTAGCGCGCTTTTTCAACCACGAGCCACGAGGGGGGGTGGTTATATCGCCCAACCCTAGTGTGTGTGTGTGTGTGTTTGTGTTTGCACGCGCGACCACGTTCTATGGGACTGTTCATTTGTAACGCGCGCAGCTACTGATCCTGGGTCAGCCACAACGTTAGAGGGACTGTAGTAGAGAGCGGGTGGGATGCACGGGGCTGACCATTCTGGACATGCGTTAATTGCGTAAAAAAAATGAATGCGTTAATTCCAGAAATGAATCACCCTGTGTTAACGCGTTGATTTTGACAGCCCTATTTATAATATGAAAAAGTTTTTAAAATATCATTTCCATGGGGGTACTCCGGTGGCGTAGTGGGACTCAGTCCTTGTCACAGTGGTCGCCGGTTCAAATCCGACCTGTGGACCTTTACTGCATGTCACCCCCCCTCTCTGTCTCCCATTTCAACTCTGTTTCTCTCCATACTGTCAAATAAAGCTTGAAAATGCCCAAAAATTATCTTAAAAAAAAAATCCATGGGGCTGTTCAGTCAGACGTGCCGGCAAGTCCCGTGTTCACCACCAGCGATCATACTGTGCAAGTACAAAGGACAGTAGCCTATATCTGCATGTTTCACATCAGCTTCTCATACAACAATGCCTACCACATCTCTTTCCTTTATAATACATTCAGAATGACACATTGATTTAATTGGATGGAGTCACAGTACACACCTCACCAAGGCATTGAGTCTCTGACACCCGAGGAAACAAATATATATATTAATAAATATGATAGAGGGTCGGCTGCTATTGTCATTCTAAAATAAATTCAGTAGCTTAATGATCACTGTAAAAAGCAAAACTATAAAATAAAGCTCTCGCTTCTCTATCTCTCCCTCTCTCTCTGTTCACCTCACTGCACAGCTGTAGATCTCAGCGGGGTTTCTGCCAGCAGGGATCTGCTAGCAGCTACACTCAACAAAAATATAAACGCAACACTTTTGTTTTTGCTCCCATTTTTCATGAGATGGACTTAAAGATCTAAAATTCATTCCAGATACACAATTGTACCATTTCTCTCAAACATTGTTCACAAATCTGTCTAAATGTGTGATAGTGAGCACTTCTGCTTTGCTGAGATAATCCATCCCACCTCACAGGTGTGCCACATCAAGATGCTGATCTGACATCATGATTAGTGCACAGGTGTACCTTAGACTGTCCACAATAAAAGGCCACCCTGAAATGTGCAGTTTTGTCTCACAGCAAAATGCCACAAGCATTGAGGGAGCGTGCAATTGGCATGCTGACAGCAGGAATGTCAAGCAGATCTGTTGCTCGTGCATTGAATGTTCATTTCTCCACCATAAGCCGTCTCCAGCAACTTCGCACAGCCATTGAAGAGGAGTGGACTAACATTCCACAGGCCACAATTGACAATCTGATAAACTCTATGCGAAGAAGATGTTTTGCACTGCATGAGGCAAATGGTGGTCACACCAGATACTGACTGGTTCTGAGTCCCCAGACCCCCAATAAAGCAAAAAAATGCACATTTCAGAGTGGCCTTTTATTGTGGACAGTCTAAGGCACACCTGTGCACTAATCATGATGTCAGATCAGCATCTTGATGTGGCACACCTGTGAGGTGGGATGGATTATCTCAGCAAAGCAGAAGTGCTCACTATCACACATTTAGACAGATTTGTGAACAATGTTTGAGAGAAATGGTACAATTGTGTATCTGGAATGAATTTTAGATCTTTAAGTCCATCTCATGAAAAATGGGAGCAAAAACAAAAGTGTTGCGTTTATATTTTTGTTGAGTGTATTTTAAGCAGCGTTGACCCTGGTTCAAAAACCCATCTCGACTCGCTAATTTTGGTGGAAAAAAGGGTATTACAGTGTGCTATGTCCTTTCCTGTAGACACCGTCTGTTTGTCTGTTGTCCAGGTCCAGTACATCAACTTCTGTGTTGATGACACCATCCTCACCAGGACAGTGAAATGTTTTCCAAATAATAAGCCGATGATCACTACAGACCTGAAGGATCCGTTGAATCAAAGGAAAAGAGCCTTTGGGGATGGGGACAGGGAATTACGGAAGAGGGGGGAGCAAAGACAGGAAAAGGCTGGAGAGCTCCAGCATAACAAAATGGGATGTGTGGTCAGCAATGAAAAAGCTTCAAGGTGAAGCAGACGGGGCTGATGGAAGTCGTGACAGAGCCAATGAGCTGAACATACAGTGCTGTGTGAAAGTTTGTGAACCCCTTGAGCCTTTTGGAATTTTATTTATTTTAACCATTATTAATAAATTTTTTATCAATACCAGTATTTTTTATATGAAGTAACAGATGTTTGTTTATCAATTCAACATTTTTTTTTTCCAGAAATCAGTTGTTAAAACAGATAAAACAAATTATTTGACAAATGTTGTATCTGCAAAAGTTTGTGAACACAATCTGATGGGCCGAATTGAGTGATGAAATGGACCAATGTAGTGAGAGATCTTTAGGGAAGAAATTTGGCGGCACTAGATAAAACAGAGATCAAACCAGGTCAGTTTAGGCTCACCAAAGTGAACCCATACAGGTCAGACATGCTAAAAGGGGAAACAATCTCAGAGGATCTCAGGAATAGAGTTGTGATGCGGCACATTTGTCTGGGGACAGCTATAAATTAATTAAATAAAAGTTTGAGCTCCATCGGTCCACCATGAGGCAAATCATCTACAAATGGAGAGCTTTAAGAGTGACTGAACATCTGCCTAGAAGTAGACTTCCTTCAAAAATATCCATAAGCACCACAATAAAAGTTTTTTTTAAGTTAAAAGCCAACCCAAACATTACATCTAGTGATTTGCAGACCTCTCTTGTAGCATCTGGGACAGATGTGCATGGTTCCACAATAAGGAGAAAACTCAGTCAACATGGCTTTCATGGGAGGGTTGCTGAAGAAGCCTCTGCTCTGAAAAAAGAACAAAACTGCTTGTCACAACTTTGCCAGAGAGCACCTGGAGATACCTGAAGTCTTATTCTGTGGACAGATTTGTCCAAAATTGAACTGTTTGGTCACAACCAAAACCGCCATGTTTGGGCAAAAACTCAACTCTGCCTACCACCAGGAGAACCTTCTCCTAAGTGAAGAATGGTGGTGGCAAATGGTCTGCAAATCTCCAGATGTAATGTTTGGATTGGCTTTTACCTGAAAAATCCCTTTTCTTGTGGCACTTGAGGATATTGTTGAAGGAAGTCCACTTCTAGGCAGATGTTAAGTCATTCTTAAAGCTCTCCATTTGTAGATGATTTGCCTCACGGTGGACCGATGGAGCTCAAACTTTTTTTATATGAATTTATAGCTGTCCCCTGACAAATGTGCAACATCAAAACTCTATTCCTGAGATCCTCTGAGATTTTTTCCCCTTTGAGCATGTCTGACCTGTATGGGTTCAGTTTTGTGGGCCTAAACTGACCTGGTTTTATCTTTGTTTTATCTAGTGCCGCCCAATTTCTTCCCTAAAGATCTCTCATTACATTGGTCTATTTCATCACTCAATTTGGCCCACCTGATTGTGTTTACCTTGCTCGATTTAAGCAATGCAGCTCAGGGTTCACAAACTTTTGCACATACAACATTTGTCAAATAATTTGTTTTATCTGTTTTAACAATTGATTTCTGGAAAAGAAAAATGTTGAATTGATAAACAAACATCTGTTATTTCAAATAAAAAATACTGGTATTGATAAAAATTAATTAATAATGGTTAAAATAAATAAAATTTCAAAAGGCTCAAGGGGTTCACAAACTTTCACACATCACTGTATACATTCTGCACTGGACTGTCAGCTGCTTACTCCCCATCCACGCAGACCCCACACCCTCCTTCCTGTCCCCACAGCTGCTTTCCCTCTCGGACCTTCCCAGTCACTACGTTTCCATGCACAGTTAGGTGGAGCTACCGCCATAGAGGTCACAAGGACATTTCATTGGACTACTGTCCTTGTCCCAGTAAGAAACACGGGAGGGATTCCATTTATTGTCCAAAGTATGTCCAACTCCGCTGCGATGGTGGTTCCTAAATCTTTTTTCTACATACAATATAGTAGAAAGTATGAGATTCGGAACGCAACCCATGATGACGGGGCAAAAGATTTAAAGGCACTTTCACCAAACGTAGTGCGAGACCGAGGAATGTTATACATAATAAAACTGCTAGACCGAGTTAGGGCTGCTCGATTATGGCAAAAATGATAATCACGATTATTTTGATTGATATTGTAATCACGGTTATTAAAGACGATTATTCATTGTAGGGATGCACCAAAATTAAAATTCAGCCAATTCTTTCAACATTACATAAACAAAACTCACAATTGTGCTCCTCCCTACAACTAAAAAGCCACACAAAATAAATAATCAGTAAAACCTTCGAATCTAAGAGTAAAATTAATATTTTACTAGGGATGTGATTGTGAACCATTCATTGATTTGTACTTCGACTTATAAGAGGAGGTAGGCTATGAATCTTCAAAAAGATCGACTTATTGCCTTCTTTTTTTTTGCAGTGCACGTTGAGTTGCTGTAAAAAAAACTACACCACAGCTGACACCGTAATGTTCAGACTTCAGAATTTGCATCAGAGCGCTGATCATATAAATTAGACGCTTTATTTAAACGAAGTCCATGCTTAGGTGCTGGTTGTAACTTTTCGCCTGTCGACTGAAACTAACGGAGGGGGTGCGTCTCACTGTATATTTGCTCTTGTCGCGCAGATAGTTTGCCGACATGGCACAATATATTCAGGCTCGAGAAATGCAATCAGAAAGCGGAAGCCTTTCCCCTCAACAACGTTAAGGTGCAGGAATCCCCGACTATCATTTTACCTGTAAAGCCACAGAGCTTTTCTGCGCGGCGGCTCACACCGGCAAGTTCTCACAGTGAATGACACCGTTACCCACCGCCATCACAGTGTCTCACTCACACCATGTTTCACCGAGTGAAACGCTGCTTCAATCGCGCAAGGCTTTTGTGTTTCGGTGTAACATCCTGGACGAGCGTTTTAACTTTATGCTGAATAAACAATTGCACTGGAATCGCTGAAAGCCTTCGGGCGGGGCGGAGCGCAGGTGGAGACAGAAGGGTGCGCTGCATTTACTACATATGACCCGGCGTGCCGCACAATAACCGTTTTATTACGATTATCTTGTTTTCATGATCGAGGGAAGCCAAAATTGTAACCGAAATCGAAATTCAATTAATCGCCCAGCCCTAGACTGAGTGATACGAGCACTGTTTGTTCTAGGAGCAATAAGAGAACACAAATAGGGAGGCAGAAAATTGCCTTATAAAGAAACATATACCAGTGTGCCTGAATCGGCAGACTCCATTTTCGGGTAGTCGGACTGGTGTGTCCTGGCCTTAAATAGAGTGTTATATTTTGTTCAAACTCCCCTCCACTAGTTGGCAGACATCCCGTATCTAGACTTTAGCTCAGAAAAACGTCATGCTTCAATGCAAAATATTCGAGGAAATCCGGAAATCCCATCCAAAATAAAAAATCACATCCAAACTTTACTTTTTTTGTCATATCCTCCTAGTGATTTTTTCTGGTGTTATTGAAAACTTTTGTGGAGTTTGGAGACTATGACGTGAAAGCACGTATCACTCTGCAGTTACTGTGCTCAACGAGCAGCGGGTGCTGCCGCGAGCCCCTCCCGTCTAAAAGCACTCGCAGGCGGTCAGTCTCGGGGTAGCCCCTCGGAGCGAGTCCCAGCCTGCTGTCAGAGCAGAGAGGAGACACACCTCCGCGTCCAGGCTGCAAATGAATTGCGCTGTTGTTTGGTGCGAAATCGGAGATAGTGTGCCACAAAGCTTTTCTATGCTGAGGCGGTATTTCTGGATTTAGGAGTTATTTAGAGATATGGCAAGCAAAAAGTTGACGAGTAGGGAGTTAGTGTTCACTCTTTCTACGGCCCCGGTCACGGTGCGTCCATTTGCAGCAGTGGTGCAGCCATGCGATGCAGCATTATATATATAATAATAGTATCATATAATAATTATAATGAAGAATAGAAGAAAAAAGGAAAAAAAATGGTGGTGGTTAAAAAAAAAATCATAAAAAAACACCTACTGTTTACATGAGTTTTGTGGTGTAGTTCTAGTTGTAGTTTACACCTGTTGGCTTACAACAAAGTGGACATCATTACAAATTAGGGATGGGAATTGAGAACCGGTTCTTGTTCAGACCCGGTTCCGAGTCAACCAATTCCTTGGAATCGTTAACATGCCTGCTTAACGATGCCGCTTATCCGTTCCGCTCGTAGCAAATGCGTCATGACTTCAGACACGTGCTGCTTTGTTTTGGTTCAGAACGCAGCAAACATGACGTCGAGGCAGAAGCACTCTAAAGTGTGGTTGTATTACACATGAAAAGGCAACAATACGGTAAAGTTTCCATTTCATCAAATGACTCGTGCACAAGCAAGCCCGCAGACTGCGATCCTGACGGTTGAACGTTTAAACGTCCGCTGCCTTACTCGGCACCAGAATTGCCCATCACTTGGATTTGAACATACAATGTAGGCTATATGAATTAATGTGTGTGTAAGCCTAGGTGTGGGCAAGTGAAAGAGGGAGATACATAAAAAGGCGAGAGCAGCATACAAACAGGAAAAAAGGATTTCTTATTCGCTTCCAAAGGCCCGCTGTCGTTGGCGTGGTGAAGAATAAGCAAAGTGATACATTCTCTTAAAGCCTTTATGGCGTATTTATTCTCTTCTTGAATAGCCTACATGACTGTCTACTGTGCAGTCGTGACAGTTTGACCTGAGGCGTTAACATAGTGACATCATCACGTTGGCATTTCAGAGTAAGGGCGCAATCATATAATAACACTTAACATACATTAAAGATCTCGTATCCTTCCTGTGAGGGCAAACATGATAATTGTTCTGCATAAAAAGAGTTGGTATTATCTTTTCAAAAGACTTATTTGGGTTTTTTCTGTCAGTTGAATTTTGTTTTAAGTGCCAATGAGCACTGTTAATATTCCAAAAGGCACAAGCTCTTCCTTGACTGTTTTAAGTATGTGTTTTTAGTTTGTAGGGCACATAAGGGCATTTGGGCTTAAAAACCAAAAAAAAAATTGTCTGGACCAATTAATGTGAAAATTGACAATTTCCTAATCCTAAAGTAGCTTGAAAATCTTTCAATGCATACACTAGACACTTCTGATCAGATATTAAAGAGAGTTAATACAAACAAACTAATTTGTACATATTCTCTCACCCAATGAGAATCGATAAGAGAATCGATAAGGAATCGGATCGATAAGCAGAATCGGAACCGGAATCGGAATCGCTAAATTCTTATCAATTCCCATCCCTATTACAAATGGAAGGAGGGGGTGAATCTGATGAAATAAATTCAACTCTCTTTCAAAATATCGGGTATTTCATGGAAATTACATAATCCAACATGGCCGCCGCCGTATGACGTCATAATATGCTAATTAGATGGGTACATTTACTCCCTAGATAAACTTTAGATAATTCTCAATATTTGTCTCATTTACACTTTGTCTCTATCTCAAACCACTTTCAATCCAGAGCCTTCTGAAATTTAAGTGTCAAAATCTAGTATTTAAAAAAATAAAACCTGGCGTCTAAAGGGTTAAATGTCTAAACAACATCCTGTTATTCAGTACAAATATACCTGACGGAATGTTACTCGTCCTCTTTAATCAAATGTCTCTCTCTCTCAGTCCATAAACAAAATAAATACCGAACGGTCTTCAATTTCTCAGTCCATGGAAACAAAACAAAAGAAAAATACCGAGCGGTCTTCTTATTCAAAAACGGAATAAATCTTCAAGTGTCCTTGTATTGTATTTAGCAACAAGAAAAAAAGTAATAAAGTTAACTGAAGTGCTGGCCAGCAAAAATAGTATTATAGAGCTGTGTGTGTGGTGGTTGAGTTTTGCCTGCAATCCTCGGGGATATTCAGAAGATGGCGATGTCTCCTCATGAGCCACTGGAAAAGCAACTCCGTTCTTACGGTCTTCTTGTGGATGAACTTTGCCGACCGACTTCCGGCTTATTATCAAAAGCAAACTGAGTACTTTGTACGGTAAATATTACCCTTAGAATACTTTTGATAACACACACCGTAAAACAGCAGTCGTAAACAGGGCCGCTCTTAAGCTTTTGGGTGCGCTAAGCTTAAATTGTCAAAAAAAAATTGCCCTTGCAATATCTCTGCGACTGCTTTTTGGCACATTAGCTGTAGTGATGAGTTTTTGCAAAAGCATTTACTACCAGAAAGAAAAAAGTTGCAGAGTATCCTACTAACTGCCTTGCAAAGGAGAGACTGCGCTCCGTGGACGGAAAAACTGGTGATGGGTGAATTTGGAGGTGGGCTGTCGCCGTGCCCACCTAATCAGAAGCTAGTAATGGACATATTTTAATTGGCTGAAAAAATTAAAAATACATTTTCTTCACTTTTGATTGGGTGGGCAGGAATGTAATGATTATCATGAAATTGTTTAAGAATCAATTTTGGGGGGCCCCCGGATCATCTCTTTTTCCTTTGTAATATATAAAAAAAAAATGGGGCCACTTGGTGCCCTATGCACGGCTGCACGCTTATTTTTTTAGGTGGTAGCACTGGTGCTAGCAAGCAAAAAAAATCAGTAGCACAAAAATAAATTCAGTAGCACACAAAGTATGATCGAAAAGTTGCATAACCTTAACCCATGCATTTCGCTCTAATTACCTTTTAGCCTCATTTGAAATTCTCAATTAATGTCATATCCTAGTGTGTGCAGTAATAATTGTAGAACAATTAATAGAGGTGCACTGATTGCAATTTAGACAAAAGAATCTAACCTGCCAATTGCAATTTTTTGCTGATTCAGAATTATTTCTCCCCATAAAATTAATATCGATATATTTTTTGTATATACATATATACATATCATTATTATATTCATAATAATACAATGTTTTGGTAAATGTCCTTCTGTTAATTAAAACCTAACTTTAAAACATATAGCCTATTAAATAAATAAGTATACATATTGGTACAATTTAGGATAAGTTAAATAGGTTGTTGTGAATGTGTTGGGAGTAGTTCTTCAGTGGCTTATCAGTTATTTCAAACTTTGTTTAAATAGACTACTGTTGTTGACTGCTCTCTGCAGCTGAAGCAGTTGATTTTCAAGATAGCGCACTGCAGGGCTGTGAAGCGCGAACTTCCTGTTCTTACCGGCTTCAAAAAAGTCAACTCACGTTTGGCTAGTAACATGCTTTTAATGTGAAGGCCCACAGGAAATGTTCTGTTTGCACATGCGCTAACTTAACTGCGTGCCGTCTCCTCCTTCCGGTTATTACCGTTGGTGAAGTGTATTAGACGCTAGAATCGCCGCACAAGCACAGATCCCGAGCACACATCTTTCACCAGCCAAAGGGTGGACTCAATAACTTACTTGCCTAAGACTACATTTACCCGAATTTGGAGAGTGTTAATGTAGAACCCTCTAAGCAGTGTTGTGCAGCACTCCTCTGTGTCTCAAACAGACAGCATCTGCTCATTAGCACTCGTGCGAGTGGACTTGTATTCATCATCGCACATGATCAATTTCAGTAGCAAATGCGATCAAAACTGTCGCACTGTACAGCCCTGGCCCTACGCGCTCTGCGTACCCTGTGTTTAGGGAGCGGCGGCAATGGTCGTAAAGCTGCTGCAACATAAAGTGGTCGTAACACTTAAAGAGACACACACCAAAAACAGTGATATTACAAGAAAGCATTAGCTGACTGAAAATATAGCTGGGTTACACAAGCAAGTCACGGTTGATGGATCATAGCAGCGCTGCATAGCGAATGTACACTAACAGCTAAGCTAAGCTAACGTTAGCATTTAGCCGAGCTTTGCTTTTCCTTCCAAGATCGCGCTAATGTTGTGTTATAAAGTTAAGGTAAACACATAAGCTATTCTTCCTCCATCTCTCTCTCTATCCCTACTGAGCTTGGTACCGCTTTTAGTTGACCTCGCTGTCACGTAGTCTACAACATGTGTCTCACTGGTTGCGCTTTGAAAGGCCAGCAGCCAACTAGGTCAAAGTAAAAAATTAAGGTAAAATAACAATAACCAAAATAAAAGACATAAAGCCCAGACATCCACATATAAACAAAGATAGTAGTGCAGAGGTAGGATAGTTAATGGGGAGGAAAAACCAGGGTGTACATATGGGTTTTGAGCCTTGATCTAAAGGCAGAAATAGAGGGGGAATCGCATATGCCAGGTGGCAGTTGGTTCTACAAGGGCGGAGCAGCTTGTGCAAAGTAAACCTCTGAGAGTTTTGCCATTTGCATGGCTTTATACGCTGGTCACCATAAGGAAGTGATTGTCTACAGTAGCACAGAAGAGAGTGACATCTCCATTCCACTTTAACGACACCACTGATGAGAGTTCAGATGGCCATAAAGATGATGATGGTGACTTTGTCATTGTGAGCTTTGCAGGTAAAAACATTAGATCGGCGAGGCCTTGTTTAAGAAAATTGTCCTTCAATCTTTTTAAAATATTGACTTTATTTACTTTAAATAAACCTTAAATAAGCGATTGTCTTGCATTACAGTTTATGAGATATATATCAATGGCACAATTCACCCCATGGTATTCTCTCCAACCGCACAACTTACACCACACCGGGGGCAAGTTGTGCATCAAGACAACTTTTTTTCCGAAAGCTATATTTCTTCAACAGTTTATTCCAGATCCAAAGTTTTTATTGCCAGGGATGCACAACACCCTGCAATATATGTACATATTTGAGTTGGAGACTTTACTGTCAAGGCCTCACTTTAAAGTCAGTAAAAAATGGCACATCTCACCCCACTCTCCCCTACTGAATTGAGCCTCGAATACTAACTTAACAAACGAGTATTCGAATATTCGAATAATAATTTCCACTGTCTGTGGATGTCATTGAGGACCTTTACCACAGCGGACTCAGTGCTGTGGTGTTGCCGAAATCCTGACTGGAAGACATCAAAGCAGTTAAAAAGGTTAAAAAGGTTTTAAAGAAGCCTGTGGGCAGAATGTTAAGGCGACAGGAGAAGGAGTTGATTAGGATAACACATATATTGAAGTTGGTATTGATGCAGTGACAGCTTGACTATTTTTGGAATTTTGTCAGTAAAGACAGAGGCAAATTCATTGCAGGCTCTATCTAGTGGAGAGATGTTCAGGCACTACTGGCACAGGAGGGTTTGTTAGCCTGTCAACAGTAGCAAACAGGGCCATTGTTGATGTTTTTGGTGACACATATTGAATAAATGTTTCACTTGTGTTTTCAGTGAAATAATTGTTTTTGATTACCTTTGTTTGATTATTTGTGTGCACAGATATCATACTCTCAATAAATAAACAGGAATGGTCTGAGAGACCCACACAGTTACCGCTACTTTTGAAATGTCCAGGCCCTTGGAAATGATTAAGTCCAGGGTGTGACCTTTGTTATGTGTAAGCTGGTTCACATGTGGATAAAGTCCAACATTTTCAAGGACACTGCACAATTCTTTAGCACTTCTGTCCTCGGGTCTGTCAACATGTACAGTATATTAAAGTATCCAACAATTAATAAACAATCAAACTCAATACAGATTACAGATAGCAGCTCAGCAAGTTCATCAAAAACGCTTGCAAAATATTTAGGTGACCTGTTGATATTAATGATAATAGCTCTAGAAGCTGAATTTAACTGGAGAGCCACATATTCAGACGAAGCATAATTTCCATAGAATGTAAACAAAATTGAGTCAACTGAGCCTTATGAATATAGTCTTTATTCTAGAAATTTTGGCACACAGATTTGGACATTTTAAATTTCATCCTCTTAAAGAGCAACTTTTCTGCTCTTACGTTTGACATGTAGTCAATAGAAGGGTATTGATGCTGTACCATGCTCCACATTGATCTTGCTTTGCAAGCTAGCTGGGCATCATAAAAAGTTCAAGTGTAACAATTTAGTTCCTCAAAGTACACACAAACCAGTACTTAAACACACACATTGGCATACTCTGGTTTTCTCTGTGAGCAAGTTTTTTTTTCACCAGTCAGTGAACAGAGAGCATGTTGTAAGATACTAGCAATAGTTTCACTATGTCTCTCACTCAGATATCCAGGGGCCTCATTTATAACGGTGTGTGTAGAAACCATCCTAAAACATTGCGTCCGCACAAAGCCAAAAATGTGCTGCTCAAAAAAAGAATCGGATTTATAAAACTGTGCACAGTTGCACGCAATCTTCCCTTTATAAATACCCACCTGCGGTGAATTGTCCGCGGACGATCTCCTCCCCGTGTCCTCCCACTTCACCTCCCAGTTTCATCCCACAATCTACCATACTTGGTCAATGCTTGACAGCTCCTGAATATGGTGACGCTCTTAATAAGCAGGCATTTAGGAGAAAAGGGAGGCAACCGGCCGCAAAGAAAGCGACTGGGAAGGAAAAAAGCCCGTGACGTGCATGTGCTGCAGTTACTGGCACCGACTGGCACACAAACACACATATACGCGCGCGCACTTATCACATATCATGCTTGGCACAGTCAGTAGTCTTTGTAAAGCAGTTTCGCCCAACTGTGTACTGTATGAAATATCACGTATTAGCATACCTGTAGTAGCCTACTGTATGTAGGCCTATATAAAATGTGTTGTGAGAAGTGAAATAATGCATTGTAGTTTATTCCAGAGTTTATTGTAGTTTCCCTCACGTGAGCTCCACACATTTCCAACAACGTCATCTTGTAGTTAAAACTTCCAGGGTGAATTGCTATAGGAAAGAGATGCAGGTAATGATTTGCTAAATTCATAACATGATTTTTTCTAACAAAATACACAGTTTTAAATAAATTTGTTGGCTTTAACTTTGTTAAAAACTTCTTTGACACACCTCCTAAAATATAGATTTGCTCTCCCGCTGGCCACTCACGGACACACCTCCCGACGTATATTATTATAGAGTAGCGCTATAAGATTCAATTAGAATATATAACCAACACATAAAAAATAAATACCTACTAAATAAAGTAAATACCTACTTGATAAGTAAATCAACCAACATCATAACTGCATGCAATATACTACAATGGCCTATATACACTCATACACTGAGTGTCGCTGATTCCCCGAGTCGGGAAAATCTTGTGTGAGCTCTACGCATGGTCGAAAGTTGCCGTGGGAATACACACACTTCTCCGCAATTAATTTCTTTATAAATACCAACGTTTTGCCACCGCACATTTTACCGCCATTTCTGCCTGTCTACGCAAGGTTTTTGTGCGCAGCAAGCTTTATAAATGAGGCCCCTGGATGTCTTCAGCTATGTCAGGGGGTTCTCACTCTGGATCCAAACCAGGCCACTGACCTTCGGGTCCTAAGTGGACAAGGATGTTATTGTGCTGTAGGGAATCTAAGTGTACTTTTAATTTCCTTTTAAAGACGTGTGCAGTGCGTATGTATAACAGTGCAGCCAATCATGCACTTTGGACAATATACAGCTTTAAAGATTCCTTTCCTGACTTTATTTCACCCATTGTTTATGTTTTGGAACTTGCATGTTAAAAGTGTTGAGTTCATCAACAGTGTCAAATGTGGGCACAACACGATCAGGGCTCACAGTATGACGTGAAGTCTGTTAAGCTTTATTATCTCTGGGTAACACAAAATATAGGTGTGGGGTAAGATTTTTAGAGGGGACATTTTTGACAGCTTATCTAAACACACACCTTTGACCTATTATACTGTATGTCTCCCAAAAAATATTATATGTCTAACAAAACCAAGTGTGTTTTTAATTTGCCAGGTGCCACATACAAAAAAGCCCAATACTAGAAACACCTGGGATCACATCTCCTTTTTTATTTGCGATGTTTTGCGAGTTACATAGTCCTCAGGCAAATACCAACTTGAGAGAAATGAGGTTAACATGAAGCATTATCAGACTCACTCATAGGTAGACTAGCCTGTGTGTATAAGTAGAACTTTTTTTGTTGCTAAACTCATGTTTGATGCAGGCACTACTTGCTACGTGCTAGCGGTGAATGTGTTGTGAAATACAAAGCTGGATATACAAAGGTTGGGAGCGGATGGTTAAGTGGAGCAGTTTACAGAACTAATTCTGCAATTCTAAACTGTTTTAAGATGTGATTCATGCAACAGCAGGAAATACAAATAACATTGAAATGTATTTTTCTAAAAACTCATTGAATATCTGTTTATTTGGTCCTCAGCTCGCTCTGTGTCTCAATACGTGCCAACCTCTGGCTCATGCAGGAACAGGTGTTTTGAGCTGGTTGAGTTGGAGCCACCAAACTGTCGCTGCGACAACCTGTGTAAGACCTACAATGGCTGCTGCTCGGACTTCGATCAGCTGTGCCTCAGGACAGGTACTTGGCCACATTCCCAACTTATCTTCTGACATTATAATTTTTTAAATACTTTATTTATTCATTTAGAGAACAAAGACACACAAGAAAGACTGAAAAAAGGAACACAAAAACAAAAGACAAAATAAAATAAACAACTTATATTTTCTCTACAAGTTTCTAAGGACTTCCAATTACATTGTTTAAACTAAAGGCAAATGTTAAACAGAAAATATAAAGTCAATGAGGTGTCATGTAGGTCCCTTCAGTACTGTCAAGGAAAGGCTGCCATATATTTTTAAACTTTCCGCTTTCTCTGAAATCTCATATTAGAACATTATGAGCCAGATGTCAAAACAGGGGGCTCTCAGCCCTATCTCTTTGTTCCAAATCTTTAAAAAATGGGATGGTTGCAATGTGGATCTATTTCTCAGCTGAGTAAATGAAGAGAATACATTTTCATTATACAACTTAATAGTGACAAGACCTCTACTTTTCCAGATTGAGAAAATAGTATCCATTTGTGAAGGGGGAAATGTATAGTTGTGGCAAATGGGGGCGAGCATGGAGGCAATTCAATAAAGAAATCCACAATGACTACATTAACTACAAAACTAATATCTTTAAATGATACAAGAGGTTTTCGCTTTGCATGGAGTAGCGCTGGATGAGAAGTCTCTCGCTTTTTCTGTTTTATGGGTACCCATGATCGGTCGTATCTTTAAACTCATCAGGATATGCGTCCTGCCATTAGGTAAGGGCACAGGCATTGGCTGCCCAGTAATATTGCTGGGAGATGGGTAGGGCCAGGCCTCCTTAACTCTTTAGGTTTGCAAACATGTTTTTACCCTACGTACTTTATATGTTCAGTAAATTATAACATGTTTAGGTTAATTTTCCAGCTGGAAGTTGAATCTCCGCCCCAGTCTCAAGTCTTTTGCAGACTCTAACAGTTTTTTTTGCCCTTTATTTGGCTCCATCCATCTTCCCATCAATTCTGACCAGTTTCCCTGTCCCTGCTGAAGAAAAGCGTCCCCACAGCATGATGCTGCCACCACCATGTTTCACGGTGGGAATGGTGTGTTCAGGGTGATGTGCACTGTTAGTTTCCGCCATTTGCATTCAGACCAAAAACTTCAAGTTTGGTCTCATCTCACTATGCTGTGTCCCCCACATGGCTTGTGGCATGGGTTGGAGGAAGGTGCTCTGGTCAGATGCGACCAAACTTGAAGTTTTTGCCTGAATTTAAAACGCTTCCTGTGTTGGAAATTAACACTGGACACCACCCTGAACACACCATCCCCACCGTGAAACATGGTGGTTCCAGCATCATGCTGTGGTGATGCTTTTATTCAGCAGGGACAGGAAAGCTGGTCAGAGTTGATGGGAAGATGAATGTAACCAAATACAGGGAAAAAAAACCTGGTAAAAGAGTCTGCAACAGACTTCAGGCCGGGGCAGAGGTTCACCTTCCAGCAGGACAACTACCCTACACATACAGTCAGATCTACAATGGAATGGTTTAGATCAAAGCATAGTCATGTGTGCGAATGGCCCAGTCAAAGTCCAGACTTAAATCCAATTCAGAATATGTGGAAATACTTGAAAATTGCTGTTCACAGACGCTCTCCGTCCAATCTGACGCTAATTCTGACGCTTGAGCTATTTTGCAAAGACAAATGGACAAAAATGTCAGTCTGTAGATGTTCAAAGCTGGTAGAGACATACACCAAAAGTATTGTTGCTGTAATTGCAGGGATAGGTGGTTCTACAAAGTATTGACTCAGGGGGGCTGAATACTTCTGCACGCCACAGTTTTCAGTTTTTTATTCATAAAACAAATTGAAAACAATGTATCATTTTCATTCCACTTCACAAATATGCGCCACTTTGTGTTGGTCTATCACATAAAATCACAATAAAATAAATGTACATGTGTGGTTGTAACGTGACAAAATGTGGAAAATCTCAAGGGGTATGAATACTTTCGCAAGCCACTGTATAGGGAAGAACGGGGGAATGTGAGCCATCGGGTAATGTGACTCACCCCCTGTATCTAGGCAATGGAACACATTTTTGGTCATGTGAGATATATGTTTTCAAGCCCTCTCATTTCCCCTTGGCCATGAAATACAGGGCCTCATGGTGATATTGTAAGCATGTTTTTTTCACAAAAATTAATTTTTTCATGTCAAAGTAAATTTTCTTGCTGTCAACTTAATCAATTGTTGTGCCAAAGCAAATTGATTCAGGTAGAAAAACTTCTTTCGTACATGTTGATGAACTACCAACATATGAAACCATGTGATGATGATAACTGAAGATTAGCCTGATTTGCTGAGAGAGGTAGTTTTTTCTCAAATTGTGGCAGTGGGGTAAAGTGAGACAAATGCTATGGGGTAAAGTGAGACAGTGTCTGTGCCCTCTTTTAAAGGTGCAGTGTGTAATATGACATCATCAAGAAAGTTCTACAAAGTTCTAGAATGCAACGCTCCCTGGGTAACCTCAACCCTTTAGAATAATAACAGAAGCTACAGTGGCCTTCAAGGACAAGAACAATTCTAAATTTTAAACAATGCACCTGATGACATTCCAACTATGACACTTTCAAGATGGCGGCACTAGGCCTTGGTCCAAAATATGCAGAAATATGGACATATATGAAACCCTTTCTAAGGGAAAAAATAAAAATTCAAAAGTTTTTGTTCAGCTATTATGCACTAAATTAAACGTACTTATGGATATTATAATTACTTTCTACAAAATCTGCTAGGAAATAAAACCCAAAATTCTACACACTGCAGGTTTAATGAATCCATTATATTTGAGGTAGCAAGGAGACTAGTTTGAATAAGACAAAAGACAATATGGGCTGGAGGTGGGGGTTGATGGTTGAAGGGGTGTCAGCAAGGGCATGGTTTGGCACGTATGTATGTGGGGGACAGGAGAGTGACCTTTAACACCAATAGACTCTAAGTAATATGTCTTTATTCAATGAATGATCCCAATAAAAAAATGCAAAAAAATATTAATCAAAGACACAAAAGATGGAAAATGACAGCTGGTGTTCTCCTGTGTTCTGAGTCCCAGGCTGTTCTAGCTGGTTTTGATTGTTCTTTGCTTCTGACCCCAAGACTGTTTTAACTGGTCTGAACTGGTTATATCTGTCATTTAAATGTTAATTATTGAATATGAATTATATGGTGTATTTTGTGTTTAGAAAATGTTTTTCTTAATTAACCAAACCCCATGATTCTGTTTCTTGTCCGACATTAGTTTTGGAATATTTGGTTTTCAAGCTAGCTGTCAGGATTGTAAAAAAGTAAGTGGATCAGTTTATTGATTTCTCTGGTCTGTCTCAGTTTAACCCACAGCTGGGGTAAGCTGAGACACAAGACAACTTTTTTTAAACAATTATATTTTTTAATTAATACCTAGGGGGCAAAACCCCTTTTTTTTAAAAAACAGACATGGAGCGTTGTAAAAGGTTGTTCACCAGAAATGATATCCAGGACCTTCAAGGATCCCAACCTGGGTGGACAACCTGGTCAACAAGCTGCTGGAAAGCTACAGGGGGCCGACATAGAGCAAATCAGAACCACTGTTTAAGCGAATGGGGGGTGGGCTAATAGGGAATTTTTTAAACTTATAGATATCATTATGAAACTTTGCAAGTTGATTACTGACATTAACCCATTGATGACTATGGCAATCTAGGATGCATGTCCTTAATGCCTGAGGGTTTTCTGAAAAAATAGTACGAATTGTCAAGTCTACCAAAACCTTAATATCTAAGCCTGTGTAGCACATAGAAACATGAAATAAAATACATTTAAAAGTTAAGGTTCACAGGTTTTATTTAAACATGCTCCATTAGCGCTTACACACCAACAAATTTTTCTAAAAATCGTCAAAATTAGATGGGGGAGAAAAAAAAGAATAAATAATATAAAATATTTAGTGTGATTTTCGTCAGTAGCCTATAGTGGACCTTGATTCTGCGCACCAAACGCCACTAACTGTTCTGTAATACACTATCACTGACACAGCCGGCTTATTTTTTATTATTATTTTGTTTTATTTTTAATTTTTAATTTTTTTGATTGATGTGATTTTCGCCAAACCACACAACTTTTGGGTGATCACGTGGTCTTAAAAAATCAACAAAACCCACCTCATGTGTATTTGAACCAATGACAGTGCATTCTATGCTGCGCATGCCATGAAAATTAGATAAAGTAACAATGCTGCACGATGCAGCATCAGGCAGGAGAGGCAATGTGGCATCGCACAGCAGCCGTCATCAATGGGTTAAAACAACAACTTTTTGTATTACAGTATTTTCCAAAAAGTTTGAATAAATATGAAAAATCATCAATATCTTACTAATGATGTGTACATATGCATATCTGCAAAGCCCCAAAATCTAGATGTTGGACAAAAGCAGAGTCAATTTGTTTTTAAATTTTGAAAACAAAACAAGGGTCCAACTGCCTGAAGCCTTTCCTAATCACAGTTCAAATTTGATCAATAACCCATAGAAAATGCATTTTTTACACTGTTTTTTCCAAGGGAATGTCTAGCCGTTTCCTAAAATACCAGCTAGAGACTCCAAAAGGACACTTTTGGTCCATGGCACATGAAATGTAACTGTGTAAAAAATTCATTTTCTATGGGTTATTGATCAAATTTGAACTGTGATTAGGAAAGGCTTCAGGCAGTTGGACACTTGTTTTGTTTTTAAAATTTAAAAACAAATTGACTTTGTTTTCTTCCAACATCTAGATTTTGGGGCTTTGCAGATATGCAAATGTACGCATCATTAGTAAGATATTGATGATTTTTCATATTTATTTAAACATTTTGGAAAATACTGTAATACAAAAAGTTTTAGTTTCAATGCCAGTAATCAACTTGCAAAGTTTCATAATAATATCTATAATTTCAAAAAAACTCCCTATTAGCCCATCCCCATTCGCTTAAACAGTGGTTCTGATATGCTCTATGTCGGCCCGCTGCAGCTTTCCAGCAGCTTGTTGATCAGGTTGTCCACCCAGGTTGTGATCGTGGAAGGTCCTAGATGTCATTTTTGGTGAACAACCTTTTACAACGCTCCATGTCCATAAAATCACTTTGCCCCCTAATGGGAAATATGTAAATTTGACTGATAAATAATTTTAGCTCCCTTAGAGGGAAGCAAATGTAAAAAGTGGCTCACATTACCCCGTTCTCCCCTATAAACAGTATTTATCAGCTTTCATTTCTCAGTGGTTTCAGCACTAATATATCACGATATTTGTTTATATGTCAAGGTTTTGGAGTTTACAGTTTTATTCTCTGCTGGTTCTTGTGTGAATGTGGTTTACTATTTATTTGAACTAAAGTCTCTCCTGTGTTCCTGTACAACAGAGCGGGGGTTTGAGTGCAGTAAAGATCGTTGTGGGGAGACTCGAAATGAACAACATGCCTGCCACTGCTCTGATGACTGCCTGGCAAGAGGAGACTGCTGTACCAACTATAAAACACTGTGTAAAGGTTTGCAACTTTAAATGTCTATGGCCAAATTTGGGTTTAAACGTCATTACAAGTCTTACTGTCCTTATAAGAGTTTTTTTTTAGGATATGTTTCTCATCTGGCACCTTCTAAGCTTATAAACAGAATCGACCAGAACGTACATTGCCAACTTCAGCTTGGTGGCTAGAAAGTGAATGCATATTAGCTTCTTAGCTCACTTTGTACATGTTAAACACTTACACCCAGGAATAAATACAATAGTTTCACAAACATCTTGACAAATGAGAAACAAAGTTTCTGTAATCGAGACCCAAACTCAACTTGACTCTTTAATTTATCCTAGAGAATCCAGATTTATGTGTCAAATATAGTTATTCACATAACCAGGTTTCCTTTTTTTCTTCGTTGGCGTTTTAACCTTTATTTGAAAGTTGTAAGCACAGAGTTGAAATAAAGAGAGTGAGAAGGGGACAGTCGAGAAGAAGTCTGACTAAAACTGAAACTTATACATTGTAGCCTTAAGAAGTGTAGTGGTTACAGGTCATTCAGATTAATTTTGCTATTAGAAATTATTAAAGATAAAAGTCGGGGCACCAGCGCTCCACTTAGGAGTGCAAAAATAGCAAGTTTGTCTCGTTTTATCAATGGTTTAAAATGAATGTTGATTAGTCTAGTGATCAGTTAAATAAATCAATATTAATAAAACCTAGTCAAATTATCACTCTATAAAATATAATAATAAGTAAATTATTATTGAGCTTATAACTCTGATAATATGACCACAATACTGAAGGTTAATTAGTTATTGACATGTTAGAGGGTTAATTAACCACACAATATTCACATAAATTAATCACAGAAGGCAAGTTTATTTGAAAAATATTGAACACAAGGTAACATCATCCAAATATGCAAGCAGAGAAAATCTACCTAACAAAACTTAAACGCCTACTTCACCGGTTTGAATATGAAGGTGTATTGAATTCTGAGATCATATGTAGTATAAATGTGCAAAAAAAATTGAAATCGGTTCATCCTAGCCTGAGAAAAGGCAGAAAGAGTGTTTTTTTAACCCTATATTTCTCTTTCTCGTGACATCACAGAAAGAGAAATATAGGGTTAAAAAAAACTTACTTTGTAAATATTACTGTTACTATTAATAGCTACTTTTTATGAACAGTATATCATTTACACATAGAAAGCTTATTACTGTATGTGTGAGGGGGCCTTCAAGGCCCCTCATGAAGCCCCTAAAACAGAGCTAATAATGCTTTAGTTTTGCACTTGCTTTTCTATTTTTCACCTACTAGTTGAGGGGCCCATGATGATTTATTTCCTTATTGTAGGCGATACCTTTTTGGACCCTGTTATTGACATGAGTGACTGAGCTCTTTAACAATGCGACATGTAAAGTTAATATCAGTATTTCTGGCTTAGGGCCCCCTGAGCCCTTGGGCCCCTGGGCCTGGTTGCATGCAATTTTCTTCTCAAAGTCCACCAGATTGATGAATTTTACTTTAAAAGGTTACATTTTTTTCTTCCGGGGGAGCATTCCCCCGGACCCCCCTACAAGGTCCAGGGTTCCCGCCTCACTCTCCTTAAATATCCTACTGTAAAAAGCACTGTAGGTGTTTATGGTTATTATAGGTCATTACACTGATCAGTCTGAACTGGTAGCCTAATGATGGCCGAGCCCTCCGCCCCAAACATCAAGTGTCCCTTTTTTTCCTAAATCCAAGGTAGCAACCCTAGTGTGTGTGTGTGTGTGTGGGCCAGCAAAAGGGTAACCAAAATGGTGGACTACAAAGACTCCATTAACTCGTCTCAAATCAAACACAAGACAGAAATCATAACGGCCTCCACGCACATCCTGCGTCTACCTCTGGAGCGCATCGCCTTCCGTTACTGCTGCCTCTCTCGCGCTTTTTTCGGCCACACATACAACGTTTCAACTGCTGCTTCTGCAGCGCTGCTTCTAAAAGCCCTATCTTTCTACATAGAGTTTTCATAGATAATTCCCAGAAAAAATAAAGTTATTTTATGTAATTTACGATGCATATGATTTATATTGAGTCTAATATTGAGTCTAGAACAGTAAGGTTTGAGGTTGGATGTGTGGCCGCTCTAGGTTGATTACACGGTCGGTGAAAAAAAGTCAGACGCAGACACGCAGTAGATGCGCAGTAGAGGTAGGATGTGTGTGGAGGCCGTAAAACCAAAATGCAGGAGACTTGAATTCCACGCGATCTTTAACTTTACAATTACAGTCAACACTCATGTATTCGTTAACACTACGGGAGTGGGATATAACGTGTGTGAGAGTGTGTGTGAGAGTGAGAGAAAGAGATAGTAGCTATGTCCCATTACAGAGACCACGCACTTGGTAGGACGCAGTCTCGCGGTCTATGAAGGCTATAGCCTATGAAGGCCGATTTTAAGGCCGATTCCAAGGCCAACAAGCCTTGTTAAATGAGACGGTCTCCGCAGGTCTCCGTTTACGAGCATTTCCGGTTTATGTAACAAGCCGTTACCTTGCGTGACGACTCGCCGCTCCTGTGCTGCCTAGCAACCCTGATTGCTGCCAACGGAGACAGCCCTGTCAATGGAGGAAAAAAGAAAAAGAAGTTGCCTACCAGACGAAAAGAAAAAAAAGTACAAGAAAAAATAAAGGAAGATAAAAGTTAAGAAGATGGAGCAACACGTTGCTGTTTTGTTATTTTTTATTTTATTTTATGCAATCGCTGAAAAAAACGCAATGAATCTTGGGATATGTTGGGCCACGAAGGATACATCTGATGCAGCCTTCAAAACCGTGAAACGAAGGCTGCATTTCTCGGCCGCATATGAGGAGCTTTGCAAGGAGCCTTGCAAATGGGACAGCCTTTGCGCGCCGCTATGACGCAATCGGTCTTCAAATGCAGCCTACATAAACCGCAACCCCTGAATCAAGACTTGCCTGGGTGGTGGTTGCTGAAACATATAGTTTGGTTGTTCTATATATTGTTGTTGCATGGGCGGTTGATATGCTTTCTCTTCAGGATTGAGTGTGACTGAGGGTTCCTTTAATAATAATAATAATAATGGATTGGATTTATATAGCGCTTTTCAAGACACCCAAAGCGCTTTACATGGTTCCAGGTTCCACTCGTTCACACACATTCATTCCGGTGGTGGTAAACTACGATAGTAGCCACATTTGCCCTGGGGCAGACTGACAGAAGCGAGGCTGCCATTTTGCGCCATCGGCCACTCCGACCACCACCTCAAACATACAGCAATCATACACATTCACACGAGGCAAGGTGGGTGAAGTGTCTTGCCCAGGGACACAACAACCATGACACAGGTGGCTGGACAGGGATCGAACCGCCAACCCTAGGATCATTGGCCAACCCGCTTAACCACCTGAGCCACAGTCGCCCACCTGTCACGTCCCAACTGTAATCGCTACTGATGAAAAGAAAGAAGCCTACAGTGAAATAATGTTGCAACCTGTGATTTTATAGAACACTTCATTAAGAGCCAGTGTGTGTAGATCGCCAGGTAAAATCATTTGAGGTGAGAGCATAGTGTCGCTGCATACAGTCAGGCATGCAAACTAGTCACCTTTCGGCGAAATTTGCCGTTTTGGAAACAGAATTGGCCATCTATGTGATTCGTGGAGACCCGTTAGAGAAATATTTTCTTGGGAGGGGGGGGGGGGGGGGTCTGATGGCCAGCACTGTGTGTGTGTGTGGTGTGGAGCATGGACCTATTAAGAAAGTGGAGTGAGTGACCATAGTGACTAACTATGATTGATGGATGTTAACTCCTATCTTTCGTTCATTAACTTACTGATCAATAAGTTTACTTATTAAACGAGTTTCCTCAGTGAGAATGTATCGCTCAGACAATATAGTCAGGTCCGCGGGATTTCAAAATGTGTACTTTCCTCAAAGGGCAGCGCTCTAAGAGCCGAATTTAAGCTCAAACTCTGGAACAAAAACTGGTCTGAGCAGGTTAGCCGTGCAGCCTCTGTTACCATGGTGATCTAGCCAGGTAGAAAGAGAGCCACCTTTCGTGATACTGAAAACCCTAACCCTAGACTCAACAGACCTCGCTCAGCCCTTAATCTCGCTTCGTAGTATACCCCTCTGGTGTGGTAGGATTTTCCTCTGCCAAAGCAAACAACAGAAATCTTCTGCACACACAACACATGAACTAACTGCAGTAAATGATATGTGTTTGGTGCATTGATTTATGTTTATTTTGATCTGATATATGAATAGAACTGGGAATGTTTATTTAAATGTATGGAGGGTAAAAGGTGCCCGTAAGACTAATTGTGAATACCTTAAGAAATATATGAATTGAAGGCCTATTTTAATTTACTTTGTGGAAGTTTCCTTGATTAAGTTAAAGTGTTTTTTTGTTATTTGTTTGTGAACTTCAAAATACAAAACCGGTTACCAAGATTCTGTGTTGTGTGTTTCATTAATTATCCACCAGCTCCAAGAGTCTAACCTGCATTAGCCCAGTACACATTAATTTATTACATCTTGATTTTTTGATAAAATATTATTTTTAAATATAGATCTTATTTAAAGAGATCCTATTATACTACTTTTCTGGTCTTAATTTCTTGTTAAAAACTGCTATAGAGCAACCTGACACGAATCACATCACAAAAACTACACTCAACAAAAATATAAACGCAACACTTTTGTTTTGCTCCCATTTTTCATGAGATGGACTTAAAGATCTAAAATTCATTTCAGATACACAATATTACCATTTCTCTCAAACATTGTTCACAAATTTGTCTAAATGTGTGATAGTGAGCACTTCTGCTTTGCTGAGATAATCCATCCCACCTCACAGGTGTGCCACATCAAGATGCTGATTTGACATCATGATTAGTGCACAGATATGCCTTAGACTGTCCACAATAAAAGGCCACCCTGAAATGTGCATTTTTTTGCTTTATTGGGGGTCTGGGGACTCAGAACCAGTCAGTATCTGGTGTGACCACCATTTGCCTCATGCAGTGCAACACATCTTCTTCGCATAGAGTTTATCAGATTGTCAATTGTGGTCTGTGGAATGTTGGTCCACTCCTCTTCAATGGCTGTGCGAAGTTGCTGGATATTAGTGGGAAGTGGTGCACGCTGTCGTATACGCCGGTCAAGCACATCCCAAACATGCTCAATGGGTGACATGTCCGGTGAGTATGCTGGCCATGCAAGAACTGGGACATTTTCAGCTTCCAAGAATTGTGTACAGATCCTTGCAACATGGGGCCGTGCATTATCTTGCTGAAACGTGAGGTGATGTTCATGGATGTATGGCACAACAATGGGCCTCAGGATCTCATCACGGTATCTCTGTGCATTCGAAATGCCATCAATAAAATGCACCTGTGTTCTTCGTCCATAACAGATGCCTGCCCATACCATAACCCCACCACCACCATGGGCCACTCGATCCACAACATTGACATCAGCAAAGTGCTCACCCACACGACGCCACACACGCTGTCTGCCATCTGCCCTGAACAATGTAAACCGAGATTCATCCGTGAAGAGAACACCTCTCCAACGTGCTAGACGCCATCGAATGTGAGCATTTGCCCACTCAAGTCTGTTACGGCGACGAGCTGGAGTCAGGTCAAGACCCCGATGAGGACGACGAGCATGCAGTTGAGCTTCCCTGAGACGGTTTCTGACAGTTTGTGCAGAAATTGTTTGGTTATGCAAACCAATTATTTCAGCAGCTGTCTGAGTGGCTGGTCTCAGACGATCTTGGAGGTGAACCTGCTGGATGTGGAGGTCCTGGGCTGGTGTGGTTACACGTGGTCTGCGGTTGTGAGGCCGGTTGGATGTACTGCCATATTCTCTGAAACGCCTTTGGAGACGGCTTATGGTGGAGAAATGAACATTCAATGCACAAGCAACAGATCTGCTTGACATTCCTGCTGTCAGCATGCCAATTGCACACTCCCTCAATGCTTGTGGCATCTGTGGCATTTTGCTGTGAGACAAAACTGCACATTTCAGGGTGGCCTTTTATTGTGGACAGTCTAAGGCACACCTGTGCACTAATCATGATGTCAGATTAGCATCTTGATGTGGCACACCTGTGAGGTGGGATGGATTATCTCAGCAAAGCAGAAGTGCTCACTATCACACATTTAGACAGATTTGTGAACAATGTTTGAGAGAAATGGTAATATTGTGTATCTGGAATGAATTTTAGATCTTTAAGTCCATCTCATGAAAAATGGGAGCAAAAACAAAAGTGTTGCGTTTATATTTTTGTTGAGTGTAGATTTTCGGGACACTCTTCCTCTTACCCTAGCAAGCACAGCAGTCTCTCTCTACACACTGCTTTGAGCTTCTCCGCCCCTCCCCCCCCTGCTGCAAACCCCACTCCGTTGTGATTGGTTACCTTCCTTCCAGCGGCGGGAAATTTTCCAGGAAGGTGGGGGCATGCAGCCGGAGCTTGCCTGAGCGGCAGCATTACCATACCTGGAAACATGACAGAAACGACCCGAGCATGACAGAGAAAACCCGGAAATTTGAACAAGTTCGGCTTGACCGGCTGCCATAGTTTTTAGTGCTCTGCATAGCCACCCCAGACGGTCAGCAGGGAATACGTTGAAATGCATGTACATAATTATTTGATACTCTAGTATGGTTAAACATGACTATAAATCATGTGTTACAAAAAGCAGAAGTATTTCATTTTCAATGGGGGGCGTGGGGTGGCTCTCACAGTTGGTGGTTGTCTTGCCCTGTGGAGCTGAATACAGGCCGGTTTGTGCAGTTGACGGCTAACCAATAGAGCCAAGGGCATCCGTCATAAAACGCGAAATGTGTTATTTTTAGTTTTTAAAACCCCCTTTGAGTAGTGCTATCTGAAAGGGCCAATACACATTCTAATATCTTCAGACGTGTATTTCTTTAATGGAAAAAAAAACAAGGCACGCGTTTAAGGTACAATATTTACTTTTATCAGACAGTTGGTGCGTCTGCTTCTCCTCCACCACATATGCCCGAAATGAATCAGAACCGAGTCCAACCACACACTCTTCAGTCTGGTCAGTTTCAGGCTTGGGTCGGGCCAGTGTCGGCGTTATGGCTGGGCCACAGGGGGCCTGGCCCGGCCAATCAGGTCACTGTGCCCCCTCAATTCAAATTTTATGATTTTTTAATTAAAACAACTGTTGACGTATCGTCTTCCTTGTGATTCTATTAAAATTTCTTTGGAAGTTAGTCAGTAAATTCAGAGCCTCCACTGCCATTATCTAAAATTCTTTCGACAAGCCTAGAATGGCCGTTTCTGGGTTGGGATGGAGGATGTGGCCATATACATCTGGAACAGAACCAAAACATATGAGCCAGGGTTCCATCAGAGTGTTTGCACCTAATGCAAAGTGGTGATAAGGAGGGATAGAATGAATGTAAGTTAACAATCGAATAATGGAGCCGATGTACAACCTTTATACTGAATTAATTGGTGCCTTGAGTTGATCGAGCAAGAGTGTATGCTGCGAAGACACTTAGCCCAAGCATCTTCTGAAATTTCTACTCCTATTTCGCTCACCCATGATTCCTTCAGATGCTGTGTGGACGGGGCAGTGTGATCTGCCATCAAGTTTACAAACCTAGAGACTAGTTTTTTGGTGTAAGATTTAGTTATCAGTAAGGACCAGCGTTCAACAGGGGGATTATAAATTGCAACATTTAAAATATTACCTCTTACATAATTCCTTATTTGCAGATATTTGAAAAAATGGGATGGCTACAGTTAGGTTAGGTTAGGTTAGGTTAAACTTTATTGTCCCCGTGGGGAAATTTGTCTTGGGCACAGTGCATCATTGCTTTCTGAAACATTCAGAGTACAACAGAACAAAAACACAAACACAGACACAAACACAACCAGACAAACTAACATTTAAACATTGAGAACATGGAGCTTGATATACTTCAAATGGCACTTTGATGTAAAGCATAGAAATCTACAGTGTGGAGCTAGAGTACTAGTGTGCATTGCACTAGAGCTCATGGATAAAGTGCTATGTGCTAAAGTGCAGTTCTAAAGTGCTATGTGCTAAAGTACTATGTGCTAAAGTACTATGTGCTAAAGTGCTAGCCTATTTATTGCACATTATTCTATTACACATTGTTCGTCAATTTAATGGAGGCTGGGACAAATGACAATTTAAGGCGGTTAGATTTACACAGCGGCACCCGGAGTCTTTTCCCTGATGGCAGGGTTTCATATTCAGGGAAGAGTGGGTGTTGTGAGTTGGAAATGATTTTCTTTGCTTTTTTCCTAACTGCCTGCTCATAGATGCTCTGAATAGGCTCATATTCTTTCCTCCCTACGATTTTCATTGCCGTTTTATGCATGCCGGCCAGTTTGTTTGGATCAGTGTGGATCTATCTCTCAGCTGAGCAAATTAGCAAAAGTAGATCAAAGCGTGCTGCGCGCGCTCAACCTCTGGTCGGCGGCAAGTTTGTTATTACATAGGAGTTGGCAAGGAAATATGATGTTTTTTATATGTAACGTTTGAGTTTGTCAGCATCATCACTTTTGGTGTGCACTTTATGTGGCAGAGGGTCAATGAGGGAGTAATAATAAAGGATCTCCAGAGCTGCAAGGTTTGTGATGTTTGAGTTATTTATCAATTAAAATATACTGTAGTTGTTAAACAGCAATGTTTTCCGTCAGTCCATCTTGGTTGTCTCACACAAACACTCTCACACTTGTTGCAGGTTTGTCTCTGCTGAAGTCAGTGTACAGCCAGCCATGTCCCAAC
Organism: Hyperoplus immaculatus; assembly: GCA_949357725.1. NCBI lineage: Eukaryota > Metazoa > Chordata > Actinopteri > Uranoscopiformes > Ammodytidae > Hyperoplus > Hyperoplus immaculatus. The sequence continues at coordinate 533,402 of OX442353.1, forward strand.
ACGCTGTGGGACAGGAACACACCAACTCTCTTGTTCTCCTGTCCTGCAGAAGACACAGGGTCAGGTTCTTACCAATCAAAAGAAAGTGCAATGTGAAAGTGCAAGATGGATTGTATCTCACCTTTACTGACTGTGACAGCAAAGGCCAAGCGAAGGGGGAACCACCTCTGAACCACAGCAAATGCGAACTCCTAGGCCCGCTCATGGAGAGGCGCCTCCATGGTGCCATTTTCTCCTACTGGGAGCTGGTGTCCCTTCCACGGCCGTCCACATTTTCGTTAACAGTTGGTTTGTGTTTGTCCCGTGAATGACAAATTGTTACTGGTATTATTAACGCCATAACTTTGATCTGAGAAAAAGCAGGTGTAATAATAACCTAGAATAATACTTACCATGTGTGTGGCTGGGCAGCAGAGCACCTCCATGTGTGTGTTTAAAAGCTGAGATGTTGAGTGGCTGGGAACAGAAATTATTATGTTTGTGTTGTTGAGTTCTTAACACTTCATAATTGTTATTATAAAAATGTGTGTGTGTGTGTGTGTGTGAGATTCTAGACCCAATTTAGCCAATGAAATAAATGTTATAGTATTTTGCATGTATTCCGTGCATGGGCAGAATTAAAACCAAACAAAGCTGGATGCATCATAATTCCAACTTTATATTGTGTATGTCTTTCATTTGTTGTTGGTGTGAAGGCCCCATGACGGACATGCAAGAGAGATGTGTAATTCTGGCCCCCACATGCGTAGTCTTTGTGGGCCCTGGTTTTCCTGTGACCCATGTTGAGCTACTGTTGTTCACATGAATCAGTAGTTATTTAAGTCACTAAGAACTGTTCATACCAAGTTAAAAAGTAATCTTTATCAGTATTATGGGGTTAAGTATGTACAGTGTTAATATTGGGCACATTTTCTGCCTGAAGCTGCGTGCGTGCGTGTGTTGTGTGTGTTTTTACCTTGCCAGGGAGATCCGTTTAACACACGTCTGCAGAACTGGACTTTAGGAAGTGGAAACTTTGTCTTTCCCTGTAGAAATTGCAGCGACAGCATTCGGTTACCTTGTATGCGGCGTGGGTCAGCGGCGATAACTCATCTCACGGAGTTGTAATGGCCGCGGTTGTTGTCTGTCCGTATGCGAGTGTCAAGCTGTTATCCGGTGTAGAAGCCAAATGTTATCTACAAGTGTGGTCTGTTATGCACTGTTTGGCCATTAGGTGGCAGTCTAATCTTGCCCTACAAAGGCATGACAGGAACTGATGATTGACAGGTGTTTGACCTGGAAGGGCAAACGGGTTTTGCATCGCTGTGAAGCTGATCTATGAATGTAAATATTGCAGGGGGGAATAATTTATTGTACGCTACACAAGGAGAAGTTCGGATGATATTATTTACAACTCAAGAAAGCAAACAGTGAAGAGAAAACAAAGCGCGTCAGCCAGGTGATCCGGGTCGAACCATCTCAGTAGCTTGAAGCATCAGCTTAGCTGCTTTAATATCCGGTATGGCTGTTGGCATAACAGCCGCCGCGTGTCGGGTGAGCATTGTATCTCACAGAGTGCAATGGCCGCGGTTGTTGTCCTATGCGAGTGTGAAGCTTTCATAATAGGTCCATGGTGTGGGGTGGTTCAGGTTCAGGTTACTTTATTCATACCCGTAGGTAAACTTGTGTTGCAGTTTAAAAAGTGAGCTTCCGTCACACAGTTAGGACATAACATAGACACAAACACAAATGGGACCGTTACATACAGTAGGTAAAACAATTAAAGTGCTCCAGTGCTAATCCAAATTTAGACACTTCAAAAATTGGTCAAACTGACCAACATAATTAAAACATAATAAAACCCAGATAAATTGATCTAAAAAATCAACAAATAAATAAATAACACAAACAAAATGAATGTTGTGCAAATTTAGCAGTTTCTACAGCTTGTTCCTCAGCGTGATTGCAGCTGGAACAAAGCTGTTTTTAAAACGCTTGGTTTTAAGCCTTGGAACTAAAAGCATGGACCTATAAAGAATGCTGTTATCAGGTAGCACCATCACCTAACTTCTTCTTCTGCATAGTTGGCGGTTGGTACCATGGTTAAGTAATGTTGTAGTCTACTACCGCCACCCTCTGGAATGTATGGTGAGCAGAACTTTTTAAATAATTAATTTCGTCGCCACAACGTGATTATTTCTGATTATTTTTATTTTCACTGCTGCCAAATGCTGCCCAGACCCCTAGAGAATATTCTGGCAAAGTTTGGAAGCATGGGATGCAGTGGTGGGATGGGATACAGTATCAGTGGAAAAATCCTTAATTGTAACAAGACCTCTGTTTTTTCAGACTGAGAAAACAGTATCAATTTGCAAAGGGGGAAATGCATGGTTGTGACAAATGGGGGCTAGAATGGAGGTGTTCGGCAATTCAAGCATTTTTTAAATTTGATACCAAATCCTCAATGAGTTTTTAACTACTAAACCAATATCTTTAAATGCTATGTAGTGAATGTTTACATGGGTTCATTCAGTAAGACATTATTTCTAATGCCTCGTTTCCACCGAGTAGAGCGGGTCGGATCGGAGCGGTTCGGTCCGGGTAGTTTGGCTTTTCATTTGCCAAAAATTGGGTAGGGTACGGTTTAAGCGCACATAACCGCTCTGAGCCGCTCCCGATCTCAGTACTCCTCCGTAGGGGTACTAGCCGCCTGAAAGCGGGCCGAAACGGCGGAGCCGTCATTTGATTGGTCGAAATAATCATTTCCGCCATGTGTAGTCATCTCGGCAAGAGTGAAGAGAGTCTTGTGTTTTGGCGAAAATGTGAGCGCAGCACTGTTTATTGTGTGGTGTTTTTCCTCGTCAATAAATTAATCAGTTGGTTACACTGTGTCCCACTAGTCGCGTAGCTGCAGCAGCCAGCACTCGCTCACTGTATTTCATAGTTGCAACTTGCACCGAGCCGTCTGTGTGTTTTCGCCATAGATAGTAGTAAATACACGCTCACAACAACACTGGGGGAATAAATAAAGAAACGGCTGGTTTGACGAAGCAAAAACGAGAGACCGCTGGCTTGTGAGCGCGGCACTGTTTATTGTGTGGTGTTTTTCCTCGTCATTAAATGAATCAGTTGGCTACACTGTGTCCTACTGCAACGATGTCGCGTAGCTGCCGCAGCCAGTGCTGTTCTCTCACTGTCTCTATCAGTTGCAACTTGCACCGAGCCGTCTGTGTGCTCACAACAACACCGGGGGAATAAATAAAGAAGCGGCTGGTTTGACCCAGCAAAAATTAGAGACCGCTGGCTTGACCACAGGTGTTCCACAGCGCGATAGTTTAACCCACATTCTGGCGGCGGCTATCGCAGTCCAGCCTAAACCCCGCCCTACCAGTAAGGGTAGGGTCGGCGGTGGAAACAACACCGAGATTCTTAAAAGTGAGCTGTCTCGCTCTGAGCCGCTCTGATCCGACCCGCTCTACTCGGTGGAAACGAGGCATAAGGGGATTTGCTTATATCTGACTGTAGAACACCAAATGGTGTCAGAACCCCCGCAAATTCCTCTGCCTGAAGCCCAAGGCTTTGTTTGTGAATTCACACCCTTCGTCCCAGTGGGGTGCTGAGCCAGCCAAGCCCTTCCTCTCATCCCACAACCTCTTCTTGATTTTGAAATAGCTGGTGAGCTGGCTACACAAACTCTCTTCTCTTCAACCACCATCCAAGGTGGCTCTCTTCTCCCCCAACTTCCAAACTGGAAGGGGGAATCCGCCAAGTTCTCTGGCCTCTCCACAGTGAGAGACCTGGTGCTGCTCTCATGCTCAGCCTAACAACAAGGAGGCTCGCCTCTAAGTGCTCTACCTGATCCCTACAGCACAGCTTGTCCAAACAGCCGTGAAGGCCCTCTCTGCTGCTCCAAGCAACCAAGGAGGAACCAAGGGATCAAACCAAGCTGGCAACAAGGCCCTCAAGAGAAGAAGAACTACCAAGCACACGCTCTACTGAAGATCCAGAAAGCACCAGTTCATCCGAACTGCATCACGACAGGACCAGACCTGCTGAAAACCCAAACTCTGCAACCTTAAACTGGTTTTCCCAGCAACTCTCCTGCTACCAGATCTTCAAACAACGTCTGGTATCATATTGAACCATTGGGCAGTTAGCTTAGCTTAGCAAGAACCTATGGCTGAAATGACTGATAACTTGGAAATGTACATTTACTGATTTGAACTGGAGACAGAGCCTCAGGCTTCCCCCCACAGAACAAATGTTTTTCACACCTCCACACTCACACACACACCTCCACACTAACACATTCAGACATGCACTCACACAGACACATGTTTTTTCATTTGTTAGTTTAGGGCCCACTCACACTAGGGCTGTTTGCCTGTTCCGTGCTGCAGGAAGATTCAGCACGATCCCCCCCCCTCCCCACTCCCCCCACTGGCCCGTGCTCACACTGCTCGTGGCCTGGGCATGTTTGCACCTTGCCTACGTCACCGTGCGCGTTTAGGATTTGGAGCGTAGTCTTGTAGGCTATACGACTGTTTGTGAATATTTTCATCCGGCCAAATTTGCATCATATATTCCACTTCCACATTAGAGCAACGAGAATCCTTAAGCTATTGTTTTTTTTTTTAAATGTAGCCTTGACGTAATAGGTCGCGGTGGACAGTCTCATATTTGTGCAGCACGCTGTTTATTATTAATATAACGGCCCGTCATCAGACCATACGTACCGGATGGTTTTATACACATCGATCGCTCCATCAAATCCAAGTCAGAACTTTTTGTATGGGCAGAGATCGTTTTTTTTAAGTGTCTTTATAAAGTTTCTTGTTAAACCTTAGTGTAGGCTACTGTTTCCTTATCACCGGGCCGCGGTGTGTTGTTTTGGGTGCGTCTCCACCGTCATGCGTAAAGGCAGTTATGACAGCTGACGGGAGGAAAAAGAAAAAAATCATCTGACGAACGTGAGTAAACACGAAAACCTTTTTGCTTTGCTTTCTGCGCTCACCTATTTAGCTCTCTCCCTCTTTTATTAGCCCACACCTAGGCCTACACACACGTTAATTCTCACACATTTTATGTAGCTACAAGTCCAAGTGGTGGGCAATTCTGGTGCCGACTAGTAAGGCAGCAGACGTTAACGCACTATGCATCCTTAATAAATTCACGTCAGGAACGCCACCTGTGCGCTTGCTTGTGCGCGTGTCATCTCATTAGCATCTGTACTTTGGCCACGTGCCGTGGCCAAGGGGCTGTTCCGTGCTGGAATACAAGTTGGCGTGGTCACACTAGCCAAACGTTCTAGACTTTAGTATGCAAATTAGCTTTGGCACGGGGCCGCGGCCCTAGTGTGAGTGGCCCCTTAGTTTGATTTTAGATGTGTTGATTTTACTACTTCTGTAAATAAATTACGTGTGTTTTTAATTGTGTTGGTTTCTTTAATATTGCATAAGAATGAACATTGCCACTTCCATTAAGAATTAATTTGTCCTTCTAAATATTAATAACTTTTTATAGTTATTGATTTAATTATCAATTCAATTAATAACATTTATGAGACTGATTTAGGTAAAGCTATCATTTTCTCAGTTAACTGAGTGGTGCCCCGTTCGAAGATAAATTAACTTCTGTTGTTTTATTTTATTTTTCTTGACAAAACAGGAGGAAACTCCTATCCTTACTTATTGTTGCATTTTATGCAACAATAAGTATTGCATTTTATGCAACTTATAGACAAACTATGACCTGTAACCACTACAGATACTAGAGGTTTTTGTTCTGCATGGAGTAGCGATGGAAGAGAAGTGCAGTGGCGGAGCCAGGAAATTTTCATTGGGGTGGCCAGGATGGGGCCAGTGATAATTTTTGGGTGGCAAGCACAAGGGCTTTGGTTTTGCTTCAACATAAGTGGGGGTCTGGGGGTACTCCCCCAGAATTTTTTTTACTTCAAAACATACCATTTTGTGCATTCTGGTGAATTTTAATGTACTTATTTATGCCTTCTGTAGCCTATTTAATTATTATGGTGGACATGTCTACATTTCTGTTAAGGAAAAGACAACAGGCTCCCAGTGACGTAAATATAATGTTATAAAAAGCAGTAGCTCTCAGGCATCTGTATTGCTTTCAAATATTTACTCTACTGTATTGTTAAAAAAAAAAAAATGTAGGACACTACTCATGACACAGCAGCAGTGTGAACTATTATGACACTTTAAATTTTGAAATCATAGGGGAATATGTATTAACAATTAGGAGATTTATTTTTACCTCTTTTGGGGGAATAGGGTTGTCTTTCTTACTTTTTGAGGGGGAAAAATGTATCTCTTCTGATTATTGGGGTGGGGGCGGGGCATCCCCTGTGCCCCCTCCCCCCGCCCCACCTCCCCAGATCCACACCTATGGTCAAGCATATGTGTCTGTGAGTTGCTGAAAAAAACTGCACCACAGCTGCCACCGAAATGTTCAGACTTCAGAATTTGCATCAAAGCCCTAATGATCATAAAAACAAGATGCTTTATTTAAACTATGTCCATGTTTAGGTGGTGATTGTATTTTTCGGCTGTACTGAAACTAACGGAGGGAGTCAGGCGGCTCACTCTATAGGCATTTCCTCTTGTTGCGCTGTAAGTTCGCAATGCCTACATGGCTGTGTTTTCATGCTCGTGAAATGCAATCCGATCGCGGAAGCCTCCCCTGAACAACGTTAGCGGACATGAGATCCCCGGCGGCCGGTTATCATTTTAGCCGTTAAGCCACAGAGCTTTTCTCGCCGGCAAGGTGATGACACCGTTACCCACAGTCACAGTCTCACCCCATGTTTCACTGGGTGAATCACTGCTTTGCTCGCGCAAGGCTTTTGTGTTTCGGTTTAACATCAGTCTTGGGCGAGCGAGTGTTTTAACTTTATGCTGAATAACCATTGCACTGCAATCGCTGAAAGCGAAATAGTTCAGGCGGGGGCGGGGCAGAGCGGAGCGCACTAGTAGAGATGGAAGGGTTCGCTTACTTGCCAGTCGGAGCGTCAGGTCTGTAGTAACCATGGTAGTAACCATGGTAGTAACAGGCATTCAGGCTTGAGCTGTTACATGATGTGTGCGTGCAGCTAAAAGGTCCGACAGTGTACTAGCGGTGTAAGAAAGGTTCCGCATTTTTCCACAGCCGTCAAAACTATTGACGGCTGTGATATGGCGCTTGGGGTGGCCAATGGGGTGGCCGAGATTCTGCGGGGGGTGGCCACCCCCGGCCCCCCCCTGGCTCCGCCACTGGAGAAGTGTCTCTCATTTACTGTTCTATGGCTAACCATGATGGGGTTGTATCTTTAAGCTCATCAGGATATGCGTTTTTCCAGTAGGTAAGGGCACGGGCATTGGCTGCCTAGTAATAGTGCTGGAGGACGGGTAGGGCGAGGACCTCCGCTATCACCAGTTGGTGTGATATGTGCCATAACATATAGTTATTAACGGTCATTACGCCTAGAGTATTCCTTCTTTAAAACCCGGCCATCCGCCTGTATTGGGTAGAAGTTACCACATATCTTTGGCCATAAGGAAAACGGGTATTTTTGGACGTGTCGTTCCGTTATTTTTGTTAGCGTGCTCGGAGGCTAGCAAGACGGCTAGCACGGCGGCTACATGAACGGTGACGAGGGACCTCAAGTGCAAATGGCTATATTTGGGACTATCAGTGAATTTATGGAGGGAAACAAAGACTGGTTGGAGTATAAAAAAAGGTTGGGACTTTTTTTCCTTGCTGATGGGATTACTGAGGAGGCTTAAAAGTGCTCTATCGCGTGTGGAGCGAGAACTTCCAAGCTGTTAAGGAACTTGGCTACACCGTGGAAACCAGGGGAGATCCCGTATGATGAACTTCCCCGGCTTGTGAACCACCACAATCCAAAACCTTCTGTGATAGTCCAGCGGTTTAAGTTTCACAGCTTTTTCCGGAAGCAAGGTCAGTCTGTTGCCAACCTTGTGGCAGTGTTGGATGATATGCTCCATGGCAGATTGGTTTGCGGGATGAATAATGATGCCATTCAGTGCCGCCTGCTGGGGGAAACCCCCCCCATTGTCTTTTAAGAAAGCCCTAGAGATCTCCCATGGCATATAAATGGCAGCTAATAATGCAAGACATATCCAGAAAGGGAACGGAGTGTGATATGAGTGAGGCCCTGTTTCCACCTGGGATTATGATGTGATTTTGGTAATCCGATCAGTGGCGTAACTTTGATGTTCATATTGGTGGGGACACATTTTGGCGAAACGTCACACAATTTGGCGAAATGCCCTCGCCCCAGACCCAGCATCCAACCGCTCACTAGTTTATTAACCAAACCAGTTTTATCATGTATCTATAGCCTACAGTTTAGTCAAGAGTTGAGCGGCTATCTATAGTTTTGCACTAAAAAACGTATTATATTCATACATCCTTGGCTGCTTATATTTCACAGTAGGGCTGTCCCCAACTCGGAATTTCAGTTTACGAGTGAACTGGGGAGCGTGCCCGAGCCTCGGCGAGCCGGTGAAGGCTGCAGAGAATGGTGATTCGCGCGAGTAAAAAAGACAAGATGCTCGCGGTCTACGGGGGCTTAATTGATCCAAGGCGACCTATCTTTACTACAGCACATAGCAGAGCAGAATCAATAGGCATATATAGTGCGCAATTTGCACAGCGCTAACGGTGAGCATTCACCAAAAAAAAGTTTCACAGCTAATGTAGCCGTTAGCACACTCGTAATAATTATGAGAAAAGATCTCATAATTATGAGATAAATCACCCTCTCATTCATCAATAACGATGTCTGTGTGTGTGTGTGTGTGTGTGTGCGTGCAGACGAGGTGAACCTAGCCATAGGCAAACGTAGGCAATTGCCTTGGTTTCCGGACTACAATGGGCCCCATAATCAATACAATTATTTTAAATATTTTTTTACTGTTCATTCATTAATCAGCTATCGCATCAGGTACTGAGGGACACTCTTTCGGCTTTACGCCCGTGATCAGCTGCTGAGTTCCGACTGAGCTTTTCTCCTGAACAGTCCCAGTGACTACACATCTGCGCAAAGTTGACATAGCTGCTACTTATTGTTATGCCCTCCTTGTAGAAAGTTCTTATGTGTTTGTATGAGTCAAGGATCACACCGAGTTTAAACGACTGCATTTAATCAAAGCATTCAAAAACTGTGCTCCGATACAGTAACAAACAGGAGGTAAAAGTGAACTAGCCCACCGGGCATTCTGAATGGTTGAGGCAACACAGTACGGTGGCTCCGGTGGCTCATAATGAACAAACTGCATATAATTTAACGAAATGCTAATGTAGCCGTTAGCACACTTCCGAAATGACAGCAGAAGCTGTTTTACCGCTCTCAAATTAAGCAACCAATCACCGCTACCGAAACACAACCCACGACAACCAACAGGAGGCAAAGCCAATCACAAAATACATAAGGCGGGACTATAAAGAGGCAACGCATTAACCCTTTCTCGTCGTTGTCATATCCTTCTCATATTGGTGTGGACAATTTCAGCACATTTGAATATTGGTATGGACACGTCCACACCGTCCATATGCAATTTTACGCCCATGAATCCGATAAAGGTGGCCAGCTCTCAGTCCGTGTGTTTACACTTGTCTGTCCACATGTGACTTCTTTGTCTACTTGTGATCGGATTCCATTTACCCGCTCTGTATGTAAATCAACACGTACATCATTTCCGTTTGCATTGGTGTTTTTAACCGGTGGGGTTCAAACAAGTAAACATAACATAAATCAAGGGACATTTAGGCTAGAATAGATAAAAATGCGATTAATCGCGAGTTAAAGGTACTACGAGTAAGTCGGCACGTTGGCGACACCTTTGAACAAAAGCGGTAGTATTTTAACGACGCCAGCTGTCGTGAAGCTGTTTTCTAGCTCGTGCAGGGAGTGCAAGATTCAAATAATCAGGAAGCAATATGGTGCGTGTCCGTGTGTTGAAAGTGTGGAGGGCACCGGACTCTTTTCGGCTCTGTGAGTCTATGGGTGACACAGCATCAACTAATGGCAGTAAGTGCTAAACACACCTGATTGCAATGAGTTGATGCATTGTCATGTTAGAATTCTAATTTCCAATAATTAATGAAGTATATACCCCCATCATTAATTGCATTTATTCCATGTATCTTATATAATCGAACTAACAATTGAGCACATTGATAGCATGTTATGTTATAGGTCAACTAACACTCTTTAAGTAACAAGCACAAACTCGTAACTGACATAGATAGAACACAACTTGTAGAGGAAGTGTAGTAAACAAAGTGGTGTTGACCGTGGCCGAGTGGGCCATTTGTTTTACTACATTTGATATTACTTGAGGGAAGGAGACATCTCAACCGGCTTCAAGATAGACACGGAGGGGTAGGAGATCGGTCTAACAGGATACTTTATTCAAAGGTTGACATCAGGTTACAGCTTAGTAGACAACTTCTACTATTCAACACAGGTATTATCTTATACGTTACAATAGATCAGATCTTTCCTCAATTATTCTATCCTAGCCTATTCTCGGGAAACCGGGTAAAGGGGGAAACCCCCACAGCAGCCGTCTCCTCGGGCATCAGCGCGCCCCTCTAGTGAAGGCGGTTGGTTTAAATACACTATCTGTCTGTGTGTGTGTGTGTGTCTGTGTACGTGTGCATGTGTGCAAGTGTGTGTGTGTGTGTGAGTGTGTGAGTGTGTGTGTGTTAGTGTGTGGGTGTGTATGTGAGTATGTGTGTGAGTGTGTGAGTGTGTGTGTGTTAGTGTGTGGGTGTGATGGGGGTGTGTATGTGTGAGTGTGTGGGTGTATGTGTGTATCTGGGACAGATCTTATATCAAGCCTTATTAGCAATAGTGTGCTTTTAAATAGAACAGATGATAGTCTATTCATAGACAGGTCTTGCAATCATGTTCCTATATTTGCTGTGTCTGCAACAGTTGTTGTTGCAGTTTGTGGCCTAAAAGGTCATTCTGTTCTGAGTGCTGACCTGTATGTGCTGTGGGCAGTCAAGCAGCCAAACCCAAAGGTTGCTTGCTCTCATGGTCACTCGAGAGTCCTGTTACCTTAACTGCTTTCAAACTGATATCATAAATGTTGGAAAACACTACAGAAGCTTTAATGTACTTTCCCACACCCTGAGGCTAAAGATGTATCTTTTTCTTCACAATGACCCTCTGTAAACAGTACTCAGCAGATCGTCAGCAGACCTGACCATAGGTAGATACATTGTTGCATTTAGAGGAACATCGGCAAGTTAGCTTAGGGTTTCCGCATTGGGCAGATTCATCAACAAGGAGCCAGAAGATTGGATGATTTCTGATGAATGACAAGCTAAACCATCCAATAAACATGTATAACGGAACTGTTAAATACCAACTGAATGTCCGGAGAAGCTTCTCTTTTTCTTTTTTGCTGCTCGTTGACTATCTGACTATCTGCATAAGCTGTAACCTGACGACGTCACTTTTTCATTAAACAATCCATTGTGAATTTTTATCCTCGTCTCCTCCAACATTTTTGCATCCTCATCTTCCTCTTAAGAAACGAATACGTGAAATAATAATATAGTTTTATTAGTCACCTCTCACGGAGCTGAACGAGTCCGTGTCCTCACACCAAGCGAATGAACGAGAGATGGCAGTTAGTTAGTATGGATCACGATGAGGTAATGTGTTTATGTTGTAAATAATGACTATTTCAGATGAATAATGGTCATCTGATGATGCTGGTGAGGCAAAGTAAACTTTGTTTTAGTAGGCTACCGCTCATTCATTTAGGAGTAAACACTGCAGTCTAGGTTCGCTGCGTGAAATTGTGTATACGTTGCTTGGCAACGCCCTCCCGCCCTACTATCACTCTCCCTTTTAGCTTTTCTTCATTGCATTTTCTTTTTTTTCTTTGATGGTTCAGCCCCGTTATCAGTCATTATTGTCAGATGCGTGTAAAAATGCCTATTTATGAAGGAAAAATGACTATGGACAAAGGTGTAAAAATCCAGGATCTAGGCCTCAGTATTTTATTTGAGTAAATTGACAAGGCATGTTGACAGGACAGAAAAGCAGGAAGAAACCAAAAAAGAAGTTAGCCCCCTCTCATCAGCAAGGGGTTTTATTATCTCTAACATCATGACAATGTCTACTGATTGGTTAAAGCTTGTTGTCAGGCAGATTTCAGAGTCTTCCTCTCTTTCTTCTTCTTGACCGAAACCAGAGATCATGGAGCTTTCCTCCCCCGGCCCTGAGAAGTTACCAAGACTTTGTTCTAACTTAGGAATGTATCTTATCTGATGGGAGATCAGCTTCAGTTTTATGGCTTAGCCTCCAAACTGAGACTGAAGTGAATAATTTCTTAAAGTCAAATGTGAAGAATATACAACTTGTTTAAATTGATTATACAAGAGTAAATGCATATTAATGGGGGGGCATAATATCATTAAAATTAGGTTTATTTTTCCTAACATTATGAACAAACAACTGTCTCAAACAAGGCTCCCGCTCCCCTTCCCTCACCTGGAGCCATAGGCTTCTCAAATCGCGTTCCTGCGCCGCACTGAAATCTGCGACCAATACGGATATGTGACCATAGAGCATGCACGCGTGAACCGAAAATCGGACTGGGTGTACGACCAGATCAAATGCAGTAATAAAAGCTATATAAAAAAGTCTTTCTTTGCACAGATGGTCTCGTTTGCTGTTAAAGGTAATTTATGACGCAGACGACGAGGAAAGAGAAGTGGAGTAACATGCCGGCTGAAAGCTTACCTGGCTTCGTCCTCCACGTCCAACTTTCGCCATCCGCTGTTTGCTCTCTCCAGGGACCGCACCAGCTACGATGTCCGAGGCTCCGTGGGTTATTCCTACCGCTGGCTGCGGCCGGTTGTACCGGGTGCCGGGTGTCCACTTTCCTGCCACCGACCTGTGTGGATTCGTCGGCGGGGCTGCACATTGGATAATCTCCGTATCGTTAACCGGGCCTCCCAAGAGACGGATCGGCGTCCGGTTCGCATGGCTCTCTTCAACACTAGATCCGTTGTAAATAAGACTTTTATCCTTAACGACTTTTTTATTTCACATTCCTTGGATTTTTTACTGTTTTTTTTTAATTTAATTTATTTAAAAGGGACAATGTACAGTTAGAACATAAATGTTGCCATTTGATGCACTATACCAGATTATAGCTTTAAGCTAATTTGCATCTGTAGTCCCTTGGCAGGTCACAAAAATACAACACAGTAACAAGACAGATTATTAGTATACAGGGATAAAACACCACAACAACATGGCTACACACGTCTGCGTGCAACTCCCCCCACCTTCCTCATCCCACCCACGCCCACACACACAAAAACAAGTCTAAGGACCAAATTAGTGGTTGCAGAGCTGAGCAGCTTTTAACAAATTTTTTAGGTTAGATTTGAAGACTCTGAGAGAGCTACTGCCCCTTACGGCGTCAGGTAAGGTATTCCACTGGTTTGTGGCTCTTACAGAAAAAGCAGATTGCCCCGCTACAGTGCGGCGAAATGGTATGGTACAATCTCGTATGGAGGATATTCTAGTGGATCTGATGGAATTTGACGAGCGAGCGTGGACAAAAACACATAATGACTGTGGGGCCAAACCATTTAAAATTTTATAGACCATACACAAATTGACGAATAACCTAAAATTCTCAAAGCTCAATAACTCATGTTTCTCAAGTATCCTACAATGATGATAACGAATTGGCTTTTTGTCCAGTGTTTTTAAGGTTTGTTTGTATAAAGACTCCAGAGGTCCCAAAGTAGATTCACCAGCCTGCCCCCAGCAGGTGATACAATATGACATGCGGGACAAAATCATGGCGTGCATAAATATCTTGGCTGCATCCAGAGAGAGACAATTTCTGATGTGTTTAAAATTAACTAAATTGTATTTTATGGTTTTAACCATTTTTTTGACATGTTTCTTAAATTTTAAATTTGGATCCAGAAACAGGCCAAGATATTTAAATTCAGTAACTATATCAATTCGTTCACCTTTAATGAGAATCTCAACATCAGGGATTTGTACCATGGTTTTAGAAAAAAACATAAATTTTGTTTTGTTTACATTTAAACTCAAACATGATTGATCAAGCCAAAGAGTGATTCTCTCCAGTGCAGTTGTTAACTTAGCAGCTGCTAAGTCAGCTGTTTTAGCATGTACATGAACAACAGTGTCATCTGCATACATCTGCAGATCGACGTCAGCACACTGTTCAGCAAGATCATTAATATAAAGACTAAATAATAAAGGACCTAATACCGAGCCTTGTGGGACTCCCATAGTACATGTCCTGTAACTGGACTGTGCATCACAGACTTTAACACATTGCCTCCTGTTTGATAAATATGACGACATCCAAGCCAGAGCTCTAGGCGAAAAATTAAATTTAGAAAGTTTTGATATTAAGACACTGTGGTTAACTGTATCAAATGCTTTACGCAGGTCTAAAAATACAGCACCAACTACTCCGCCTTTATCGAGCCGTGATTTAATTTGCTCTATTAAATGTAAGGAGGCAGTCTCGGTTGAATGGTTCGCTCTAAAACCAAATTGCATACAATGTAGACCAAAATTGCTGGTGTTAAGAAATGAGGTCAGTTGTTCAATGACAACCTTTTCAGCAATTTTTGAAAATACTGGCAGTATGCTTATAGGTCGATAGTTACTAGCTTCAAGGCGGTCTCCAGATTTAAAAACAGGTGTGACAATGGCACATTTCCAGTCATCAGGAAAAAGACTACGTTTAAAAGAGAGATTAATTAGGTGAGTGACAGGACAGGATAAAATATCCTTATGTGACTTAACAAACTTGGTGTCAAAGTGAAAAGCATCTCTAGATCTTGAGCTTTTCAGAGAGCTGATGATTTTTTGTACTTGTGACACATTTGTTTCTACCAGTTCAAAGACCGGGGCTGTTTTATCTAGTGGAGCAACATCCAGTTTTCTTGTTGGAAATTTTTTCCCAAGTTCACATACAGATTCAAGAAAAAAATTATTAAGAGCAGAAGCAACAACACGATTATCTTCAATTAACTCTCCCTGTACTTTTAATATAAGATCTCCAATAGATTTATGGTTTCTCCTTGTGAGATCATCAATATTTTCCCATATCAATTTAATGTTGCCTCTTGCCTCATTTAAAATATTGACATAAAATCGGGATTTAGCTGATCTTAGTTCTTGGATAACTTTGTTCCTCAAACCTTTATAAACCAGCATATCAATTTCTCTTCTAGTTTTAATTGCCTTCCTCAGTGCAGTATCTCTAGTTTTCATCAGCTTCCATAAATTCTCATTGAACCAAGGTCTTGACACTCACACTAAAACTGTTGACTGAAACTTGGCTGAAGCCAGGTGATAACAGCGCGTTTTCTGAGCTCCTCCCACCCAGCTGTGCGTTCTTCAGCTCCCCGCGAATGTCGGGGCGAGGGGGGGGACTTGCTGCTGTGTTCAGTGACAGTTTTAAATGTCGGCTTCTCCCCGCAGGTAAATACGCCTCATTTGAACTGCAATTGTTTGTGGTGGAGTTTGAATGTCCTGTGTTGTGTGCAATTGTTTATCGTCCTCCAAAGTATAATAAGGACTTCATTCATGAGTTTTCTGAGCTTTTGGCTGATATTCTAACAAAATATGACAAGCTCCTTATCTGTGGGGATTTTAACGTTCACGTTTGTTGCCCCTCCGACCAACTCGCCACAGACTTCAAAAGCCTGTTGACAACTTTTAATTTAATTCAATCTGTGGATAAACCAACACACCCTCTTGGCCACACACTGGACCTTATTATTTCTTTCGGGCTCTCTGTTTCTGTTGAAGAGATTTCTGAGACTGCAATCTCGGATCATTTCTCCATTATTTTTGAACTGATAGCCCCTCAACCAGTCTGTAAACCTCTTGCTCCATCCATCAAGCGGCGTATCATCACTCCTTCCACAGCTGATCAATTTTCTGTTGCTTTTAAGGACTCAGTTTTTTGCGCTGAATGGCCTGGCTTCTCCTCTGTGTCCTGATAGTTTCCTCTCCTCCTTCCACTCCACCTGTGCTGGGATTCTGGACTCTATTGCCCCTTTTAGGCAAAAATCTGTGAAACCAAGAACCGACCCCTGGTTGAATGACACCACCCGCGCCAGTAGGCAACGTTGTAGGAAAGCAGAACGCCGTTTGAAGAAGGACAAGTTACATGTGTCTCTAGAAATGTTAAGGGACTGCCTTAACGATTATCAGAGAGCTGTATGTGAAGCGAAATCTCAGTATCTCTCCAATATTATTGCCAGCAGCAGTCATTGTGCCAAGGTGTTATTTGAAACAATTAACGCTGTTGTTAACCCATGCATTTCTGCTGTCACTGACGTTTCAATAGCCACTTGTGAGAATTTCCTTCATTATTTCATTGACAAAGTTGACTCTGTTAGAAACGTCATAAGTGAGACTGTTGTTACAAGTACTAATAAGGATCTGCTTGTTGCCTCAGATCAATCTGCTGTGTTTGATCGGTTTGAGTTGGTCTCTCTCTCTTCTCTCGGTGATGTAGTGAACTCCCTTAAACCTACAAAGTGCCCATTTGATATTGTCCCTGCCAAAGTGATGAAAATGGTTTTTAATGCTGTGGGGCCCAGTCTCATGGTTTTTATTAACTCTTGCCTTGGATTAGGAACTGTTCCAGCTGCTTTTAAACATGCTGTGGTCAGGCCTCTTCTTAAAAAGCCTAATCTCGACCCCTCTGTGTTATCAAATTTTAGACCTGTTTCTAATCTGCCCTTTCTTTCCAAGGTTTTAGAAAAAGTTGTTTTTATACAATTACAGTCCTTTCTTGAAGATAACTCTATCCTTGAGAAATTCCAATCTGGTTTTAGGTCTCGTCACAGCACCGAGTCTGCACTATTAAAGGTGCACAATGATATTGCTCTGTCCGTGGATGCCAAGTGCCCCGTTGTCTTTGTGCTGCTTGACCTCACAGCAGCCTTTGACACGGTGGACCATTCAGTCCTCCTGTCACGGCTAAGTAATTATGTTGGCATCCGTGGCACTGCACTGAAGTGGTTTTCATCTTATTTGTCCAGTAGAACTTTCTCTGTCATGGTTGGTGGCCTGTCCTCCTCCCCTGCTCCTCTCTCCTGTGGAGTCCCACAAGGATCTATTCTTGGCCCTATCCTTTTTTCATTGTACATGTTACCGCTGGGGTCAATTATAGCCAGGCACAACCTTTCTTTTCATTGCTATGCAGATGATTTGCAAATATACCTGCCAGTGAGGCCAAACAATAACAGTGTACAATGTTTGTTGGATTGTATTGTCGACATTAAGCATTGGTTGGCCCAAAATTTTCTTAATTTAAATGAGAAAAAAACCGAATGTATCATGTTTGGGGATACTGTGACGGCTGACTTGGGCATCTTGTCCTCAAAAATGTCTCCAACTGTCAAAAATCTGGGAGTTACATTAGACAGCTACTTTAGGTTTGACAAACAAATTGCAAATGTTGTAAGAACAAGCTTTTTCCAGCTACGTCTTCTGGCAAAAGTCAAAATGTTTTTAAGCCGTTGTGACCTTGAGAGAGCCATCCACGCTCTTATAAGTTCAAGGCTGGACTACTGCAATGCACTTTATGTTGGCGTCTCTAAAAAGTCGCTAAGTCGCTTGCAACTGGTGCAAAATGCTGCTGCCCGTCTTTTAACTAACACTAACAGACGGCAGCACATCACACCAGTTCTTAACTCCCTTCATTGGCTTCCTGTCCTTTTTAGAATTGATTTTAAACTTTTATTTTTTGTTTTTAAAGCTCTTAATGGCCTCGCCCCACCATATTTATTTGAGCTTTTAACCATCCGAAATCCTGGTCGAGCCCTGAGGTCCACCGATCAACTGTTGCTGGAAGTGCCCAGGTCAAGATACAAGTGCTGGGGTGACCGAGCTTTCTCTGTTGCTGCCCCCAGGCTCTGGAATAAGCTCCCCACGGATATGCGTCTTATCTCTGACCTGGGCCTCTTTAAATCCAAGCTAAAAACTTATTTGTTCAGGATGGCTTTTAATACACAGTAGTATGATGACATTTTGATCTTATTTGATTTTATCTTATTTGATTTTATCTTATTTGATTTTGATGTATTTTTAATTTTTGTTTTTTAAATTGTTTTTATTTATTCTCTCTTGTAAAGCACTTTGGTACACCGAAAGGACTGTTGTAAAGGGCTGTATAAATAAAGCACATTACATTACATTACATTATGATTATGAGAGGAAACATGAGGCTGTTTAAAAGATATTTAAATGTTACTCGTTGCTGCTTTAACTATGACATTAATGCATTTAATCGCGATTAAATATTTTATTCGTTTGACAGCACTAGTTTATATACACATGTGTTTTGTTGAATGAATGTTGTTTTTTTCATGACTTCATCATATTTGTGACCCTTCAAATGAAGTGGTGACCTGGTCCGTCTTATTCAAACCATTTAAGATAACTCAATTCAATTCAAGGTCACCACTCTATAAGTTAGTTAAAGTGTTAACTCTTTCGGTAATCTTAATATACAGCATTAACTAAATGTGCATATCAGGACTTTGATTTGCTTTTTTCTTACCTTTCCAAACCAGCCTTTCCCCAGTTTGTGTCCATTATTAGCCATTTAGTCTGTTTCACATGCTGCTCTGACTGTTCTTTCAGGAGACACTTCATGGCTGCAAGATGAGTGTGAGGAGATGAAGACAACTGAATGTCCAGCTGGGTACGTTTCCATCTAAGTAGTGAATAAAGAGAGCACATGAGAAATGAACTCAGCTGACCAACCATCATATAATCCCATTCATTACTCTGCTGATGTGTGTGTGTGTGTGTGTGTGGCAGGTTTGTGCGCCCGCCGCTCATCATGCTGTCAGTGGATGGATTTAGAGCTTCTTACATGAAGAGAGGAAGCGCGGTTATACCCAACATTGAGAAACTGAGTAAGACCTGGATGGGATTATGGGAATGATTTGGTTTAGCTATTTTGTTGAAAACTGTTAAAATTGTGATTTATGGAGCCATGAGCAGGGTAAGGGATAGGGACAGTCAATAACTGATTTTCACTCTGTTTTCTCTTTTCAGGAACATGTGGAACACATGCTCCATACATGAGGCCTGTTTACCCCTCCAAAACTTTCCCCAATCTTTATTCACTGGCTACGGTAGGCACAGGAGCATTGATGCTGTCAACATTCATGTTGCTGAGGCTACAGCTGAAGCAGAAAAAGTTAGCATTTGAATTAGCTAATTTTTACAAATAAGATTTTTCTGTTGAAAATTGTTAACATGCGCAGTTAAGTTTTTACTCCAGTTAAAGTACCAAAGCTGTTTGCTTGAAAATACTTAAAGCGGCTACGACGAACTTTTAAATATCTTTAAAACAGCATAATTTTTCCTCTGATAATCATAAATTACCTTTAACAGCCAACGAGACCATCAGTGCTAAGAAAGACGTTTTTATATAGTTTTTGTTAATGCCTTTGGTCTGGTCACACACCCAGTCCGATTTTCGGCTTGCGGGTGCAGGCTTTATGGTCACATATTCGTATTGGTCGCAGATTTCAGTGTAGCGCAGCAACGCGATTTGAGTAGCCTATTCCTCCAGGTACGGGAAGGGGAGCCTTGTTTTAGACAGTTATTTGTCGTCATAATGGCTGATAACGGGCCAGAACCATCAAAGAAAAAAAGAAAATTCAATGAAGAACAACTAAAAGCTAAAAGGGAGAGTGATAGACGGGCGGAAGGAGGGTGTAAACAACCTAACGGGAGTGAACTAGTCATGCAGTGTTTACTCCTAAGTGAATCAACGGTACTAAAACAAAGTTTACTTTGCTTCATCATCATCAAATGACCATTTTTTTATCTGAAATAGTCATTATTTATAACAACATAAACAAATTATCTCATCGTGATCCATACTGCTGTCTCTCGTTCATTCGCTTTCTGTGAGGGCACGGAATCTTTCAGCTCCGTGAGAGTGGCTATTGACACTGCATCAATTCATTGCAATCAGGTGTGTGTGGCATTAGTTGATGCAGTGTCACTAACCACTCTCACAGAGACGAAAAGAGTCTGTGCCCTCACACTTTCAACACAGACATGCACTATATTGCGTCCTAATCATTTGACACTCGCAGCGGCCTGCACGCGCTAGAAAACAGCTTTACGTAAAAATACTACCGCTTTTGTCCAAAGGGGCTGCCACATTTCCTCATAGCCACTTTAAGTAATTAAAAGTACAAAGCGTAGATTTTTGATAGATATAGGAAAAGGATTAATGTAGAACTCTGGTTCCAACAAGACAATGGGATCAAATGGAGAAGCATAGTGACGCATATTTTGCTCACATTATAATTTTATAAAATTACATCTTAATCATTGGTCAACTCATTAACTTACAATCATGACCACATGGGAAAACGTAATACAAAATGTTTATCTGGAGAGAGAAGAACCTTTCTAAGCCTCAACGTGCTTTCTCAGGTTGGACAGAGAGTTCTTGACAGCAGAGATGTAGTTTGTTTGGCTTTAAACATAGTCTAAACATTTGAAGCAGTAAGACTCATTTCTGATATCTGGAACATTGTCTAGAGATATGGCCATGGCTTCTCTGATTTGGTCGCAGATTGTTCTCCATCATCTAGCAACAGATTAATCCCCTTCTCACCAAAAGCACAATTTGGTCTGAATGAAAGAGTGCACCTGGGTGACTTTATTTGGGTATCCACTTGAGAACAAGCTGAGAGCGGGTACTGTGATTGGTTTGTATGAGGAACAAAGTGTGTGGCCAATTGCATTTAAGAAAATAAAAAATAAAAAGCTGACACAAAGCTTAGCTTGTTTAGGAAGTAGAATCACCCAGTGATTGCATATACGGTATAGTTTATCTTTAAATATTCTTGTACAAAAAAATAAACACCAAGTGCACTTGACCAGTGTTACTGGCTAAAGCATCATCTCAATTTGAATTTCTCTCAGGGTCTCTACCCAGAGTCGCATGGTATCGTTGGCAATTCCATGTATGATCCTGTATTCAATGCCATTTTCACCATGAGAAGCAAAGAGAAACTTAATCACCGATGGTGGGGAGGGCAGCCAGTAAGTATTGTCTCGCCTCGCCTCTCTGTTCTTTTTACCATCTGTAGTTCTATTCACACTATTTATTGATGCACACAAGATGACGAGGATTTTCGGTAACACTTTATTTGAAGGTGTATTCATAAGACTGTCATAAGACTGTCATGACACCTGTCATGAACATTATGAATGGTTATGACTGTTGTCATAAAGTGTCATTCGTTCAATTATGTCACGTTTAATGCAACATTGACATTGTCTGAGATATCTTTGTTATGAAAACCTGACATAAGCTGAGACAAAATAACCTGTCGATGTCTTTGTAATGACAACCTGACATAAGCTAAGACAAAATATCTTATTGATGTCTTGGTTATGTCGACTTGACATTAACCAATAACATGACATAACATGATCCTGCTAAGCCTTGTTATCCGCTCAAACGAGCCCCGTGAAAATCCGCGTTTATACGATCCCCCAATCCATCTTGGTAGATACTTGCTTAAAGGCCTACTTCACCGGTTTGAATATGAAGGTGTATTGAATTCTGAGATCCTATGTAGTATAAATGTGCGAAAAAAATTGAAATCGGTTCATCCTAGCCTGAGAAAAGGCAGAAATAGTGTTTTTTTTAACCCTATATTTCTCTTTCTCGTGACATCACAGAAAGAGAAATATAGGGTTAAAAAAAAACTTACTTTGTAAATATTACTGTGATGTCTTTTACTGTGACATCAGCTTAAACACAAAAGGAGGGCAAATGGCACTCAGCTTCCAAACTTCAGCATATAACTAGTGCAAACTTTTAAGTGAATACGGTGCTTAAACAGGCAGATTGCAGATCACCAAATCATAGAGCTATTAGCACACACAATAATAACAGAAATATACATTAGATAAGGTTGAAGTAAATAAAAGATAAATAAAATAAATAGAATAAAAGAGACTGTGAAGGCCTACTGCCCTGGCAGTGCGTAGTATGGAGCATGACAACCAGCTAACATTTAAAAGCCCAATAAAGAATAAAAGACACAAGGCTTGACTTTTCTTGTTTCTTCGTGAATATTGTATTGGCAGGTTTTTCTTTGTAAAACTATAACATAGACATGAAAAAATAAACCAATATACGCAGACAGTACCAGACCTATACAGACAGTAGACAATACAAGGTAAGTATACACAACTATGCTATTCCTATTTAAGTATTAAACAACACATGACTGTAAAAACACAGTTTAGCATGTATGACAAAGTATAGTGAGCTAGCAAACAATTAAGCCGTTTCTCAATTCGCGTTCTTTTCTGTACTTGTGTACTTGCGTTCTCGTAAAACGTCATCAACCGTAGCCCAAGTACTGTTCCAATTCAAAGGTCGCATCAAGTCAAGTACCCGGAAGTGTTCCTGATGTGTTCTTGAACTGGCCATTCTATCGAGGATGCATCGGTGGTGACTTGTGCAGACTTGGGGCCGTTAGATATCCCAGAATGCATTTCGCAGCGTAGTAGCAGAGCAAGGAGGCAGAGGCGGCAGAGGCGGACAAGGCGGAGAAACCCACAACTGTAAGCATAATTATTACTATTTTATAAATACTACTTTTGTTTCAGAATACCGGTATGTTGTTTTGAAGTTTTTATTAGATGATAATTTAATTCTCCAACCTGTCAAATCCTACTTAGCTCCGTAAACGTCCGACTGCTAGCTTGCCCAGCTGTCCCACGGGATTTCTAGCTTCCCCCGCGAGACAGCTAGCTTGCCCCGGGGGATTTCTAGCTTCCCCCGCGGGACAGCTAGCTTGCCCCGGGGGATTTCTAGCTTCCCCCGCGGGACAGCTAGCTTGCCCCGGGGGACTTCTAGCTTGCCCCGGGGGACTTCTAGCTTCCCCCCTGGGACAGGGACAGCTAGTCCCGTTTGGGGGTGCAAAGTTGTGGTTCATAACCGTATGGTGAATTGCCCTAATGTGGGACACTGCTTAACCTGGGATACCTAAGGTCCATCGCATTTATCTCCTATTTCTGACACATGTTAATAGATAATATTGTTGTCAAATCCAAATCCCTGTGATTGAAATCACATGAATTCACAAATCAATGCTAAGGCTCTACATTTGAATGGTATCATGTATTGGTCAAATGTATTGGCTTGATATGTTAATATATTACATAAGTTGTAATTGCAAATACTGTCCTCACCCTATGTTTTTTATGTTTACTTTATTATACTAGCTATGTTTTTTGAGCAAATTGTTTTGATAGCAACAGTGTTTTTTATATTTTACATTCACATGTATACTGGCAAATTCAGTTACAAATGGACTTCAGGAGGCAAGAGTTTCAAGAAGAAAATCGCTACTTTATTTAGCATAAAAAACAGAAGATGTCTGCTGAAAGTTGACTCATTCAGCATCAAGTCTTTTATAGACTTCAAACATGGTTAAACTCAACATGCCAAGCAAGTTAAAATCAGCTAATTTAAATATTAAAAACTAGACACAGAGGAGAATATACCATTTCATTACAAATATGTACATTTATTTACAAAGCTAGGAATATTTACAAACCATGTTCTTATTATTATCTCCAGAGACCTAAGGAAGATGGCCCACCAGCATGTTCTGATGATCCCAAACGACCTCTTCACAATGTTGCGCCCTCTGGCCTTTTGTACCGGGCATCAATATGACCTGGTAATCAAAATTCACATGGATGGGTGGCGGTAAAGCCTAATGATGGCCACGGGACGCTGCAGGCAGGAGTACCCTCCATCACCCAGCAAGAAGTAGGTGGGTACAGGGCCTAATTGTAGAACGGGGAACGCCGGAGCACGAGAGCATCATGCACCGACCCCGGGTTCCCGATGTAAATGTCTATACATTTGCTCTTAGCATCACAGATACCCTGCAGGATGATGGAAGTGAAGAGCTTCCTGTTAAAGTAGCTTTTCTTCTGTTCTGCAGGTGGCAGAACTCTGACATAGCACCCATCAATGCCCCGGCAGCAGATCTGAAGGCCGAGCAAAGCCTGCCCCCACCTCCTCCATCTCCTCTGGCTTGGGGAAATGGATGACCCAATGGAGGATGGCCTCAACCACGCCATGGACCGTCACCCTGCACAACGCACCACAGGCCAGCTTGAATTTGGGACGCTGCTGGCCTTGCTGCCCCGGCCGGAAGAATGCCCATGGATGGAGCCATGAGGTCGAGGTGCTGATGGGGGTAGCCTGTCGAAGCTATCCCTGGAGAGCCTGAAGGCTGGCTTCCAGAAAAGAAGACAGCCAGGATAGGCACAGGGGTGTTGAGCTTTGTGTACAGCTGTGAGCTGCTTCTAAAAATAATAATAAATATATTTTTAACATCGTTGATTCAGTTATTTACTATTTATATTATTTATGTTTATTGTGTGTGTATATATAGCCCTGGAAAAAAATTAAGAGACCACTCCAAATGTTCAGTGTCTCTTGTTTTATTTTTAAGAGGCATATGTTTGGCTTAAAATGAACATTTTGATTTTATACTATAAAGTACTGACAACATTTCTTCCAAATTCACAATTAAAGTATTGTCATTCAGACCATTTTCAATAAGTAATTTAGAGATAAGAAATTTTAAGAAAAATCCGGACTGGTCTCTTAATTTTTTCTGGCGCTATATATATTTACTATTGATAGATATATATGCCATGCTTATTTGTTTATTTTAAGTACAATCAATTGCAATTATGTATTTAATATGTATTGTCTGCTAAGAAGTGTTAAAGTCTATCAGAATTAAAAAATCCATTAAACATTTTACTTGTTTGATCAGTAAAGGGCCTATGAATTATTACATGCCTAGGTTTTTTTTAATACATTTTAGCCTGTTATATATGTTGTGTGTAGCTTTAAGGGGCTTCAACTTTCCACCCTGTGGTTAAATGATAATTCACTCATTACAGTCAAGTGTATTTATCAATATTAAACGATAAATTTAAAGGTTAAAAACAAGCCATAACAATAAAACACATACGACGTGAGATTGACAACTGAGGAGGGCTCGTCTCCACCGCATCCCAGCTCTGTAGCACAGTTAACGAGCCGAGGTGATGACGTCATCGAGTCCGCTGCCGTTCCAATTGCAGGTGCGTGCTCCCGTTCTCGGAAGTCTGGACTTGGAAGTCCGGACTTAGCAAGTTCGAACTTCCAAGTCCGCAAGTCCGTACTCTGTGTACTTGGAATTGAGAAACGGCTTTAGCTTCTGTAGTAGTCTACATGCTAGCTAGCAGAGCCACATGTGCAATCAAATAAACATAAAAGTAGCTTACTTTACATTCTTATACCTGAAAGCTAATTTTAACATTACAAACTATCAACACTTACAGACAACTAGTCTCCAAGGCAAAGGCGTAATAAAGAAATACTCAACAGAATTTATCTGTAGGCTTAGGCTATGCTATTCCTGAACTGCATAAAACTGTGAATAAAATGTAGGCTACATAAAACACCGGAGATTTGGCGCTAGATCCTGTATGCAACACGTGAGACAGAGGGCTCACTCTGACGCTTTTTCCAAAAACCAAGGTAAAATTAAAATATGAACACTTCATATTTACTTAGAAAAACTGCTATATAACAATAATTACTGACTTATATGTCTATATTATATATTTTCATTTTATCTTGTTTTTTGGAAAAAGTGTCAGAGTGAGCCCTCTGTCATGTGTTGCATACAGGATCTTCGCGCCAAATCTCCGGTGTTTCATCATAGAGACATTGCATGAAATAGGCCACGCCCATCGTGGGGGAAAACATTGAACAGCGCTCCATCCACTTTGTATTGAAGGAGACCTGTATTCTGCAAACAAACTTAATTAAAATGTAATCAAACATCCATTGAAGAAAAAACGTTACTTTCTTGAAAGCCACGACTCTTGTTTGTCTATATAAGCTGTTTTTGTGAAAAATAATTGAGTAGTTTTCAATATTGAGGTGTTTTTGTCCGGTCGGACCGGGTCGGACCCATCGTGGGGGAAACCGTTGAAAACCGTTCCATTCACTTTGTATTGAAGGAGACCTGTCTTCTGCAAACAAACTTAATTAAAACGTAATCGAACATCCATTTAACAAAAAACTGTTACTTACGACTCTTGTCTGTCCATACGAGCTGTTTTTGTGAAAAATTATTGAGTAATTTTCAATATTGAGGTGTTTTTTCCCGTCCGTGAGGGTTAGCCTATGTTTAGCCTACAGCAGAAGGCTAACATTAGCCTAGCATTCAGGATACATTAGTTAAGAGTTTTGTCTCGATATTGAAAATTACTCAATACTTTTTCACCAAAACAGCTCGTATAGACAGACAAGAGTCGTGGCTTTAAAGAAAGTAACTTGAATTTGTGAAAGGCATGTCGTATTACGTTTTTATTAAGTTTGTTTGCCGAATACGGGTGTCATTCAATATAAAGTGGATGGAGCACTGTGTATTGTTTTCCCCCACGATGGGCGTGGCCTCAGATTATGACGCGTTATGCACTGTCTCTATGTAGCTTACGTTCAGTGTTGCCAACTTACCGATTTTTTCGCTATATTTAGCGACTTTTCAGTCCCCCCCTGGCGACTTTTTTTTCAAAACAGCGACAAGCGACAAATCTAGCTTTTTTTCTGGTGTAATTGGTGACTTTTTCGCCGAAGCAAGTATCACTTTTAACGCTTCTCAACGAGCAGCGGGAGCCTCCCGGCCCGTCCCCCGTAACAGAGCACTGACAGACGGCCTGGTCCTCGCGCAGCAGCCCCTCCCAGCTGCGGTCAGAGCAGGAGATACACCTCTGCGCTCGTGTTCCGTTAGCATCACTATTAGCAGTTAGCAGCTTTTCCCACCTCTTCTACAGTCTACGAGTAATGCAATTCAAAATGTTATGCAGTGCTTTTTTAAACCATGAGCATGTATGATTACTGCTAGACTTAACATTATCACGTTGGTTGTTTATGGGATTGTCACGTTCATAACACTAGAACCTCATCTATTCAAATATTACTGTATAAAACCCCTGTCTACAAATATGCAAATTAGGCAATGACGTCATCTACAAATATGCAAATTAGGCGATGACGTCATCTGGCGACTTCTAGCGACTTTTTGGACAGCCAATAGCTACTTTCCTCACTGAAGAGTTGGCAACACTGCTTACATTTGGTTCACAGTTTTATGCAGTCTACAGGAACAACATAGCCTACAGATACATGCTGCTGAGTATTTCTTTATTACGCCTTTGCCTTGGAGACTATTTGTCTGTAAGTGTTGTTAGTTTGTAATGTTAACATTAGCTTTCAGGTGTAAGAATGTAAAGTAAGCTACTTTTATGTTTATTTGATTGCACATGTGGCTCTGTTAGCTAGCATGTAGACTACTACAGGAGCTAATTGTTTGGTAGCTCAATATACTTTGTCATACATCCTAAGCTGGGTTTTTACAGTCATGTGCTGTTTTATACTTAAATAGGAATATAAATAGGCACTGCCAGGGCAGTACGCCTACAGTCTCTTTTATTTATTTATCTTTTATTTACTTCAACCTGATCTAATGTATATTTCTGTTATTATTGTGTGTGCTAATAGCTTTATGATTTGCTGATCTGCAATCTGCCAGTTAAAGCATCGTATTCACTTAAAAGTTTGCACTAGTTATATGCTGAAGCTAACAGGCCCACAACGTTTGGAAGCTGAGTGCCATTTGCCCTCCTTTTGTGTTTAAGCTGATCTCTTCCTGGTGATTTTTAGCAGCCATTATAACATATATTATTTATTTTAAAGCCACTGTTTTATTCTCTGAATTGTTCATTTAAGAACTGGAAAGTGCATTTGATTTTAAAGTGGTTCTTATTTGTTTTAAGTGTATGTATATATTTTGTGTTTAGTGTCTCAAAGAAAATAAAACAGACAGCCTGGACTTATATTGCTTTTGTTGAGGTATTTTCCACATGTAATACTGACATGCTTCATGCTACATCTATAAAGGGGCTACTACTGCAGTTAACACTGTGTGTGTAATTAAGTGTAATAACATTTACTGAAAAGTCCAAATTGTTTTACGTTGAGGTAATAAGGGAATAATTCATGACAGTATAATAAAGGTCTCATGACAGTAAATGTCCAAATTAGACAGTGTAATAACGCTTCATGACATGTTATTGAAATGTCCAAATGGTTTCACTTTACTTGAGGCCAAAATAATCATTCATGACAGTATAATAAAGGTCTCATGACAGTCAATGTCAAAACGTTCCGCATATGACAGTTTAATATAATCCTACCACATAAATCGAAATTGTTCATTTACATTAAAGATATTTTTGGGCATTTTTATGCTTTATTTGATAGTGCAGAGAGACAGAGGTGAAATGGGGCAGAGAGGGGAGTGACATGCAGAGAACGACCGCGGGTGGGAATCGAACCCGGGTCTGCTGCTGGGCCCGGCCCGGGAGGGGGACGCCTTACCAACTGAGCTAAAGGCGCCCCCTACATTTGATAATTAAGCCTACTATGACATGTTTATGACAGGTCATGTTATTGGTTAATGTCAAGTCGACATCAATAATATATTTTGTCTTAGCTTATGTCAGGTTGTCATTACAAAGACATGGACAGTTTATTTTGTCTCAGCTTATGTCAGGTTGACATTACAAAGACATGGACAAGTTATTTTGTCTTAGCTTATGTCAGGTTGTCTTAACAAAGCAATCGACAAGTTATTTTGAATACACCTTCAAATAAAGTGTTACCGGATTTTCTTTTGTTGTTATTTTTACTGTGGCTATGGATAATGATAATAATGTGTTCATTTCATTTGCTGCCGTGATGTAAACAAAATAAGTAGTCAGGATGCGTTGCTAACTAAGGGCGCACTCACACTAGGCAAGTTTGCCTGTTCTGTGCTCCAGTATGATTCCCCCCACTCCCCCGCTGGCCCGTGGTCACACTGCTCCCAAAGGCCGCGGCCCGGGCACGATTGCTCCGTCATACATAAGTCATCACGTTGTAATACAATACATACGTCATGACCAAGCGTCCTCGCTGCCAGAGTTAGTAGAACAACAATGGAGAACAACAACACAGAGAACAATACTGCTGCCTCTCTCGCGCTTTTTTTTTTGCCACACATGGAACGCCTTAACTGCTGCTGCTGCAGCGCTGCTTCGAGGACGTCTTCCAGCTCACGTTGCGTATCAGTGTGTGTGTCATTTCAATAGCATCTGTACCGTGCCCGGGCACAACTCTCCCAAGCGTTCCGTGGCCAAGGAAGTGTTCCGTGCTGGAATACGGATGGCATGGTCACACTAGCCACACGTTCTAGACACTAGTATGCAAATGAGCTCGGGCTCAGCACAGCGGGCCTAGTGTTAGTCCGCCCTATGGAGATCTTTACCACTATCAATTGTTACGATTGTGCGTGTGAGAACCCAAACACAGGACACTGACAGAGTAGATGGGTGGAAGTCAAATATTTTATTAAATTTAAAAAACTTACTTCACCGGTGGAAATATGAGGGTGTATTTAACGCTGATATCCCATGTAGTATAAATGTGCAAACATTTTAGAAAACGGTTAATGCTAGCCTTGGAAAAGGCAGAAAGAGTGTTTTATGGTCTCACTGTCTAACCCTACATTTTACCATGTGTGACATTACACATGGGAAAATGTAGTGTTAGGAATCACAGGACAGCTGGGCCAAGGGAAGACTGAGGAAAGACTAATTTAGTGAGAGTTGTGTAACGGCCTCCACACACATCCTGCGTCTACCTCTGGAGTGCGTCGCCTTCCGTTGCTGCTGCCTGTCTCGCGCTTTTTTCAGCCACACATGGAACGTCTCAACTGCTGCTGCTGCAGCGCTGCTTCTAAAAGCCCGATCTTTCTACATAGAGTTTTCATAGATAATTCCCATTTAAAATGAAGTTCTTTTATGTAATTTATGATGCATATGATTTATATTGAGTCTAATATTGAGTCTCAACAGTAATCTGTGCGCCCCATTGCCTATTTTTTTTTTATTTGCCACATTTTCGCTTGTTGGAAGTTTTATTTTGAAAGGGACACACCAGGAAATGGTGAAACTACAGCAAAAGCTGCCGGGATTAAGTCAATATGACTCTCAGCAGAGTATTTCTCTATCAGTTAAACTAGAGACCCAAGAGACGCACGTCTTTCAGATAAAAATAGGCGAGCCTCCTGAGGTGAAGTGGAGCGTCGCTGCAGACTCGCCTCCGACGGGCATCAGCAGTGCGTCACAGGTTGGATGTGTGGCCGCTCTAGGTTGATTACACGGTCAGTGAAAAAAAGTCAGACGCAGACGCGCAGTAGAGGTAGGATGCGTGTGGAGGCCGGCCTAATTTAGTGAGAGTGTGTTCCATCAATGTGGCTTATATATGTATCCTAGCCTTGTAACCATGGTAACTTATGCTTTTGAACTAGCCTGGTCTAGGTCAAGCTAAATTTAGCTGTGTGTCAAAGAATGTCCCACAGGCAGAAACATACATCAAAGGACAGTTCCTTAAGGTGAATTTTTGGGCTCACATTACATTATGAAAACTAAAAAAGCCTATAAAAATCAGGTCTCATCACCACTTTTGACACTGGCCCAGACAAATTTTATTTGTGGAGAAAAGTTAACTTACAGACAATTAAAAATGCTTGAAGGAAGATTAATGAGCATAGAATGATTTGAAGTAAAGTACTGTAACAAGTAAGATAAGAGATAGATAAGAGAAATCCTTTATTAGTCCCACAGTGGGGACATTTTTGGATTACAGCAGCAACAGGATAGTGCAAATAATAATAACAAAAAAAATGAAATATAATAATAACCGTACAGTTTCGTCAAGTAGCGTGGATAAGAACTTTTACTTCAACTCTTTTATTATTATTTAACAACGCAGGGGGCGAAACGCTGTTATATCTAGAAAAACCCAGTATGGTCAAAACTACAACATAACATTCAGTCCAGCGAATAGCATCATCCATCCATTCAGAAGGGCTTCTTATGTAGCCTTGGTGCGTGCACTAATCGAGGCTATACAAGCCTCTCTTGAGAGAAGGTTATATTGAATAAAGGCCAATTCATACTCTGTGTGCTGCTGGTATGCGTGATATTTGAGCGTGTGCAGCCCAAAATGTGTGGATGTGGACTGGAGCCACCTGCGCATTCTCTACTATATAATCTGTTGCTTCCGACTCCTGTCCACTTGGTGGTGTTTGTAGAGTAGAATATCAAGAAGAAGAAAACTGTACAAAAGAGCAATAATGTATTGAAGGCTCATTTTAAGTTTTCGTTTAACCTTTATTTATACTTGAGAGATATACCTTGCTTTTCTAGCGCTCATGCTATTGTTTGTCTCCAGGCTACATTCCAATAGTCTCCTACTAAACTGTCTCAGAATTAATTAATTTTTTAATGATAACTAAATGTTTGTCTCCTAGATCTGGATCACAGCATTCAAACAGGGAGTGAAGGCTGCAACCTTCTTCTGGCCGGTGTAAGTCTACAAAATATTTCCCTGAGTACATTACCCAGCCTTGCCTCTTTGAGTGCAATTACTTTGGGCTCTTTATTATATTATATTATATTATATTATATTATATTATATTATATTATATTATATTATATTATATTATATTATATTATATTTAGGGCTGTCAAATTAACGCGTTAATTTCGATTAATTAATCACAGAAAAATTAACGCGATTAAAAAAATTAACGCAGATTAATCGCACTTCTAAAATGCCCTTTGACCCGGTGCAAAAGTGGTGCGCAGCTCGGTGAGCTGCACCGAGTTGCACCTGTAGCTTACAGCCCGCACAGGTGAAAGGGAGAGAGAAGCAGAGGAAAGGGCGGGGCCGAGGGCTCTATGGAAAATAAGCATGAAGGTAGGAAGACATCTTACTTTATTCTCCGCAGTGTCTGGGCGTTATTGATTTAGTGGTGCAACAATTTAGGTTCAAAACAGTAGCCTATCTCTCAATCTTCCTCTGTGTGTCTCAATTTTGTTTGCTAGCTGTCTCGTCTCCCGCCGCCCGCCCCGTGTGTGTGTGTGTATGTGTCAATATTTTTGCCTATGAGTACGACGATGGTGAATGAATCGGCATAGGCATATGTGGCAGTGCAGCGCTGTCTGTTGTGGAGACAGAAGTTACGAGAGACAGAGAGAGAGTGTGAGAGAGAGAGAGAAACAAACTGTAGCAGGCCATACAGCTGTTTATAAACAGGTATAAAAGTGTCATAAAAGTATGCGATTAATTTAGATTAATTAATCACAACCCGGCAGGGTTGTCCTTTGAGCCCGCTCCTTTTTGCTATTGCAATCGAACCACTTGCGATCGCCATCAGAGGTAACAAACAGATTCAGGGGATATGGAGAGGAGGAATTGAACATAAGGTATCATTGTACGCCGATGACTTACTTTTGTTTGTTGCCAAGCCAGCCACCTCTTTACCAGAGGCACTATCTGTGTTGGAGGTCTTTAGTCAGTTTTGAACTTGAGCAAGAGCGAACTCTTTCCGATTAATAAAGAAGCTCTTAAACTTGATTATACAGCTCTCCCACTCAAAGTGGTGACAGACCATCTGAGTTACCTTGGGGTATGTTTTACCAGAAATTTTAAAAACCTATTTAAATCGAACTTCCTCAAATTATTGGATCAGGCAAAGCAAATATTATCGAAATGGTCTCCTCTGGCTTTCTCTCTCATAGGTAGAATAAATTCAATTAAAATGACATTACTCCCAAAGTTCCTATATCTATTCCAATGTCTCCCCATCTTTCTCCCCAAATCCTTTTTTCAGGCCCTTGACTCTTTAATGATAAATTATATTTGGAATGGTAAACACCCTCGGTTAAGGAAAGCATTTTTTCAAAGACCAAAACAAACAGGCGGAATGGCCCTCCCTAATTTCCAATACTATTACTGGGCTGCTAATATCCGTTCTTTAATGTATTGGGTGCATTTTCACCTTGACGACTCAGCCCCAGTTTGGGTAACAATGGAGTCCAGCGCTGTTAGCCCATTGTCTCTATCTGCCCTCTTAAGCGCCGCACTTCCACTCTCTTCGGCTATTCCCAACAGTAATCAGCACTCCCTTCGAATCTGGACCCAATTTAGGAAGAATTTTGGAATGCAGAATTTTTAACTTTTCAGCCCAATTGCAGCTAATCATTTATTTATTCCCTCGACGGTGGATGGTGCATTCAAGATCTGGCATAAAAAAGGCTTAAAATGCATCGGTGATTTATTTGTTAATGATCTATTTGCTAGTTTTTCCCAATTGACAAAACATTTTGGTATCGAAAAGACAAATTTTTTGCGATTTCTGCAAATCAGGCATTTTACGCAGAAGTTAATTCCCCAATTCCCTTATAAACCGCCAGCCAATCATGTCGATTTGTTTCTTTCTGTAAACCCCACATTAAAAGGCTCAATTTCTGTGTTTTTCAACCTTATTTCAAAGTTGCATAGCCCCTCATTAGCAGCTATACGAACCCTGTGGGAGCAGGACCTAGGTTCTGCCTTCACAGATCACATGTGGGATTCAGTCCTGGATCGGATACACTGTACCTCCATGTGCGCCCGACATGCTCTTGTGCAATTTAAAGTAGTACATCGTATCCACATATCTAAAACTAAATTAGCTCGTATGTTCCCCGATGTAGACCCGACCTGTGATAGCTGTAAGAGCGCACCGGCATCACTCTTTCACATGTACTGTTTGTGTCCCACCTTGACTGAGTTCTGGACGTCAATTTTTCAAACAATTTCTGAAGTAATTCAGCATCAAATTGAGCTGAACCCTTTCACTGCAATTTTTGGCATTGCTCCAAATCCAGGCTTTCCTAAAGTGAAGCTGAAGGTACTGGCCTTTACTTAATTACTTGCTCGTAGGGTTATCTTACTCAAGTGGAAAGATCCTGCTCCTCCTTCCCACTCACATTGGATTAGAGACATTATGGCATGTATGAATTTAGAGAAAATACGTTACACTACCCAGGGATCCGAGAATAAATTTGACAGAATTTGCCGCCCCTTCCTAAATTATTTTAAAAAACCAACAATAATTATAGAAGAGTAGCTACCCCCTCCCCTCTTTTATTTGATTTAATTTTATTTCTTTATGTTTTTTTTTTGTCTTTTTTTTTTTTTTTCATATTGATTGTTTTTGTTTCTTGTGGGGTGTGTTTCGTGTTGTTGGGTGTGAGGGTGGGATGTGGGTGGGGTATGTTCGGGAGAAAAAGGGGAAAAAAATTGTCCTCGCTGTGCTACAATTCCGTTGTTACTAACATTTAATAAAAAAACCTTTGAAAGAGATTAATTAATCTCAGAGCCTGTAATTAATTAGATTATTTTTTTTAATCGCTTGACAGCCCTAATTATATTATATTATAAGCGTGGATGTCCAAAAAGACAATCTTTTGCAAATTGACAGTAAATGCCCTCCTTTTAATGACACAACATAAGAATGTTGACGGAAGCTCCATACAGAACACCTACACCACTTGAGTTCATTACACCTCAACATCTTGTACAATATCATAAAACTTCATCTTAGAAAAATATTGCAGTATTACCTTACATATTTTATGGTTGCATATCAAATGTAGTTCCACCCTGGATGCTCCCCTGACCCTCTCATAACAACAACGGAGATTTAAAACCATTGTATCCACCACAAACAAATGGCAGAGGCAGCTGATGCTCGTTGAGAAGTGTCAATAGCGATACATGCTTTAGCAATGCAAACAGAGACAACTCAATTCCTTAAGCAGTTCCTTTAAAGTTCCTTAGTTGACAACCTTTAAAGAAAAAATTAAAAAGAAAACATGTTAAACTACTGACATTATTAACAACAGCAATTGCATGCTTGGATTACTGATTTTAGTCTGAATAAAATTAAATCAGTTTTTCTACATTTTCTTCCCGATAAATTAAAGAAACAAATATTAATGTACAGTACATTCACATCCAATTCAGATAAATCAAAGAATCATCCAAGCAACGATAATCTAAGTAACAATCAATTAATGCTGGGCTTACACTACACGACTTTTCACGCGATTTGACAGTCGCAGACAATCTTCCGATGTCGGACTGAAATCACGGGAGTTGTGGCGTGCGCACGTAATCTCAGTCGTTTGGTGTGAGGTGGTCTTCCGACCCGATTTCAGCCAGTCTTCCTCCCGTCTTGACGTTCCGACATTATCAAACTGGTTTATCAAACACGTTTGATATTATCGTTAGTCTTAAGGGGTTGGCTCAAGCGAAATGAAGTGAACACCGTCACACTCTCTCCAGCACCAAACACGACACAGGAGGAGCAGCATTAGTCGCGACCTGTGTCCGCCTTTGAGGCACTTTTTTCGGACACTTTTACGTAGCAGCCACGGCTGGAGAACCAGGCTGACATGCGCAACCTTAACACTTTACCGTCAAATACAGGGTTAGGAGTGAGAGTTATTTGGGGACGAGATCAGCAAATAAAGTTGGTCAAATAACTACAGGATGTCCCCCGCTCGGAATATTGACTTAATTGACTCAGTCTGTGGCTATGTCTCAATCGTGGGTCCGCAGCCTACGAAGGCTGCATTTGAAGACCGATTGCGTCATATCGGCGGGCAAAGGCTTGTCCCATTTGGAAGGCTCCTTCATATGCGGCCGAGAAATGCAGCCTTCGTTTCACGGTTTTGAAGGGTCCAACAGATGTATCCTTCGCGGCCCAACATATCCCAAGATTAATTGCGTTTTTTTTTCAGAGATGGCATAAAATAAAATAACAAAACAGTAACGTGTTGCTCCATCTTCTTAACGTTTATCTTCCTTTCTTTTTTTCTTGTCTTTTCTTTTATTTCTTCTTGTACTTTTTTGTCTTTTCGTCTGGTAGGCAACTTCTTTTTCTTTTTTCCTCCGTTGACAAGGCTGTTTCTGTTAGCTGCAATCAGGGTTGCTAGGCAGCACAGGAGCGGCGAGTCGTCACACAAGGTAACGGCTTGTTACGCAAACCGGAAATGCTCGTAAACGGAGACCTGCTGAGACTGTCTAATTTAACAACACTCGTTCGGCCTTCGATTCGGCCTTCACGGGCTATGGCCTTCATAGAAAGCGTAGACCGCGTCCTTAGAAGGATGCGGCCCCTCGATTGAGACACAGCTTGTGACTGAAAACTCAGAGAACTAATTACCAATTGTCTTCAGGTGTGAGTTGATTGTCTTTAGATGTGAGAGGGTGTCAGTTTTCAGTCTTTTCAAAGTATTTTAAAAGTCCTCTAGTTTAAGCCCAGCGTTAGGGGGCGCCCGTGGTGTAGTGGTTAGAGTGTCTCCCTAGAGGCTCAGTCCTCATAGCAGCAGACCTGGTTCGAATCCGAGCCGTGGTCGGTTCTCTGCATGTCCTCCCCTTTGTGCCCCTTTTCAACTCTCTATCCAAGTCTTTCAAATAAAGTGAAAAATGCCAAAAAAAAATCTTAAAAAAAAGAAACAATCAATTTAATCCAAAATGCATTCTTAAATGCATACATTTACATTTTACCTATCATAGTCCTGTAGCCCTGAAACAAAATATTAATACCAACTCAATAAAGTACTATCCCATAATTATTATGTTAATACAATCGCTCAAATGCCGAATAAACATCTATGTGTTGTACAGTATAACAAGGTAAGCTCACAGCATCTTCAATTATCAAAGGCAACAAATCATTGGTAAACTATGCACTTCTATAATTTAAGTTACAATTAATACATTTGAATATACCGGAACATACATCATATTCGACTTTCACAGGAAATTTCAGAATGCACCTAAGGTGTCACCTAGGTGAACTTAATTTGACCGTCTCTTAACTTTTGAATACACATCTCCAACTGTTCAATGTTTCAGTACTTATTGCATAACAAGCTGTTCTCTAACAAGCTGATTAACCATTCTGGTTCATTGACTATTTGTATTTAAACAGTCACGCTACATCATGCTTTTCACATTTTGACATCATATGACCAAAACGGCACCTAAGAATGGTTCGTACCTGGCCATTGCAAAGCTTCAATCTGGATGTTCTCAGAGGGAAGTTGCCACTGAGCTTAAAGTGTCATCAGCAGGTTGTAAGCGGAATTGGATGATGAATGCCACTCAACTCCAGGCATGTTTAAGGGAGGTGAGAGGGACCCGAGTGTCATGTTTGACCATTCAAAACCGCTAACATCAGCATGGTCTGCTAGCTAGACAAACTGCAAGGGTACCTGACCACACCACCAGGCACAGGCGTCGTCGTCTTGAATGGACAGGGGAGCATTTGCGCTGGACGGGGAACCAGTTCAGAGAACAGCACTGAAGCTGTTCTCTGATGAAGGTCGATTCACATTGAGCAGAAATGATGGCCACCAACGGAGAAGTCAAGGAGAACGCTAGCCATCAGCCACTGTTGTCACCAGATAAGCCTTTGGAGGTGGTGGTGTCACAGTCTGGGCAGGTGTGTCTAGTTAATACAGTACTGCCACAATGTGAATGGTACTGGGACAAGCCGATACTACCTGTATAACATTAATCCAGTCATTGTGCCACTGCGTGATCAACACAGGCCTGATTTAATCTTCATGGACGACAAAGCCCCAGCTCATCGAGGTCGCATCATCAGGGAACAGTTGCTGAGGGCAGCCCTTCAAGAAGAGTGAAAGGCCATGCCCCAGCAGACAATAAGTCGTGAACATGAGCATGAGACGTCGTTGTCAAGCTGTATTTGATGCTCAAGGACTTATGACAAGTTATTTAGACGTCAAATTTTTTGCTATGGTATTAGGGCTGCATGATTATGGCCAAAATGATAATCACGTTGATATTGAGATCACAATTCTTTTCCACGATTATTTATTGATTTTAGTGACAAAAATATATTCACATAAACATAACACTGCTTTCATAACTATACGATCCACTGTGCTATATTCCTACTAATGTACACATCTTTTCATCAAAATAAAATTTGTCCTACTTATTAACCTGGATTCAGTGCATTTCCAAAAGAAAAATATTAATACAAATATTGTACCAAAACTTAACACAAAATCAAATCAACAGAGCACTGCCTTAACTTTATGTTAAAAACACATCTTTGCAGACAAATAAGGTGTTTAGTCACCTGACCTCATTGAATCTTCTAGAAGCTAAATATTAATTATTTTACACATAGGCAGAACATCACTACATGTGCCATAAGTCTAACACATGGTGCAAAAAGTATTCACAACAAAAAACTAATTACCTTCATTCTACCATAGCAATTTTTAAGATTTTCATGATCTGGCCAAATTTGCAGCGAACATTCGATGTCAGGATCACTGTCTGTGTGTGATCTTGCCAGCTCATTAGCATCTAGGGATGGGAATCGAGACCCGGTTCCTCTTCAGAACCGGTGCCGAGTCAACCAATACCTTGGAATCGTTAACATGCCTGCTTAACGATTCCGCTTATCGGTTCCGCTCGTTGTAAATGCGTCATGACTTGACACTTGACACTCTGCTTTGTTTTGGTTCAGAACGCAGCAAACATGGCGTTGGGACGGAATCTCTCTTAATGTTGGTTGTATTTCACTTGAAAAGACGACAATACGGCCACTTGCAACAAATGGAAAGTTTCCATTTTGTCAAATGACATGTGCACGAGCGCAAGCGAGCAGACGCGATCCTGACGGTTAAACGTTTAAATGTCCGCTGCCTGTCTCATTGACACCAGAATTGCCCATTGTACATAAAATGTGTGAGAATGAACGTGTGTGTAGGCATATGTGTGGGCTAATAAAAGAGGGAGAGAGATAAAAAGGTGAGAGCAGCATGAAGGAAAGCAAAAAGGTTTTCTTGCCTTAAGCCCCGCAGTGTTTACTCACGTTCGTCAGCTGGTTTGTTTCTTTTCCCTCCCGTCAGCTGTTATAATGCTGCCTTTACGCACGGCGGGTGGAGACGAACCCAAAACAACATACAGCGGAACTCTGCGGTCTACACTTAAGTTTAACAATAAACTTCATAAAGACACACTTAAAATAATGATCTCTGCCCATACAAAAAGCACTGACTTGGATAACTTGATGGAGCGATCGATGTGCAAAAAACATCTGGCACATGTGTCTGATGACGGGCCGTTATATTAATAATAAACAGCTTGCAGGCTTATAAAAAAGGAAGAGAGATACAAAGGCGAGAGCCTTTTTCTTTTTATTCCTGTCAGCTGTTCTAATTCACCCTTTACGCAAGGTGGTTGACACGAACCCAAAACAACACACAGCGGAACACGGCGGTCCGGTGATAAGGAAACAGTAGCCTACACTAAAGTTAAACAAAAAACTTTGTAACTACACACTTAAAATAACGATCTCTGCCCATACAAAAAAAAGACTTGGATAAATTGAGGAGCGACCGATGTGCAAATGTGTCTGATGACGGGCCGTTATATTAATAATAAACAGCGCGCTGC
Source organism: Hyperoplus immaculatus (assembly GCA_949357725.1). Classification (NCBI taxonomy): domain Eukaryota; kingdom Metazoa; phylum Chordata; class Actinopteri; order Uranoscopiformes; family Ammodytidae; genus Hyperoplus; species Hyperoplus immaculatus. The sequence continues at coordinate 572,980 of OX442353.1, forward strand.
ACATTAGACCAGCATGTACATAAAATATCTCAAATCCTTCCTGAGAGGGCATACATGATATTTTTTCTGCAAACAAATGTTTAATTTGCCAAAGTTGATAGTTGGTCTTATCCTTACAGAAGACTTCTTTGTATTTTTTTTGTATGTCAGTTGAATTTTGTTTCAAGTTGAATGCAAATGAGCACTGTTAATATTCCAAAAGGCACAAGCTCTTCCTTGACTGTTTTCAGTCTGTGTTTTTAGGAAACATACAAATATGTACAAATAAACAAATTTGTACTTATTTTCTCACACAATGAGAATTGATAAGAGAATCGATAAGGAATCGGATCGATAAGCAGAATCGGAATCAGAATCGTTAAATCCTTATCAATTCCCATCCCTTTTAGCATCTGTACTAGGGATGGGAATTGATAAGGATTCCGATTCTGCTTATCGATTCTCATTGTGTGAGAAAATAAGTACAGATTTGTTTATTAATTAAGTACGGGTCCCCAGTGTAACTGGGGACCCGTAATTATTACTATGCACCATACTTTATCTTCTTCTGACTTCTTTTTATTCTGCCTCAAATTTCTAGCTGCTTCTCCTCCCACACCGTTGCACGTAGAAACGCAAAAATTTCACACAACGTGCGTCCCCACCCCACGGGGTGTGGTATTATACAGTTTTTTTCATTTCCGCTAGGGGGCGCTGTTATGACGTCCCGACTGAAGAAAGTTTGAGAGGCCACGCCCCGCACACCGTAACTCCGATTGACTTGAAATTTCTCACACAGGTGTACGTTAGGGTGCTCTACAAAAAAGCCTCTTGGACCATAAAAAGTGTTCTGGGAATATTTTCGGCTAATTAGCATAAACTGAAAAACAGCGTGTTATCCACAACTTTCTGAAATTTGACTGTGTCAACACCAAATTTCTCGTGAAGCCCCGGGGGACTACAATAAACATACCCGTAAAAGATTAGTAGGACAACTTGAAAAACATGGCCGCCATTGACCAAAACGTTTACGCAGGGGCGGGGCATAATAACACGTTGGCCATAACTCCTTAACCATAGGTCCTATCATCATGAAACTTGCTGGGTATGTGCAGAAGTCATGTGGTAGCATGTCCATCGAAGCATATCGAGATTAACCCAAAGGGGGCGCCACAAATGGGCGGGGCTTAATAACACGTTGGCCATAACTCCTTAACCGTAGGTCCTATCATCATCAAACTTGCTGGGTATGTGCAGAAGTCATGTGGTTGCATGTCCATCGAAGCTTATCGAGATCAACCCATAGGGGGCGCCACAAATGGGCGGGGCTTAATAACACGTTGGCCCTAACTCCTTAACCATAGGTCCTATCATCATGAAACTTGCTGGGTATGTGCAGAAGTCATGTGGTAGCATGTCCAACGAAGCTTATCGAGATTAACCCAAAGGGGGCGCCACAAATGGGCGGGGCTTAATAACACGTTGGCCATAACTCCTTAACCATAGGTCCTATCATCATCAAACTTGCTGGGTATGTGCAGAAGTCATGTGGTAGCATGTCCCTTCGAAGCTTATCGCGATTTACCCATAGGGGGCGCCACAGGGGCGGGGCCTATCCACAAATTGGCCATAACTCCCTAACCGTAGGTCCTATCATCATCAAACTTGCTGGGTATGTGCAGAAGTCATGTGGTAGCATGTCCCTCGAAGCTTATCGCGATTAACCCATAGGGGGCGCCACAGGGGCGGGGCCTATCCACAAATTGGCCATAACACAAATTGGCCATAACTCCTTAACCGCCATTGACTAAAACGTTTACGCAGGGGCGGGGCTTAATAACACGTTGGCCATAATTCATTGACCGTAGGTCCTATCATCATGAAACTTGCAGGATACGTGCAAAAGACATGTGGTAGCGTGTCCCTCTAAGCTTGTCGAGGTTAACCCGTAGGGGGCGCCACAAATGCAAAAAACCCCATTCACCGATGCAATGTTTGCCAGGCCACGCCCCTTTCCCCCTGACTCCGATTGACTCGTCATTTGTCAGACGTGCACGGCTCGTGTTGCTCTACAATAAAGCCTCTCGGACCACGGGGGTCGGCCGTGATTTTTTTGCTTCGCCGATTTGCACGGGCGGCCCGTACTTTCAAAATCTCCGCGGGATTTTCTAGTTTGTATTAACCTGCTTAAAGAGGACCTATTATACTACTTTTCTAGTCTTAATTTCTTGTTTTACACTGCTATAGAGCAACCTGACACGAATCACATCACAAAAAACTATGTAGATTTTCGGGAAGCTCTTTCTCTTATTTTAGCGATCCAGCACGTCCTGTCAACACTTGAGTGTGTGTGCTTCGGCCATCTCCGCTCCCTCCGCCTGTGCTTCGGCAATCTCCGCTCGCCCCCCCCCCCCCCCCCCCCCCTCCTGCAAACCCCACTCCGTTGTGATTGGTTACCTTCCTTCCGGAATACTTTCAGTGGCGGGAAGCGCGAGAATGGACCTATAAAGACGCGAACAGGGAAGTGACAGCATTACCATACATGGAAACATCCGCGTGGTGACTTCACGAAGTTACATGCGACGTCACGAAGTTACAAAGCGTCAAGCCGCTTTGAACACGTGACTTCTCGACTGGCTAGAATAGTGTCTAGTGCTCTGCACAGACACCCCAGACGGTCAGCAGGGAATACGTCGAAATGCATGTAAGTCATTATTTGATAATTTAGTATGGTTAAGCATGACTATAAATCATCTTAGCAACGTTTATAGGTCATAAAAGTCAAAAAGCATCACAGGTCCGCTTTAAATATCTGATCAGAAGTGTGTCTAGTGTGTGCAAAGATTATCAAGAGTACTTTAGGATTAGGAAATTGTCAATTTTCACATTAATTGGTCCGGACTAAAAAAACAGTTTGCCTTTTTAGGCCCAAATGCCATTATGTTCCCTAAAAACACAAACAGAAAACAGTCCAGGAAGAGCTTGTGCCTTTTGGAATATTAACTGTGCTCATTTGCATTCAACTTGAAACAAAATTCAACTGACATTAAAAAAATACAAAGATGTCTTCTGTAAAGATAAGACCAACTATCAACTTTGTCATATTAACCATTTGTTTGCAGAAAAAATATCATGCATGCCCTCTCAGGAAGGATACAAGATCTTTGGTAACACTTTACAATGGGGTACATTAATTAATGGTTAGTTAATGCTTAATACGGGTTAACTAACCATTAGTTAACTGTTAACTAATGTGTCTAGTAAGCATTTACTAATGGTGTTCATGTTAACTAAGGTATTAATTAATACATTATTTAATGTAAATATCCTATATTAACCTTAGTTAATACATTAATTAAGCATGAACCAAGTTGATTAATATAATAATAAGCAGTAATTAACTGTTAACAAATGTCATTTTTATAACATTACTTAAGCATAATTAACCATTTATTAATGCGCTTTGTGACCCTTATTGTAAAGTGGGAACAATTTATCCATTAAGTGACACTTAATAAATGCACACCAGTGCTGAATAGGCATTACTAAAGTCAGGCATGCAAACTCATAAGCCATGAAAAAGGTGAGATGTCCGAAAACAAACCCCTGTAGGGTGGTCTCTTTTTGTGATTTGAACATGTAAGAGAAGCAATTTGGTGTATTCTGGTGAAGAGAATTAAGGATAAAGAAAACTTTTATTTTATCAGATGAATAAATCAGATGAGTAAAATGAGCAAAACCAGTTAGTCAGCCAACCTTCTTGACTTTTCCCATTCAAAGTGTGTAGGTATTTATCAAGAAAAACTTTAAAAACAGCTTAGAAAAACGATTAAAAAGGCTGGCAAAAACCAGCATTAAATAAGACAGAAAATAACAGCCTCAAATCAATCCCACTGTTCCCTTACAATAAACTATTTATATTGTGGCAAACAGGATTTGCATTATCTTTGCTACACAACCATCAAACAAACACGTAAAAATACACTCTCTATCGTGTTCACGCTCACAGACGCGCACACACACCTGAGTCGCGGAAGGCTGGAACATAACGGTGCAAAATATGATGATGGTGGAGGAAACAGGTGAGTGTGTTGTTTCGGCGCTGATCTGCTATGAGCACTACATTCACTTCAGGTGTGCCGGTCAGAACACCATGCACCATTCAAAAAACGTGAAAACAGCAATAGCCAAAAGCACATTATTAATTTGAGCTGACACCATAGATAGTAGGCTGTTACACGTTAATCTGCAGTGACAATCCGCAAATCGCGGCCATTAATAATCGGGCGCATACATCAATGCAAACGGCCGTAAAACAAAGGTTGGCAAACTCCGTGAATTTATTTATAAAAGTGATTCACATAAACTGAGTGGGCACATAAACACGGTAAAATAAGAATACTGTGGCTACTTGAACCATGACTCTGACGCTCCGATAACTCGGAGAGCAAAAAAAGTAAACTGCCCTGCAGAGGCTATGGCTGACTGACACCGCCCCTCAATGACAAATACTGGATCTGATTGGCCAAATGACCATCAAAGCTCACATGATAGGAGTTACCATCCGGCAATCATAGTTAGTCACTATCACTCCACTTCCTTAATAGGTCCATGCTCCACAGACGCACACACACACTGTGCTGGCCATCGTTTCCAAAATGGCGAATTTGCAGAAAGGTGACTAGTTTACATGCCTGTAAAGTATAATTAACCTTAATAGGAATTACCCATTTATTAATGGACTTTGTGGCCCTTATTGTAAAGTGGGAACCATTTCTCATGAATTAACACTTAATAAAGGCATACTAGTGCTGATTAAGCATCACTTAAGCATAATTAACCATTTCTTAATGTTATTTGTGACCCTTATTGTAAAGTGGGAACCATTTATCACTTGTTAGACTTAATAAATGCAAAATAGTGCTGAATAAGGATTACGTAAATACAATCCATCAATCAACAATGCTCTTTGTGACCCGTGTACATTCTCTATAATAACAATGTTAAACATACTGAAAATACTAAAATATTCCCAACTGGAAATCAATTCATGACAACATTCTGTTATCAACACAATTCAGTCACAATTTTAAAAAGAAAGAAAATGTTATTTTATTTAGAATCTTTAGTTTTATTTGGAAACACAGCTCTCACATTTGACATGAATACCGTCAAAGAACTCCAAAATAGTTTCTTTGTCATGATCCCGCTTGGGCCCCTTGGCCTTGTGTGTGTGTTTCCCTTTCACCCTTGTCTGTGTGCTGGTCTAATTGCAGGGTTGGAGTCAGGTGTGCTGGAGTCAATTACCAACATTCACAGCTGCCTTCAATCATCATCAACTGCTCTACATATACCCGGTCCTACCTTCCAGACACTGCCAGATTGTAGCTTCTGTTTTCATACATTCTCCCGGCCTGACTCCAGCCACCAGCTCCAGCCCTAGCTCTCCAGCACTACTCCTCGGACCCCTCCTGCCTGTCTGCTCTAGCCTGCTTCCACTCAGCCCCCTGGACTTGCCCCGTTGCTCTCTCCCTGGACCCCCATGCCAGCCAGTTCCCCTCCCCGGATCACGGTCCTAACACCCTGCTGGTTTCTCCTGAAATAAATCATCTTTTACTTATACTGTCTCTGCGCCTGTGTCCTCCAGACCCAACCGTTACAGTACAATCTGGCCTAAACATGGACACAGCAGAGACGGACTCCATCCATCAGGCATTGGCAGCGCAGGGAGCGCTCGTAGGGAAGCATGAGCAGGCCCTCCGTGATGTTCTCTCCACGTTAAGTGGGCTCTCCACCTGTGTTACTGCTATGGGGCAGCAACTCAACGTCGTCTCGGCACACCTCACCCCTCCATCTCCTGCCGACCCCGGTCATCCTCAACAAGGTCCTGCCTCAGCTCCGCCGCTTCCCCAAGCCCGTGAACCCCGTGTCCCGGCGCCGCAGCGCTATTCAGGTGATTTTGGGGCATGTAGGCCTTTTTTGATTCAGTGCACCTTAGCGTTTGAGCAACAGCCATCTACCTATGTCACAGACAGAGCCAAGATCTCCTATATTATCAGTTTACTCACGGGTAAGGCATTAACCTGGGCATCAGAAGTTTGGGAGGGTCAGTCAGCTGTTTGTTTTTCTTCTGCTTTATTTTTGGCTGAGATGAAGAAGGTGTTCGATCACCTGGTGCGCGGCAGGGATGCCACCAAACGACTCCTCACACTACGACAAGGTACCCACAGCGTAGCTGAGTATTCGGTAGAGTTCAGAGCGCTAGCGGCAGAGACGGGGTGGAATGATGAGGCTCTTCAGGGGGCATTTCTCAGCGGACTAGCCGATCCAGTTAAGGATGAGTTAGCAGTTCGGGACGAGTCAGCTAGCTTGGACGAGTTAGTGGCCCTAGCTATCAGACTTTATAATCGCCTTAGAGAGCGTCGTAGGTAAAGAGCCGGGCGGCCTCATGACCCGTTCTCCTCCCGTTCTTCCTCAGCCCCTGTAAGGCACTCCCCAGGCCGTTTCTCCAGTCAGTCCCCTGATTCCTTTGTCCTTCCCTCCTCCTCGGCAGAGGAGCCCATGCAGCTGGGCCGAGCCAAACTTTCCAATGCTGAGCGCTCTCGGAGGATAAATGAAGGGCTCTGCATCTACTGCGCTCAACCTGGTCACTTCCTGAGCTCCTGTCCCCAGCGGCCAAAAGGGAGTGCTCCCCAGTAACGGTGGGAATACTGGTGAGCAAGATCACTTCGGAACCTTTCCCCCAAACTCGCATGCAACTGCAGGCTACACTCTCCTGGAACCAACAAACCCATTCACTGTTCGCTCTGGTGGACTCTGGAGCTGATGAGAGCTTTCTGGATGCTGACTTTGTTGCTAGAGCAGGTATTGCCACTCGACCGCTCGCTACTCCCCTCAATGCCCAGGGACTTAATGGGAAGCTGCTGGCACGGGTTACCCATCGCACAGAGCCTCTTCGCCTTGTCCTGTCAGGCAACCACCATGAGGTAATACAGTTTCACATTATCTCTTCCCCTCACACTCCCTTAGTTTTGGGTCAGCCTTGGTTAAGGTTACACAATCCCCACATCAACTGGACGACTAGTTGTGTACTAAGATGGAGTGATTATTGCCTCTCGTCTTGCCTGCGGTCCGCCCTTTCCCCAGCAGAGGGAGCCACTGTGCCTTTAAAGCTCGAGCCCCCTGACCTGTCTGAAGTAATGGTAAATGGACTTGTATAGCGCTATATCTCCGTTTATCACAGACTCAAAGCGCTTTACATTGTTTTTTGTACACATTCACCCAGTCACACACACATTCATACACCGATAGCAGCAGCTACCACGCAGGGTAGGCTTAGCACTATGGTGCTAAGCTAACTAAGCTAACTATCGGGAGCAATTCGGGGTTCAGTGTCTTGCCCAGGGACACTTCGACATGAGGCGGGGAGATGGGGGATCGAACCTCCGACCCTGCACACCAGAGGCGCGCTCCCTACCCACTTCGCCACTGCCGCCCCCTTTACCATTTACCATTACCTGTCTGAAGTCCCTGCCGCATATCACAGTATGGGAGAGGTTTTTAGTAAGCAACGTGCCCTCTCTATGCCCCCTCACCGGCCCTATGACTGTGCAATTGATCTTCTTCCAGGTGCTCCTTTTCCATCCAGCCGTCTGTATAACCTGTCCCGGCCTGAACGAGAGACAATGGAGACATCAAGGAGTCCCTTGCTTCAGGTATTATCCGACCTTCGTCATCTCCTGTCGGGGCTGGGTTTTTCGGTAACACTTTATAATAACTATCCGTTGTAACTTGTTAATAGATCATTAGTAAACACTTAATTAATGATTATTAATGATTTGTTAAGTGTTTGTTAGCAGTTTGTTAAGGATTTATAACAATGGAAGATAGTTAATAGCTTAATTATTGAATCAGTTCATCTGGGAGGTAAGCCGAGATACCGACGAGGCTGAAATAGGCTATAGACTATACACAGTGCATAGGCAACTGAGGGCAGCCCCATTTTCAAATATTTTTAAATAAAGTCAATACACACTGTGCATGCCATGGACTTGAACGTGACGTGATCAGTTAATCTCGGATTACCTCCCAGATGAACTGATTCAATTATTAAGCTATTAACTATCTACCATTGTTATAAATCCTTAACAAACTGCTAACAAACACTTAACAAATCATTAATAATCATTAATTAAGAGTTTACTAATGATCTATTAACAAGTTACAACGGATAGTTATTATAAAGTGATACCGGTTTTTCTTTGTGGCCAAGAAGGATCGTTCCCTGCGTCCCTGCATAGACTATAGGGGCCTTAACAACATCACTATCAAGAACAAGTATCCTCTGCCTTTAATTAACTCTGCTTTTGAATCCCTCCACGGTGCCACAGTTTTCAGCAAGCTTGATCTCCGCAATGCTTATCACCTTGTCCGCATTCGAAAGGGAGACGAATGGAAAACTGCATTTAAGACCCCCCTCGGGCATTTTGAATATCTGGTAATGCCTTTTGGACTCACTAATGCCTCCGCTGTCTTCCAAGCCTTGGTTAATGATGTGCTCCGTGACCTCTTAAATCGCACTGTGTTTGTGTACTTGGACGACATACTGATCTTCTCTCGCTCACAGGAGGAACATGTCCAACACGTGAAGCAGGTGTTACAGCGACTCCTGGAGAACAAGCTGTATGTCAAGGCGGAGAAGTGCAAGTTCCATGTGGACTCCGTGGACTTCCTGGGTTACATCATAGAGCGAGGGCAGGTGAGGGCCGACCCCGAGAAGGTACAGGCGGTGGCACAGTGGCCTCAACCCGTGACCCGAAAGCAGCTCCAGCGCTTTTTGGGCTTTGCCAACTTCTACCGACGGTTTGTCAGGGATTATAGTCAAGTAGCGGCTCCCCTCACTAGACTTACCTCCCCAGCTATCCCCTTCTCTTGGAACCCTGAGGCTGAGGCGGCGTTCGTTGAACTGAAGAGGCGGTTCACTTCAGACCCCACTCTCACTCATCCCAAACCGGCCCTGCAGTTCGTGGTCGAGGTTGACGCTTCGGACTCCGGGGTAGGGGCGGTCCTCTCTCAACGCTCCCCGGAGGACCAGAAGCTTCATCCTTGTGCCTTCTTCTCCAGGCGCCTGTCACCAGCAGAGCACAACTACGACGTCGGCAACAGGGAACTGCTAGCTGTTAAGCTAGCGCTCGAGGAGTGGAGGCACTGGTTGGAGGGGGTGGAGATCCCTTTTATTGTTTGGACTGATCACAAGAACCTGTCCTATATCCAGTCCGCCAAGCGCCTTAACTCCCGACAAGCCCGCTGGGCATTATTCTTTGGTCGATTTAACTTCCAGCTCACCTTTCGACCAGGGTCCAAGAATGGGAAGCCGGACGCCCTGTCCCGACAGTTTGCCGTTGACCACGGCCTCTCCAGTCCCGATACCATCATCTCCCCTGGCTGTGTGGTGGGGGCAGTCAGGTGGCAGATTGAGGCACGGATCCGAGAGGCGCTGACGGAGGAACCGGATCCGGGAACCGGGCCGCAGGGTCGTCTGTTCGTGCCTAGTGCTGTCCGCTCCAAGGTCCTCCAGTGGGTGCATAATTCACGTTTCTCCTGCCACCCGGGTGTAAACCGCAGCCTGTCCCTGGCCAAGCGACACTTCTGGTGGCCCACCATCGAGGCTGACACCCGTGCCTTCGTTCTCGCCTGCACTGTCTGCGCACGCAGTAAGTCCTCGCATCAACCCTCCTCAGGGTTGCTCCGTCCCCTCCCGGTGCCTGGGCGCCCCTGGAGTCACATTGGTCTCGACTTCGTCACTGGTCTCCCGCACAGGAGGGCGACATCGCGGTGCCATCTGTCCGGGCCCACCTTCGACGCTGTCGTAGGGTTTGGAGGGACGCTCGCGCTGCCCTGCTCCGTTCCACCGAGCGCAATCGGCGCATGGCAGATAGACACCGGGTTCCAGCACCACAGTTCACACCAGGTCAGAAGGTTTGGCTCTCTTCAAAAAACATCCCACTCAACACTGAGTCTAAGAAGCTGTCCCCACGTTACATTGGGCCTTTTGAAGTAGAAACTGTTATCAACCCATCCGCTGTCAAATTAAAACTGCCATTATCAATGAAGATTCACCCCACATTCCACGTTTCCCAGTTAAAACCTGTCTCCACCAGCCCTCTGTGCCCTCCAGCAACACCCCCTCCACCTCCCCGCATGATTGATGATCACCCCGCCTACACGGTCCGGCGGATTCTGGATATTCGCCGCCGTGGTCGGGGCTTTCAATATTTGGTGTACTGGGAGGGTTATGGTCCTGAGGAGAGGAGCTGGATATCTCGCCAGCTCATCCTCGATCCCCTCCCTTATTATCCACCGGGACAACCCAGGGAAGCCCGGTGGCTCGCCTGGAGGCTCTCATTGAGGAGGGGGGGGGGTACTGTCATGATCCCGCTTGGGCCCCTTGGCCTTGTGTGTGTGTTTCCCTTTCACCCTTGTCTGTGTGCTGGTCTAATTGCAGGGTTGGAGTCAGGTGTGCTGGAGTCAATTACCAACATTCACAGCTGCCTTCAATCATCATCAACTGCTCTACATATACCCGGTCCTACCTTCCAGACACTGCCAGATTGTAGCTTCTGTTTTCATACATTCTCCCGGCCTGACTCCAGCCACCAGCTCCAGCCCTAGCTCTCCAGCACTACTCCTCGGACCCCTCCTGCCTGTCTGCTCTAGCCTGCTTCCACTCAGCCCCCTGGACTTGCCCCGTTGCTCTCTCCCTGGACCCCCATGCCAGCCAGTTCCCCTCCTCGGATCACGGTCCTAACACCCTGCTGGTTTCTCCTGAAATAAATCATCTTTTACTTATACTGTCTCCGCGCCTGTGTCCTCCAGACCCAACCGTTACATTCTTCAACAAATTATATCCAGTTTAAGGATTTTCTCTGAAAGGAACAAACAGGAGGAAATGGATTACAAACATCAATGGTGAAACAAGACACACTGACTCAGCAGTTAGGTTTAACAGGTAAATGTAAAATATATGTATTGTCTACTCTCTTCCTTGACGTTTATATCATTGTTGCAACATAAACAAAAATAAAATACACTAAGAACATATCAGTTCCATTTTTTATTATGAACTGAAGATAAAACAAAATAATGATCACTCTATTGTGACTAAACACTAGTTTAACCTGGCCCTATCACTGTTATTTGAATGAGCACATGTATTTCATTTAACCTTTATTTATACTTGAAAGATCAGTTGAGGGGTGACCCTAATTTATAATCTCTCGCTCTCTTTAGATGCAGTTCTTGGGTTTGCTGGCCACTCCAGGCCTGTGCTCCTCACCAAAGCAGCTGGATTCCAAGAATCTTGTCTAATCTCCCAGTTGATGTATGTAAAAAAAAGAAAATAATCAGTAAACAGTTCAAATGCATTTTTGTTTCCTTTATCTAAATCATTATAGCATAGCATTACGGTTCCACATTCTGTATTATTATTATTATTATTATTATTATTATTATTATTATATAATGCCTTGCATTGCTTAACTGAAATATATTTGATCAAATAAAATTCTCCCTGAACTTTTAACAAGTTGACACAATTTTTTCATTAAAAAAACATGTAGCCCTAATCTCTATGCCCATTCTACACAACACATGCTCAGTTTAAGCCCATTTTAGCCTGGAATAGCAAATTACACTTTGAATATAGAAAACGCTAATTCACATATGGTTTGGTGTCTATAAACACACACTTTATTTAGCCACCGCTACAATTACTGCTAAGGGTGTGAAGCTAGCCAGCGCAAACCTCATGCTAACGGTGCTCATATAGTTAGCAAGCTAGCTGCGACGCTAATGCTGACGTTGTTATGCTAGCGGGAGGCTGCATCACTAATATATTTCACATTATTAATTTCTTACATACACACCACTATATCATCTCAACTTAGTTAACTCACCAATAATTTTGTTGGGCTAATGGCAGCATAAATTTAACCACCACGGGTCTTTTGTGAGAATAATGGGTGGGTCAAGCTGGCAAGTACTCTTAGCACATAGCTGCTGCAATACTGTCCAGGCACATGTCCGTCTTTCTTGCTGGCTGATCGCTGGGTGAGTTCAAGTGCTTGAAAAACGTGGGTAATAATGTCAATAGGGTTTGAAAATAAATATTTCTCTAAAGTAAAGTCTCCAAACATATTTTCACCTTCCCAAAATTGAAAATACATTGCATACATGCATTCCCTCTACAGCCATTGTTGATTATCAATAGCCTTTTATTGATCATATTAATCACCTATAGATCTCGTTTTTTACTGGATCCTGGCCACTGGGAGGATAGAAAGACGGATGTGTGCCTGGTCAGTAAAAGCAGCAGCTATGTGCTTAGCCAGCTTGATCGACCCATTATTCTCACACAAAAGACCTTTGGTGGTTACAATTAGTCTGCCATTAGCCAAGCTAAATTATTGGTGAGTTAACTAAGGAGATGATATAGTTGTGTATATGTAAGAATACTGTGAAATTTATTAGCGACGCGGCCTCCCGCTAGCATATTAACGTTAGCATTAGCGTCGCAGCTAGTGCACAACTATATGAGCAGCGTTAGCATGAGGCTTGAACTGGTTAGCTTCACAGGTAACTTTTAGCAGTAATTGTAGCGGTGGCTAAATAAAGTGAGTGTTTATAGACATCAAACCATATACATTGAAAGATACATGTTAGCATTTTCTATATTCAAAGTGCACCTTGCTATTCCAGGCTAAAATGGGCTTAAACTGACCATGTGTTGTGTAGAATGGTCATAGAGATTAGGGCTACATGTTTTTTGTGTGTCAACTTGTTAAAAGTTCAGTGAGAATTTTATTTGATTAAGGTACCAAAGATATTTCAGTTAAGCAATGCAAGGCATTATGTTATAATAATAATAATAATAATAATAATAATACAGAATGTGGAATTGTAATTCTATGCTATAATGATTTAGATAAAGGAAACAAAAATGCATTTGAACTGTTTGCTGATTATTTTCTTTTTTTTTCATACATCAACTGGGTGATTAGACAAGATTCTTGGATTCCAGCTGCTTCATTTGGAGAGGAGCACCGCAGGCCTGGAGTGGCCAGCAAACCCAAGAACTGAATCTAAAGAGAGCGAGGGATTATAAATGAGGGTCACCCCTCAACTGATCTTTCAAGTATAAATAAAGGTTAAATTAAATACATTTGTGCTCATTCAAATAACAGTGATAGGGCCAGGTTAAACAAGTGTTTAGTCACAGTAGACATAGAGTGATCATTATTTTGTTTTATCTTCAGTCCATAATTAAAAGTGGAACTGTTATGTTCCTAATGTATTTTATTTTTGTTTATGTTGCAACAATGATATAAACTTCAAGGAAGAGAGTAGAAAATACATTTATTTTACATTTACCTGTTAAACCTAACTGCTGAGTCAGTGTGTCTTGTTTCACCATTGATGTTAGTGATCCATTTCCTCCTGTTTGTTCCTGTCAGAGAAAATCATTAAACTGGATATAATTTGTTGAAGAAACTATTTTGGAGTTCTTTGACGGTATTCATGTCAAATGTGAGAGCCGTGTTCCCAAATAAAACTAAAGATTCTAAATAAAATAACATTTTCTTTCTTTTTTAAATTGTGACTGAATTGTGTTGATTACATTGTTGTCATGAATTGATTTCCAGTTGGGAATATTTTAGTATTTTCAGTATGTTTAATATTGTTATTATAGAGAATGTACACAGGTCACAAAAAGCATTGTTGATTGATGGATTATATTTAGGTAATCCTTATTCAGCACTTTGTTGCATTTATTAGGAGTAACAAGTGATAAATTTACACTTTACAATAAGGGTCACAAATAACATTAAGAAATGGTTAATTATGCTTAGGTGACGCATAATCAGCACTAGTAAGCCTTTATTAAGTGTTAATTCATGAGAAATGGTTCCCACTTTACAATAAGGGTCACAAAGTCCATTAATAAATGGTTAATTACACTTAAGTAATGCCTATTAAGGTTAATTATACTTCAGTTATGCCTATCCAGCACTGGTGTGCATTTATTAAAGGTGAAGTAAGCGGTTTATTTATGTTAATATAAGTGTTAAATCGCTCTTTATTCATACAGTGATCACTTACATAATGTGCACGTTTCATAAAGCTGCTTTGCATGTAATCGGCAAATAAACTTATTGGAGGATCCCGAAAATTTTATCCAATCACAAGAGAGAACGCTCGCTACAAACCGACACCCGTCTCACTCATGGTCTCACTGCCGGTGCACGCAAGAGCAACAGATGGGTGAATGTTTATGCGCCTACAAGGGCGGAGCAGGTAAAAATCCTTCCCAATGTCTGTTTTGATGGTTTTTATCATGTTTTATCACACTTATGGATCTGAGATGATGCTAGGTAACTCGCTGCTTGAAGACCGCAGTGCATTAATGTGGTGACGTAGGGACGAGCGAGGTGACTGCTAACTGCAGTAACTGACTTAGCTAACTAAGCAGGAAGTTAGCTAAAAGAACCATTCCGCTTACAGCACCTTTAAGTGTCACTTAATGGATAAATTGTTCCCACTTTACAATAAGGGTCACAAAGAGCATTAATAAATGGTTAATTATGCTTAAGTAATGTTACAAAAATGACATTTGTTTACAGTTAATTAATGCTTATTATTATATTAATCAACTTGGTTCATGCTTAATTAATGTATTAACTAAGGTTAATATAGGATATTTATAAACATTAAATAATGTATTAATTAATACCTTAGTTAACATGAACACCATTAGTAATTGCTTACTAGACACATTAGTTAACAGTTAACTAATGGTTAGTTAAACCTTATTAAGCATTAACTAAACATTAATTAATGTACCCTCATTGTAAAGTGTTACCAGATCTTTTATGTACTATGCTGTTCTAATGTGCAGCGCACTGTTTATTATTAATATTACGGCCCGTCTTCAGACACATTTGCACATTGGTTGCTCCTCAAGTTATCCAAGTATTTTTTTGTATGGGCAGAGATCGTTATTTTAAGTGTGTAGTTAAAACGTTTCTTGTTTAACTTTAGTGTAGGCTACTGTTTTCTTTATCACCGGACCGCCGTGTTCCGCTGTGAGTTGTTTTGGGTTTGTCTCAATCACTGTGCGTAAAGGGTGCATTAGAACAGCTGACAGTAGGAAAAAGAAAAAGGCTCTCGCCTTTTTATCTCTCTTCCTTTTTTATAAGCCCGCACGCTGTTTATTATTAATATAACGCCCCGTCATCAGATACATGTAAAATGGTAAATGGACTTGTATAGCGCTATATCTCCGTTTGTCACAGACCCAAAGCGCTTTACATTGTTTTGTACACATTCACCCAGTCACACACACATTCATACACCGACAGCAGCAGCTACCACGCAGGGTAGGCTTAGCACTAGGGTGCTAAGCTAACTAAGCTAACTATCGGGAGCAATTCAGGGTTCAGTGTCTTGCCCAGGGACACTTCGACATGTGGCGGGGAGACGGGGGATCGAACCTCCGACCCTGCACACCAGAGGCGAACTCCCTACCCACTTTGCCACTGTCGCCCACATGTGCCGGATGTTTTTTGCAAATCGATCGCTCCATCAAGTTATCCAAGTCAGTGCTTTTTGCATGGGCAGAGATTGTTATTTTAAGTGTGTCCTTATGAAGTTTATTGTTAAACTTAAGTGTAGACTATTGTTTCCTTATCACCGGACCGCCGAGTTCCGCTGTATGTTGTTTTGGTTTCGTCTCCACCCGCCGTGCGTTAAGGTAGCATTATAACAGCTGGCGGGCGGAAAAAGAAACAAACCAGCTGACGAACGTGAGTAAACACTTTGGGGCTTAAGGCAGCGGTCAAGAAAACCTTTTTGCTTTCCTTTATGCTGCTCTCACCTTTTTATCTCTCTCTCTCTTTTATTAGCCCACACATATGCCTACACACACGTTAATTCTCACACATTTTATGTTCAAGTCCAATGGGCAATTCTGATGTCGACTAGACAGGCAGCGGACATTTAAACGTTTAACCGTCAGGATCGCCGTCTGCTCGTCGCCGTCTTGTGCGCGTGTCATTTGACGAAATGGAAACTTTACAATTGTTGCAAGTGGCCGTATTGTCGTCTTTTCAAGTGAAATACAACCAACATTTAGAGAGATTCTGTCTCAACGCCATGTTTGCTGCGTTCTGAACCAAAACAACGCAGCGTGAGTGTCAAGTCATGACGCATTTGCAGAGCGGAACCGATAAGCGGAATCGTTGAGCAGGCATGTTAACGATTCCAAGGTATTGGTTGACTCGGCACCGGTTCTGAAGAGGAACCGGGTCTCGATTCCCATCCCTAATCTGTACCATGCCCAAGTACACCTCTCCGAAGTGTGCTGGATCAGAGGAAGTTTACTGTGCTTGAGTAGGGGAGACCGGGGCTAGCAGGCACACTTTTTACTCTAGTGAGAATTGCTCATCACCTAAACACATTTCAAAAGTCATTCCTACATTAAATTTAAGCTTACAGTGTTGGCTTGAAATGTGTACCCCTCACTTTTTGTAACTTAAAGAAGAAATTTACCATCAAAGACACTCTAACACATCGTGACAACCAACCCCATCAAGGGGTCGATTGTCACACACTATGGGGTTGTTTGTCACAATGTTATCTTAATGGGAATACATCTTAAAAAGAAGGCAAGAAAGCTGAACTAAATTTGAAAGTTTAATTTCATTGTCAAGTTGAAAAATAGGCCTACATAACTTTATGCATCTTAACACAAGATGAGCAAGGAATAAACAAACAGGAAATCTATATTAAGACCAGCCTATGTAACAACATAAAGAACAAAACAAATAGGTCTAACAATAATAGCCTACTCAACTAGGCTACACACATTCACTATCTGAGTTACAGTGGTGGCAAATGTAGGGTCTGCTCACTCTAACTAAGCAGAGCTTGTGTGCGCCCACTGGTTGCACATACAACACTTCTCCCATACCTCCCCTGAACGACTGCTGGAGAACATTTCCATACAAACCAAACAAACTATCCTCTCCATCTGATGAAGATTCCTCCTCCTGTCTCTTTCTCTTCTGTTTCTTCTTCCCAAACTGGTGTCGAGTGCACTGGGGTGCAGTAGCCTTGGCAACTAGTCTAGTTTGGGATGTACTGGGTCGTTTGATTTTGTTGCCTTTTTTTTCTTATGCATGCTAGCTCCCTTTTCCTGCTCTATTCTCTCCTTCTCTAGGGTGTCAGTGAGGATACAGCTTGAAATGTTCTTTTGTTATTGGGTTCCTTTCCTGGCTGCACCCTTTGGATAACATGTGACAACCAAACCCCCCAAAAAAATACCAACCCCAACTGGAATTTCTTGCTAACATCAAGGCCAACAACCATCTGACTACTAATTAGCTTGCTAACAACAATCTAAACTTGGCTTACCCTTCACACTTTTTTAGGGTAACAAGTGTTTTGTTATAAACCCATTGTGTAAAATCCTAGAAGAAAAATACAGAGGAGCTAAATATTTTCACTTTGACATGAAAAACACAAACATTCCTCTCACCTCAAATTCAGCAGTCAAACTCCAAGGAAGACTATGTAGGTGACCTCTGATCCCAATTCTGAATAGTTACATACCAAAATTTCACAGAGAGCGCCTTCTGGTTCCGAGATATAACGATTGTGACAACCAACCCGTGTGACATATAACCCCGTTCTCCCCTACAGAACAGAGCACTGACACTGGTCAAACCAACTATCAATCAATCAATCAAACTTTATTTGTATAGCCCTTTTTATATAAGTACATGTAACACAAAGTGCTTAATACAACCCCCCTCCCTCCCATGACATACACAGAGATACAGTCTCGTGTGAAAGTTTGTGAACTCCTTGAACCTTTTGGAATTTTATTTATTTTTACCATTATTAATTCATTTTTATCAATACCAGTATTTTTATATGAAATAACAGATGTTTATTTATCAATTCAACATTTTTCTTTTCCAGAAATCAATTGTTAAAACACATAAAACAAATGATTTGCCAACTGTTGTATGTGCAAAAGTTTGTGAACCCTGAGCTGCATTGCTTAAATCGAGCAGGTTAACACAATCAGGTGGGCCAAATTGATTGATGAAATAGACCAATGTAATGAGAGATCTTTAGGGAAGAAATTGGGTGGCACTAGATAAAACAGAGATAAAACCAGGTCAGTTTAGGCTCACCAAAGTGAACCCATACAGGTCAGACATGTTAAAAGGGAAACAAATCTCAGAGGATCTCAGGAATAGAGTTGTGATGTTGCACATTTGTTGGGGACAGCTATAAATTCATATAAAAAAAATTGAGCTCCATCGGTCCACCGTGAGGCAAATCATCTACAAATGGAGAGCTTTAAGAGTGACTTAACATCTGCCTAGAAGTGGACTTCCTTAAAAAATATCCTCAAGCGCCACAAGAAAAGTGATTTTTCAGGTAAAAGCCAACCCAAACATTACATCTGGAGATTTGCAGACAATTTGACACCACCATTCTTCACTTGGGAGAAGGTTCTCTTGGTGGTAGGCAGAGTTGCGTTTTTGCCCAAACATGGCGGTTTTGGTTATGACCAAACAGTTAAATTTTGGACTAATCTGTCCACAGAATAAGACTTCAGGTGTCTCCAGGTGCTCTCTGGCAAAGTTGTGACAAGCACTTTTTTGAGAGCAGAGGCTTCTTCAGCAACCCTCCCATGAAAGACATTTTGACTGAGTTTTCTTCTTATTGTGGAACCATGCACATCTGTCCCAGATGCTACAAGAGAGGTCTTCAAATCACTAGATGTAATGTGTGGGTTGGCTTTTAACTGAAAAATCACTTTTCTTGTGGTGCTTGTGGATATTTTTGAAGGAAGTCTGCTTCTAGGCAGATGTTCAGTCACTCTTAAAGCTCTCCATTTGTAGATGATTTGCCTCACAGTGGACCGATGGACCTCAAACTTTTTTTTAAATAATTTATAGCTGTCCCCAGACAAATGTGCAGCATCACAACTCTATTCCTGAGATCCTCTGAGATTTGTTTCCCTTTTAGCATGTCTGACCTGTATGGGTTCACTTTGGTGAGCCTAAACTGACCTGGTTTTATCTAGTGCCACCCAATTTCTTCCCCAAAGATCTCTCATTACATTGGTCTATTTCATCAATCAATTTGGCCCACCTGATTGTGTTAACCTGCTCGATTTAAGCAACGCAGCTCAGGGTTCACAAACTTTTGCACATACAACAGTTGGCAAATCATTTGTTTTATGTGTTTTAACAATTGATTTCTGGAAAAGAAAAATGTTGAATTGATAAATAAACATCTGTTATTTCATATAAAAAATACTGGTATTGATAAAAATTAATTAATAATGGTAAAAATAAATAAAATTCCAAAAGGTTCAAGGGGTTCACAAACTTTCACACAAGACTGTATATTCACCCAGGTTTTTAACTTGATGGCTGAGTTTACTCAAAGTCAGCTTTAATGTAAATTTCAAAATATGTGCCAGATTAACAGTATTGTTCAAAATAATAGCAGTCTGTTTTAAAAAGTGAGTAAAGATCAAAATCCTAATATTAGCTTTTATTTCCATACACGCAAATGCATTGGGGACACTGCACATTCTATTCCAAATCCAAAGATAAAGAAACATTTGTCAAATGTGTTATTACTTTAAAGAAAGTGAAAAAAGGAATATTACTGCAATTTTCTTGACAAACTCAAACATTTAATATATTAACTGAAAAATCCAGTACAACTAACTTGTTCGCTCACTTAGCATTTTTTTTAAATGATAGAAATAAACAATTATTATTTATATTTTTTAAAGCGTTCTTAGTTCACAGCAATTTATTCACACTTGGCTAAAAATGTGCACACTAGGCCTCCTGTATGTAGTGCAATATCCGATTCACAACCCAGTATGTCACCAAACGTGATAATCACCAACTGACGTGAATGAGCGGCGCAAGTTTCGCGAGTTCGCGCCGCGCCAAACACATCATTCGCTTCGCTCGAGAAGGATTTGCGTCTGTACATTGACTTTGTATGCAAAGTGACCACCCCTTCCGTCCCAAATGCGTTTGGTGTGGATGCAGCAAAAGTTGCTACGCAAGAAAAAACAGAAAAAGGGACAGCAATGTCAACAGAGGTAGACCAACAAGAACCAGATAAAAAGCAATAACAAAGAACAGGGACCGCAGATCAAATATGGAACATGCTGATTAGTTAGTCTGCGTTTTTCTTTGTTGTTGTCTGTTAGGCCAAAAGAAAACAGGGAACTTTAATCCACCCTGATGGACCATGATGATGCTCCGTGTCATCACACACAGTCAGGGGCTGGGATGAGGGGAAGAGGAGTGGAATGAGTTGTGGGGAAATAGTTTTGTATAAAGTGTTTACATAGAGCAGACAGAAAGGGAGCAAACATGGAGAGAGGCACCTGCTGTCAAGTGTTAACACAGCACCTTGCTGCCCCCAGTGCCTCATACCTCAGTCCTGCTTAATGGCTGACAGCTGTGTACCGCACAACAGCCAGCAGCTTGACTGGTTGACTACACAGGCAGCATACAGACAAAATTAGGCTTCAGACCCTTTAAACACTCCGTTGGCTTTTAATTTGTGCTTTTAATTCCGTTGGCTTTTAATTTATATTTGAATTTAATGAGGCTTTTTGAGAGTTAAACAGCTTGGAGTTTAATGGCTCATAGGACGACAAGCCTTATTATGTGTTCATGTCTTTGCAGTGACGTGCACAGACATTTTGAGGGGCAGGTCCTCAAGCAGAAAAGTGGTAATTCAGGATCATTCTTGTGCTTTCCAAAAACAAACAGTAAATGTTTACTCTGAGCTTTTAAAGGCTCTGGACAATTCTATTCAAATCACAATTATGTGGTTGCTAACAGGTAGTGTGATAGGAGAATCAATTATTTATTGGAGTATATCGTAAAGCTTTTGCTTATCAGTAGGAGCATGTTAATGCAAGAGGTCATTTAGTTTATAGTTAATTATTTATATGTTTATAACGGTTATATTATTTGATATGGGTTTGAAGTTTTACCTGCATTTTGGTTCCAGTTAATGTTTTAATTCAATTTCAGTGTTTAATTTTTTTTATTATAGGTGCAATATAGGCTCATTATACATGCACAACATGGACAATTCAAACAGACTTCCTACAGACAAAAACCATAAGGCTTTAAGGTTTTAAATTAAGACTGCAGTAGGGGAACCCTGGCCATACTTGCCAACCTATAGAGACCTATAGTACCAAAGCTGAATTTGAGCTTCAAAGCCATTGTTTGATGCATTCTGGTGACTTCAAGAGAATGACAATAAGAAACACAAATAAGTAGCCTACACTGCCACACCATTTTCTATGTCAAAGAGTCTACTTTTATTGTCAATTACCGTACTATTTGTATATTAAGTCTAATATTATCTTATCATCGTCCTCTATACTGGATAAAACAATCAACCCAGCAGATCTTGCATAAATCTGGTGCACTTAGGGAGGATAATTAAGAGGCTAAATCTGGTGATATTTGTGCTCTGTTAACAACTCCTCCTGTGTGTCCTGTCTAGTAGTCTATAATTTGGAGACACTGGAGAGATTTGGCTGACATCATGTAGCCTACTGGGAGCTGGATTCTCTATAGAAATATGTATATAAAATAGAATAAGAACTCAAATGTAATATAAGGAGGTCTGTCCTGGGTGACCTGTTTGTTCGCCCGTCACAAAAGCGTGCACCTCTTGTCGCACACCCACTCGTACGTTCGCCTATCAGTCATTATCGCCTACCGCTGCCTGTATTGAGATGTTTTAATGATGGTGAAATTTCACAACAGTGAAATAATGCCAAGGCTTAGGGCAAACACTCTTGTTACCTGACTGTTACCAATGACGGTTGTGATTGACGTGGCTCTCCAATATGATGTGGTGGCTTTGACAAGGGAAGTCGAAGAGGGAGAGGGAGGGGCTCCTACAGTCTCGCTGAATATGAACTCAAACGCAGTTTAATCGGGCATTATAACAACACTCATTTAAAGCGACTCTTACCTTTGTTGCATTTTTACACTTTTTTTGGATTAGGTTAAAATGGTATTAATAAGGTAATTACACTCTAAAATATAAGACAGACCCACCAGGAGTAAAAACAAACAATGATTTTAATCTCATAATATTATGAAAAATATATATAAAATTCAACCAATCAAATCGTTCGGACCGAGCGATTTGATTGGCCGACAGACCTGTCTGTTTGCGGTCTGCTTCTGTATTGCGCATTCTCAACTAGAGGGTTTGTTTTGATTCCACGGCAGACAGTTGCGAGTAGTGACCATTGTAGAAAAGGCCCCAACGTTCATAAGTTACAGTGTTGTTATTTCTTAGTGTGTTAAAATGTGTTTTGTTCAGTGTGGATAGCAGTCAGTTGGGCCGTGGCGTCAGTCGGACAGAGCCTGTTTAGTTTCCTTTCTCTTCTCCCTCGGTCAGATGTGTGAGCGTTGCCGCAGTAAGCGATCATTCCACATGGAAACATGTTTATCTGAGTTTAAATGTGAATCACCCGGGCCGTGAGTGAGTATACATGCAGTCCCGATCGCTGTTATAATATAGTTTGCATGCGATTCGTGGGTCGCAACAGCTGTTGTAACGTCTCCTCACGAGCGGAGTTTAAACCTTTGTTCTTTTCCCGCGATCTATATGCGACTGTGCCTGTGAAAGAAGGAAAATAAAGAGCGGATAAAACCCTACTCCTCCTCTCCTAGTCTCATGCTTATAGTCTGACGCCTTTGGCCATAAGTGGTATTCTGGCCGACAACTCTGAAGTGAAACCAGTGATACAAGCATGGAATGAGGGTGTGGGGGCATTGGAGGGAGGCGGGATGGTATGATAGTGCTGTAATTCTCAATTGCAGGATCGGTAAGAGTCCCTTTAATTTCTAATTGATGATAGAAAAAAGGAAGCCCTTTGCAAAGGGCACATATCAAGTCAGAGGCCAAAGGGGCAGGTGCTTGAGCACCACCTGGGGTCTATCTGTGCATGCGCCTGTGTCTCTGGCTTTTTTTCCCACATGTAGCTATAGTTTTCTTCAAATGTTATGTACCAGTATTACAGTGTGTTTGTGTGTGTGTGTGTTCTAGGACTATCCCATTGGAGAGGCGGATACTGACAATGCTGCAGTGGCTACACCTTCCTGAAGGGGAGAGGTGAAATCAGTTTTCCCTTTTTTTCTGCTTTACATTCGACTTAACTCCTCTTTTGTCATGCTTTATGCATTCATATTATATATCATAATATTATATATAAATACTCCACATAAAAAGTTAAAGCCACTATGAGTAACTATTTAAATATCTTTAAAACAGCCTAATTTTTACTCTGATAATCATAAATTACCTTTAACAGCAAACGAGACCATCAGTGCAAAGTAAGACGTTTTGATATAGTTTTTATTACTGCATTTGGTCTGGTCGCCCACCCAGTCCGATTTTCGGCTTGCACATGCAGGCTCTATGGTCACATATTCGTATTGGTCACATATTTCAGTGTAGCGCAGCGACGCGATTTGAGAAGCCTATCCTTCCAGGTGAGGGAAGGGGAACGGGAGCCTTGTTTTAGACAGTTATTTGTCGTCATAATGACTGATAACGGGGCTGGACCATCAAAGAAAAAAATAAAATTCAATGAAGAAAAGCTAAAAGGGAGAGTGATTGATGGGCGGGAGGAGGGCGTTGCCAAGCAACGTGTACACAATTTCACGGGAGTGAAGTCCTGAAGACTTACTCCTAAATTAATGAGCGGTACAAGAACAAAGTTTACTTTGCTTCATCATCATCAAATGACCATTATTCATCTGAAATAGTCATTATTTACAACAACATAAACACATTACCTAATCGTGATCCATACTAACTGCCGTCTCTCGTTCATTCGCTTTCCTTGAGGACACGGAATCTTTCAGCTCTGTGAGAGTGGTTAGTGATACTGCATCAACTCATTTCAATCAGGTGTGTGTGGCACTGACTGGCATTAGTTGATGCTGGTTCACTCACCACTCTCACGGAGCCGAAAAGAGTCCGTGCCCTCACACTTTCAACACACGGACATGCACTATACTGTGTCCTAATATTTAGACACTTGCACGGCCGGCACGCACTAGAAAACAGCGGACGTCGTAAAAATACTACCGCTTTTGTCCAAAGGGGCCACCAACCGACAAAGTTACTCGTAGCCACTTTAAGGTTAAAGACTAAATGATTAGTGGGAGTGTGTGTGTGTGTGAGGGGGGGGGGGGGGGGGGGGGGTGATATAGGATGCTCTGGTTTAATGTATTTATACATCCTAATCTAAAAAGAATCCAGTAACTACAACTCTCAAATAAATTAAGTGGAGTAAAAAGTACGATAATTTTCTACGAAATGTAGTGGGGTAGAAGTAGCAAGTAAATCTTAAATAACAGTAGTTGAGTAAATTTAGTTTTCCCACCACTGCAAATGATGCACTGTAAAGCACTTGTTACAGTGTGAAGTACCCCAACTTTCAGCAGCTCTCACAGATTTTCCAATGGAAGTTGAATTTCAACTTTGTATTATGTGTTATAAGACACCTTGACAAAAACATTGGTGAAGAAATCTAGTGATAACAAATTTTTCCCAGATTTTACCATATGTCCTCACTATAATAAGCCCAACTACTTTATAAATTCAGTCCAATTAAAGACCATTAATTTATTGCACAACAAGCTTGAAATAAAGCTTTCACCCATTAATACAGGGCTGAAGGGGGTTGGGTCACCATCCTGAAGAAGCAATCCGAGCCTGCTGTTTTGAGAATGGAATGCCACCCCTTTTTGTTACAAAATTAATGAAACTGCATTAATGTAAAGATGTGATGTAGACAGTTTTATCTTTTTTAAGCATACTCAATTATCAAGCATAACTTATTAACATTTAATTGATTTTGCTAACTTTAATAGACTTGAAGGGAGGCGATAGATCTCACCTCGAGTGAAAAAGAAAAAAGTTTGGACACCCCTGAGCTAGCACAAACACATCACCAATGTGACTTTGATCTTGTTTCAGGCCCTACGTGTATGCCATGCACTCTGAACAACCAGATACATATGGACACAAAATGGGGCCCATGAGCACAGAAGTGAGTACTGTTTGAATCTGTATCTGTGCTTGTGTGTAAACATGGGGATTTGTGGGTATGCAGAGAAAGCACAAAAACCACACTAAAAGATACACATACATACATTTAGTTTATCTTTGTGTGTGTTGCATTTCAGTTGAACAACCCTCTGAGGGTGATTGACAGAATTGTTGGCCAACTAATGAATGGACTTAAACAGATGAAACTGCACCGTTGTGTCAACATCATCCTGGTGGGCGATCATGGTAAACACACGCGCACGCACACACGCACGCACACACACATTTGATTACATTTTTGTTTCAAATATTTTTTATTGAAAGCATTTGTGAATATCTCTTGACATTTAAACACAATAAGGAACTGCTTCAATTTAAATTTAATTTTTTTACAAGCATAATATAAAAAGTTGAAGAAGAGGGAAAAAAAGAAAGACAAAAAGAGGCAAAAATAAATTAAAATATAAATGCCCATCTACCCACCCCTTAACCTGCCCATCAGGGTACGTGTGATTTTTATTTTTATGTTCCAATTGTTTGTTGATCAAGAAACTTAATAAAAGGTGACCATATTTTTGAGAATTGCTTCAGTTTAAGATAAACCTAATACACTCTAGGTGCAATGTGTCTGTTAAATCTGAAATCCACAGCTTCACTGGAGGAACTTCAGCACCCTTCCAAAATTTTACTATGAGTTTTTTTGCTGCTATTAGTCCATATGAGACAAAGCGTTGTTGAGAAGCAGTCAGTTTACAAAGTGCCTCGGAATGCTCCAAAATAATCATTCTAGGGTCTGACTCTAGTATAATTTTATATTGTGTATTGGACTATAGGAGAAGATTCTGAATATTTCGGTCCAAAAACTTTCTATTTTGGGGCAAAGAATAAAGCTGTGGGTTCAAGTGGCCTCTTGGATCTGACATTTATCACAGAGGGGGGAAACATTAGGGAATAGGGGAAACATTAGGGAATATTTTATTCAGTTTTGATTTCGAGTAGTATAGCCGGTGTAGCACTTCAAACTGTATTAGACAGTGTCTGGCATTTATGGAGCAGGTATGAATATATTGCAAGCTATCGTCCCATAGGTCATTGGAAATTTGTTGACCCAGCTCCTACTCCCAAGCACGCTTGTAGACCTCAGATGAAGGGGCGTTAATGTTTTGTAGAACATTGTAAATATAGGATATCAACTTCTCTGAATCCGCCTGTCTGTTAATACACAAGTCAAGTTTATCTAGGCTTGCAGTGTTGAAGTCCGGCAAGTGTGTTTTAACAGATTTCCTGACCTGAACATATCTGAAAAAATTATTAGAGTTTAATTTATACTTATCCCGCAGATCTTGAAAGGAGGAGAAGGTGCCCTTCAAGTATAGATCACCCACGGTTTTAATCCCTTTTTCCTTCCATTGGTCAAAAGCACTGTCTAATGTAGAGGGTTTGAAGGAGGGGTTATTTGCGAGTGGACTTCAACTGCTTCCAGACCCGTATGGCAGCGTGTATTAAAGGGTTCTTGTCATATGTTGACCTACTCAGTGATACAGGGGACATGACATTTGCATCTATGGAAAAAGGCAAGCAGTCCTCTCTCTCCATTTTCCATTTTCAGAATTGAGGTCGGTGTCGTCCGATCAAAAAGTTACGGTTTTGATGTGCGTTGCCCAGTAATAAGCAAGGAAATTAGGTAATGCTAGGCCACCACTTTTTGTGGATTTACACAGGTGCTGTTTACGTATTTTGTGGTTTTGTAGTCACAAATAAAGTTAGTGACGGTGGAATCAAGTTTTTTTTTAATGATTTGGGGAGATATATTGGTATCGTCTGAAATAAGTATAACAACTGCGGAAAAAAGATAATTTTTATAGCGTTACCCCTTCCAAAGAGATAGATTGGCAGCGTTCTCCAAAACTGAATGCTGGATTGAAGTTCTGTGATTAATGGCGGGAAGTTAGTTTTGAACAGGAGAGAGCACTTTCTAGTTGCATTAACTCTGCGATATTTAAATTGGTCAGTTGCAATTCTGAAGGGGAACTGGTGAAGTAAAGTGCCGTCTTGTATATTTAATGGCATAAATTCACTTTTATTCCAATTTATTCTATAGCCGGAGAAGGTGCCGAATTGATTTAATGTGGAAAGTAAATTTGGTATACTGATAAGGGGGTTAGTAATGTATAACAGAACATCGTCTGCATTAAGATTTTATTTGTGGTGTGTCTAGTGTTGTAGACATTAAGCCATATATGCCTGGATGAGACCTGATGCACTCCGCAAGTGGCTCTATGGCCAACGGAAATAACATTGGAGAGAGAGCGCATCCCTGTCTATTCTTAATAATCTATCTTAATAAGTAAAACTTTGAAGATAGTGTTTGATTGGTTAGTATTCGTGCACTTGGGTTGGTATATAAGAGCTTTATCCATGAAATGAAGTTTGGACCTAATTGAAATTTAACCAGGACTGCAAAAAGGTTAGACCATTCCACTTGGTCAAACACTCTAGTGCGATGATTGTAGGGTAGAACGGGGGAATGTGAGACATCGGGTAATGTGAGACACCCCCTGTATCTAGGTAATGGAACACATTTTTGGTCATGTGAGAATTATGTTTTCAAGCCCCTTTCATTTCCCCTTGGCCATGAAGGAGAGGACCTCATGGTGCTGTTGTAAGCATGTTTTTTTCAAGAAATATGTTTTTTGCGTGTAAAAGTAAATGTTCTTGCTGTCAACTTAATCAACTGTTGTGCCAAAGCAAATTGATTCAGGTAGAAATACTATCATGCATGTTGATGAACTACCAACATATGAAATCATGTGATGATGATAACTGAAGATTAGCCTGAATTGCTTGGAGAGGTAGTTTTTTCTAAAATTGTGGCGGTGGGGTAAAGTGAGACAGTGTCTGTGCCCTCTTTTCATGAATCCATTATATTTAAGGTAGCAAGGAGACTAGTTTGAATAAGACAAAAGACAATGTGGGCCAGAGGTGGGGGTTGAATGGTTGAAGGGCTGTCAGCAAGGGCATGTATGTGGGGGACAGAAGAGTGACCTTTAACATCAATAGACTCTAAGTCATGTGTTTTTATTCAATGAATGATTCAAATAAAACAAATGCAGAAATGCATTAATCAAAGACTCAAAGGATGGAAAATGACAGGTGGGTCTAGTCCTGTGTTCTGAGTCCCAGGCTGTTCTAGCTGGTTCTGATTGTCCTTTGCTCTGATCCCCAGTCACTTTCTGGCTCTAAGGGTCCTGTGTTCTGACCCCCAGACTGTGTTTTAATTAGGGCTGTCAAGCAATTAAAAAAATGTATCTAATTAATTACAGGCTCTGTGATGAATTAATCTAAATTAATCGCTTACTTATATGACACTTGTTTATAAACAACTGTATAGGCTACCGTTCGTTTCTCTCTCTCTCTCTCTCTCTCTCTCTCCGTTTCTCGTAACTTCTGTCTCCTCCCCTCAGTCAGGTTTCTACATGAAATAAATTTGGGAACTACTAGCGCCGGAAAAAAAAACACAAAAAAACAAGCAGGCTAAATGACTATCTATCTGCACACAGGTGCGCATAGCCTAAGCTGACTCATTCAACATAGTCCTACTCATAGCCAAAAATATTGACACACACACACACACACACACACACACACACACACACAAAGGAGGAAAAAAGACAGTTACAGTCCCCTTCATAAGTATCGGAACAGTGAGGCCAATTCCTTTATTTTTGCTGTAGACTGAAAACATTTGGGTTTGACACCAAAATATGAATATGAGACAATAGATCAACATTTAAGCTTTAATTTCCAGGTATTTACATCTGGATCTGATACACAACTGAGAAGATTGCATTTTTTGTAAAAGAACACCACATTTTTAGGTGAGCAAAAGTATTGGAACAGATACACTTAAAGTAAATTAAAGTGAATAAGACTTATATTTTGTTGCAAATCCTTCGCTTGCAATAACTGCATCAAGCCTGTGACCCATTGACATAACAAAACTTTTGCATTCTTCTTTTGTGATGCTTTTCCAGGCCTTTACCGCAGCCTCATTCAGTTGCTGTTTGTTTTGGGGGGTTACACCCTCCGGTCTCCTCTTTAGCAGGTAAAATGCATGCTCTTTAGGGTTTAACTCTGGAGATTGACTTGGCCAGTCTAAAACCTTCCATTCCTTGCCCCTGATGAACTCCTTTGTTGATTTTGCAGTTTTGTATGGTCATTACCTTGCTGCATGATGAAGGATCTTCCAATCAGTTTGGTTGCATCTTTCTTTCAATTGGCAGAATGTTTCTGTAGACTTCTAAGTTCATTTTGCTGCTGCCATCATGTGTTACTGTGTTGTTGTCAAGATGAACTGTTACCAAAGTGATGGAAAGGCTAAAGTTTGGAGAAAGAAAGGATCTGCTCATGACCCCAAGCATACAAGCTCATCTGTGAAACACGGTGGAGGCAATGTCATGGCTTGGGCTTGCATGGCTTCTTCTCGGATGGGCTCATTAATCTTCATTGATGATGTAACACATGATGGCAACAGCTAAATGAACTCAGAAGTTTACACAAACATTTTGTCTGCCAATTTAAAGAAAGATGCAACCAAACTGATTGGAAGATCCTTCATAATGCAGCAAGATAATGACCCAAAATACACTGCAAAAACAACAAAGGAGTTAATCAGGGTCAAGAAATGGAAGGTTTCAGACTGGCCAAGTCTATCTCCAGAGTTAAACCCTATAGAGCAGGGGTGGCCACTAGGTCGATCGATCGCGAGGGTAGTGTGGGTCGATCGCGTGGCATTCTTAAAAAAAAAAAATTATTTAATTAAATTTTTAATTTTTTTTACTATGAAAGAGCGAACGAGCCGTGCGAGCATGCGCCGACGTTCGGTGGAGGGAGAGAGGACACCACTTTCTAATTTGACAGTGAGCTAACCAAAGCTAATCCAAGTCAAGGAAGTGGAGAGGCTTCTGCACTGTGACAAATTCTACTCTGTAAAATACAGCCAGAGAGAGGAAGACTGTTCACACAAACAGACCACCACATATTGTAGTGCAGGGGTGTCCAAACTACTAAACTTTTTACCATTTCTTAGTTAACCCACTAGTGCAGGGGTGTCAAAACTGATTGATTGGCCCGTGGCACATTTTAAAAATATGATGTAATATGGCCCTTTTAATTTTTAAATAATTTAAATGCACTCATTATATTACAGAGAAATATGTCCCATAAAAGAAAAAGAGCACCAAGCCCATCCCAGAGGACCCTGCATAATATTTTATTTTAAATAATATTATTATGGAAAATCCATGTGTCCTTCTCCAATAGCTTCCAATTCATCTGACACAGTGTCTCCATTTTTTTTCATATAAAATTCTTCAGTTTTAGCCTCTTAATTTTCCTCTCAAAGTGCACCAGATTCATGCATTTCACTTTAAAAACTTTAAAAAATCTCCCGGGGGGGGCATACCCCCGGACCCCCCTTAGAGGGGCGGGATCTCGGCTGGCTACTATTTTCACCCAGCTGGACATCAGACGCAAAAGCAGAAAACACTGGGTGTATCAATGGCATTTAACAAGAGGGGGGGTGTATCTGTTTAATGTGCAAGTAAAGTGTTGCCGTGAAGAAGGATTACAATTTACGAAGACACTATGAAACTAAACATCAGAGCAGCTATGTCCTGATAAATGTGTTATTTCAGACAGGAATACTTTAGTCAAAATATAAGTTTATTTCGATTAGCAGAATACTTTGCAGTAATTATATTTGGCGGTATGGTTCTGATCCAAGATCTCCTCCCCCTCCACGCGCACGCGTGGAAAGCTTTTAGACAGAGAGAGCCCTCCCTCTGACCTCCATGAGCTTCATGGATTACCGAAAGGTGAGGAGATCTGCAGCAAGGACCCCCTAGGGTGTAGAACAGAACAAGCGTCAATGACAACAGAAATGACATTGATGACAATACATTTAACAGGAGGTGGTGGGGTGGAGGTGGGTTGCAAAAGCTTGCAGAGGAAGCAGCACCAGTAGGTAGGCTAGAGCAGCTTAAATAAGGCGCCACTTAGAGTGTACGGCCAATGATGTGCTAGGGGCGTAAACTGGCTGTCAGCTGATGCGCACAGATGACAGCCGCTTGACGTCCGTACCCTGCCTGAACTAACGCTATGCTCAATTTCAGACAGGAATACTTTAGTCAAAATATAAGTTTATTTCGATTAGCAGAATACTTTGCAGTAATTATATTTGGCGGTATGGTTCTGATCCAAGATCTCCTCCCCCTCCACGCGCACGCGTGGAAAGCTTTTAGACAGAGAGAGCCCTCCCTCTGACCTCCATGAGCTTCATGGATTACCGAAAGGTGAGGAGATCTGCAGCAAGGACCCCCCAACCGACCATACAGCAACCACCCTGACCCGCCGGGATTGCGCACGCAGCCAGAGCAGAGAGAGCGCGCGCACCTCTCTGCCCTTCCGTGGACAAACGAGCCTTCCGAGGACCAACGAGCCTTCTGGAGGGGCGCACGCCCCTTCCGCTTACGTGAGCATCCCGGGGCCGGGGTCAGGGACAGCAGCCCTCTGCCCCCCAACATCATAGAGTGGTGACAGAAGGCGCTGACTGAGCCCTCAGTGGAAGCCGAAGCTAATAGACTAAAATTCCTGATTAAACAGTGCAACCGCCCTGACCCGCCAGAGTGCGCATGCAAGCCAGAGCAGAGAGAGCACACCCCTCTGCCCTTCCGAGGACAACCGAGCCTTCTGTGGACAACCGAGCCTTCTGGAGGGAGCGCACGCCCCTTCCGCTTACGTGAGCACTCTGGAGCTGGGGTCGGGGCCAGCAGCCCCCTGCCCCCCATGACAACGTAGAGTGGCAACAGGAGGCGCTGACTGAGCCCTCAGAGGAAGCCGACTAGACTAAAACCTGTTTAAACAGTGCAACCCCCCTGACCCGCCGGGAGTACACATGTAAGCCAGAGCAGAGAGAGCCCCTCTCTGCCCTTCCGTGGACAACCGAGCCTTCTGGAGGGAGCACACACCTCCTTCGCTTACATGATCATCCCGGAGCCGAGGTCAGGGGCAGCAGCCCCCTGCCCCCCATACTATAAGAGTGCGACAGGAGATGCTGACTGAGCCCTCAGTGGATGCCTAATGTTAAATAGTAATAGAGTATCGATGCCAAAATGTATTTATTAAGCCAATAGATTTTTTTTTTTTTTTTTTTTATATGATATTTTTTTTTTTTTTTTTTTTATAATATAGATATATATATGCATAATCATTATTATTATTATTTATTTATTTTTCCAGGGCACTCATAGCTTTTTTGGGCGTTCAGGATGTCTTGCGCCTCGGGCCGGAGGTAGCGTTCGTAGGCAGATGAGGACCATTGGCCCGTAGCCTTGAGCGTGGACACAGGTGCAACCCCCCTGACCCGCCGGGAGTGCGCATGCAAGACAGAGCAGCACGCCCCCTCTGCTTGCATGATCATCCCGGAGCCGGGGTCAGGGACAGCAGCCCCCTGCCCCCCATGAGTCATGACAACGTAGAGTGGCGACAGGAGGCGCTGGCTGAGCCCTCGGTGGGAAGCGAGAAATGTTACTATGTTGAAAAACCTGCTTAAACCGTGCAACTCCCCTGACCCGCCGGGAGTGCGCATGCAAGCCTTCTGTGGACAAACGAGCCTTCTGTGGACAACCGAGCCTTCTGGAGGGGACGCACGTTCCCTCGGCTTACATGTGCATCCCGGAGCCGGGGTCAGGGACAGCAGCCCCCTGCCCCCCATGACAACGAAGAGTGGCGACAGGAGGCGCTGACTGAGCCCTCAGTAGGAAGCTAGATAGATAAAATACCTTAGTGAGGCTATTTAAATCTATACAAAATGATAGTTATTGAATAACTGGGTGGAGACTAATATTGAGACACTGACTGAGCAATCGTAGGAAGCCAGATAATTAAAATACATTTGAAAATGCTACTTAATCTATGTATATGCTTAATACATTATTAATTAGCTAACATGTTTGATAGTAAATAAGAGAATCAAAAGCCATCGCGGTACCTGCTTGAGGAAACCTCTCGAACGCTATGGTCCTACCAGACCATCGTACTACAGCGGAAGCCAGCTAGATAAAAATACCTTAGTGAGGCTACTTAAATCTATACAAAAAGCTGATAAGTTATCCAATACCAGGGTGGACTAATATCTAGGCACACGAAGACAAATCATATATGCCCTAATTATTTGAATGAGTCAGCAGTAACACGGCACCCATGGATGCTTTTGAGCGTAGATTATACTTGAGGCCCGGACCGGAGGTGATATTTATAGGCAGACGAAGACCCACAGCCCAAGCTTTGAGCGTTAACACAGGAGCTACTGATGATGCGGATGATGCTGCTCTGCACAGAGCATGAGGAGTGGGGCGCTCAGGCTGGAGCCCACAGTATGGCAGAGGAGGCGAGGGCAGGAGGCAACCTGGCTCCAGCTCTGGGCACAGGTTTCTCCTCCGTAACGAGGAGGCTCATGTTGCTGGAGCCCACAGTATGGCAGAGGAGGCGAGGGCGGGAGGCAACCAGGCTCCAGCTCTGGGCACAGGTTTCTCCTCCATAACGAGGAGGCTCACGATGCTGGATTGAGGTGGGCTTCACCAATATCGACTCATAGGACAAAGGACAGAAAACAGAGTTAGATTCAGCAGTTAAAATGATGTTTCCTCCTTATCCCCATCAGGTTATAGGTATGCAAAATAGTGAGGTTGGCAGGTTGTGATCAAATAGCAAAACTGCCAACAGCAAATAGAATGCTTCAAGCACATCCCCAGTTCAGGAACATTGGCATGAGTCAGTGGCTTATTTTTTTAATTTTATTTTTCTTTCTATAGCCTGAATACTGTATATTTGGTACATGCATTTATTAAATTTCCCATTCCGTAAGGCGGCTTGTCTCGGGCAGCAGACTTAGACTGGTCGTCCCCGCACAAGCTGCATGCATTACAATTATGTATTTGCATATCCTTGGAATCAATTATATCTTTTTATTTACAATAAAGATGGCTGCGGATACGTTGATTGAAACGGCTTTGGCCTCGACACTTATCGATTGGACCTAGCATCCTTCGAAATGTACACGTTGAAGTTTTAAACACATTGCGTAAGAGGCTAGGTGTTTAGCACAGATTCAGGCCACGAGCGCATATTAGCCTGGGCTTGAAGCCTGGTGAATGGTCTGAAAAGCTATTTCAACGACCGGCCTGATTCACACTTCAAATCAATATAGCAGCATGGGATATCATTATTATATACACATAGACAGAGTTCCTCCTACGATGGGAACTTGCAAATGACATCTCTAAAGGCCCCAAAAGCAACAAAAACAGCTGAGGTTAAGTTATAAAAGCGGTACCTATCTTTGGGCATGAGACATCTCCAAAACGTTAGCTAATTATGTTCGACTATCACTCAGCTCTGAGCATAGCGACACATTTATTTTTTATTTAACAAGATTATGACATGAGGGGTAGCGGCAAAGCCCTGTCCGAAGCCACTACCGTGTTAATGTGGATAATTCCGGTGTGCGCCCGTGCGCTCAGTAACCATAAATGGGAGTACAATGACTGTAGTACGGCAGGTTTATTCCTTCATAAATCCATCGCAACGCATAATACACTTGTAAAAAGTAAAAACTGTTTGCTTCCCGATCAAACACCTAATTCCCTGTTTTTCCTTGTGTTAAATGACATAATTGAGATTGCTGCCGAACCTCAGCCACACCCAATACGGCCCCCTAGTGTTATGGAGCGCAAAACATGAGGTAACAGATTAATGAATATGACTCTTATGAGACCTAACATATCCTATTGCGCTCGGAGATAGGAGACGGTGGTGTGCACCATTTAATGAGCCACACTGATAAGACGAAATCACGTACCTTACCCATACAGTCTATGCTTTACCACGACTGTATCAAGCTTCATCCGATCAAATAAACAGCCACGTCTGTTTAGTTAGCCGTCATCATCATCCCTGCACCAAGCGGCCCGTAACGGACACTCATAAAAAGCAGAATTGCCTACCTTACTAGAGAGTGGGCGGATGCATGCATGCATTACCAATCGTATCCCCTCGTTGTCACGGCTTGTTGGTTTCTGCCACCTGGTGACTACTTGATTAGAAATCAATACATCCAGTATGTTGATAGCACAAGCAAAAATGCTGCAATACCTTAGCCGACACATGGAATATAAGAAGCAGAACTAGCGATGAGTATGAAATGCGAGGTTGTAATACTGTCCCTCGATTTAATTGCTTCGTATAACGATAAGAATGCAAGAGCACGGTAGCCGTTAAATGCTTGATTAGGCCGCCCGACCTGGCAACTCAGCAGTTAGATTTTTTTTTTTTATTTATTTTTTTTTTTTCCGTATACTGCCGAGCGAGGCACGCATATAACTAGGTGAGCAGCAGGGGCTTGCGAGACATGCATAGTTCGCACAGCCAGACAAAGCTACATATGGTGTAGGCTGTAGGGTAATGAGTAGACTAACACTTGGAGTTTCGACACTGGTCAAAGGAAGTAACCGGAACTACATTTCCCAGCATCCTCCGCGGGATAGTGATGCCTCGCTACCATGGACATCGCTACCCATGGACATAAAAAAGTCTTTCTTAATTATGTCTATGTCGCTACCCACTAGAGTGACGGCATCGGCCGGTGACGCAGCCGCTGGCTGCTGCTGCTGCTCAGCTGGAGAGGGAAACGGACTGAGCCTGTTGACCTGGGAACGTCATGGACCCGCTGAGTTTGCCGAACCGGACTCCGAGGCTTCAGTGCGGGAATACATCATGCAAGTGATGTTTGGATGTAGAGCGGCGCTGGGAGGACGGCGTTGTCTTCCGAATCACGGAGCTGACTGCGGAGGCTGGACCCTTTTTTGACTTGCCCGACGGGAGCTCCGACGAGTGAAACGCCGCTCTGCATGGATGGCTTCCTCTGCTTCGGATAGTTGTAGCTGAGATAATCCATAGTTTTGTCCATCTGCCATGAATCTTGGTCGTAAATGGAGTGGATCGACGCGCCAACAGCAGGGTAAGTAGAGCAAGTGAACTGACAGCCATGTCGTTCGTGTAAGCAGTTGCAAAAGCTTGCAGAGGAAGCAGCACCAGTAGGTAGGCTAGAGCAGCTTAAATAAGGCGCCACTTAGAGTGTACGGCCAATGATGTGCTAGGGGCGTAAACTGGCTGTCAGCTGATGCGCACAGATGACAGCCGCTTGACGTCCGTACCCTGCCTGAACTAACGCTATGCTCAATTTTTGCAAAGTGGCCTGGCCCTTCGTAGATTTTTCTGTATGTGGCCCTCAGTGAAAATTCAATTCTGCACACATTTTTCGGTAACACTTTATAATAACTATCCGTTGTAACTCGTTAATAGATCATTAGTAAACTCTTAATTAATGATTTATTAATGATTTGTTAAGTGTTTGTTAGCAGTTTGTTAAGGATTTATAATAATGCCTTACAGACAGTTAATAGACCATTAATAAACTTTTAGTTAATTGGTTATAAATGACTTGTTAAATGACAGTTAACCATTTGTTAAGGATTTATAACTGTGCTTTATAGCATCGCAAAGGGCCATTAGGATGGATAATCCATGACATTGCCGTGATGTATGGACATTAAATGTCCCTCTGAAATTCTGTTTATCCAGTGTTTACCACAAAAAGTTCCCAAACCTCATGGGTTTGTATGTTGTTGTATACTTTTGTATACTACTGTTATGCCATGTGATGGCTCAGTATGAGTGTTTCTATAGATTAAACACAATGTTCAACATTTCATCTTTGGTGTTTCTTTGGTAAAAAAACATTTTTTGATATTTGATATTTTAAATATCATGTCAAATTTCTGTACCTTGAACTTGTTTCACCCATGTGCAGTTTTACAAAGTTTCACTGGTATTAGTAGAAGGTTAACAATCTATTAACAACTGATCTGTAAAGTGTGAGTTAATATATTAGTTAAAGGCCTACTTCACCGGTGGGAATATGAAGGTGTATTGAATTCTGAGATCCTATGTAGTATAAATGTGCAATTTTTTAAAAATCGGTTCATTATAGCCTGAGAAAAGGCGGAAAGAGTGTTTTTTTTAACCCTATATTTCTCTTTCTCGTGACATCACAGAAAGAGAAATATAGGGTTAAAAAAAAACTTACTTTGTAAATATTACTGTGATGTCTTTTACTGTGACATCACAGTAATATTTACAAAGTACGTTTTTTTTAACCAGTTTATATTACCTACAGAGATATGATTTAGTCACGAGAAAGAGAAATATAGGGTTAAAAAACACTCTTTTTGCCTTTTCTCAGGCTAAGATGAACCAATTTCAATTTTTTTGCACATTTATACTACATAGGATCTCAGAATTCAATACACCTTCATAGTCCCACCGGTGAAGTATGCCTTTAAGTATTAGTTAATAGTTTATATATGTTATTGGGACGTTATTCTAAAGTTGCAACTATTCCTCATTTACAAACAATTATTAAATGAGGAATAGTTGCAACTTTAACCAAAAAACTTACTTTGTAAATATTACTGTGATGTCTTTTACTGTGACATCACAGCAATATTTACAAAGTACGTTTTTTTTTAACCCTATATTTCTCTTTCTGTGATGTCACGAGAAACAGAAATATAGGGTTAAAAAAACACAATTTCTGCCTTTTCTCAGGCTAGGATGAACCAATTTCAATTTTTCTGCACATTTATACTACATAGGATCTCAGAATTCAATACACCTTCATATTCCCACCGGTGAAGTAGGCCTTTAAGTATTAGTTAATAGTTTATATATGTTATTGGGACGTTATTCTAAAGTTGCAACTATTCCTCATTTACAAACAATTAATAAATGAGGAATAGTTGCAACTTTAGAATAACGTCCCGATAACACATATAAACTATTAACTGATACCTAATAAGTCATTAGTAAGTAATTCACTACTAGCTTGAAAATTATCTATCGGCTATCTATAAAGCACAGTTATAAATCCTTAACAAACGGTTAACTGTTGTTTAACAAGTCATTTATAACCAATTAACTAAAAGTTTATTAATGGTCTATTAACTGTCTGTAAGGCATTGTTATAAATCCTTAACAAACTGCTAACAAACACTTAACAAATCATTAATAAATCATTAATTAAGAGTTTACTAATGATATATTAACGAGTTACAACAGATAGTTATTATAAAGTGTTACCCATTTTTCCTCTTAACTGAGAACTGTACCATACAGAACAGAACCGTGACTTAAAAACCAAGGTACGTACCGAACCGTGACTTTTGACCCCTTATAGTAGGTGGTAGCTCACTTTGTCATTTTAAAAGTAGCTCACAAGCTGAAAAACAGTGGCCACCTGTTAGGTTTATCCAACTTGCTTGTAAGACAAGAAAACCACGTGCTAGTTCAGTCAGACAAATGAGACAGACACAATGATAGCGTGAGACCAAATGATCATGTTACTTGCCTTAGGACAAGGAGAGAGGTATGGCGCAACTGGTGTTACGTCGCCAATCCGGAACCAACTCTGGCTTCCCCTTCTCCTTGCCGGCTCTTTTATTCAGTACATGGTGCATACAGACTTGGATTTGTGTGTGCGTTACAACTAATGGTTGACTAATGTCTCTGAGAGCTTGTTTGTTTATCCCAGCTGGGGCATGGCAGTATGTTCTGACCAGGTCACTTCTGGCCATGGCGATCCCAGCACACATAGTTTTAAACGACACGTCATGTATCAGCTTACTTTGGATCATGGTTACATAATGAAACACATTAACCCCTTACATTTCCCACTTTTTTCCATTATTAACCATATTACAACATTTTAGCAGTTTTCAGGGGCATTGGACATTGATTATCTTGCGTCTTTATTCATTTCAGTGATTGTCCCATTCTCTAGGGGGCGGGTCTTCATGAGATCACACAGTCTGTCTGTTGGTTCGTGTGTGAATCAGCCGATATTGGTATGTTAATGCAGACGTAATAATCAATTTTCTTTTGTAGCGTTGGCTGGTACTGAGGCATATTTGTACCAGGCATTTGTGTCCGAAACATGTTGTGGTTCTTTGAACCTTGTAGGTACCGTTGCGGCATGTCCGTTTGCAAAGGGCTTCCGTAGTCCAGGTACTCCCCCTATCTAAATGTAGTGGATCAGTTGTTTTCTTCACCGGGTTGAGACATGTTTACCCACTATAAGGATAAATCCCTTTGTAGCGGACTTCCACCACTACGTCGGAGGGGAGAGGCAGCATCTTTTTTTTTCCAGTGTCTTTCGTGTATCCACGTATATCGTTCTGCAATCTTTATGGCTGTGGGCGTGGTCAGGAGTGTTCACGTCTTCCTGTAGTGGGTGACTTGGATATTGTAGTTCTTTTGACTTGGCTGTAGTTGGAAGTTTGTCAGTAGGGCAGGGCCTTCCCAATGTGTGCAGCTCCAACTTTGCACTTTGCCCCCTGGCAACAGCTCGTCCAATGCAGCTTCCTAGGACATAGGAAAATCTTGGCAGTTTATTTGCTCTCGTAACTCTGTTAGATTTACAAAGAGTTCTGTCATTCATTCGGTCAGTTCTCTGTTCTCTGATTCTGCATTATCACATGTTTCGACGTCCTCAATCAGATATACATACTCTACACAAAAGCTTTTTGAAATTGTGTACAGTTGTATGCCCGTATGGAATATATTTGTTACCATAGAGACATGTTCCCTACTTTTGAGTCATTGTTTCGACCCATGACTCATCCTAATCACTATTTTTTTTTTTTTTTTTTTTTAATTATATAATTCTTTATCTTCTCCAAGTATGGCTCATTCTTCTATCCATTTCCGTTTGGTTTTCTGTCTGCATATGCACAAACAATTGCTTCACAGATGCTTCTCTGATCACAAGGGGAGGGTTTTAAAATAAAATCTTTTTTATTTTTCTTTATTTATTAAACAGTTTGGAGAGACAAAGTTGAAATGGGGTAAACACTTTGCTCTTTGAAGACCAATTTCACACGTAAAATAAAATAAAAACCTAATCATAATGTCTTTGGTTTATAATTATAATTTTATCTTGTCAATTTAAAATATTCAATATACTTCCTATTTAAGAAACCTTTTCCAATTTTTTCCAATTCTTCATACTCAGCTATCCTGTCTGGGCTCGTGCTGTGGCTTGCCATATTGGCTTGCTCTCTCTTCATCTATCCACAACATTCTCTTATTCATCTCTTTGGCCACCACCTTTCTCTTTACTGTTCACGATGGGGGCCTGGATCAAATTTGAGGTCGGAAATGATCACAGGTATAACCATCCAGCCATCATCCTGATCATCAGTTTCATTATCATCTTCCGAATCAGTGGAAGTGCTATATGAAACGGAGTTGTCTGTTTGCAATTCTAGATCGGTTTTATATTTAGCTCTAAAATCTGCAAGACGTTTAGCAATGTAGTCAGATAGTTGATCATCTGTATAAGGGGGGGTTACTTTGACTGGCAGTGACCTGTTAATTTCTTCTCTCTGACCGTTCGTTATCTGATTCTCTGGACCTGCCAGCAGAACAGAAGACGAGGAGCTTGGGTTTTGGGTATCAATGTAAAGAGACACAGGAAGAGGTGGAGGAGACTTTTGTTCACCAGTCTCCTCTTCCTTGCCTATGTCTATCCTATCATTATCCATTTTACGAGTATTTTAATTTTTAAAATACAAAATCAACAAATCTATGTGTTCTTACAAAACTAGGCGTTTTTCAGAACAATTCACCACTTTGCGTACTTCAACTGGCCACAGATGTTATGTTTATACCGTTAGGTTTTTGGCTGCTTCCACTGGTGACATTTATTTCTCAACACTCATTCTTCTCAACATTCATTCACAGATCTGAATTTCATATAGCGCTTGTTCAATTTCTTAGGTTGTACACACCAGTGCTGGGAAGGTGTTTAATTAAAGTGTAACGTTCCCTGTACCCTGGTAGCCACACACCTGTAACCTCCTTCAAAGGTGGAGCGACCTGTAACCTCCTTAAAGGTGGAGCGACCTGTAACCTCCTTCCTCTTTAGGGCGGCTTTCATTTATATTTCTTTTGATCTGA
This sequence comes from Hyperoplus immaculatus, assembly GCA_949357725.1. Classification (NCBI taxonomy): domain Eukaryota; kingdom Metazoa; phylum Chordata; class Actinopteri; order Uranoscopiformes; family Ammodytidae; genus Hyperoplus; species Hyperoplus immaculatus. The sequence goes on from OX442353.1 coordinate 614,305, forward strand.
ATTTGTATCTCACCGTATATCGGTGTGTCTGGCTCGGTCTGGATCCCGTCAATCGTCGCCCAACGAGAGGGGGGGTGAGGACTGCTAAAACACCGGCTGGAGATGAATTCGGCCCCAGTTTTTCCTCAGAGTCACTGGACTCTGGCCGTCGACAGACTTCGGTGCGTCCTCTCCTTCCTCTCCTTGGTCGGCGATCTATTGGGCTCCGGCTCTTCGAAGGACCAAGATGTTAGGTTTATCCAACTTGCTTGTAAGACAAGAAAACCACGTGCTAGTTCAGTCAGACAAATGAGACAGACACAATGATAGCGTGAGACCAAATGATCATGTTACTTGCCTTAGGACAAGGAGAGAGGTATGGCGCAACTGGTGTTACGTCGCCAATCCGGAACCAACTCTGGCTTCCCCTTCTCCTTGCCGGCTCTTTTATTCAGTACATGGTGCATACAGACTTGGATTTGTGTGTGCGTTACAACTAATGGTTGACTAATGTCTCTGAGAGCTTGTTTGTTTATCCCAGCTGGGGCATGGCAGTATGTTCTGACCAGGTCACTTCTGGCCATGGCGATCCCAGCACACATAGTTTTAAACGACACGTCATGTATCAGCTTACTTTGGATCATGGTTACATAATGAAACACATTAACCCCTTACATTTCCCACTTTTTTCCATTATTAACCATATTACAACATTTTAGCAGTTTTCAGGGGCATTGGACATTGATTATCTTGCGTCTTTATTCATTTCAGTGATTGTCCCATTCTCTAGGGGGCGGGTCTTCATGAGATCACACAGTCTGTCTGTTGGTTCGTGTGTGAATCAGCCGATATTGGTATGTTAATGCAGACGTAATAATCAATTTTCTTTTGTAGCGTTGGCTGGTACTGAGGCATATTTGTACCAGGCATTTGTGTCCGAAACATGTTGTGGTTCTTTGAACCTTGTAGGTACCGTTGCGGCATGTCCGTTTGCAAAGGGCTTCCGTAGTCCAGGTACTCCCCCTATCTAAATGTAGTGGATCAGTTGTTTTCTTCACCGGGTTGAGACATGTTTACCCACTATAAGGATAAATCCCTTTGTAGCGGACTTCCACCACTACGTCGGAGGGGAGAGGCAGCATCTTTTTTTTTCCAGTGTCTTTCGTGTATCCACGTATATCGTTCTGCAATCTTTATGGCTGTGGGCGTGGTCAGGAGTGTTCACGTCTTCCTGTAGTGGGTGACTTGGATATTGTAGTTCTTTTGACTTGGCTGTAGTTGGAAGTTTGTCAGTAGGGCAGGGCCTTCCCAATGTGTGCAGCTCCAACTTTGCACTTTGCCCCCTGGCAACAGCTCGTCCAATGCAGCTTCCTAGGACATAGGAAAATCTTGGCAGTTTATTTGCTCTCGTAACTCTGTTAGATTTACAAAGAGTTCTGTCATTCATTCGGTCAGTTCTCTGTTCTCTGATTCTGCATTATCACATGTTTCGACGTCCTCAATCAGATATACATACTCTACACAAAAGCTTTTTGAAATTGTGTACAGTTGTATGCCCGTATGGAATATATTTGTTACCATAGAGACATGTTCCCTACTTTTGAGTCATTGTTTCGACCCATGACTCATCCTAATCACTATTTTTTTTTTTTTTTTTTTTTAATTATATAATTCTTTATCTTCTCCAAGTATGGCTCATTCTTCTATCCATTTCCGTTTGGTTTTCTGTCTGCATATGCACAAACAATTGCTTCACAGATGCTTCTCTGATCACAAGGGGAGGGTTTTAAAATAAAATCTTTTTTATTTTTCTTTATTTATTAAACAGTTTGGAGAGACAAAGTTGAAATGGGGTAAACACTTTGCTCTTTGAAGACCAATTTCACACGTAAAATAAAATAAAAACCTAATCATAATGTCTTTGGTTTATAATTATAATTTTATCTTGTCAATTTAAAATATTCAATATACTTCCTATTTAAGAAACCTTTTCCAATTTTTTCCAATTCTTCATACTCAGCTATCCTGTCTGGGCTCGTGCTGTGGCTTGCCATATTGGCTTGCTCTCTCTTCATCTATCCACAACATTCTCTTATTCATCTCTTTGGCCACCACCTTTCTCTTTACTGTTCACGATGGGGGCCTGGATCAAATTTGAGGTCGGAAATGATCACAGGTATAACCATCCAGCCATCATCCTGATCATCAGTTTCATTATCATCTTCCGAATCAGTGGAAGTGCTATATGAAACGGAGTTGTCTGTTTGCAATTCTAGATCGGTTTTATATTTAGCTCTAAAATCTGCAAGACGTTTAGCAATGTAGTCAGATAGTTGATCATCTGTATAAGGGGGGGTTACTTTGACTGGCAGTGACCTGTTAATTTCTTCTCTCTGACCGTTCGTTATCTGATTCTCTGGACCTGCCAGCAGAACAGAAGACGAGGAGCTTGGGTTTTGGGTATCAATGTAAAGAGACACAGGAAGAGGTGGAGGAGACTTTTGTTCACCAGTCTCCTCTTCCTTGCCTATGTCTATCCTATCATTATCCATTTTACGAGTATTTTAATTTTTAAAATACAAAATCAACAAATCTATGTGTTCTTACAAAACTAGGCGTTTTTCAGAACAATTCACCACTTTGCGTACTTCAACTGGCCACAGATGTTATGTTTATACCGTTAGGTTTTTGGCTGCTTCCACTGGTGACATTTATTTCTCAACACTCATTCTTCTCAACATTCATTCACAGATCTGAATTTCATATAGCGCTTGTTCAATTTCTTAGGTTGTACACACCAGTGCTGGGAAGGTGTTTAATTAAAGTGTAACGTTCCCTGTACCCTGGTAGCCACACACCTGTAACCTCCTTCAAAGGTGGAGCGACCTGTAACCTCCTTAAAGGTGGAGCGACCTGTAACCTCCTTCCTCTTTAGGGCGGCTTTCATTTATATTTCTTTTGATCTGAATTTGTATCTCACCGTATATCGGTGTGTCTGGCTCGGTCTGGATCCCGTCAATCGTCGCCCAACGAGAGGGGGGGTGAGGACTGCTAAAACACCGGCTGGAGATGAATTCGGCCCCAGTTTTTCCTCAGAGTCACTGGACTCTGGCCGTCGACAGACTTCGGTGCGTCCTCTCCTTCCTCTCCTTGGTCGGCGATCTATTGGGCTCCGGCTCTTCGAAGGACCAAGATGTTAGGTTTATCCAACTTGCTTGTAAGACAAGAAAACCACGTGCTAGTTCAGTCAGACAAATGAGACAGACACAATGATAGCGTGAGACCAAATGATCATGTTACTTGCCTTAGGACAAGGAGAGAGGTATGGCGCAACTGGTGTTACGTCGCCAATCCGGAACCAACTCTGGCTTCCCCTTCTCCTTGCCGGCTCTTTTATTCAGTACATGGTGCATACAGACTTGGATTTGTGTGTGCGTTACAACTAATGGTTGACTAATGTCTCTGAGAGCTTGTTTGTTTATCCCAGCTGGGGCATGGCAGTATGTTCTGACCAGGTCACTTCTGGCCATGGCGATCCCAGCACACATAGTTTTAAACGACACGTCATGTATCAGCTTACTTTGGATCATGGTTACATAATGAAACACATTAACCCCTTACACCACCCCTGCTATAGAGAATGTATTTTACCTGCTAAAGAGGAGACTGAAGAGAGTAAACAAACAGCAACTTGAAGCGATCTCGACTACCAAAGTCTGATCTATAATGAAAAGTTAGTATCCAAAGTTTATTAGTTATGTCCTATTAAACCCGTATTTACCACTTTGTAACACGATGCTCTAATTATACATTATTTCTTCATAAAGAAGTCTCCCCTCTCACCACGGTCCCTGCTACGAGTTGCGAACCCCGGCCTCTGTGGTTAAAAGCTCAGGATTTACCCTCAAGACTACCTGAGATTACTTCTAAATAAAGTACAATATTCAATATATACCACCGTATTCAGCGTTTTACTTCATCAGAACCACTTCATCCTTATGATGATGCCAATTTCCGTGTCGTATAAACCCTTTTAAATTTGCTTCAGAAAATCCTCCTCCTTTTTCACGGAAGATATCATTCACAAGTTATTGCTATTAAGTTGTACGCAACTTAGTTTTGTAAACCACCCTTCCTAAAAATAGAACAGATATACTATTTTCAGAATTTAAACATCACGTTAAATCTGGAAAGGTATTAAAACCTATTCTCTCCTTACAGAGAGGTTAGTTGTATGAGATTGTGTGTGTTTTAAATCAGTAATGTGCCGTTGTGTGGAATCGAATTGTACTTACCTCCCCGAGGACGGAACCATCTCTTTGAAGACAAAACCTATACCTAAAGTCCTTCTGTTCCAGTTATAAACTAATTCACAACTGAGGCTTTACAACATTTAAGGGATTTTATTTACAAAATACAAGAGAGTATAGGTATATTACATAAAATGGACAAGAAAGGAAAAGAAAAGAGGTTATATGCCTATAACTCATTTAATAGAGTTCTTTTTCCCCTAATAGATGTTAACTTGGTATATTTTCCCCAAATTTGCCAAAGCACAAGAAAATTAAAGTTATTGCATGTTCTCTAATTTAGTCTTGTGCCTATCCCTGATCTAAAAAACCCCAAAATCTTTCAAAATGATAAGGACTTAAAGAAAATTGCCACAACAGAGGAGCTATTGTACCCAATATCTCGTTAATTCCATTCACCATTCTATAAGATTTCCTATTATGTCATTCCCATCTAAAGTTTAAGAATTTTTACCAAGTTATCTGTGTCAAGAGATTTAAAGAAGTGTTTTAAAAGACTTTGCCTCTAAATACTTCGAAGTCCAAAATCTTTCAGAGTATTTTGGACTCACAAAGTTTTTCTACGTTTTTCTTCTGCCTCCATGTTTGAAGGGACAGATAGAGTCTGCTGGAACAGAGTGTCACAAACTATAGGCGTATATAGTCATCCTAAAAAGCCCTGTCCTGCTCCCAAACGGGCTGTTATATAGTGAACTGAGGACCAATGAGACTTGAGAGAGGGAGGAGTGAAAAAGGAACAGCTGCACGGGGGACCCTGCTGTATGGCCATATAAGGTCCTTCCACCTACTCCTTTCTATGGCCCTATGGTCCTCCCCCTTCCTCTGGTCAACTTTAACCTGATGAGCCTTCACATTCTATTTTGTTTCATTAAACATTTCCTACTTTTACTTATGACAAAAAGAAATACAAATGTCACAGGATATGCACAAGTAAAAAGCTGCATCATGTTCAAATATCGCAACAAACTGAATAAGGCTGCAGTGAAAGCCTAGAAAAGCATCAAAAAGGAGGATTGAAAAGTTTTGTGATGTCAATGGGTCACAGGCTTGATGCAGTTGTTGCAAGCGAAGGCTTTGCAACAAAATATTAAGTCTTATTCACTTTAATTTATTTTAATTTATCTGTTCCAATACTTTTGCTCACCTAAAAATGTGTTGTTCCTTTACAAAAAATGCTATCTTCTCAGTTGTGTATCAGATACAGATGTGAATACGTGAAAATGAAAGCTGAAATGTTGATTTATTGTCTCATATTCATATTTTGGTGTCAAACCCAAATATTTTAAATTTAAATACAGCAAAACTAAAGGAATTGGAGGGTCACGTGACTACAAGGCATGGCACGGTAACTTCCTCTGCAGGTGACAGACCTTTACACCTTTGTTTTTGCTCTAACTATTTGTCAAACATAATTAAAAAAAAACATAAAAGGTGCCTAAGATAAGGACGCGTTGATGTCAGGAGTTGGTAAGCGCAAAGAAACCAGGCAATCTGTAAAACAGCGGGAGACCAACTGGCGAGCCACCAAACAAATCATGGCAGACAAAGATACACCTGATCACGGAGGTCTCTAGCTATAAAGAATCGTTCAAACAAAGTTTTGATGAACTGAACGAATCGATCAATGGACTTAAAAAAGAAACACGGGCCACATTAAACAGAGTAATTAACGCGGAAAAGTACATCGGCAATATAGAGGATCAGATTGCCGGAGACAATACAACTCTGAATGAACTGACGAAAGAAGTGGATTTATTAAAAAATAAATTAACCACATTCGAAGGCCACAGCAAAAGAAACAATATAGTGTTGGTGGGCCTCGAGGAGGGGGCAGAAGCTGGCGACCCAAACAAGATGATCGAGGGCATTTTGAGATATATTTTGGATTTAAAAGTTGATGACATGGTCCCAGAAGTCGAAAGGCATCATCGAAGTCTCCGTCCCCGCCCGGGTCCATCCGAACCTCCTCGCCCTTATCTAATGCGGATGCTGAGATGGAACGACAGACAGGCTATTCTGAAAGCTGCGGGAAATAAGAAGGAGCTGAGCTGGAGAGGAAGACGTCTCCACGCTTTTCAGGATCTACCTGTGGATATCAAGAAGCAGCGTGCCAACTTTGCTGACATCAAGAAGAAGCTGCAAGGCACAGGCCTACGATATGGCATGTTGTATCCTGCAAGACTGATAGTCACCATCGAAGGGAATAAACACAATAACCCAACAGACGCAGCCAACGATCTGAGGAGCAGGCTTCCTACTATATTTGGCTAACGTTTGCGGTATGATTAAAGCAGCAAAGTATAGTTTTACCTGTGAAAACCACTTTCAGCAGTCAGCCTGTAGATACAATTCTCTCTCTATCTCCTCTAAAGCGATTGAATATTTTATGTATGGTTTCATGTTGTGACGAGAGCGTTCCGGTTTGACCGTGAGCGCGCTTCATGAGAATGCCTGTGCGTAATGATGCCGGAGACGCACCGTTCTTGTATTTTTATTTGGAGCTAGTTTTCATAATTATTATTTTGTGTAAGGTGAAGGTCTGATCACTGCAGCATGGTCAGCTGTGCCTTTTATATTAGTTCACGGACAGGGAATGGACGTAGATTCGTTCCCCTTTTTGTTATGTGTATATTTGCCTTTTGGCAATCTTGATGTTGTCTGTTGTGTGTTATGTGCCTATCCCCCCTCTATGTGTGTGCAGAACATTTATAATTCCAGGGCATATTTTTGTATTTTAAGTTCTTATTATTTTCTTTCTCCTGTCAGCAAATTCATGGGTACTGTAACTCAATGTGGAAAAGGTTACTATGACTACTATTAAACTAGTGAGCTGGAATGTAAAAGGGATTTCTAATAAAACAAAGCGATATAAAATAATAACTCATTTGAAATCCCTGGAAAGTAATGTGACAATGTGACAGGAGACACATTTGAAGAATGCAGAAGCTGTTAAGTTAAGACAGAGATGGGTTGGACAGGTATTTTCAGCTCCAGGTACAGGGGCCTCCAGAGGTGTCAGCACTTTAATAGCAAAACGTTTATCTTTTAAGTTAACCCAAGAAATAGCTGACAAAGATGGCAGATATATTATTATATCGGGTTTCCTACAAAACATGAAGTGCACTTTGGTGAATGTATATGCTCCTAACACAGGGCAGGCAGAATTTCTATCTAGATTAAATGTGATTTTAGCTCAATTCTCTGCTGATCCAATCTTTATGGGTGGAGACTTTAACCTGGTTCGCGAACCTGCTGTAGATAGGTCTAGCCGCCCACTCCCATCTGATAGGTCACTCTCGGTAGCATTTAAAGATTTAAAAGAATCTCTGGCAATGTCTGACATATGGCGTGTAGTGAACCCTGGTATGCGGGAATATACATTCTATTCTCATGCTCATAACTCATACTCAAGGATTGATTCTATACTTTTGTCCCAAAACATAGTTGAGAATGTGATTGACAGCAAAATACACAATATTATTATTTCAGACCACGCCCCTTTGTCAGTCCGCCTCTCTCTCTCTCAGAACAACCATAAAAATAAACAGTGGAGATTTAACAACTCTTTACTCAAGGATGAAGAGTTTGTGTCCATATTAAAAGAGAAAACAAAAGAGTTTATTAAGATCAATCTAACTTCAGTGCCCTCAATACAAATAGTATGGGAAGCATTTAAGGTTACCTGTAGAGGATGGATTATTAGCTACGCTACAGCCAAAAAGAAAAGAATGGTGATGAAGAAAAATAGTTTGTCTTCAGAGCTTAAAGCGGCTACGAGTAACATTTAAATATCTTTTAAACAGCCTCATGTTTCCTCTGATAATCATAAATTACCTTTAACAGCAAACTAGACCATCAGTGCAAAGAAAGACGTTTTTAAATAGTTTTTATTACTGCATTTGGTCTGGTAGCACACCCAGTCCGATTTTCGGTTCGCTCGTGCAGGCTCTATGGTCACATATCCGTATTGGTCGCAGATTTCAGTGTGGCGCAGCAACGTGAATTGAGAAGCCTATCCCTCCAGGTGAGGGAAGGGGAGCGGGAGCCTTGTTTGATACAGTTATTTGTCGTCATAATGACTGATAACGGGGCTGAACCATCAAAGAAAAAAAAAGAAAATGCAATGAAGAAAAGCTAAAAGGGAGAGTGATATAGGCTACGGGGGGTGGGGGGGACGAGGGCGTTGCCAAGCAACGTGTATACAATTTCACAAGAGCGAAACTAGACTGCAATGTTTACTCCTAAATGAATGAGCGGTTGGTACTAACACAAAGTTTGCTTTGCTTCACCATCATCAGATAACCATTATCTGAAATAGTAATTATTTACAACAACATAAACACATTACCTCATCGTGATCCATACTAACTGCCGTCTATCGTTCATTCGCTTTCTGTGAGGAGTCGGACACGTATCTTTCAGCTCCGTGGGAGAGAGTAGTTAGGTGACACTGCTGTATCAACTCATTGCAATCAGGTGCGTGTGGCAGTGACTGGCATTAGTTCATGCAGTTTCAAAACCACTCTCACGGAGCCGAAAAGAGTCCTCACACTTTCAACACACGGACATGCACTATATTGCTCCCTTCTCAGTTCACACTCACGCGCCTGGCACGTGCTACAAAACAGCTTTGCGACAGCGGGCGTCGTAAAAATACTACCGCTTTTGTCCAAAGGAGACGCCAACGTGCCGTGTTACTCGTAGTGGCTTTAAGACATTAGAATCACAGCATATGCGGGATCCTATGAATATAAGATTAAAAAATGAAATGCTGATCTGTAAAGCAGAACTACAATCAATTATACATTTAGACTTCGTCGTAAATATTTTGAAAGTGGTGACAAAGCAGGCAAACTGCAAAATCGGCAGTCAATTTCACATATATGTAAAAGCACTGGTGAAGTAAGTTACGAGCAAACACAAATTAATACAGCTTTCAGAGAATATTATTCAAAACTTTATCAGTCAGAAGGTCCAATAAACGAGAACGAGATGGAATCTTTTTTTCAGGACATCTCCTTACCAACTTTAAAAGAAGAGGAGAGAGAAAGTTTAGAGGCACCTGTCACAGAAAGGGAAATACTCTCAGCTTTGAAAGCTTTCCCAACTGGGAAAGCACCAGGCAACGATGGCTTTACCATAGAACTTTATAAATGCTTCCAAAATAATTTATCTCCACTTCTTACTTTACTATTTAATGATATACACTCAACAAAAATATAAACGCAACACTTTTGTTTTTGCTCCCATTTTTCATGAGATGGACTTAAAGATCTAAAATTCATTCCAGATACACAATATTACCATTTCTCTCAAACATTGTTCACAAATCTGTCCAAATGTGTGATAGTGAGCACTTCTGCTTTGCTGAGATAATCCATCCCACCTCACAGGTGTGCCACATCAAGATGCTGATCTGACATCATGATTACTGCACAGGTGTGCCTTAGACTGTCCACAATAAAAGGCCACCCTGAAATGTGCAGTTTTGTCTCACAGCAAAATGCCACAGATGCCACAAGCATTGAGGGAGCGTGCAATTGGCATGCAGGAATGTCAACCAGATCTGTTGCTCGTGCATTGAATGTTCATTTCTCCACCATAAGCCGTCTCCAAAGGCGTTTCAGAGAATATGGCAGTACATCCAACCGGCCTCACAACCGCAGACCACGTGTAACCACACCAGCCCAGGACCTCCACATCCAGCAGGTTCACCTCCAAGATCGTCTGAGACCAGCCACTGAGACAGCTGCTGAAACAATTGGTTTGCATAACCAAACAATTTCTGCACAAACTGTCAGAAACCGTCTCAGCGAAGCTCAACTGCATGCTCGTCGTCCTCATCGGGGTCTTGACCTGACTCCAGCTCGTCGCCGTAACAGACTTGAGTGGGCAAATGCTCACATTCGATGGCGTCTGGCACGTTGGAGAGGTGTTCTCTTCACGGATGAATCTCGGTTTACATTGTTCAGGGCAGATGGCAGACAGCGTGTGTGGCGTCGTGTGGGTGAGCGCTTTGCTGATGTCAATGTTGTGGATCGAGTGGCCCATGGTGTTGGTGGGGTTATGGTATGGGCAGGCATCTGTTATGGACGAAGAACACGGGTGCATTTTATTGATGGCATTTTGAATGCACAGAGATACCGTGATGAGATCCTGAGGCCCATTGTTGTGCCATACATCCATGAACATCACCTCACGTTTCAGCAAGATAATGCACGGCCCCATGTTGCAAGGATCTGTACACTATTCTTGGAAGCTGAAAATGTCCCAGTTCTTGCATGGCCAGCATACTCACCGGACATGTCACCCATTGAGCATGTTTGGGATGTGCTTGACCGGCGTATACGACAGCGTGCACCACTTCCCACTAATATCCAGCAACTTTGCACAGCCATTGAAGAGGAGTGGACCAACATTCCACAGGCCACAATTGACAATCTGATAAACTCTATGCGAAGAAGATGTGTTGCACTGCATGAGGCAAATGGTGGTCACACCAGATACTGACTGGTTCTGAGTCCCCAGACCCCCAATAAAGCAAAAAAAATGCACATTTCAGAGTGGCCTTTTATTGTGGACAGTCTAAGGCACACCTGTGCACTAATCATGATGTCAGATCAGCATCTTGATGTGGCACACCTGTGAGGTGGGATGGATTATCTCAGCAAAGCAGAAGTGCTCACTATCACACATTTAGACAGATTTGTGAACAACGTTTGAGAGAAATGGTAATATTGTGTATCTGGAATGAATTTTAGATCTTTCATGAAAAATGGGAGCAAAAACAAAAGTGTTGCGTTTATATTTTTGTTGAGTGTATTAACTAATCACTCCATGCCACTGACTATGCGCCAAGCCACTATCTCGCTGTTGCCTAAGCCTGGTAAGGATCATTCACAAATGACAAATTTTCGCCCTATAAGTATGTTAAATAACGATTATAAGATGTTTGCTAAAATTCTTGCTATGCGCATGGAGACCGCCATTTCCTCATTGATCCATCTTGATCAAGTAGGATTTATTAAAGGTCGATTTGCTTCCAATAATATGAGAAGACTCTTCCAGGTAATGGCGACAGCCAGCACCCTACAGCATCCAGCAATAGCCATATCGCTGGATGCTGAGAAAGCCTTTGACAGGGTAGAGTGGCATTATTTGTTTCATGTTATGTCAAAATTTGGTTTTGGACCAGTTATTATTAACTGGGTGAAGGCCCTCTATAACAACCCTAGTGCTTCAATTAGAACTAATGGAACTGTATCCAAACCTTTCCAACTTCTGAGATCTACCCGGCAGGGTTGTCTTGCCTCACCATCACTCTTCATTTTGGCCTTAGAACCTCTAGTATGTGCTATCCGAGCAGAGAGTAAAATCACTGGTATCCAGATTGAGGGTCATGATTTTAAAGCTAATCTAGTTGCGGATGATTTGTTATTAACATTATCACAACCACATAAGTCAATCCCACAAGTGATGAAATTAATTGAGGTATTTGGGAAGTTTTCAGGGTACAAGGTGAATTTTAATACGAGTGAAGCCATCACATTAAATACTATGACCTTTCCTTCACATCTGGGTTCTGCTCCCATTCAATGGAAGCCACAAGGTATGAGATATCTAAGAATCAACATTAAGACTCCCATCGAGGATATTTTTTTATTTAAATGGCCCTCTCCTCCTTAAAACAATTAAGGAGGACATTAAGAGATGGACAGTTTTACCCATTTCATTATGGGGCAGAGCAGAAGTGCTTAAAATGAATATTTTACCTAGATTATTATTTCTTATATCAGCAATTCCTCTTAAATTCCCGCTTTACTGGTTCAAAGAAATTAATAAATTATTCACAGATTTCTTGTGGAGTAATAAAAAACCAAGAATCAGTTACAAAAGATTAACCAGACCGAGGAAAAGAGGTGGATTGGGAGTCCCAGATGTTTATTCTTATTACCTTGCCTACAATGCTAGGTTTCCTTTGGTGTGGGCCTATACAGGACAGAGTGAGTTAGGGAGTTGGAAATGGGTTGACAAAAACATTTTAGCCAACCAAGACAAATCCCTCTCCCTAACCGCTGTGTGGTATTACCCTAAAACCAACTTGAAAATAGGCAATCCTCTAATAAAATTTTCCTGTGAGGTTGTGCAAATTATCCAGAAACGTCTCCCCTTCAATGGAGCATACTTACCATCATGCCCTATATGGAGTAACCCTGTATTAAAAGCTGGTGGTAAAACATTAACAAACAAATCGTGGCAAAAAAGAGGTATAAACCAAGTGGGTCAGATAGTGAAGGATGGATATATGGTACCCTTTATTTTCTTAAAAACACAATATGATGTAAAAGATGTCGACTTTTTTGCGTATTTACAATTAAAATATATTTTGGGGTTACTTATATCAAAAGAACCCACAGTAGAGATCCAGGATAAAGAGTTGGATATAAAACTGAGGGAGATTGCATCAGGAAAGAGAACAGTGTCAAGGTTGTATGAGTTGTTGACCACTGCATCCGTTGATAACCTATCCTCTATCCAACACAAATGGGAGCAGGACTTGGGCATATCCTTGAGTAATGCACAGTGGGATACTGTAACAAAAAACACTACAACCCTATCCAAATGTGTAAGATATAAAATTCTCCAATTAAAAATTTTGCACAGGGCTTATATAACACCAAGCAGATTAAAGAAAATGGACAATTCCCTCTCTCATTTGTGTTGGCATGGTTGTGGTGAGGCAGGAACATTGATACATCAATTGTGGCAGTGCCCCGCAGTACAGTGTTTTTGGAAAGGTGTTATTTATAATTTGTCTTTCTTGAATGTGAGAATACCACTCTGCCCATTAACATGCCCTCTAGGCAGTAGAGTAGAAAAAATTTAATCAACAGTCACACAACGCATCATAGCCTTGGCTTTCCTGTCAGCGAAGCGAATTATTTTGATAAATTGGAAGATACGTAAACCCAATTGCTTTAGCATTGAAAATTGGCTGACGGACTTTTTAGACCTCCTGTCAATGGAGCGAGCAGCATCAGCTCTCAATGACCTTGACTGTGGTAAAGAAGGTCCCTGGAACTTAATAAGCATGAACTTAAGAAACTGGACATTTAAATGAATTTATTTAAAAGTATGGATCTGCACCCCCCCCCCCCCCCCCCCGTGTTGTATTTTGTATTGTCCTGTGAGTTTTTTGTCTTGTGGTGTATGTATATGTTGTCTGTGATTGTTTTGTTTGAGAAAATAATAAAAATATTAATAATAAAAAACTAAATAAAGGAATTGGCCTCACTGTTCCGATACTTATGGAGGGGACTGTATATGCTAGGAAGAGTGAGAGGGGGCGGGTGTCCATTTGCTGGAGACGATTGCAGCTAGCAAACAAAATTGAGACACGGAGGAAGATTGAGAGTTACTGTTTTGAACCTATTGTTAATTAGGCACCCTCTAAATCAATGCATAGACACTGCGGAGAATAACATAAGACATATTCCTATACCTTCATGCTTATTTGCCCGGCGCAGCCCATAACACATCCATAGAACCCTCTCTATGCTTCTTTCTTTACTCTTTAATCCCGTGCGGGCCGTGTGCGCAAGCTACATGTGCAGCTCCGCTATCGTCTCACCCCTTTTGCACCGGGTCAAAGGGCACTATAGAAGTGTGATTAATCTGTGTTAATTTCTTTAATCACATTAATTTTTCTGTAATTAATTAATCGTGATTAACGCGTTAATTTGTCAGCCCTAGTTTTAATCTAACTGGTTCTATCTGTTATTTGAATGTTAAAACATTATGAATTATATGTTGTATTTGATCAGAGTTACTTTCAACTGTTTCGAAAAAAAAAGAAGCTCTTAATTGACCAAACCCAATGATTCTGCTACTAGTCTGACATTAGTTCTGGAATATGTGTGTTTCAAGTTAACTGTCAGGATTCTAACTGTAACAACATGTGATGTTATGGTAGTTTCAGAGTGGAAAAAGTAAGTGGATCAGTTTACCCCCTTGATTTCTCTGGTCTGTTTCTGTTTACCCCTAAACTGGGGTAAATTGAAATACAAGACAACTTTTTTTTTAAACAATCATATTTTCACTGCCCTTCGTCCTGAATAAATTCTGATAATGTCCATTACTAAGAAACATCCTGAATTAATGGTAAGTGTGTAAATTTGACGGATAAATAGTTTTTGCTCGATTAGAGGGGAGCAAATGTAAAAAGTACTTTACCCCATTCTACCCTACTATCTATGGTTTTCCCTAAAGGTATAAATCACATGCTACTAGCCTTATTGTTTTAATTGTATTATTTTCCATTACAAAAACTAGTTGTGGGTGTTTGTAAAAACGTGCATACACATATCTTAGATGTATAAGTCTTTGTGAAAACATGATTATTTTAATAAAAAAATTAAAAAAATCTCCCTTTTTATTTTTGATGTCTCCCTTTTTTTAAATATACTTTTGAATCTAATTTCCAATAACTGCTGTGCTAATGCACCATAGTTATTCAGAGTGCCTCTTACTCAATGTTTAAAGTTCATGCTCTGCAGGGTTCTGCCTGTTATTTTAGCTTCATAGTCGCAAGCTTCATCTTCAAGATGCTTCCTTTCGGAGTCTTCACTGCTGTTCCTATCATTTGGGGATGGGAACACTTGCTGTGCGGAGTTGGATGTATTGTGGGTGGTTCTTGTGTTATGTGTCTGCTTTCTTTCCTTTGCTTAGGGGGGATTCCTTTTTTTCATCAATATTTTTCCATTCCTGATAAAATGCAACCTTAGATGATTAATACAACTTGCCCAAATTCAGACAATGGATCCTCTACTAGATTTTTAAGTTGGAATGTTAGAGGTTTGAACAGCCCCATTAAATTATCAAAGCTACTTTCCCATTTAAAGAGATTAAATAGATTATTTGTCACCCTTCCTTTCCTGGACAACCATCTTTTAATTCTTGCTGGGGATCTGAACTGTGTTATGAACCCAACCTTGGACAATTCTAATCCATGCACTCTCAACCAATCTTTCATGTCTAAAACAATTTCAGATTGTATGCTCCAAAATAGGATTGTATATCTTTGTAGAATTTATAATCCCCAAGCTCAAGCATATTCTTTTTCTTCTCAAATCCATCAATCCTATTCTCGCATTGATTTTTTTTTGTTGATGGTTCCCTGGTCACCAAAGTGATCTCCACCGAGTACCATTCAATTGTTATTTCTGATCATGCTCCTCTTAGTCTCAATATAAAACTTTCAGGCCAACCTCGTTTCTCCTCACCCTGGAGGTTTAATACTCTGCTTCTGTCTGATGATGCATTCAATGCTTTTATCATGTCCTCAACTGATGACTATAACTAATAAAAAAAAATGATTGTCTCTTATTTACTATTATGGGAATCGCTCAAAGCTTATTTGTGTGGTAAAATAATTCTCGTGCTACTTATTATAAACATGGTGATAAGCCGAGAAGGCTCCTGACTCATCAATTGAAACTTCACACTACTTCTCAATTAATTCGACAAATTAAAGATTCCTCTGGCGCGCTTGTCTCTGACCCCAATTCTATAAATTACATTTTAAGGGATTTCTATTTCTCGCTTTATGAATCGGAATCATCATCAGACACGAGAGAAATTACTTCTTTCGTCCATAATCTTGACATCCCCAAAGTCGATCCCAGTACTTCTAATGAGCTTGTTGCATCTTTAAATTTGGAAGAAATTTAAATCATGTAAAACAATAAAACACCCGGCCCTGACGGATTCCCAGTTGAGTTTTTTAAGAAATTTATTAATAAGCTGGCCCCTCTCCTCAACTCTGTTTTTAACGAGTCCCTAGACCGTGGTTCTTTACCCCGCCCGCCCCCACTCAAGTGTTCATATCCCTTCTGTTAAAAAAGGAAAAGACCCTTCTTCTTGTTCCTTATATAGGCCTGTGTAACTTCTTAATGTTGACGTTACGATTTTGGCTAAAACAAGAGTAACTAGTCTTGAAAAGATTCTTCCTGTCATTATATCAGAGGAACAGACCGGATTCATCAAAGGGCGTCAGCTGTTTTTCAATGGCCGAACACTCTCTAACATTTTTATTGTAAAACTCACACATAAAGTCCACAGTCAAAATAATACAGTAAACAAAAAACCAAACAGAAACCAAACAAAGAAAATTGGTTTGGGAGTTACATTTCCAGCAGTTCCTTTTCTCTCGTGTCATCTAAGTACTTTGTTCCTGTCCATATTCCTCGTATAGGTTTCGTACTAGCTATCAGTAGTATTTTAACCAACTATACCAACTATTTATCTCTCATTCTTATACTCTCTTCGGTAGAATTAAAATGTCAAAGGTATAGTATCATGTAGCTCATAGGAATATCGTAACCTAGTATCTTTTGTACAGTTTTGTGTACAATTCTTCAAAACTTCAGTACTTTCTGACATTAACAAAATATGTGTGAGTGGTCTGCATCCTTTACTTGACACTCTCTTCAACATGTAATATTTGTGTAATTATACTTGCTCTTGACCTTGGTCGTGATAAAAAAAACGGACCAGATTTGGTATATATGTTTATTTGTCGTACATTTTTGATATAAAGCAGATATGATTCTAATCTTCTTTTCTATGTCATCGTGTCATCATCATCTTCAAACACTTATCGCGGGGGTAGCAGCTCAAGCAGGGGAACCCAAACTTCTCTTTCCCGGGCCACATTGACCGGCTCTGACTGGGGGATCCCGACGTGTTCCTAGGTCAGTGTGTAGATATAATCTCTCCCCTTGTCTTCCACAAGGCCTCCTTCCAGCTGGATGCTCCTGAAACACCTCCCTTACCAGATGCCCGAACCACCTCAACTGGCTCCTTTCGACGCAAGGAGTCTCACCCTATCTCTCTGCCCGAGTTCCTCACAAATGACTGAGCTTCTCACCCTATCTCTAAGGGAGACACCAGCCACCCTCCTGAGAAAACCCATTTTGGCATCTTGTACCCGTTATCTCATTCTTTCAGTCATTACCCAGCCTTTATGACCAAAGGTGAGGGTAGGAACGAAGATCAACCGGTAGATCGAAAGCTCTGCTCTCTTTTCGTCATAACGGTGTGGTAAAGCCAGTGCAAAACCGCCCCTGCTGCTACGATTCTCCGGCCAATCTCAAGCTCCATTGTTCCCTCACTCGCAAACAAGACCCCCAGGTACTTGAACTCCTTCACTTGGGGACTCATTCCCTACCTGAAGAAGACAATCCATAGGTTTCCTGCTGAGCACCATGGCCTCAGATTTAAAGGTGCTGATCCTCATCCCAACCGCTTCACACTCGGCTGCGAATTGATCCAGTGAGAGCAGAGATAAGATGGCCCTGAGAAGGGATCCCTCACCCCATACTCCTGCAGCACCCCCCACAGTATCTCCCAGGGAACCCGGTCATACGTGTAGCAGGAGCCAAGCTGCTTTTAGCTAAAAGGGCTACACATTAGCTCAACATGCTTTCACCTCATGGTAAACAGCAGGGGGGCCCAGCTCAAGCCTAAACTGGATTTAAGCCACCCCTCCCTTTGTAGTATTGAATCTGGTGACAAACACCCCAGGTGTCACCTGACTGGCCGGAGAGGTCACTGGACCCCTCCTCCTACCCTGTGGTTGGTCACCTGCCCACAGGAGGCTTAACCTTTTCTGAGACGTATAAATAGGCCATTTACAGCGTTATTCAGTGTCTTTGATCGCAAATTCGTTTGCAACAACATTGAGGATGCTCCGGTTTTTTGGAGCAACAAAGGACTCCCTCCTTTGTTAACCAAAGGATGTTTTTCTTATTTATCAGCTGGCCGCTTTAAAAATCTGATTGACTAACTTTGTCAAAAGGCTTCAGTGAAGCGAAGCGAGAAACACCGGTACCTTTTTCTTTTAAACCGATCACAACGAGAGCAGGCGACCCACGCTCTCTTTTCCCCAACGTCGACTGGGCCACTACTTCTGATTCACCCCGATCCCACCGAGGTCGCGGACTCAGAAGTGTCTCTTTGTAGCTGGCAAGCACCGAGACCAACTGGACTTTAATTAATCTTTTTCTTGTTCCTGATCACGGAATCGCCCACCGGGAATCATAAAAGGACGAGATCTGAGTCGCTGGAGCGGCTCAGAGTAAGAGAATGGCTTAATTTATCTGGGCAGATAGGTTTATATAGATGTACTTTTTAAAGTGATCATTAAACTGTTTGATTTTGAATGATTGATACTGTGCTTTTCATGCACATGGTTTCATTATTCTCCTGCTGGGGAATAGGCTACTGTTGGTATTTGTTAACACCCATCCGCTGCTCCTCTCCCCCTCTCTCTGTGTGCTAATGCGCTCACTATCTCTTTTTCTCTCTCACACACTGTTACGTACGTTCGATTCCCCTCCTGTAGTGTTAACGTTTACATGAGTGTTGACTGTAATTGCATTTTGGTTTTATGATTTATTGTTTCACGAGATTGTCCGCCATTTTGGTAGTTTTCTAAAACTCCCGCCTTGTAGTACCATTTGGTTGCACACACACACACACACACACACACACACACACACACACACACACACACACACACACACACACACTGACCCCTACAGACATGGTGTACAGAGGTACATTTTTCTTTTTATTACTTGTGATAGTTGTTTCTCTGGAGGGGACGCACATTCCCTCGGCTTACATGAGCATCCCGGAGCCGGGATCAGGGACAGCAGCCCCCTGCCCCCCATGACAACGAAGAGTGGCGACAGGAGGCGCTGACTGAGCCCTCCGTAGGAAGCTAGATAGATAAAATACCTTAGTGAGGCTATTTAAATCTATACAAAATGATAGTTATTGAATAACAGGGTGGAGACTAATATCGAGACGCAGACTGAGCAATCGTAGGGAGCCAGATAATTAAAATACATTGGAAATACTACTTAATCTATGTATATGCTTAATACATTATTAATTAGCTAACATGTTTGATAGTAAATAAGAGTATCAAATGCCATCGCAGTACCTGCTTGAGGAAACCTCTCGAACGCTATGGTCCTACCAGACCATCGTACTTCAGCGGAAGCCAGATAGATTAAAATACCTTAGTGAGGCTACTTAAATCTATACAAAAAGCTGATAAATTATCCAATACCAGGGTGGACTAAAATCTAGGCACATGAAGAGAAATCATATATGCCCTAATTATTTGAATGAGTCAGCAATAACACGGCACCCATGGATGCTTTTGAGCGTAGATTATACTTGAGGCCCGGACCGGAGGTGATATTTATAGGCAGACGAAGACCCACAGCCCAAGCTTTGAGCGTTAACACAGGAGCTACTGATTCTGCAGATGATGCTGCTTTGCACAGAGCATGAGGAGTGGAGCGCTCAGGCTGGAGCCCACAGTATGGC
The DNA here is from genome assembly GCA_949357725.1 of Hyperoplus immaculatus. Classification (NCBI taxonomy): domain Eukaryota; kingdom Metazoa; phylum Chordata; class Actinopteri; order Uranoscopiformes; family Ammodytidae; genus Hyperoplus; species Hyperoplus immaculatus. Next base: position 633,996 of record OX442353.1, read on the forward strand.
AGAGGAGGCGAGGGCAGGAGGCAACCTGGCTCCAGCTCTGGGCATAGGTTTCTCCTCCGTAACGAGGAGGCTCACGTTGCTGGAGCCCACAGTATGGCAGAGGAGGCGAGGGCGGGAGGCAACCGGGCTCCAGCTCTGGGCACAGGTTTCTCCTCCATAACGAGGAGGCTCACGATGCTGGATTGAGGTGGGCTTCACCAATATCGACTCATAGGACAGAGGACAGAAAACAGAGTTAGATTCAGCAGTTAAGATGATGTTCCCTCTTTATTCCCCTCAGGTTATAGGTATGCAAAATAAGTGAGGTTGGCAGTTGTGATCAAATAGCAAAACTGCCAAACAGTAAATGGGATGTTTCAAGCACATCCCCAGTTCAGGAACATTGGCGTGAGTCAGTGGCTTATTTTACGCTATAGCCTGAATACTGTATATTTGATATATGCATTTATTTAATTTTCCATTCTGTAAGGCGGCTTGTCTCGGGCAGCAGACTTAGAATGGTCGTCCCCGCACAAGCTGCATGCATTACAATTATGTATTTGCATATCATGGGAATCAATTACATCTTTTTATTTGAAAGCGGTACCTATCTTTGAGCATGAGACATCTCCAAAATCGTGAGCTATGTTCGACTATCACTCAGCTCTGAGCATAGCAATACATTTTATTTATTTTTTATTTTTTTATTTAACAAGATTATGTCATGAGGGGTAGCGGCTAAGCCCTGTCCGAAGCCACTACCGGGTTAATGTGGATAATTCCGACGTGCGCCCAGTGCGCTCAGTAAACCATAAATGGGAGTACATTTTGACTGTAGTACGGCAGGTTTATTCCTTCATAAATCCTTCACCGGCGCAACGTTAACTCATAATACACTTGTAACAAGTAAAAACTGTTTGCTTCCCGATCAAACACCTAATTCCCTGTTTTTCCTTGTGTTAAATGACATACTTGGGCTGGCTGCCGAACCTCAGACACACCAAATACAGCCCCCTAGTGTTAAGGAGCGCAAAACATGAACGTAGCAGAATAAATGAATATGGCTCCTATGAGGCCTAACATAGGCTATTGCGCTCCGAGATAGGAGACTGCAGCAGCGGTGGTGTGCACCATTTAATGAGCCACACTGATAAGACGAAATCACGTACCTTTACCCATACAGTCTATGCTTTACCACGACTGTATCAAGCTTCATCCGATCAAATAAACAGCCACACGTCTGTTTAGTTAGCCGTCATCATCATCCCTGAACCATGTGGCCCGTAACGGACACTCATAAAAAGCAGCATTGCCTACCTACCAGAGTGGGCGGATGCATGCATGCATTACCAATCGTATCCCCTCTTTGTCACGACTTGTTGGTTCTGTCCACCTGGTGACTACTTGATTAGAAATCAATACATCCAGTATGTTGATAACACAAGCTAAAATGCTGCAATACCTTAGCCGACACATGGAATATAAGAAGCAGAACTAGCGTTGAGAATGAAATACCAGGCTGTTATAGTGTCCCTCAATTTAATTGCTTCGTATTAGCGATATGAATGCAAGAGCACGGTAGCCGTTAAATGCTTGATTAGGCCGCCCGACCTGGCAACTCAGCAGTTAGATATTTTTTTAATATATATATATATATATATATATATATATATATATATATATATATATATATATATATATATATATATATATATATTTCACCGTATACTGCCAAGCGAGGCACACATTTAACTAGGTGAGCAGCAAGGGCTTGCGAGACATGCGTAGTTCGCACAGCCAGACAAAGCTACAGATGGTGTAGGATGTAATGAGTAGGCTAACACCTGGGGCCTATCCGAAAAGTATTTTTTACATAGGAAATTTCCTTTCCTATCGAGATGAACCGGAAGTACTCGGCGGATAGGTGATCCGAATTCTCAGTGTATTGAGGGCCCGTAATTATTACTCTCCACCATACTTCTTCTTCTTCTTACTTCTGCCGCAAATTTCGAGCTGCTACTCCTCCCACACCGTTTCACTTAGAAACGCAAAAATTTCACAGAACGTCCGTCCCTACTCCGAATGGTGTGCTATTATACAGTTTTTTGAATTTCCACTAGTGGGCACTGTTATTAAGCCCCGACTGAAGAAAGTTTGAGAGGCCACGCCCCTCACACCGTAACTCCGATTGACTTGAAATTTCTCACACAGGTGTATGTTAGGGTGCTCTACAAAAAAGCCTCTGGGACCATATAAGTCCGCCAGGGAATATTTCCGCTAATTAGCATAAACTAAAAAACAGGGTGTTATCCACAACTTTCTGAAATTTTACTGTATCAACACCAAATTTCTCGTGAAGCCCCGGGGGACTACAATAAACATACCCGTAAAAGATCAGTAGGACAACTTGAAAAACATGGCCGCCAAAAAGTTTACGAAGGGGCGGGGCCTATCAACAAATTGGCCATAACTCCTTAACCATAGGTCCTATCATCATCAAACTTGCTGGGTATGTGCAGAAGTCATGTGGTAGCATGTCCGTTGAAGCTTATCGAGATTAACCCATAGGGGGCGCCACAAATGCCCCCTGACTCTGATTGACTTGAAATTTCTTACACATGTACAGCTCATGGTGCTCTACAATATAGCCTCTCGGACAATAGGGGTCAGCCATGATTATTTTTTTCGCCGCCATTGCCCAAAACGTTTACGCAGGGGCGGGGCTTATTAAGAAATTGGCCATAACTCCTTAACCATAGGTCCTATCATCATCAAACTTGCTGGGTATGTGCAGAAGTCTTGTGGTAGCATGTCCCTGGAAGCTTATCGAGATTAACCCATAGGGGGCGCCACAAATGCCCCCTGACTCTGATTGACTTGAAATTTCTTACACTTGTACAGCTCATGGTGCTCTACAATATATCCTCTTTACTGCATTAAGCTCCTCCCCTTTACCACGTTAGACTCCTCCCCTTTACCACGTTAGACTCCGCCCCTTTACCACATTAGACTCCTCCCCTTTACCACATTAGGCTCCTCCCATTTACCACATTAGGCTCCTCCCCTTTACCATGTTAGGCTCCTCCCATTCACCACATTAGGCTCCTCCCCTTTAGCACATTAGACTCATCCCCTTTAGGCTCCTCCCATGTACCATGTTAGGCCCCTCCCCTTTACCATGTTAGACTCCTCCCCTTTACCACATTAGGCTCCTCCTCTTTACAACATTAGGCTCCTCCCCTTTATCACATTAGGCCCCTCCCTTTACCATGTTAGGCTCCTCCCCTTTAGGCTCCTCCCATTTACCATGTTAGGCTCCTCCTCTTTGCCACATTAGACTCCTCCCCTTTACAACATTAGGCTCCTCCCCTTTACCACGTTAGGCTCCTCATCTTTACCATGTTAGACTCCTCCCCTTTACAACATTAAGCCCCTCCCCTTTATAACATTAAGCTCCTCCTCTTTACCACATTAGGCTCCTCCCCTTCACCACATTAGGCTCCTCCCATTTACCACTTTAGGCTCCCCCCTTTACCATGTTAGGCTCCTCCTCTTTAACACATTAGGCTCATCCCCTTACACCATTAAGCCCCTCCCCTTTACAGTGTTAGGCTCCTCCCCTTTACATCATTAGGCTCCTCCCCTTTACCGTGTTAGGCTCCTCCCCTTTACCTTTATAGCCTGTCGGACCATAGGGGTCAGCCATGATTATTTTTTCGCCGCCATTGCCCAAAATGTTTATGCAGGGGCGGGGCTTATTAACAAATTGGCCATAACTCCTTAACCATAGGTCCTATCATCATCAAACTTGCTGGGTATGTGCAGAAGTCATGTGGTAGCATGTCCGTTGAAGCTTATCGAGATTAACCCATAGGGGGCGCCACAAATGCCCCCTGACTCTGATTGACTTGAAATTTCTTACACATGTACAGCTCATGGTGCTCTACAATATAGCCTCTCGGACAATAGGGGTCAGCCATGATTATTTTTTTCGCCGCCATTGCCCAAAACGTTTACGCAGGGGCGGGGCTTATTAAGAAATTGGCCATAACTCCTTAACCATAGGTCCTATCATCATCAAACTTGCTGGGTATGTGCAGAAGTCTTGTGGTAGCATGTCCCTGGAAGCTTATCGAGATTAACCCATAGGGGGCGCCACAAATGCCCCCTGACTCTGATTGACTTGAAATTTCTTACACTTGTACAGCTCATGGTGCTCTACAATATATCCTCTTTACTGCATTAAGCTCCTCCCCTTTACCACGTTAGACTCCTCCCCTTTACCACGTTAGACTCCGCCCCTTTACCACATTAGACTCCTCCCCTTTACCACATTAGGCTCCTCCCATTTACCACATTAGGCTCCTCCCCTTTACCATGTTAGGCTCCTCCCATTCACCACATTAGGCTCCTCCCCTTTAGCACATTAGACTCATCCCCTTTAGGCTCCTCCCATGTACCATGTTAGGCCCCTCCCCTTTACCATGTTAGACTCCTCCCCTTTACCACATTAGGCTCCTCCTCTTTACAACATTAGGCTCCTCCCCTTTATCACATTAGGCCCCTCCCTTTACCATGTTAGGCTCCTCCCCTTTAGGCTCCTCCCATTTACCATGTTAGGCTCCTCCTCTTTGCCACATTAGACTCCTCCCCTTTACAACATTAGGCTCCTCCCCTTTACCACGTTAGGCTCCTCATCTTTACCATGTTAGACTCCTCCCCTTTACAACATTAAGCCCCTCCCCTTTATAACATTAAGCTCCTCCTCTTTACCACATTAGGCTCCTCCCCTTCACCACATTAGGCTCCTCCCATTTACCACTTTAGGCTCCCCCCTTTACCATGTTAGGCTCCTCCTCTTTAACACATTAGGCTCATCCCCTTACACCATTAAGCCCCTCCCCTTTACAGTGTTAGGCTCCTCCCCTTTACATCATTAGGCTCCTCCCCTTTACCGTGTTAGGCTCCTCCCCTTTACCTTTATAGCCTGTCGGACCATAGGGGTCAGCCATGATTATTTTTTCGCCGCCATTGCCCAAAATGTTTATGCAGGGGCGGGGCTTATTAACAAATTGGCCATAACTCCTTAACCATAGGTCCTATCATCATCAAACTTGCTGGGTATGTGCAGAAGTCATGTGGTAGCATGTCCGTTGAAGCTTATCGAGATTAACCCATAGGGGGCGCCACAAATGCCCCCTGACTCTGATTGACTTGAAATTTCTTACACATGTACAGCTCATGGTGCTCTACAATATAGCCTCTCGGACAATAGGGGTCAGCCATGATTATTTTTTTCGCCGCCATTGCCCAAAACGTTTACGCAGGGGCGGGGCTTATTAAGAAATTGGCCATAACTCCTTAACCATAGGTCCTATCATCATCAAACTTGCTGGGTATGTGCAGAAGTCTTGTGGTAGCATGTCCCTGGAAGCTTATCGAGATTAACCCATAGGGGGCGCCACAAATGCCCCCTGACTCTGATTGACTTGAAATTTCTTACACTTGTACAGCTCATGGTGCTCTACAATATATCCTCTTTACTGCATTAAGCTCCTCCCCTTTACCACGTTAGACTCCTCCCCTTTACCACGTTAGACTCCGCCCCTTTACCACATTAGACTCCTCCCCTTTACCACATTAGGCTCCTCCCATTTACCACATTAGGCTCCTCCCCTTTACCATGTTAGGCTCCTCCCATTCACCACATTAGGCTCCTCCCCTTTAGCACATTAGACTCACCCCCTTTAGGCTCCTCCCATGTACCATGTTAGGCCCCTCCCCTTTACCATGTTAGACTCCTCCCCTTTACCACATTAGGCTCCTCCTCTTTACAACATTAGGCTCCTCCCCTTTATCACATTAGGCCCCTCCCTTTACCATGTTAGGCTCCTCCCCTTTAGGCTCCTCCCATTTACCATGTTAGGCTCCTCCTCTTTGCCACATTAGACTCCTCCCCTTTACAACATTAGGCTCCTCCCCTTTACCACGTTAGGCTCCTCATCTTTACCATGTTAGACTCCTCCCCTTTACAACATTAAGCCCCTCCCCTTTATAACATTAAGCTCCTCCTCTTTACCACATTAGGCTCCTCCCCTTCACCACATTAGGCTCCTCCCATTTACCACTTTAGGCTCCCCCCTTTACCATGTTAGGCTCCTCCTCTTTAACACATTAGGCTCATCCCCTTACACCATTAAGCCCCTCCCCTTTACAGTGTTAGGCTCCTCCCCTTTACATCATTAGGCTCCTCCCCTTTACCGTGTTAGGCTCCTCCCCTTTACCTTTATAGCCTGTCGGACCATAGGGGTCAGCCATGATTATTTTTTCGCCGCCATTGCCCAAAATGTTTATGCAGGGGCGGGGCTTATTAACAAATTGGCCATAACTCCTTAACCATAGGTCCTATCATCATCAAACTTGCTGGGTATGTGCAGAAGTCATGTGGTAGCATGTCCGTTGAAGCTTATCGAGATTAACCCATAGGGGGCGCCACAAATGCCCCCTGACTCTGATTGACTTGAAATTTCTTACACATGTACAGCTCATGGTGCTCTACAATATAGCCTCTCGGACAATAGGGGTCAGCCATGATTATTTTTTTCGCCGCCATTGCCCAAAACGTTTACGCAGGGGCGGGGCTTATTAAGAAATTGGCCATAACTCCTTAACCATAGGTCCTATCATCATCAAACTTGCTGGGTATGTGCAGAAGTCTTGTGGTAGCATGTCCCTGGAAGCTTATCGAGATTAACCCATAGGGGGCGCCACAAATGCCCCCTGACTCTGATTGACTTGAAATTTCTTACACTTGTACAGCTCATGGTGCTCTACAATATATCCTCTTTACTGCATTAAGCTCCTCCCCTTTACCACGTTAGACTCCTCCCCTTTACCACGTTAGACTCCGCCCCTTTACCACATTAGACTCCTCCCCTTTACCACATTAGGCTCCTCCCATTTACCACATTAGGCTCCTCCCCTTTACCATGTTAGGCTCCTCCCATTCACCACATTAGGCTCCTCCCCTTTAGCACATTAGACTCACCCCCTTTAGGCTCCTCCCATGTACCATGTTAGGCCCCTCCCCTTTACCATGTTAGACTCCTCCCCTTTACCACATTAGGCTCCTCCTCTTTACAACATTAGGCTCCTCCCCTTTATCACATTAGGCCCCTCCCTTTACCATGTTAGGCTCCTCCCCTTTAGGCTCCTCCCATTTACCATGTTAGGCTCCTCCTCTTTGCCACATTAGACTCCTCCCCTTTACAACATTAGGCTCCTCCCCTTTACCACGTTAGGCTCCTCATCTTTACCATGTTAGACTCCTCCCCTTTACAACATTAAGCCCCTCCCCTTTATAACATTAAGCTCCTCCTCTTTACCACATTAGGCTCCTCCCCTTCACCACATTAGGCTCCTCCCATTTACCACTTTAGGCTCCCCCCTTTACCATGTTAGGCTCCTCCTCTTTAACACATTAGGCTCATCCCCTTACACCATTAAGCCCCTCCCCTTTACAGTGTTAGGCTCCTCCCCTTTACATCATTAGGCTCCTCCCCTTTACCGTGTTAGGCTCCTCCCCTTTACCTTTATAGCCTGTCGGACCATAGGGGTCAGCCATGATTATTTTTTCGCCGCCATTGCCCAAAATGTTTATGCAGGGGCGGGGCTTATTAACAAATTGGCCATAACTCCTTAACCATAGGTCCTATCATCATCAAACTTGCTGGGTATGTGCAGAATTCATGTGGTAGCATGTCCCTCAAAGCTTATCGAGATTAACCCATAGGGGGCGCCACAAATGCCCCCTGACTCTGATTGACATGTATTACACTTGTACAGCTCATGGTGCTCTACAATACAGCCTCTCAGACAGTTTTTTGAATTTCCGCTAGGGGGCGCTGTTATTAAGCCCCGACTGAAGAAAGTTTGAGAGGCCGCACACCGTAAGTCCGATTGACTTGAAATTTCTCCCACAGGTGTATTTTAGGGTGCTCTACAAAATCTTGGATCATTGGATCCAAGTTAAAGTCAACCTGGAAATATTTTCGGCTAATTAGCATAAACTGAAAAACAGGGTTTTAACCACAACTTTGTCAAGTTTTACTTTATCAACACCAAATGTCTCACGAAGCCCCTGGGGACTATGACGCACGTCTCCAGTGTATTTGCATTTTGGCGAGCACCGTCTGGATATGAATTCCCTTCTCCCTCAGCACTCTTTTAATGCCCGCGTATGCCCTTGGTTTCTGGAATTTCTGTAGAATAATCATGGTCAAAGATTTGTTTGCCTTCTACTTGTACCTTTTTCTGCCAGGCTCTTTTCAAAAACATTTAGTTTGTTTCGAACTGTAGGAAGTTAACAATAATTGACCTGGGAGCAGCGTTCGGGGTCGGTTTCTGGGCTAACGCTGGCTTTCCTGGTCCACCAGTCGTTTTCCATGACTCTGCGGGTGCGCTGTACTTCGGCTCTGATGGAGATGTAGTGAGTAATAATAATAATAATAATTGATAAGATTTATATATCGCTTTTTTGGAGGTCACTCAAAGACGCTTTATTATTATTAACCTTTATGTATACAGGTATATCCCATTGAGACCGAAGACTCATCACATAGAATATACAATAGGCCTTCATAAGAAAAACAAAACAAAAACAACGGAAAACAAGATACAGATTCAAAAAGAGGTTTGGAAATAGTCAGGTGTGGTGTGGGTGGGTCAGGGGTCATATGCTTTCTTGAAGAGGTGAGTTTTGACTTGGCTTTTAAATGAGTTGATTGAGTCTGCATTTCGGATGTTTATGGGGAGGGAGTTCCAGAGGGTTGGGGCAGCAATGGCAAAAGCTCTGTCTCCTGTGGTGCGGTGCTTTGATCTTGTGATGGGGTCAGAAGGTTGGTGTCAGATGACCTGAGTTGGCGAGTGGGGGAGTAACGTTTGAGGAGGTCGGTGAGGTGGGGGGGGGGGGGGGGCAAGGTTATTGAGGGCTTTGTAGGTGATGAGCAGGATCTTGAAATTAATTCGGTGCTGTATTGGGAGCCAGTGAAGTTTTTTGAGGATGGGAGTGATGTGTTCTCTTGAGCGGGTGGGGGTGAGTAATCTGGCAGCAGAGTTCTGGACATATTGGAGTTTGTGGAGGTGGGTGGAGGGGAGGCCGTAGAGGATGCTGTTGCAATAATCCAGTCTGGAGGTGACAAAGGCATGAATGAGTGTTTCTGCAGTGGAGGGGGAGAGAGTGGGTCGAAGGCGTGCAATGTTACGTAGGTGGAAGAAAGATACTTTTATGATGTTTTTGATGTGGGATTTGAAGGAGAGAGTGGGATCTGGGAGGACTCCAAGGTTCCGGACCAGGGGGGAGGGAGTGACTGTGTGTCCGTCAATGCATAGTGAAAAGTCTTGGGTGGAGGGGAGGCGGGATTTGGGGCCAATGATGATGATTTCTGATTTATTGCAGTTGAGTTTGAGAAAATTGTTGTTCATCCAGATTTGTATTGCAGTGAGACAGGTTGTGAGGGTGGAGAGATTGGCAGGAGTGATGGTTGCTGTGGAGATGTAAAGCTGGGTATCGTCGGCGTAGCAGTGAAATTGTAGTTCGTGGTGGCGAATGATGTGACCAAGGGGAAGAATGTAGAGGATAAACAGAAGGGGACCCAGAACGGAACCTTGGGGGACACCATGTGTGACTGAGGTGGTTATGGATTTGCAGTTATTGATGGAAATGAAGTGGAATCTGTCTGAAAGGTATGATCTGAACCAGGAAAGTGCGGAGCCGGTGATGCCAATGGATGATTCCAGGCGATTGAGGAGTATGGTGTGGTTGATGGTGTCAAAGGCGGCGCTGAGGTCAAGGAGGAGGAGAATGGTGAGTGAGCCAGAGTCAGATGCAAGCAGGAGGTCATTTGTTACTTCGAGTAGAGCTGTTTCTGTGCTGTGATGAGTTCTGAAGCCGGATCGAAATGTTTCATACAGTTGGTTTGAGTGGAGATGGTGTTTGAGCTGGATGGCGACAGAACGTTCAAGTAATTTGGAGAGAAATGGGAGGTTTGATGTAGGCCGGAAGTTGTCAGGGTGTTCAGGGTCCAGGCTGGGCTTTTTTTTGGGTGTGATGGCAGCAAGCTTGAGAGAAGGGGGTACCGTACCAGAGGTGAGGGAGGAGTTTAAAATGTCAGTGATGAGCGGGGTGAGATTAGGGAGACAGGCTTTGACAAGGACAGAGGGGATGGGATCCAGGGGGCAGGAGGAGAGTTTGATGCCAGTTAGCATTTTGGTGAAGTCAGATGGTGTTATGGGTGAGAAAGAGGAAAAACCTTGGTCTGCAGTAGGGGGTCTGAGAGTTCCGGGTCAGGGGGGTGGGAGAGGAGGTGGTGAGCTGGCTGTGAATGTTTTCAATTTTTGAGTGGAAAATGATAAGAAATTATTGCATTTGTCTGGGGTGAAGGAGTGTAGGATATTGTCCATTGGTTTTAGGAATTTGTTGATGGTGGAAAAAAGAGTGCGGGGGTTTGAGGAGCCGGAGTGGATGATCTTGGAGTAGAAGATGGAGTAGGCTTGATTGAGTGCAGTTCGGTACAGAAGTGTGTGCTCTTTGTAGGCTTGGGTGTGTACAGTGAGTCCAGTTTTATTGCGAAGGCGTTCCAGTTGTCTGCGTTGTTTTTTGAGTTTGTGTAGTTCAGGAGTGTACCAGGGGGCAGAGTGAGTGAATTTGACCATTTTTGTTTTCATGGGGGCCAGCTGGTTGAGGCTGGTGGACAGAGTGTGGTTGTAGAGGTTGATGAGGTCCGTTTGAGTTGGGTTTTCAGGGAGGTTGGAGTCAGCTAGGGTGTTGGATATACATGTGGAGAGGGAGATAGGACAGATGGATTTGAGATTACGGAATGTGATAGAGCGTTGTGGTTTAGGTTGTGGAGTGGGAGTACTGATTTCTATAATTATAGCTAGGTGGTCGGAGATGGTGAGGTCGATGTGTGTGAGTTTTTGTGTGAGTTTTTCTACGTTGATGTTTTCCAGACCAGGGGCCTCATTTATAAAGCTTTCTATGCAAAAAAACGTGTGCGGTCAAATGTGCGGTGGCAAAACGGTGGTATTTATAAAATAATTCTTTGCGGAGAAGTGTGCGTATTCCCACGCAAACTTTTGACCATGCGTAGAGCTACCGCAAGGTTTTCCTGACTCGGGGAATCAGCGACACTCAATGGCAACATCACGAAATAAAGCTCTGTCATCGGAAAAACACACATATCCTTGTGAAATGCATGGCACCCAATATATTTAATCAATTACATGTGCGTACCTATTGTTGCGAATATAGGCTACTGCTGTCTATGGCATGCAGTAATGATGTAGGTTGATTTACTTATCAAGTAGGTCTATACATGTTTTGGTTATATTTTTACATGTAATCTTATAGTTCTACTTTATAATAATATCAAATACGTCGGGAGGTGTGTCCGTGAGTGGCCAGCGGGAGAGCAAAGTCAATATTTTAGGCTGTGTGTAAAAAGTAGTTTTGTACAAAGTTAGGGCCAAACATATTAATTAAAACTAAATATTTCGTTAGATAAAATCATGTTATGAATTTAGCAAATTATTTTATGCATCTCTTTCCCATAACAACTAACCCTGGAAGTTTAAACTATAATCTGACGTTGTTGTTGGAAATGTGTTGATCTCACGGAAGGGGAACAATGCTTTGGAATAGACTACTACAGACTAATGCATTATTTCACTTCTCACAACACATTTTATATAGGCCTACATATAGTCCAACAGGTTCGCTAATACGTGATATTTCATACAGTACAAAGTTGGGCAAAACAGTTTACCAAAGACTATAACGACTGTACCAATCATGATATGTGATCAGCGCGCGCGCGTGTGTTTGTGTTTTAGTGGCAGTTACAGCGACGCATGGCACGGGCTTTCTTCCTTCCCAGTCGCTTTCTTTGCGGCCGGTTGCCTCCCTTTTTCCCCATGTCAGTCAAAATGTCGTGCTTATTAAGAGCGTCATCATATTCAGGAGCTATTTAGCATTCGCCAAGTATGGTAGATTGTGGGATGAAACTGGGAGGTGAAGTGGGATGACACGGGCGGAGATCGTCTGCGCACAATTCACCGCAGGTGGGTAATTATAAAGGGAAGATTGCGTCCAACAGTGCGCCGCACAGTTTTATAAATCTCAACTTTTTTTTTGCGCAGCACATTCTTGGCTTTGTGCGAACGCAATGTTTTGGGAAGGTTTCTATGCACACCCAGGGTTTTTCCTGCATTCAAAAAATTTTGGCGCCCGCCAAAGGAATTTTAGCGCCCCCCAAAGGAAAATCCTCAGCGCCAAAGTGTTTTTTTTTTATTATATAGATAAATAAATAAAAATCTACTTAAAACGGCTCCAAATGTGTTTCCATTTCCGCGCCATTCCAGTCATATTACTTGCAATCTCAGTTGTAAAAAAATAAATCAGGTCGGGGATAATCGTTATTAAACTATCATTGTTCCGCTCGCCGGGGCATGCAGGCTTATAAATGCAGCAAACCCTTTCAGCCGTGAGCTCCGCTCGGCCCCTCCCTCACCTGATAGTTTCGCTAACGGCTAGTCCAGAGAGTACGAGGGAGATGTTGCGCATTGCCAGGTGTTTTGAAAAACTTCTAGATGACGAGAATAAAGGTAAAACTAATTGTGTTGTCTGAAAACACTTCAGACTCACAACAAACTAAAATAATGTGCAAGATTTGTCACGCGCGGACACGCGAGTAACATGACATACGCGACAGAGAGAGAGAGAAAGAAAAATGATAGGCTATACGACCTGATCTGCACCTTTAAACATCCCGACCAATTTGTTTATTCACTTTAAGTCGAGTCATAGTGGTCTATGACCAAGCAATCAATGAATAAAAACACAGGAAGTTTAAAGCTCCTGGCTCCTGCCACCACAAATGTCAACACTACAATGCAACTGCCTATCCAGCCAGCTCCATGACATAAATAAATCATGCCCTTACATTCAATGCTAGCAAAAGACATGCCCTATCAACACCATTTACAACTGGTTATTTTTATTTTGACATATTTTTATTCAATTATTAAAAATATGTTTCACTTATTTAGCCTATTTCTATTCTCCCTGTTTTCAGTTCAATACGGCCTTTGTTTAAAGTCCAAAGTCATTGTGTTATTAGAAAAAAACCTTGTTAAAAGTAAAATAAATGCATAATGTTCTTAAATCAATGATTAACTGTCTTTAATAATCGTGATAACACAATGTGATTACTCAAAATAATCATGATTATGATTTTTTCATAATCGAGCAGCCCTACCTTCTTCCATGGTTTAGATCAATTAAAGTATTAAACAGGTAGGCCTAGTCATTATTAGTATTTTGACTTCATATCTACAGGTTGTTTATTGTGATTTCATAAGCGTCAGTGAGCTCCATGGTAACGCAGTGATTGACAGGCTGACTGAAATGCTCTTGAGCTGGACAGAAACTCCCCTCTCCCAACCCAACACCCCTCTTAAAATACACAAACCGTTTGCCTTTACTGTCGCGACCCCAAAAAAAGTCGGTCGCGTACTGACCCCCCAAAGGCCCATTCTGAGCCAGGAAAAACCCTGCACACCTTTATAAATGAGGCCCCAGGTCCAGAATGTGTCCATGGCTGTGGGTGGGGAAATGTACATGTTGGGTCAGGTTGAAGCAGTTGATTAAATCCAGAAAGTCGGTTGTAGCTTTGCAGTCCGGGGAGTCAATGTGAATATTAAAATCACCTAGGAGTAAATTGGAAGAAGAGATGAGGGACAGTTGATTTCAATTGAGTTGTCTTAAATTATAAATGTTTTGACAAACAAGCGAAAACAGAAAAAATCAGGAAGGGGGCAAATACTTTTTCACAGCACTGTATATAAATATGCACATTGTATGTTCATTTTCACTATTTGTACTCATCCCGCCAAGGAAAGCGGCACGTCGGCAGGTCAGACTTTTATGGGGTCAGACCGGTATCAATATTAATGAATGCACAAAGGATTCACACTTGTATTTTGTGATTTGTATATAAATGACTCTCTTCTCACAAACACATTTCAATGCACACACAAATGAATACCGTCATATATAAATGTAAAATAAATCCATCTATAATAAAAAGTTTCACAAACACATTTCCGATCCACACACAAATGTGTCTTGTTTTAAATAAATGTAATATAAATCCATAAATATATTAATTTAAAAAATATTTAGAATTTTCATCAAAAATGTGTTTGGATGTTGTTACATTTATATTAGGGCTGTCAAGCGATTTAAAAAAAATAATCCAATTAATTACAGGTTCTGTGATTAATTAATCTAAATTAATCGCGGCAGTGGCGAAGTGGGTAGGGAGTTCGCCTCTGGTGTGCAGGGTCGGAGGTTCGATCCCCCGTCTCCCCGCCACATGTCGAAGTGTCCCTGGGACACTGAACCCCGAATTGCTCCCGATAGTTAGCTTAGCACCGATAGCAGCAGCTACCCTGCGTGGTAGCTGCTGCTATCGGTGTATGAATGTGTGTGACTGGATGAATGTGTACAAAAACAATGTAAAGCGCTTTGGGTCTGTGATAAACGGAGATATAGCGCTATACAAGTCCATTTACCATTTACCATCGCATACTTTTATGACACTTTTATGCCTGTTTATGAACAGCTGTATAGCCTACTACAGTTTTTCTCTCTCTCTCTCTCTCTCTCTCTCTCTCTCTCTCTCTCTCTCTCTGTCTTTCGTAACTTCTGTCTCCTCCCCTCAGCCCTCAGTCAGGTTTACTAGCGCCAAATTTTCTAAAAAAAAACAAGCAGACTAAATGATGACTTTCCATCTCCCACAACTGAGCCGATTCATTCACCATCGTCGTACTCATAGGCAAAAATATTGACACACACACACACACACACACACACACACACACACAAACGGAGCGGGTGTCTGTTTATGCGGAGACGAGACAGCTAGCAAACAAAATTGAGACACACGGACTAAATCAATAATGCACAGACACTGCGGAGAATAAAGTAAGATGTCTTCCTACCGTCATGCTTATAAACCGTCCATAGAGCCCTCGCCCCCTTTCCCTTGCTTCTCCCTTTACTTGTCTCCCTTCTACCCGTGCGGGCCGTGTAAGCAATTGGCTACAGGTGCAGCTGCGTAGCACTTTTGCACCGTGTCAAAGGGCATTATAGAAGCGCGATTAATTTGCGTTAATTTTTTTAATCGCGTTAATTTTTCTGTGATTAATTAATCGAAATTAACGCGTTAATTTGACAGCCCTAATTTATATACAAACTGTTTCATTTGAATTTACAAAATGCTTTTAATTTGTGAACTTCCTTGCATTCATGTGTGAATTGGTCTGTATTTGTGTGAGATTTATGAGACTCCCCTAACGTTGCTGGTTTCACAAATGCGTTTTTTTTTCAACCAGGAACTAGCTATAGCTAATGGGATGTCTTCCTTGTTTTCAGCCAATCACATGAGCGCAGTCCCACAGACAAGGGTACGTTTATGCCCAGAGACACAGAACGGTACGGTAGATGGCAGGACTGAATGAGCTCAACCTCAATGCATTATTTTTAAAACTGCCGTGAAGTTGTTTTGCTGCAGTGGACCACGTTTTTGGTGAATCATAAACAAGTCACCAACAATTCCAGCATTTCCAGCGTACATTTCTTCAAAGAAGAGTTTAGTAACTTTGGCTAGAAGGCTGCTGGCTTTGCAGAGCGGCTATGTCTAGCCATAGCTGCCAAGTCTCACTCTTTGGCCGTGAGACACACGCAAATCAACCCGTTCGCCACACCTCAAATTTCTCACGCGGAGGAATTAATCCCCAAAATAACGTTTGTTTTGCGGGACTTTTATTTTCAAATTCTGATTTTGAAAAGCTAACAGACATGAGTGCCGGGACTTCCTCTTTCTGAATGCGCATTAACGTTATGCTTTGATGTGCATTGGAATCGGGAGGTGAGCCCCCTCCCTGCACCTTCTCGTCCGAGGTGTGTGTTGATAGCGTGCCAAGTTACCGCTGATAAGAATTGTGTCCCCGCTGGCCGGTGAGCACGCATGCATCAAGAACATACCCTTCAATTTCACTCAAGTAAATTCAGAAGATCTTTGGATCGTTTTGTATATTGTTTTTGGTAATTTAGTTTGAAAATTAGGTTTGCATCCGCCAATAAAAATGCTTTTATTCTTCTGTGAACTGTAGCCTATGTATTGCACATTTATAGCACTTTTCATAACACAAATCAAGGTAGCCTAGAGGAGGGACCAACCCTGATTTTTTATTTTAGTAGTTTGCATTGGTGTTGCATTGAACTGTTCCCTAATTTTTCTCTTCTTTGAATAAAGCCTAATGCTGCTAGTAAAATACCATCAGCCATTCAACCCTCAATAGTATACATGATATAGAATAATTACCTTTATTACAGTTTAACCAAATGTTTTAACAATAGGCTACAGGAGATATTTGAAAGCACTAGCCTACACATGCATTGTAGGCTATTCAATTAAATTTGTCAGCGAAACCGTGAATGTTCTCTTTTACTTTACATAGAAATGAATGCAGAAAAGGCACACATTGCTTCATAAAAATTCACCAGAATGCAGGAAATTAAGTGTTTAATGCTCAAAATGTTCTGGTGGGGGGACCCCCAGACCACCCCTAATAATGTGTCCACACCCAATGTTGAATTAGAACCTGTCCTAACTTTGCAATTCAAGAATTTGTTTATTTTAATAAGATTTTTTATGTTTTATCATATTTTCCAATTGTCTTTAATATTATATATTATGAACAATATGTAAACTTGCAGGACACTAGCAAAAATGATTGGGTGGGAGAGAGGACACGGTTTTGGGTCCCTCGGCCAAAAAAATCTCACTCCAAACTTTTGGTGAAATTTGGCAGCCCTGCTAGCTGATGCCTGCTGGAGCTCCCTTTCTTTACTTCAGACTTCACCGACCCTGTGCTGATTGCCGATCATGTAAGTCACTTATCAACTTAACTGTACATTACATTTTACTGTCTTATTAGCTTTAGTTATGCTACTACAGTGTAGTTCGCTTGTGGGTGTTGCTAACATTTAGCCCTAGGCCCAGTGTTTGAAGCTAACGTTATCATAGTAGCCTACTACTGAATGTTTATTTTTAGCAGGTCATGCTAGCTACCTTGATGACAATCACGCAAAATATGGCCACTGAATTAAGAATTATATTATACCCTAACAGAATATCTCTGTATTACAGCATTACAGACAGCCTACGCCAGAGTGAATGCTAGTGTTGAGGGCTAATGCGACATTGAGCCTGAACCTCTCATCTCTACCCGGGCCGGGACCCTGGAGGACAGACGATGTGACCTACACATGCCGTAGTTAAAGAACCATGGAGAAGAAAAGGAGGTCTGAAGAATCTACTCATGCTAATGTAGTTAAAGATATCCTGAACTGCATAGAACTCTCTGTATATAGAGATGAGAGGTTTAGGCTCAATGTCGCATTAGCCCCCAACACTAGCATTCACTCTGGCGTAGGCTGTCTGTAATGCTGTAATACAGAGATATTCTGTTAGGGTATAATATAATTCTTAATTCAGTGGCCATATTTTGTGTGATTGTCATCAAGGTAGCTAGCATAACATGATCGGCAATCAGCATGGGGTCGGTGAAGTCTGAAGAAAGGCAGCTCCAGCAGGCATCAGCTAGACATAGCCGCTCTGCAAAGCCAGCAGCCTTCTAGCCAAAGTTACTAAACTCTTCTTTGGAGAAATGGACGCTGGAAATGCTGGAATTGTTGGTGACTCGTTTATGATTCACCAAAAACGTGGTCCACTGCAGCAAAACAACTTCACGGCAGTTTTAAAAATAATGCATTGAGGTTGAGCTCATTCAGTCCTGCCATCTACCGTACCGTTCTGTGTCTCTGGGCATAAACGTACCCTTGTCTGTGGGACTGCGCTCATGTGATTGGCTGAAAACAAGGAAGACATCCTATAGCTAGTTCCTGGTTGAAAAAAAAAACGCAGATTTGTGAAACCAGCAACGTTAGGGGAGTCTCATAAATCTCACACAAATACAGACCAATTCACACATGAATGCAAGGAAGTTCACAAATTAAAAGCATTTTGTAAATTCAAATGTAACAGTTTGTAGGGGAGAGTGGCCTAAGTTGTGCATTTTGGAAGTTGTGCCACCCCTTGTTTCTAGAAAACCGTGGAAGAAATTGGAAATGTGACCACATATTTAAGAAGAGCCATCCATTTGTCTCATCCTGTAAAGAAGGGAGACACAAGGAATAAGATATAAGCACATTTAAGCTAAAAAACTGTGTTTTGCCTTTCAAAGTAAAATTTCCATGATCAAGGTTTTTTGATTATTGTGTCTGAACAATTATAGACAAGTTTGAATACATTTGACACATGTTTTAGTGCTTTGGTATGCTACATTTTGAGTCTATACAGTTAGCACAATGTCAGCCCTAAATTGCTGCATCATGCTTATTATCCAAATTTCTGGGATTGGGGTGATTTGTGCCAAAGGGCCTGGGTGAGTTATAAGTTATAAGTAAGTAAGTAAAATGTATTTATAAAAGCACATTTATGACAGTTTGCACTGTCCAAAGTGCTGTACATAGTGCATTCAGTAGGTAAACAATGAAGGTAAAATAACAATAACCAAAATAAAAGATGTAAAGCCCATACATCCACATAAACACAGATAGTAGTGCAGAGGTAAGATAGTTAATGGGGAGGAAACACCAGGGTGTACATATGGGTTTTGAGCCTTGATTTAAAGGCAGAAATGTAGGGGAATCACATTTTGTCAGGTGGCAGTTGGTTCCACAAGCACGGAGCAACTAGTGCAAAGTACATTTCTGAGAGTTGTGCCAGTGGCATGGCTGTATACGCTGGTCACCAAAAGAAAGTGATTGTCTACAGTAGCTCAGAAGACAGTGACATCTGAATTCCACTTAACGACACCACTGATGAGAGTTCAGATGGCCAGAAAGATGATGATGGTGACTTTGTCATTGTGAGCTTTGCAGGTAAAACCATTAGATCTGCTAGGCCTTGTTTAAGAAAATTGTCCTTCAATCTTTGTCAACTATTTACTTTATTTACTTTAAATACACCTTAAATAAGTGATTGTCTGATGGATTTGTCTTGCATTACAGTTTATGAGATATATATCAATGGCACAATTCACCCCATGGTATTCTCTCCAACCGCACAACTTACACCACACCGGGGGCAAGTTGTGCATCAAGACAACTTTTTTTCCGAAAGCTATATTTCTTCAACAGTTTATTCCAGATCCAAAGTTTTTATTGCCAGGGATGCACAACACCCTGAAATATATGTACATATTTGAGTTGGAGACTTTACTGTCAAGGCCTTACTTTAAAGTCACTTTGAGTGAAAAGTTGCACAACTTAGGCCACTCTCCCCTATGTAAATGTAACAACATCCAAACACATTTTTGATGAAAATTCTAAATCTTTTTTAAATTAATATATTTATGGATTTATATTGCATTTATTTAAAACAAAACACATTTGTGTGTGGATCGGAAATGTGTTTGTGAAACTTTTTATTATAGATGGATTTATTTATATATGACGGTATTCATTTGTGTGTGCATATATATAAATCACAAAATACAAGTGTGAATCCTTCTCTGTGCATTCATTAATATTGATACCGGTCTAACCCCATAGACTTTTGCCCTTTTAGGCGGCTGCATATATGAAAAAAACCCACCTAACCCTAAAAAAATTCTAACAAGTTTTCCCAGCTGTTTTTTGTAGTATTAGGTGTCCTTAATAACATACTAAATGTTTACCAAAATTTGACCACTAGAAAAGGTGTAATTTTCAAGATGGCGTCCAAGATGGGCAGGAAGAGGTAAGGTAATACACAATGCATCCTCTATAGACAGGGCTGTACGCTTATTTTTTTAGGTGGTAGCACTGGTGCTAGCAAGCAAAAAAATTCAGTAGCACAAAAATTCATTTGGTAGCACACAAAGTATGATCGAAAATTTGCATAACCTTAACCCTTGCATTTCACTGTAATTACCTTTGAGCCTGTCATCTTGGTCTCCTTTGAGATTCTCAATTAATATTATATCCTAGTGTGTGCAGTAATAATTGTAGAAGAAGGAATAGGGGTGCACTGATTGCAATTTAGACAAAAGAATCTAACCTGCCAATTGCAATTTTTTGCTGATTCAGAATAATTTTTCCCCCTAAAAATATTAAAATTATATCTATATCTATATATGTTTTGTATATACATATAATTATTGTATTAATAATAATAAACATTTTTAGAAAATGTCCTTCTGTTAATTCAAACCAAACTTTAAAACATTAAACATAGCCTATTAAATAAATAAGTATACATATTGGTACAATTTAGGATAAATTAAATAGGTTGTTGTGAACGTGTTGGAAGTTGTTCTTCAGTGGCTTATTTCAAACTTTGTTTTTAGACTACTGTTGACTTTTCTCTGCAGCTGAATGAGTTGCCTTTCTAGCTAGAGCACTGCAGGGCTGTGAAGCGCTAACTTCCTGTTCTTACCGACTTCAAAATAAAAGTCAACTCACGTTTGGCTAGTAACAGGCTTTTAACGTGAAGGCACACAGGAAATGTTCTGTTTGCACACACGCTAACTTAACTGCGGTAATCTCCTTCCGGTTATTACCGTTGGTGAAGTTTTTATACGGTAGAATCGCTGCACGAGCACAGATCCCGAGGACACATATCTTTCACCAGCCAAAGTGAAGGGTGGACTCAATAACTTACTTGCCTAAGACTACATTTACCCCCATTTGGAGTGTTAATGTAGAGCCCTCTAAGCTGTGTTGTGCATCTCTCCTCTGTGTTTCAAAGACAGCCTCTCCTCATTATCAACTAGCACTAATGCGAATGGACTTGTATTCATCATCGCACGTGATGAATTTCAGTAGCAAATGCGATCAAAACTGTCGCACTGTACAGCCCTGTCTATAGATGTTTTTGAGTATAAATGTGGAATTATACTAAACCCAACAAACTAAATTCACAATTATCAGCAATACAGAAGATGGTGGAACATAATATTTACCTTTTTATATTGCTTTTGGCTAAAGGGCCATCGCCAATTTTTCCTATGTAACCAGTGGCGGCCATTTCTTTTTTTAAAGATATTTTTTGGGCATTTTTATGCTTTATTTGATAGTGCAGAGAGACAGAAGTGAAATGGGGCAGAGAGGGGAGTGACATACAGAGAACGACCGCGGGTGGGATTCGAACCCGGGTCTGCTGCTGGGCCCGGCCCGGGAGGGGGACGCCTTACCAACTGAGCTAAAGGCACCCCCATGGCGGCCATTTTTAACAGTCGTTATTATACATGTAGCTTAGTTTCTATACCACCTAGGATCTTGATTCTGGTGACTAATCCTACATTTTCAAGGATGAGGAAGACAGTGGCACCATTTAAAACATGCTGTAAACTACTTAAGTACATATACCTGTCATTCAGGTAACAAAATTAAGGCAAAACCATTGAATATTAGCGGAATTTTACATATATTCCAGAACCAGGCAAGGTAAGTTGCCAGCAGTAACTTTTACTCACATAAAGTTTTATGTAACACCCCAAATACATTTGCATGAACATCAATTGAAAAAAAAAAAACGACCTAATCCTACTTTTACAGGAATGAGAAATGCAGAGGTGCTATTGACAACATGCTACTAACTACATACAAACATATATCTGGCATTCAGGCAATTCAATAACTATTTATGTTATTCTCGAATTGGTTTCACAAAAGTCTGACATCACCACTCAAAATTAAAATATGATCTCTTTAAAAAAAATCCTTTTCCCACAATGTTTATGTAGGCCTAAATGCATGTATGCAGTTACTGTACATATTTGATGAGAGTTAAACTTCCACTGGTCTGAACCCCTGAGAGAAATCGTTTGGAAGCAATATTTACAGGATTTAACTCTCTGGATTGTAGATTTTACACACAGGCTTACTTGGCGATACAACTTTAACAGACTGTCCCTGTGGACTGAAGATATTTTTTTTTTGTCAACTTGGTTCTCCAGCGTAGTCTGCCTGAACTAGTGTCCAAAAATAGTGTTTCATTGATTGGCAGAGGGCCGGGTCCTGTTTGGTGATGGAAAAAGACTGACTTATGACAGCTCTGATGACCACCTTACACATATTATATTCAGACATTCAATATTGACGCAGCTTAGGTAGAAGTACTTTGTGCAAGAGTATTGTTTCAGAGGCACAGGTTCTATTCACTTGGTTACATGTTTCAACAGCAGTTACACATTCTGCCACTCGCCCTCCTGTGTGTTTTCAGGGATGGAGGAGGCCCACTGTGATCGCACCGAGTTCCTCAGTAACTACATGACCAACGTTGATGACATCATCCTCATACCTGGGTCTTTAGGCAGAATACGCTCCAGATACCCCAACAACCCGAAATGTTAGTGGGAGCAAGAGACCAAGAGAAAAGCCCACAGTCTTGATTTTTGCTGAGATAATCCATGATATATTCCATCCTCATTCCACCCCAGAGTGGCTGCTAGTGTCTGAGCCATGTAGCCATTCTAAGACTTAACCTTGTCTTATCTAATCATTTTCTAAGAATAAAATATTTTAAAATATAAAAAACAGCCATTTTCACTGCTCTGACCAGTGTTTTCTTTTTTCAGATGACCCCAAGGTTATTGTTGCAAACCTAACAGTAAGTGTAAGCTTGCATGAAAAATATAAGAACATTTATGAAGTTTGAACTTAAAAAAAATGAAATGTAAATAAAATTTTCTAAAATGTATTAAAGGGAAGATTCGCCGCTTTTCATGTGAATGCTATATCAGGGCCGAGTATATTAGTAGTCAAATTAAAAACACCCCCAACAAATTGATCCGTATTGGCAGAGAACACAATTATTTCGGATTTAAACTGATGACGCGGTGCTGACGCAGCCATTTTTACAGTTCCTACAGGCCCCAGGATGGATTGCGCGGGGGCTACGCTCTGCAGCCCGCCCAGATTCCGAGCTGCTTGCGTTACCATGGTTACATACACAGCACCCGTGTAAACTGAACAGTAATAGCGCGCTTCGTATTATTTCACTGTTTGACAACTACCACAAAGAAAACATGCCGTTCTGTAATGTGCCTGGATGCGCCAACTTTAGGAAACAGAAAAGAAGCAGGAGTTATAGTAAACTGAAGATACTACCTGTTGCCTATTATAAAAGGTCCACACCGACGTGATGCATAGCCCCAACCCCGGGAAAAAGAATAATAAAGGTAAGCTAACATGAGCTACATTGCATAGTAGCCTACTGTAGTGTTTCCCCTACATTGATATTGTGCTGCCCACACCGCTGTTGAATATTGTGTCCCGGTGTAAGGCTGATTGATGGGGCAAGTGATCAGGAATTTGCCTACCGGTTGTAGCTGTGGCCAAGTTACCTTAGCCGCTAAGTTAACTTAGCTACAGCTAGAAGTGAACTCGTGAGGGGAACAGTATAGGCCCCTCTGTGTAACCTTGAGGAAGATAGTTGCATTTGCAAGACTGTTTGTGTGTGACTGTGTGTTTGTTTTCCATGTGCATGGTGATCAGTGATGTTGTTAAAATTATCAGCTTTTCAAAACCATAAACAATTGCTATGCTGATGGTAATGACTGATTAGCACTGATGTCCCTAGCCTTGTGTCGTCTTGGCTCTTCCCATACAAATGCATAGCCACACCCTGGCATATGATTGGCTGCTAATTTAAACATGATGTCTTCTTAGACAAAAGACTACTGTTGTGTTAGTGCACTAACTGACTGACCTATCTATGGTCACATATTGGTATGTCTGTTTTATGTATTTATTGCAGCATTATCTTACAGTATAACACATTGATTTTTCTTTTGTCATCTCGTCATTGCTGGCCTTGTGATACAATCATAATTTGTAATTTCAGGTGAGGTCCAAAGGAAGATGGTGTATTATCCGAGGACCACGCAATCGGTTGTGAAAACTGTTTACATCCCACACGCACCACTTCAGAGCATCCCTCGTAAAACTCGTCATCACACGAAGAAGAGACCTTACTGCTGCCTGCAAAGTGCTGACATCATCCCTACAGCTCCCTCAGCCTGCCCTCCCTCACAACATGTCCAAAACCAACTAAAGAAGCGGCTGCAAAACATCACTCAATATTTCAACATTAACTTGACAAAGGAAGCATTGTGCTCCAATTGTTTTTCCCAACACACTGGAAACTCAAAGCTTTTGAAAATGTTATTTTTCTGTTTTACATTTGTATATGTACATACTTTACAGTTGTGTGTAGAATAATGCACATCGTTTTACTTGCTTGTTATATTAAACTCTATCTATGCCTTATAAAGTGTTTGATTCTCTGAAAGTATTTTACTTTTAGTTGATAAGTCAAACCTATTTATTAAAATGGTTACATATGCTATGACAAAAAACAATCATGGTTATACAAATTTATTTTTATTTGTAAATACAGTCAAGGAGAATTAACACATTTTCACATGATTAAATCTCAATCAGTGTCCATAGTTAGCAGCAGTATTTACAGGTCAAAATATTTGATCATAGCTCATCCGTAGCTTCTACGTAGCGTCTTCTTCAGCCTGTCCTCTGTAGTGACCATTTGGAGATGGATATTTGGCTCTGATGCGCTGTATGACACAAGCAGGTAAGATGATGTGGTCCCCTTGCCAAATCAATAAAGAACCGACGTGTGAAAAGTTGATTATGTATAAAGAAAGTAAAACAAAACAAGTGGTTATTCTCCACAAAGCTATAATGTAACAATAGCAGCCAATGTAAGACTGGTCATTTTATTTGACCTGTTGTAAAGGGTTCTTTTGACATGCTACAAAGTGCAACATCAGTATAATGGCTCAGACAACACAATGTGACAAAGATAACATTATTATAATATAACTTATTTTCCAAGTTATTTTTGGAATATTGAAAATGCCTCTCAGTTTCTAGTGGGTCCCCTCCAGCTGTTTTGTCTTACAAGGCTAAGGCTAACCAAGGCTAAAACAGCTGCAGCCTCGGCCTCTCTGCATGCTGAATTTCTTTGCGGAATTTCTTCAGCAGTGTAGGCTTCTCTGGCCCAACTAAATACCCTGCTGGTTGAGGACTTCCGGGTTAGCATGTGAAGGAGAAGGACGTGCAGGATGGGGGCTCCCAAGCGTTCATTATTATTTGACATATTTTAGCACCACACACTACTTAAAATAATTATTTTTTGCTTGGTTATTGCGACCACTGACTGTTTGGCGTTGATGGCAGGCAGAAAGAGAAAGGGCAGAATTCGCCGGAAAAAGAGGCAGCCACGATGTCGCAATGTCATGGCGGAATCGACTCCCTGCCGCCTGATCTCGACAAGCTCTGCGCTGTGCTGCTATCCGACCTAACAAGAACCCTTACTACAACCATGAAAATAGCGATTGAAGCCTTTGAGGCCCATTTCCGCTGCCTTAGATGCCGTCAAGTCGACCACCGACTCGCTCAACCTGAAGATAACCGCCATGGAGACAGCCCTGTCTGACCACAGGGACCGGATCGCTGCCCTCGAGGAGACTTGTGCTCGTTTGCAGTCTGAAAAATACACAGCTGATGGCTAAGACCAAATTCTTCGCAGGGCTATATTTGTGACTGTCAATTTTAGTGAAAATAAAAACACATTCAGAATAAAGAAATATTCAGAATAATCTGGCGGGACAGGTATTATTTCTGGAGACAATTAAGGCGTTATTCGGCAGCTGAGCCCGACCGAGGCGGGGGGAAGAGCCTCTGGGGAGGGAGGTTGGAAGGGGCAAACAAGCCATTCATTGCACTCTGCGTTCTAAAACTTATTCAGTCTTTGGGGACTCCTTGCAACGGCATCAGCCACGGCGCAACTGTCAGTCTACACTGCTGCAACTTTCCCCTGCAACGTTCTAAAACAGTTTCGTCTCGCCGCAAATTTTTGGTGTAGACGGGCCTTAAAGGAGAACATAAAGAAATGGAGAGCATTACCGATCTCCCTTATTGGCCATGTGAACGCAGTAAAGATGGTCTCCCTGCCGAGATTCCTGTATCTATTTAAGAAGGTGCCAATTTATATTCCTAAATCTTACTTTAAGTCAATTGATTCTATTATAATGCCTTTCATTTGGGGATATAAAGCACATAGGATTTCAAAAGCCCACCTTCAGAAATCCAGGGAGCATAGCGGACTGGGGTTACCGTGTTTTTTACATTATTACTGGGCTGCCAATGCTAGCTAGAGTCATGGTGTATTAGCAATTTACATATGAAAAAGACGCTGGCCCCAAAAACTTCTCTTACTGCCCTCCTTTTCTCTTCTCCCTGACCACCTGCCTCCTTTAGAGGAGACCACTTTATCCTGTCCAACGGTCAGAGAATTTGGAACCAAATTAGGAAGGCCTGTGAACTACCGAGCACGACCATACATGCCCCAATCTGGCATAATCATGCCGTCCCCCCATCGTTCACAGATTCAGCATTCAGAGATTGGAGCCGGAAGGGAATCGTAACAGTTGAGGACCTTTATATAATTGGTCACTTTGCTTCATTTGATCAGCTAGTATCAAAGTTTTCACTGTCGGAAGCCCAATTCTTCAGGTATCTGCAGTTGAGGAATTATGCCAGACAGAATATACCATCCTTTGAGTCCCTGCCCGCAGATGATTCATTGTCCAAAACTTTGCTGGGCTCACCAGAAGCTAAAAACCTGATTCCATCTTTTGTGGGAATATTTTTAGACCGGCAGGACAAGTCTACTTTAAAAATAAAGCAAGCCTGGGAAAAAGACTTAAACATTGGAATAGCTGACGATGTCTGAGGGAGCGCTAAAAAGCATAAAATACTGCTCTATAAACTCGAGGCTTCAGTTAATTCAATTTAAGGTCACACTAATGCCTCGTTTCCACCGAGTAGAGCGGGTCGGATCGGAGCGGTTCGGTCCGGGTAGTTTGGCTTTTCATTTGCCAAAAGTTGGGTAGGGTACGGTTTAAGCGCACCTAACCGCTCTGAGCCGCTCCAAATCTCAGTACTCCTCCGTAGGGGTACTAGCCGCCTGAAAGGGTGCCTAAAAGGCGGAGCTACACACTGCTGTCATTTGATTGGTCGAAAGAATCATTTCCGCCATGTATAGTCATCTCGGCAAGAGTGAAGATAGTCTTGTGTTTTGGCGAAAATGTGAGCACAGCTCTGTTTATTGTGTGGTGTTTTTCCTCGTCAATTAATCAGTTGGTTACACTGTGTCCCATAGTCACGTAGCTGCCGCAGCCAGCACTGTTCGCTCACTGTCTTTATGAGTTGCCCCGAGCCGTCTCTGTGTGTTTACGCCATAGATAGTAGTAAATACACGCTCACAACAACACGGGGGGAATAAATAAAGAAGCGGCTGGTTTGAATCATTTCCGCCCTTTGTAGTCACCTCGGCTAGAGTGAAGAGAGTTTTGGCGAAAATGTGAGCACGGCACTGTTTATTGTGTGGTGTTTTTCCTCGTCTTTAAATTAATCAGTTGGCTACACTGTGTCCCACTGCTACAATGTCACGTAGCTGCCGCAGCCAGCGCTGTTTGCACACTGTCTCTATCAGTTGCACCGAGCCGTCTCTGTGCTCACAACACGGGGGGAATAAATAGGAAGCGGCTGGTTTGACCAAGCAAAAACAAGAGACCGCTGGCTTGACCACAGTTGTTCCACAGCCCGATAGTTTGACCCACATTCTGGCGGCGGCTATCGCAGTCCAGCCTAAACCCCACCCTACCAGTAAGGGTAGGGTCGGCGGTGGAAACAACACTGAGATTCTTAAAAGTCAGCTGTCCCGCTCTGAGCCGCTCTGATCCAACCCGCTCTGCTCGGTGGAAACGAGGCATTAGGTTTAAGATTGCAGAGGGTACTCTTGCTCACCACTTTTGGGAATGTCCAAATCTTTATAACTATTGGTGTCTTGTATTTCAATGGTATTCTAATGTTTTAAATGTTTCTGTAACTCTGTTTGGACATTCTGCAGCCTTGGAAACACTGGACCATAATGCTCGCACAATCATATTTTATGGCATGGAAATTGCTAAGAGATGTATTCTGAAGCTGTGGAAATCTGACTTAGCCCCTCAGTTTGACACTTGGCTGAGGGAACTGGTGGGCATTTTGCATGTGGAGAGGATGAGATATGAGCTGTCCGGCAACTCGCACAGATTCCTCGCCGTTTGGGGCCCAGTGCTTCAATACATTGGGGACTGAAATGTCTACCCCCTTGGTGCCACTTGCCCTGTCGGGTGCCCCTCCTGGGCCCTGTAATGAAGATACTACTACTATGAAGATACGTGTGAGGTTTGCTCAGTTTTGTTTTTACTTTTTGTGTATTTGTAGCTTATTTCATCTCTTGTCTGTTTATGTGAGGAGGGGGGAGGGGGGTGGGGGTTGTGTATGTATTTTAGGTGTCTACTTATTCTGTTTTTTTGTCCGTATGTATTTTGTAAAAACCATTAAAATAAAAGTTTCAAAAAAATAAATACCCTGCTGGTTCATTCCAGTCAGCCAAAACACTTTTTAAAGTATCCTCATCCATGATATCGTCTGTGCTCGTGTGAAAAGATGCAATTTTCAATGCAGGAAATGATACAAGTAAACTGGCACGGACCATGGGCATGAACAGACGGTTTGTTTTGGTTTGCACGTGCTTTTAGAGCCCGCCCCCTGGATTCACACGGAGGGGGGTTGGTGAGCTCGGCTCGGAGAGGCTGTAGTCCGCATGAGCTCTTCCTTGTCACAGAAACGTCACTGGTGAATGGATTTTTGAAGCTCGGTCCCCGCAAAATGGACAATGTTGAGAAAATACACGGGGATATAATGCGACCCAAAGGATATTATGGTAGATGAGTTAAGGTTGAAAATCGTCGAATTTTCCCTTTAAGAAAACAATTATACTATTGTAGCATACATAATACCATTGTGTGGTTATAAGCCCTCCTAAAAGCAAATGACCAATGAGTGTTTATTTGTTTCAGTGTAAAAAGGCAGAGCAGCACTTTACACCGTACCTGAAGCAGCACCTGCCTAAGAGACTGCACTACGCCAACAACCGACGCATTGAAGACATTCACCTTCTGGTGGAGAGGAAGTGGCACATTACTAGGTGCAGTACCACCAGCACACAACAGGATGATAAATATATATGGATGAAATCCAATGATCCAAAGCCAAACTAGACTGTAACTGTGAGCCAGCCTTCATTATAGTAACAGCCCTTAAAGGGAACATATTATGAAAAACCAAAGATTTCCGGTGATTGGGCACACTTTGTAGGTTATTGGGGTCCCTACCAGCACACACAAGCTTATAAAAGACAACTATGTCAGTTTCTTCTGGGATACCTATTTTGAAAAAGGGGGGATTTGACGGTTTCTTCCAAAAAACACCGACTGATGACGAAATTGGTCGGTTGCCATTAACATATTATACTCCCACGGGAAAGCTCACCAGAAACTCCGTAGTTGATTGGCAAATCAAGACGCCCCGTTGGTAACCACACACAGCTGAGCCTCCACTGCTAATGCAACAACAGAGGAGAAGCAAGCTGCAGTGTGAGCTCATCCTCAAGCTACCATCACACCCCAGCCTCGAAGCAGACCAGGGCTGAATGGAGTTACTTAATTTTTTGTTTGGCTGCCCAGCAAAAGGTTGGCAATCTGTTAGTGTGATCTGCCGTTATACTGGAGTATGGAGGAGACTGTGCCTGGAAGACTGAGAGACACCATCTCTCCTCTGGAAATGTAAGTAGTCCTATTTAAAAACAAATCTGTCCGTTTATGAGTTCAATGTGTGTAATGTGCTTTAATTTATCCCTCCTATAATAACCAACGCCGACTGAAACGAGAGAATGTCTCTGGGTTAAGTAGTTAGCGTTAGCGTCCGTTAGCTTTTATACTAACGGTTAGATCTGTGAGTCTGTCTGTGACAGCCCCTGTGTGAAAAACAGACGGTGAAACTGTATGGTGTGTTGGAAACTGAAGAGTATTTGTTTGTTGTTGACAGTGTGTAGTTATGCAAGCAGTCGTGGTACATGCAGCAGTAGGCCTATTACATCTCCAGTGTCATGTACACTAGACAGGAATACTGTAAGTTGCCTCTGCTGCCGTTTGTTTCCTGTCCATTATATTTCAAAAAGCACACAGTATCACTCAGAACTCGTTGCTTCTTGAGCAAGGGCTATACTGAATCTATTAGTAGCCTATCTTATTTAATAATGGAAGAAAAAATATATTTTCATTAGTTTGTAGCTTTGCCATAACTACAGATGTATGATGTCAATTCAATATGTTATTTGTTTATTTTTTGTTTATTTAGTTTATTTTTTATTTGTGAAATCATTTGAACATATTTTTTTATTGTATTTTCATGCTTTTAATTTTTCTTTTTTTGATATGTCTGAAATAAAATCGAATCAATCAATCAATCAAATGTATGTAGGTTACATGATGTAACATTGAATGTGCCATGTTTTACAGCTATCTGGGTGACCTGACGGAGCGTTGACCCACAAGGACCGTCACACTATCTGTTCCATCAGAGGACTGTTAACTGGGTAGGACAGGTGGTCTCCTTCAGGGCCCACCAGCAACAACTGGACAGTTATACAAGTTATGTCTTTGCTTCTGTTTGATATGTAGACTTTATATTTCCATTTCACTGGCTATGAATAAACTGCTTTATTTTTAAGGATGGTTTTGGTCTTTTTAAAATGTAATGATACTGTTTCAAAGAAAAAATCTTCAGAGAGATAAAGGGTTGAATTAAAAAACGTATAAGTCAATGCATGTAGATCGGTCAGAAAACTAGTCCAACATCCTGACTATGAATGTGAGTTTCAAGTAATCCTTTACTACACGAAGCAAACAGTGACAGTAAGTAACACACTACATGTTTTAACAGTAAAACTTTATTATAAATGAGTGATCACAATACAAATGATACATTACCTACTAGATATTGAAAGGGTGTCAGATAATTTGCAGCTCTGACTGTAATTTTTTCTATACTTTTTTTTTTACAAAAGATAATGCCTTTCCAGTGAATCTTGACATGATACATTCCTTTCCTGCCGCGTTATTGTACATTTACATGTTACCTCAGCATGGCGTCACAACCAAAGCTTTTTCACTCCACTGGGTTGTAGATCATTCCCAAGTTTAACCTGTAGAGACATACATAAACGTTGTATGTTACAAGTTAGGAGGTTTTTGCATAAATACTTAGCTCATATTCTGTTACTGACTGACATATTTACCTGAGGATGTCAGGGAAACCAGAAATCTTGATGCAATTTTCACAGTTTTCAGCTCAAACTCCTGGCTGACAAGGTTCAGTTGAAAAGCTTTTGGTTTAGAAGTGGTAAGTGAGCTGACATTTGCTGTAGAAATGAAGCTAAACATGCACTGTAAACGATTTAATGTTAAATTAACAGTAACTTACTGGCAACAATTAGCCAGTAGTTGATGTATTTCCTGGGTAAAACTACTGTTGAAAAAATTACAGTAGTACAGTGGTACTGTCATTTGTTTGACAGTAGTTTTAGTTTACTGTCAAATAAAGTACGGTAGTTTACTGTTACTGTCACTACTACTGTTAAATACACAACAGTATACTACTGTACTTCATTTTATAAGTACAGTAGTATACTATTCATACTGTTAAAGTATTCCCTTTACTGTTGTTTATATTACAGTACAACCTACTCTATTTTTCAGAATAAAATACATGTTTCTATAGATGTTGACAGATGACAGTTGAAGGCTTGATTTAAAAAAAGCTGAAATTTTATTTAAAATAACAAATACATGCTCCAGCATTCACACTAATTAAATAACAATATCAAACAACTGAAAAATAAAAAAATCATGAATGTTAATTAATCAGTTTAAAAAAAATATTTTAAATGCCACGCATTCTTTAAAACATAGCAATAAACAGTGATCAACAACAGCAATAAACAACAAAATCAAACAATTCATCATATCATCTTTAAAAAATAGCAATAAACAACAATATTATAATCAAAAAAATAATTCACTGTATTAAAAGAATGGCAGTTGAGGAGGAGAAAAACAATTGCTACAGTGACAGAAACATTGATCTTTGCCATAAAAGTGTTCACATGTATAACGTAGACAACCATATTTCAAAATATACACATTCAATTTCACACTCTACAAATAAACATTGACACTGAGAAATAAACCGCTAACGTCTTACCTGTTGGTAAGACCACCAACCTCAGAAGACTACAGGCACAGGACATGCAGTGTTCCTTTCCATCACAGGAAGGATAAAGAAAAACAAAGTGAGGGGTATGGGCACCGGGAGGGAACGTCCATCTTCAGGTTTATACAGTTTGTCTTAAATTATTTCACTCTTATTTTTTCTAAATGTTTCTGTAAATATTCTTTTAAAAAATATGGTTTTATCCCACACTCAGCTGACCCACTGA
The DNA here is from genome assembly GCA_949357725.1 of Hyperoplus immaculatus. Classification (NCBI taxonomy): domain Eukaryota; kingdom Metazoa; phylum Chordata; class Actinopteri; order Uranoscopiformes; family Ammodytidae; genus Hyperoplus; species Hyperoplus immaculatus. Next base: position 666,563 of record OX442353.1, read on the forward strand.
CCATGTGTCCAGGTACATAGAAAACATATCTACAGTGTATGGCACAGATCCCTCTCAAGTTATCCAAGCTGTGGAAGGGGGTAGATGACGCAGGAGCTCTAGGCGCAGCAACACAGGCTGAAACCCTGTTGAGTTCTGAAAGTGGTCCTGTAAAGGAAAAAAAAACAAATAAGTTGAAGGCAAAAATACATTTAAAATAAAAAACTCACAATGTTAAAACAGTGTGAAGGCACAGGGAGACTGCTCTGCACTGATCACACTAAACAAGCGTTTTTAAAAGGCTGAGTGAATGAAAATCTAAGAGGTATTTCCCCATTATTATATTTCTTTATAAGTTATTATTCTGACAGGATGGAATCTGTGATATTCTCTCTCTCTCTCAAGAACAATTTTATCGGATCAAAATATTGACATTTCCTTTGTATCAGTAACCAATCGTGAAAGTGTGAGGAGGGATTTAAATGCTAAGAACGCAGCCTCATTGGCTAATGCACATTTATGACGACGTGATTCGCTAAAAGGCGTCATGTGACATGCTCTAGGCTTGAAGCGGGTAGTACGAAAATGACTAAATAAAATGGAAAAAACGCCGAAAATACACCAAACCACTACAAAAAGAAGTCATACTCAATTAGCAACGGACATTACAGGATCGCCCTATGAAGGGGAGAAGTGTAAAAGACATGTAAATGACGCCGATCTCGTCGGAGAGACACAGACTGTCCGCTCATCATCAGAGGAGAGATGCACAGTGGGCACTGAGCAGGCACACACTAACATGAGATGTAGCGCCGATTAATGTTTTGTAATCGCCGAGGTCCGGACCTCATAGCTGGTGTTTAGATCCCGGAGTTTTAGATAGTATTTACCCCTGTACAGGAGGTTCCGGTACCAGCTCTCCGTTTAAAGGGTCCGATTCCTATCAACCTGAGGGTATTACCCATTCAAGATACTCGTGGCATAACAGTAATATTACTGTGAAAACAACCAAATCGACAGTACTTTACTGCATAACGCAACTACAGTAAGAAACTGATGACATTACAGTGATATTACTGTTAAAACAACAGAAATCGTTTACAGTGTGGTAACATCGATCTCCATGCTGCATTGGCCAAAAGTAAACAAAACTGACAGCTGGGCGTGTGCCATGCCCATATAGGTAGGTATAGAGTAAATGAGCAGGGCGGTGCATGCACACCCATGTAGATCTGACCAGTCAGAGCAGACTAGGATTTTTGCGAAGGGGGGTAGATGTCAAAACCAACCTTTTGAGATAGAGGGCAGAGAAGGCTGGAAAAGGCGATGAAAAAATGGGAAATGGTAGAAAACTATTGGGTTTTTTGAAAAATAAACCATGAAAACCTCTCCTAGTAGACCTTGGAAATACACCTTTAAAACCAAGATTTAGCATAATATGTCCCCTTTAAAGTCACCTCTACTTCCTGTGACCAACTCCTCACACTCCTTGTGGTCAAAGGTTGGAGCTGAACAATAGGCATGTAGGTAGAGGTGAGAAATACCCGACTGAGATCTGATCTTCACAGATGAGGTAGTACGGAGCCCCTAAAGGGACATGGAGGAAAAAAAAAATTTTTGGTTGAAAAAAAAAAAAAAAAAAAAAGAGGAACAAAATGTTTTGGTTGGAAAAAAAAAAAATCTCGAGTTTGAAGTCGAGATCTCGAGTTTAAAGTCGAGATCTCGAGTTTGCCTTCAAACGTCACTCACCGTCACCAATGGTCCATGCATCAAAGGCATATCAATTAATTTATGGGAAACCACACAACAGTGTCATGGAGGAGTACTTGGAGCATTCTTTTCTCACACTAACACCAAACTACAACCTATTAGGCCTAAATCTAACGTTTATTATGCACATTGGAGAGAAAAGTGACAATGCTTCACTTCATTTTGGCGCACCATGGACAGAGAGCGGAGGTCTAATTGTCAACACACACACACACACAATATGTAGACGGTATACATTTGACTATATCAAAACGTGAACGTTTCCAAGACACAATGCCGGCTACACTTGAGGAGAACTCTGTTTGGCTGTATTGGCTGGTCTGATGAAGGCTATTATGAGTTGCAAAGAGTAATTTGCACCGGATTAGACTATGTCCGCGTTCTCCAGTGACTCCATGTTTGTTTGTTTTTTGGTTTTTTTTTCAACCAAAACATTTTTTTTTTCCTCCATGTCCCTTTAGGGGCTCCGTAGAGGTAGTGCAGTGGAGCTTTATACTTAATATGTACATAGGGTAAGTGCAGTAAGCCTACAGAGATTGCTATGAAAGCATTTGGGTGTTGTGTTTAGAGTCACCTGGGACTGAGCTGATGACATCACACGCCATCTCTGAAACAGCTAATTGTGGAACTTAAACAGCAACAACAATGGTGCATGTGAACTCCCTCAGCACATAATATGGATGAAAAAAACTGTCAACAGTTCAACATCCTGACTGCAGTCTCTCTTTCACGGTAACGTGAACATATTTTCATATAACGTGAACATATTTTGTTAAGCGATTCCTATTCCTCCTTATTTATCTTTACACTCTGCTTTTAGTTTCTTTCCACTGTCATGAATGGACACTGGTCAATGAGAGGAGAATATGTTGCTGCAGACATGTCTTGGTAAAATACATGATGATTCACTGCCAATACTCCCGCTGTTTCCCTGTTAGCATTAAATGATTGGCCCTGGGGAACAATATGGATGAGCCTGGAGCGCTAACGAGGATGATAGAATGGAGAAATTATTTATATTTATATTGCTACTTCTGTCTCTCTGTTTGCCATCAGCTCTACATCTACATAATTTCCACCTTCAAGTTGTCTGGGATTTGGAATCAGAATCAGAAAAGGTTTATTACTGGGTACTAGGGGTGGGAATCTCTTGGCACCTCACAAGTCGATTCCGATTCAGAGGTCAACGATTGGATTCAAAATCGATTTTCAATGCATCTTGATGCAATTTTTTTCATATGTAAATACACGTGTGATTTTCAAAAATATATTTATATACACATCTGAGTTTGCTACTCAGAGTTTGCTAATCACTTCCTACTTTTGTTATGATCATTGAAGACAAACAGATGAATAATCTCTAATATTTTATAAAGAGAAAAAGCTTTTCTTGTCACAAATTACTTTCTATGAACAGTGCAATAATCAATACAGCTTGCATTTCAACACAATATGGAAGTATGTAAAAAATAAACCGAGTTCAGTTTAATTTTCTTTCTAATCTCATAAATCTTGTTTCTATAGGATTTCTATTCTATTATCTATTATTTTCTATGTCATTTCAACACCTTGGGCAAAAAGTATGGCTTGGAATTCAGCTCTCATACTAAAACGTAAACCAAGATAAAGCCAGTGCAGGTCATGGGTTTGCTGCTCTCAGCCCTTTTGTAGCCACTTTTGTAAACAACTCGCACGTGTGTGGTGTGCACGCGCATTGGCGCAGGAAGTACTAGTATTTACGGATCAAATAATTTTTTATTATTTTATTTATTTATTCAATTATTATATTATCTTAATCGATTCGGAATCGCTCGAGAGAGAATCGCGCTGCATCGCAGAATTGATTATTTTTCCCACCCCTACCGGGTACCTCAAAAAAATAAAAACTTTAAGGTAGATGGGAACTACTGCAACAGGCAGCGACTAGGTCAGACCTAATTCTAGAACAGATCTGAAAAATCCTGAAAATTAATAAGCAATATGCCACAGAAAAGAGGAGTTTGGGGTCCCCGCGAGCCAACTCCGGATAAGCGGTGTGAAGATGATGATGATGATGACACAGAAGGAGAGATGTTGTACTCTATATCAGCACAGCTGTTCGGTCATAGGCACAAGACAGTAGGCCAGGTGCCGTAGATAATCACAATGTTTTTATAAAACAGTTCTACAATTTACATTTCTAAATCAACTCTGTAATGGGGGTGCCCAGCAGCAGACCCGGGTTCGATTCCTGTCCGATTTCTTTGCTCATTTAATAATTTCTATGGGAAAAAAAGGCAAACTAAGAGCTGATGAGTCAGAGGCTGAGTGTAGCTATGCTCACTGAGCAGGGCTGGTGGTAGCTAGGGGCAAGAGGGGACTCAGCCCAACCAAATGTGTGCCCTGCCCACCCAAACAAAAGTGAAGATTATTATTTTTTATTTTTTTTCAGCCAATTAAAATATGTGTATTTACTTTACCAGGATCATTCCTAGCTGCTGATTGGGTGGGCATGGCGACAGCCCACCCCCAAATTCAACCATAACCTGCTTTTCTGTGGTCACTTGTCAATCACGTCCAGAGAGCGCAGTCTCTCTGTTGCAAAGGAAGTTAGAACCCTAGTCTGCGACTTTTTTCACACGTTCTTTTTCACAACCTGTTCTTTCGGTTAGTAAATGCTGTGCTCAAAAGCTCATTCACTCCCTACTTTATCCAAACCAACTTAAACAACTTTCTGTGTAGAGTATCGATTATTTAAACCTGTAAACAAGCCTCGTGCTGCTTCCGCCTCTCTCATGCTGCTGCTGGCGCATCGGAGGGGCAGAGCTCCCGTACTTTACCGTCCACAAGCTCTGCCCCTCAGCAAGCGCCCTTCCAAAGCTTTCTCTTCTATTGGCATAGGCTGCCTACTGTAAATATGGGGTTTCAGGTTGAAGTGCGATTTAAAAAATATATATATAAAAAAGGGGGATGTTTATAAAAAAAAATTATTCATGAAAAAATTGGAAACAAAACATGCAAGAAATAAATCTGCCCAACAGCAACAATCAAAGTCGAATGCATATTCTGTTCAACAGGTTTTTTTTTTTTACATTAATTATATTTTTTTCGGCTTGCAATTTTACTAGCCTAATTTCGTCAGGAAAATTCCTGAAAGAGCACCTATTATGCTTTTTCAACTTTTATGACCTATAAACATTGTTATAATAATATATAATTTATAGTCATGTTTAACCATACTAAAGTGTCAAATGATGACTTAGATGCATTTAGACGTATTCCCTGCTGACCGTCTGGGGTGGCTGTGCAGAGCGCCACTATGAACGGCAGTCGCGTTTCACTTGTTAAAATTTCCGGGATTTGTCTACGTCGATCAATCCGGATTTTCCATGTATGGTAATGCTGCAACGTGCTCAGGCACGTTCCTGCCATGCCCCCACCTGCCTGCTCAAATCTGCCCGCGCGCCGCTGAAAGTCTTCCGGAAGGTAACCAATCACAATGGAGTGGGGTTGGCGCAAGGGGGCGGAGAAGGACGAAGCCCAGTGTTGACAGAGAATGCTGAAATCACCCAGATGAGAGGAAGAGTTTCCCGAAAATCTACATAGTTTTTTTGTTGTTGCTGTGATTCATGTCAGGTTGCTCTATAGGAGTCATTAATGAGAAATGAAGACCAGAAAAGTAGTATAATAGGAGATTTTTAATATCAGTATTTCTGCCAGCAATAGTGGATTTTCAATTCAGAGATACTATGATATTTCATCAAGTTCTGAGGTGTCTTTGCGAAGGTATTGTGCACATTATTCTTTATATGATCTATATATTATTTTCTAATAAAATTAGAATATTAACTAGAAAATCCCGTAGAGATTTTAAAAGTACGGCCCCCCGACAACTTCCGGGTTACAGAGCATGGGGTAGGTGCGATCGCTCTATAGCTCCCACTAACTATTTCAGACCTAACTGATTAAACCCTATTTTCATAGATTTTTTTTTCTGTGCTTGTGTTGCCGGTAACACTGATACTGTTTTGGAGAAATGCCTAGAAGAAAGAAAAACGCAAAAAGAGATTCGGCAGAGTCAGATATGTCCTCGGACAGCGTGGTTAGCATGGACGTTGGTGCTAGGTCAATGGCTTCCATTCCGAATCTGCTTGAGCAGCATAGAGCAGCCATAGCCGCTGAGTTTAAATCATCGTTCGCCAACATGGACACTAAGCTGGACAGCATCCAGGCCGTGGTGTCAGGCCAGGGGAAACGTATAACCGATCTCGAGGAGAATGCAGAAACTGTTTGCGGACGCCTGGAGCAACTTGAGGCTACGTGCTCCTCACTGCAGGAAGATAACAAGTTGCTGAAATCTAAACTATCGGATTTGGAAGGGAGAAGCAGGAGACAGAATGTACGTATTGTGGGCTTACCAGAGTCACTTGAGGGCGCTCGCCCCACCGCCTTTTTCACCGAGCTTCTCGTCGAGGTTTTTGGTAATCAAACTCTCCCTTCTTCCCCGGAGCTGGACAGAGCTCACCGCACTCTGGCACCCAAACCGGCCCGTCCACAAGCTCTGCCCCTCAGCAAGCGCCCTTCCAAAGCTTTTTTGGAAGGGCGTCCCGTCGTCATCCGCTTCCATCGATACCAGACTAAAGACTTGATCATGAGAGAGGCACGCAAACAGGGCGAGCTGGAATACCACGGCCACAAGCTCCGGTTCTACGAGGATTACAGCGCGGAGGTTGTGAAGCAGCGGGCTGAATACAGGGGGGGGGTCTTGGCTGAGCTTTATCAGCGCGGTCTCCGTCCCTCTCTTCTCTACCCTGCGAGATTTCGCATTACTCTCCAGAGCGGCGAGAGAAGGTGGTTGCAGTCCGTCTCTGAAGCATCTAACTACATATCTACATTGGGTGTGAGTCCGTAGTAAATACGATTGCCTGCTGTGAGTATACAATTTGGACAAATGCTCTTTTCATATCCCCAGCCAAACTCTAAGACTGATGGTACTACACGCATTTTTTCTCCCTTTTTTAAAATGAGTAAATCAGCTGGGTGAACGTGACATTTTTGTTGCTTGTCATTTTGACGTATTGTCTAGCTCACTCGCTTTTTTTATTTGTATCTCTATTTTAAAACGGCTGGATAAGCTTGTCTGTTCTTCTTTTTTTTTAGCCATTTGGACAGCTTGTCTAACTCACGCCTTGTTCTTTTTTTTTTGTATTTCCAATTTGTTGGGTGAGCACAGTATGTTTGTTAAGTGTGTTGTCATTTTGACAGTTTGCTTGATTGTTCATACCCTGCGTTCCAATACCCGTTCAACATGCCCTCGTGCACTTGCCCTAGGCACTTGCCCTCGGGGGAATCCCCGCCGCCATCTTAAAGGCCTACTTCACCGGTTTGAATATGAAGGTGTATTGAATTCTGCAGAAAGAGTGTTTTTTTAACCCTATATTTCTCTTTCTCGTGACATCACAGAAAGAGAAATATAGGGTTAAAAAAAACTTACTTTGTAAATATTACTGTGATGTCTTTTACTGTGACATCACAGTAATATTTACAAAGTAACTCTTTCTGCCTTTTCTCAGGCTAGGATGAACCGATTTCAATTTTTTTCGCACATTTATACTACATAGGATCTCAGAATTCAATACACCTTCATATTCAAACCGGTGAAGTAGGCCTTTAACTTGAGTAAGAGCGAACTCTTTCCGATTAATAAAGAAGCTCTCAAACTTGATTATACAGCTCTCCAACTCAAAGTGGTGACAGATCATCTGAGTTACCTTGGGGTATGTTTTACCAGAAATTTTAAAAACCTATTTAAATCGAACTTCCTCAGATTATTGAATCAGGCGAAGCAAATATTATCGAAGTGGTCTCCTCTGGCTTTCTCTCTTATAGGTAGAATAAATTCAATTAAAATGACATTACTCCCAAAGTTCCTATATCTATTCCAATGTATCCCGATCTTTCTCCCCAAATCCTTTTTTCAGGCCCTTGACTCTTTAATGATAAATTATATTTGGAATGGTAAACACCCTCGGTTACGGAAAGCTTTTTTTCAAAGACTCAAACAAACAGGTGGAATGGCCCTCCCTAATTTCCAATACTATTACTGGGCTGCTAATATCCGTTCTTTAGTGTATTGGGTGCATTTTCACCTTGACGACTCATCCCCAGTCTGGGTAACAATGGAGTCCAGCGCTATTAGCCCATTGTCTCTATCTGCCCTCTTATGCGCCGCACTTCCACTCTCTTCTGCTATTCCCAACAGTAGTCCCGCGATTAAGCACTCCCTTCGAATCTGGACCCAATTTAGGAAGAATTTTGGAATGCAGAATTTTTAACTTTTCAGCCCAATTGCAGCTAATCATTTGTTTACTCCCTCGACGGTGGATGGTGCATTCAAGATCTGGCATAAAAAAGGCTTAAAATGCATCGGTGATTTATTTATTAATGATCTATTTGCTAGTTTTTCTCAATTGAATTCTTCGGTATCGAAAAGACGATTTTTTTTCAATTTATGCAAATCAGGCATTTTACGCAGAAGTTAATTCCCCAATTCCCTTATAAACCGCCAGCCAATCATGTCGATTTGTTTCTTTCTGTAAACCCCACATTAAAAGGCTCAATTTCTGTGTTTTTCAACCTTATTTCGAAGTTGCATAGCCCTTCATTAGCAGCTATAAGAACCCTGTGGGAGCAGGACCTAGGTTCTGCCTTCACAGATCACATGTGTGTTTCAGTCCTGGATCGGATACACTCTACCTCCATGTGCGCCCGACATGCTCTTGTGCAATTTAAAGTAGTACATCGTATCCACATATCTAAAACTAAATTAGCTCGTATGTTCCCCGATGTAGACCCGACCTGTGATAGCTGTAAGAGCGCACCGGCATCACTCTTTCACATGTACTGGTTGTGTCCCACCTTGACTGAGTTCTGGACATCAGTTTTTCAAACAATTTCTGAAGTACTTCAGCATCAAATTGAGCCGAACCCTTTCATTGCAATTTTTGGCATTGCTCCAAATCCGGGCTTGCCTAAAGTGAAGCTGAAGGTACTGGCCTTCACCTCATTACTTGCTCGTAGGACTATCTTACTCAAGTGGAAAGATCCTGCTCCTCCTTCCCACTCACATTGGATTAGAGACATTATGTCATGTATGAATTTAGAGAAAATACGTTATACTACCCAGGGATCCGAGAATAAATTTGACAGAATTTGGCGCCCCTTCCAAAATTATTTTAAAAAACCAACAACAACTATAGAAGAGTAGCTACCTCCCCCCCTCTTTTATTTGATTCAATTGTATTTCTTAATGTGTTTTTTTTTCATATTGATTGTTTATTTCTGTTTCTTGTAGTGTATATTTCGTGTTGTTGGGTGTGAGGGTGGGTTGTGGGTGGGGTATGTTCGGGAAAAAAATTTGTATTCATTGTGCTACAATTTCGTTACTAACATTTAATAAAAAAAACTTTGAAAAAAAAAAAAAAAAGTACGGCCCCCCCCTGGTGCCGATTGCCAGCCCCGCATCCGTGGCACCACTCCGTCGGGCCGGCTCGAAACACTTTCTGAAGATGAGTCCCAAGTTGGGGCCGATCGAACAGTATATGTCGTGGCAAAGACGTTTTGATCACTAGCGGCCATTTTTCTTGAGCTATCTCCCTAAAATGTTATACACGTGTATGTCAGTCCCGTAAGGCAGTGTATACAATTTGATGATGATAGGTTGGAAATCCACAAAGCAGATGTCACTTTTCTGTATTTCAGGTCATGCAAATTTGTGATGAAAAAAAAAATCATGGTTGACCCCTTTGGTCCAAGAGGCTTTATTGTAGAGCACCATGAGCTGTAAATGAGTAAGAAATTTCAAGTCAATCAGAGTCAGGGGGAAAGGGGCGTGGCCTGTCAAACACAGACAAAAAGGTGACAAAACACCCAACCCTTCTGGGGGGGGTGGGGGGGGGGTTCGCGCTGTCCAAATTATTGACTATTATTATTATTATTGAATATCATTCACACAACCTGAGATTTCCACTATTGCCTCCAATGTCCAGCTGGGTGAAAGTACACTCAACAAAAATATAAACGCAACACTTTTGTTTTTGCTCCCATTTTTCATGAGATGGACTTAAAGATCTAAAATTCATTCCAGATACACAATATTACCATTTCTCTCAAACATTGTTCACAAATCTGTCTAAATGTGTGATAGTGAGCACTTCTGCTTTGCTGAGATAATCCATCCCACCTCACAGGTGTGCCACATCAAGATGCTGATCTGGCATCATGATTAGTGCACAGGTGTGCTTTAGACTGTCCACAATAAAAGGCCACTCTGAAATGTGTATTTTTTTGCTTTATTAGGGGTCTGGGGACTCAGAACCAGTCAGTATCTGGTGTGACCACCATTTGCCTCATGCAGTGCAACACATCTTCTTCGCATAGAGTTTATCAGATTGTCAATTGTGGCCTGTGGAATGTTGGTCCACTCCTCTTCAATGGCTGTGCGAAGTTTCTGGATATTAGTGGGAAGTGGTGCACGCTGTCGTATACGCCGGTCAAGCACATCCCAAACATGCTCAATGGGTGACATGTCCAGTGAGTATGCTGGCCATGCAAGAACTGGGACATTTTCAGCTTCCAAGAATTGTGTACAGATCCTTGCAACATGGGGCCACGCATTATCTTGCTGAAACGTGAGGTGATGTTCATGGATGTATGGCACAACAATGGGCCTCAGGATCTCATCACGGTATCTCTGTGCATTCAAAATGCCATCAATAAAATGCACCTGTGTTCTTCGTCCATAACAGATGCCTGCCCATACCATAACCCCACCACCACCATGGGCCACTCGATCCACAACATTGACATCAGCAAAGCGCTCACCCACACGACGCCACACACGCTGTCTGTCATCTGCCCTGAACAATGTAAACCGAGATTCATCCGTGAAGAGAACACCTCTCCAACGTGCCAGATGCCATCGAATGTGAGCATTTGCCCACTCAAGTCTGTTACGGCGACGAGCTGAAGTCAGGTCAAGACCCCGATGAGGACGACGAGCATGCAGTTGAGCTTCCCTGAGACGGTTTCTGACAGTTTGTGCAGAAATTGTTTGGTTATGCAAACCAATTGTTTCAGCAGCTGTCTTAGTGGCTGGTCTCAGACGATCTTGGAGGTGAACCTGCTGGATGTGGAGGTCCTGGGCTGGTGTGGTTACACGTGGTCTGCGGTTCTGAGGCCGGTTGGATGTACTGCCATATTCTCTGAAACGCCTTTGGAGACGGCTTATGGTGGAGAAATGAACATTCAATGCACGAGCAACACATCTGGTTGACATTCCTGCTGTCAGCATGCCAATTGCACGCTCCCTCAATGCTTGTGGCATCTGTGGCATTTTGCTGTGAGACAAAACTGCACATTTCAGGGTGGCCTTTTATTGTGGACAGTCTAAGGCACACCTGTGCACTAATCATGATGTCAGATCAGCTTCTTGATGTGGCACACCTGTGAGGTGGGATGGATTATCTCAGCAAAGCAGAAGTGCCCACTATCACACATTTAGACAGATTTGTGAACAATGTTTGAGAGAAATGGTAATATTGTGTATCTGGAATGAATTTTAGATCTTTAAGTCCATCTCGTGAAAAATGGGAGCAAAAACAAAAGTGTTGCGTTTATATTTTTGTTGAGTGTAGAAGCCAGCTGAGAGCCCAACCCTCCTTCCCCCCCGGGAGATTTTTTTTTTACTTTTTAAAGTGAAATGCATGAATCTAGTGCACTTTGAGAGGAAAATTAAGAGGCTACATCTGAGGAATTTTGTGTGAACAAATAATTTGGAGGCACTGGGTCGGATGAATTAGAAGCTATTGAAGAAAGACACCTGGATTTTCCATAAAAATATTAATTTAAAATAAAACATTATGCAGGGTCCTCTGGGTTGGGCTTGGTGCTCTTTTTCTTTTACGGGACATATTTCTCTGTAATATATAGATAAATTTAAATGCAGTGAGAGGAACGAAGCAGAAGAACTCTGTTGTCCAGCTATCTTTTTTTCCACAGACGAGGCTGAAGTAGGCTATACAGTGCATGGGCATCTGGAGGCAGCCCCATTTCCAAATGTTTTTAAATAAACTCAATACACACTGTGCATTGACGTGAACGTGACGTGATCAGTTAAACTCGGATTACCTCCCAGATGAACTGATTTTATTGGGCTATTAACTATCTAGATCAAAACATTGTATTAATTTTTTTATGATATAATAATATGATGTTAATATCAAACACACAAACTAATAAAAAAAAACCTATACGATTCACGTGGGTCATATATTTCGATCCAAAATGGCGAATATCGCCGAAAAGCGACGAGTTTGCAGGTATGCAAACATTGCGTTTATGAATTATGGTTTTCGCATTTGTGGCGCTCCCTATGGGTTAATTGCGACAAGCTGTTATGGACATTATACCACATGTCTTCTGCACATATCCAGCAAGTATAGGACCTATGGTAAATGAGTTATTGCCGATTTGCTATTGGAAGCTAATAGTGTAGAAGTCAAACTTGGAAACTAATGTTTTCACTGATTTTAATTGTATTATTAGCCGTTAGCCCCAAGGTAGCTCTGCAGTAGCCTCCATCTTTTGCTCATAATAATCTATTTGTATTAACCACATCTGTCTATCAATGCCTCGTTTTTAACAAGACAAGGGATTGGAAGCTAATAGTGTAGAAGTCAAACTTTGAAACTTATGTTTTCACTGATTTAAGTGTCATTTTTAGCCATTAGCCCCCGAGGTAGCTTCGCAGTAGCCTAAATCTTTTGCTGCATTTTGATTGTGAACATGCCGTTTCCATTAGCTTGTGGCTGTCAGTGCATCTGTATGAACATAGTCTTTCATGTAGACAAGGATCGGTCATGTCAAACTGTTCAAAGTGCGGCTAACCTTCTGCGTTACTAGCACTAGTCATGGTTCTTCTCACGGTTAACCGTGGTAATAGGCAAGGCAAAAGACAGCGCGAAGGGCTATGGACAGAGGGCGAGGCCAATGGCTTCGCTTCCGGACAGGGGTGGGGGGGAGCTCATAGATGGTATATAAAAACGAGGGGAGCTGCAACAGTGTTGCCAACTTAGCGATTTTGTCGCTATATTTAGCGATTTTCAGCCCCCATGCTGACTTTTTTTCAAAACAGCGACAAGTGACAAATCTAGCTTTTTTTCTGGTGTTATTGGTGACTTTTTCGCCAAAGCAAGTCTCACTTTTAATTCTTCTCAACGAACAGCGGGAGCCTCCGCGGCCCCTCCCCCGTCACAGAGCACTGACAGGCGGCCCGGTCCTCGCGCAGCAGTCCCTCCCAGCTGCGGCCAGAGCAGGAGATACACACCTCTCCGCTCGTGTTCCGTTAGCATCTCTATTAGCAGTTGTAGTAGCAGCTTTCCCCCCCTCTCTTACAGTCTACGAGTAGTGCAATTCAAAATGTTACGCAGTGCTTTGAGCATGTAAGATTACTGCTAGACTTAACATTATCATGTTGGTTGTTTATGTGATTGTCACGTTCATAACAGAACCTCACCTATTCAAATATTACTGTATAAAAACCCCTGTCTACAAATATGCAAATTAAGCGATGATGTCATCTGGCAACTTCTAGCAACTTTTTGGACAGCCAATAGCTACTTTACTTACTGAAGAGTTGGCAACACTGAGCTGCAGCTTGTTTTCAAAAATAGGCCATACTGAGATTAGGCCATACTGAGATTAGCTGAAAATCAGGGTATAGAGGCATACTACAATAAATGATCTGACCGTTTTTTTCAGCAAACAAGTAAAGAAAAACGTATTAGGGACCTCTAAGACCATATAATATTGACAGAAAGGTGTATAATATGAGACCTTTAAGGGCCCGTACTTAAATATTAACCTTTTCATAGAAAGTGGCAGATGGTTGTTATACTGATGTGGAAAGCTTCTGGTAGCAGTGCTATCATGGTTAACAGCATTGATGTGTCTAAAAGCTTCCATTACAGTAAATGTGCCAAAAAGCAGACGCAGAGATCTTGCAAGGGCAAAAAAATTCCGCTCGCATCTTCGGTTTCTCTGCCCACCTATTATTTCTATTAGCCCAGCCTAATCTTACTGTCTAGAACCGGCCCCGTCACTGAGTCTGCTGGTTCGAAAGCAGAAGTGGTGAAGAAATTGTTAGCGAACAAACACATTAACGTTTTACAGTGGCCCAGCCAGAGTCCTGACTTAAATCTAATTCAGAATTTGTGGAGGGAGCTAAATATCAGGCTGATGGCAGTGAGACCCTCCAAACTGAAAGAGTTCGAACTCATTGCTAAAGATGAAAGGGCAAAAATACTAGTGGAGACATATAAAAAGCTGGTAAGCAAATACAGGAAGCGTTTGATTGCTGTAAAAGCCAACACAGGCCTTTTCTATTGATTATTGAGAAGGGTATGAATAATTTTTGACATGCCACTTTTTGTTCAAATGTAAATAAAAGCTGTTTTATTATCTTCTGGGAGAAGCCTGGGTCATTTCCAATTAAGAAAAAACTTGCTAGTTGAATAAATGTAAGTTTTAGTCAAAATATGCCAGGGGTATGAATAATTTTGGGCATGACCGTATGTACAGTAAGTCATGTCAGCCTAAATCCCAAACAATGCTTGTTTAATTTCCCCATCAGTAGTCATTTAGATTTTTAACCTGCTTGTGGCTTCACCCCACACACACACACGTAAAATGTATAGGATTTTAAAACTTTGAATTGACACTTAAAGCGGCTACGAGTAACATTTAAATATCTTTTAAACAGCCTCATGTTTCCTCTCATAATCATAAATTACCTTTAACAGCAAACCAGACCATCAGTGCAAAGAAAGACGTTTTTAAATAGTTTTTATTACTGCATTTGATCTGGTCGTACACCTAGTCCGATTTTCGGTTCACGCGTGCATGCTCTATGGTCACATATCCGTATTGGTCACAGATTTCAGCGTGGCGCAGGAACGTGAATTGAGAAGCCTATCCCTCCAGGTGAGGGAAGGGGAGCGGGAGCCTTGTTTGAGATAGTTGTTTGTCGTCATAATGACTGATAACGGGGCTGAACCATCAAAGAAAAAAAAGAAAATGCAATGAAGAAAAGCTAAAAGGGAGAGTGGTAGACGAGCGGGAGGGCGTTGCCAAGCAACGTAGCCTATACACAATTTCACGCAGCGAAACTAGACTGCAGTGTTTACTCCTAAATGAATGAGCGGTAGCCTACTAAAACAAAGTTTACTTTGCCTCACCAGCATCATCAGATGACCATTATTCATCGGAAATAGTCATTATTTACAACATAAACACATTACCTCATCGTGATCCATACTAACTAACTGCCATCTCTCGTTCATTCGCTTTGTGTGAGGACACGGGGACTCGTTCAGCTCCGTGAGAGGTGACAATGCATCAACTCATTGCAATCAGGTGTGTTTAGCACTTACCGGCATTAGTTGATGCTGTGTCACCCATAGACTCACGGAGCCGAAAAGAGTCCGGTGCCCTCACACTTTCAACACACGGACACGCCACGCACCATATTGCTTCCTGATTATTTGAATCTTGCACTCCCTGCACGAGCTACAAAACAGCTTCACGACAGCTGGCGTCGTAATAATACTACCGCTTTTGTTCAAAGGTGTCGCCAACGTGCCGACTTACTCGTAGTGGCTTTAATGATTTTTTTATTTAGAGGACTGTTGGAGTTGTGTGAAGGTCTGGTTGCCTGGGCAGAGGGCTAGAGCACCCTTTTTGATTTTCTTGAATGTCTTAAATGCAACAAGAGTTCACTTGTAAGACATTATGTCAATCAGAAAGAACACCATATTATTATTGTACTGCTTCTTCCTCCTCTTACACTTACCCCAGAAGGCACTATATATATTGATGGACACATTTTCCTCCTTAATTAAATTTTCACATGTTTTAGGCACCAGAAATCCTGAAGCTATATATCACTGCATTTCTTTTAAACATTGTCTTTGTAATTCTCCAAAAACACGATTTGTTAGTTCTTTGGGTCATGACCAAGTCTTCATGAACATGAGGGTGTGAACCAAGATCGACTAGTATATTGAGGGTTAGGGTTAGAGAGCTCTGCCTTCCGGCTCAGCTTTCCTTTTATCACAACTAATACAGTACCCGAAGGAAGCAGTAGCTTATGCATGTTTAAATTTATTTATTTATTTTATTTAACTTTTATTTATCCTCGAGAGACCAATTGAGGGGTGACCCTCATTTTCAATGACGTCAAGTTCAAAACAAATTCAAAGGAAAAACAACAATACATAAACAATATTCAATGCAAAAACATCAAATACACAACAACAGGTGAAGAGAGAAAAAAACAATTGAAACATTTACACAGTGGTGAAGAGTGGCAGCAATTAAAATTAAATGGGTGAAAGTACAATATAGCCTAATTAAAACAGTTACAGATAAAGTTTGGCAGATTTAAGATAGTTTGTTTAAATTGGTTAAAGGATATGAAGGTATTTAGTTTAATTTGTTGCTGTAAGTTGTTCCAGGAGTCATAACTCGTGGGACACATAAACTGATGTAGCCTACACATAGGCAGTGTCATACAGTCATTGAAATGGCTGTCACATCGCTCGTCAATGTGACTTATGTTCTTTCTTTAATATTTGTTGCGCCATATAATCCTCTATTCTTTATAGGAAAAGCAGGAGAACATTTTTTTTTATTGGTAATTGCAGCTTGAAGGCAGCAGAATTTACCATTGCAACCAAAATGTAGGGCATTTTTGCATCTTACGTAGTCTCGTTTAGGTGTTAGTTTCTCACGAATTTAAAACATTCTGTGTAAGCGATCATGTTTACATTCACCGGTAGCAGAGCTATCCGAGACCGTGCTAGTTTAAATGGAAACCGCTATTGAAAATGTGGTCTAACATATCCATGGGTCCACGGTGTGCCTAGAGACTGCCAAAATATTAAAAAAAATAACAATCTCTCCTTTTCTCACTCTCCCCCTTTCTGAAACCCCCACACCTCCCCCCCAATATACTCCAGTCAGAATTCTCCTCGTTTCTGACCTCACAAACTGGAAGGCCAGAAGCTTCCACTGTGCAGCCCACACCCCTATTTCTTATTGGTCCACGGCCCCGACAGACTGAGGGCGAGGCGTATCTGGCTTCGCTTCCGGACAGGGGGCGGGGGGAGCTGCAGCTCTTTTTAAAAAATAGGCCATTGTGAGATTAGCTGAACATCAGCATTGTACAATCAATTATCTGAAAGTTTTTTTCAGCAAACAATTAAAGAAAAACGTATTAGGGACCACTAAGACCATATAATATGGTGTATAATATGGGACTTTAATTATCCTTTTAGTTTACATGCACAGCAGCATACAAAACCAGGGAAAAGAACAATAGTGTGCATGTAGGCCTATTCCACTGGTCATGATACGTTAATCTGCCATTACGACCCGCAAATCGTGTCAGTTAATTAGCGTGCATAAAGCATAATGCACTGCAAGGGTGGTCATAAATAAGAAAAGTCATGCATAGACGCTCCAGCTGACTGACGTCACCGCCGCTATTACTACCCCTCATCGGCTTGAATAACAGTTACACAAATCCTAAAAACAATATAAGGAAACAATCACTGTCCCTTTTTAACTTGTGGGCTTTTCCTTCATCTGCTTTGTTTATCTTTTAAAGGTAGACAAGTGGCATAGTCAATTCAACAAGTGTAAAACAACATGATCGTTCCAATATGCTAAATTGTAGGCTACCCTCCGGTTCCGTCATTTAGGGCTTTGCATAAAAATAATCAATCAAATGTCGGTTTGAGGTAAGAGAACGTTTCATTTATAATTCGGGAAACACACTCCATGGAACTCTCATTTGTAGGTTTGGCTCTTCCATTCCGGACATAATTGATTGGCGGACACCTGTGTCATACGTAGGGCTAAGCCACCATCGGTGCAGACTCGGTGATCGAGGGCTTTATAACCCACTCGAGGCTTGGTGATTTGGGACGGCACTCAATATGGCGGGCCCTCCCCGCTAACGGAGGGATAGTGGATAGGGATAGGGTGTAGGGGGTGGATCTAGAGTGGGCCTAACAGTCCGAGAGATATGCGAGCCACAGACAGACAGACAGACGTTTCTTGCTTTATAGATAGATAGATGGTGCGGTTAAGTAAGTGTAATACCACCCAGCTGCTCCGATTATCCCGGAGGTACTTGAACTCATTCACTTGGGGCAAGGGCTCATACCCTACACCAGGGGTGTCAAACTCATTTTCACAAAGGGCCATTCTATGACATGATAATCACACAAAGGGCCAGACATGTCGTTTACTGACATGCCATCTTTTTAATCCAAAAAGAAAACAACATATCTAGGTAAATAACCTGCGTACATACAGGGGCATAGGCTAGGTTTTGTTTGAAAATTTGGGGGGACAAATTATAGATGGGGGGTGTGGGGACTAGCCTGGTCCAACCAGACCATCGTACTTCATTTCATTTGTACAGAAGGTCTGGAAGTGCTGTAATTGGCAAACGTTCATTGACTTGTAGGCCTTTCACACCAAAATGAACCAAGAGTCAGTTCCAGGCTGGTGTTGGGGTCAGTTCAAAACTGGTTACAGCCTTATCCCAGTTATGAACCGGTTGGTTTCACATCGACCAGAGACAGCCATGGAGCCGGCAAGAGAGCAACGTCATGACGTCACTGTAAACGTGTGTGTACGTCGCCCGACGCTGCTGCTCTTGTGGCTAACGCTAAAGCTACCGCTCGCTTTAAGCACAACAACAGCGGCGAATACGTCTTATTTTTACACGTGTTAGCTCTCGCTTTGCTTTCTTAACCAAACAGGACCCATACAGTGTATTCTCGCCGGTCAATTTGATCGCTACGTTCGGTAATTATGTTATGTTTACGTCTCGTAGTAGCGGTGTTTTTAAACATGGCGGGCATGAGGTTTGAGTTGGTCTGGTTGGTCAGGATAATCCCTCCCCCAGCCGCTGGCGCAAGCGGTTCACTTCAAACCCTGCTCAATCCTGGGGTATGAGTTGAACTGGTTTTTACGGCCCGGAGCAGGCTTTCTGGCGGTGTGAAACCAAAACACTGGCTCTAACTCCGAACTAGCCCAGAACTAGCACCGATTTTGCGGCGGTGTGAAAGGCCTATTGGAGGCGGGTGTCTGTCGAAGTTTAAAACTATTGGATCTGCCCAGTGCCACTCTGGATTAGCCAACCAATCGCATCACGTTTGGTCGTCACGTGTGTCATGAGCCGGCTTCTGGCGGTGCGTTCCAGTTGGACAGGGAACTCGGAAATTTCCGACTTCACTACATATTGTAGTCTATGAATCTACCGGTACCTGGCAACAGTAACTTGTTAGAGCCTAACGTTTAGTTATTTGGACGAGAAAGGTTTTAGGCGTCCATACTTTCGCGAGCAGATGCACTGGAACACAGACAGGTCGGAACTCGGAA
This sequence comes from Hyperoplus immaculatus, assembly GCA_949357725.1. NCBI lineage: Eukaryota > Metazoa > Chordata > Actinopteri > Uranoscopiformes > Ammodytidae > Hyperoplus > Hyperoplus immaculatus. The sequence continues at coordinate 685,805 of OX442353.1, forward strand.
CTACCAAGTCGGAAATCTCCTTCTTCCGAGTATAAAGGAACGCAGCATTCAACTGAAACTGGAGCGCGACTTCGACGTCATCGTTCTCAGCCACTCGCTCTGTTCGCTGATTGTGACGGCTGTAGATTCTCCGGAGAATCTGGGAAATGCGCTGTACACCCAGACTGACTACTGAAGGGAAAATTAAATTTGGCCGGAAGTAGGCGGGCGGGCGGAGCCAGGCTATGTGGGGACGCTCCCCCAAAAAAATGTTCAGCGTCAAACACTCCTTCTGGTGGATTTTTATCCACCAATCTGTGCCTATTCTGCATCAATTTATGGTGGAAATGTCTTTTTTTTTTTAAGGAAAAGACAACATTTAGGTTCCTGGTGAAACAATTATGAGGAATATAATGCAGTAGGGCTCTCAGGCATTCTGGATTGAGCCACAATATTTATTCTCCTGGCTTTTTAAAAACTTTCTGCACATTCAAAACATATTACGTTTGGGGTATTTTCTTTTTATAGGAATCATGAACCAGCACCAGTGTTAACTATTTATGACACTTTATGAAATGCCAAGCCACTATTGGAAACGAAAGGGGTGGGCTATCAGCGGCTAGCTAACGTTAGCAAGTGAGCTATATTGTAACTTAAAGCTGGGGTATGTGATTTCTGATTGGTCAAAATTAACATGAGCGGTACACTTTGACCAATCAGAGCGAGGCTCCGATTCTTTAAAAAAAAAAATACGATTCTCTGTTCTTGTTGGCTGTTGGGACTGTCCATTCACTTTGGCACCTACGTCGTTGGTGTAGAGCAGCGGTTCTCAAACTTTCTTTGTAATTCCCCACTTTGGAGGTGGGGATATTTTCAAGCCCCACTGGTCCCCGATTGCGTCAACAAAATAGTAACAAAATAGGTCAGGCTTAAAAGTTTAAAATGTATTGAAATAAAATCAAGTAATACAATTCAAAAATAGAGAAAATATAAGCATTTGTCATTATTTTGCAATCTGAGCCCTTTGCACAGCACATCTTTTCAAAATAGGGCTGCAGGCTTAGTAACGAATAACGAGTCTCCATAACGATCCGAGTCTTTATTGATACCACTATTGATACTTTTCTATTATTTTGTTGAAAGAGAACTTGTATTATTGCTTTAATTGCCTATAAGATGATCAGAGCTCAAGATAGGACGTTTAACAGGTCATAATTTCAAATTTACTATCTATATTATATTGCTGAAAAAGCAAGTTTTTCACCAAAACTATATTATTTTCTTGCATTTTTTTTTGTGTTACATTTGAACACATCATGATGACCGTTTATAGACTTCTGCCTAATATTACCGAGCCGACCTGAACACAACACATTTGACACCGTTAGCAACTTTTTTTTTAAAGCTAACTAGCTCTATATCCTGCCGATTTTAACATGGATTTGAAAACTGGATAACTATTTTTAACTGATGGGATTTTCTACACCCTCCGGTTGTGTGATTACTACCGCTGCTTGAATGACTGTTGATGCGCACGGTGCCAACTCCGAGCCCGACTGCACACCGTCTGCAGCAGCAGCAGCTGACGGAGTTCATTTAAATTGTTTTAACTAGACTGAGACTGAGTTGGAGGAGTTTTTCTTAAACCAAAAGACAGTTGAAGGTAGGCCTACAACACTTTTATATGCAGTCTATGAAGAAAAGAGACAAATCTCCGCTCTGAACTCAAAGACACGCTACAACACCTTGCCTCATTGAAATTGAACACACTCACAACCTCTGTCAAAACTTTGTTTAGTTCGGGGATGAGATACCTTGACGCTAGCGGCCGGTGAATGACACAGTGTGTCCATTGCGCATCTGGCGCCACACTCTTTATATTATTATTAGCGATTGCGCCTGGCCTTCGCGCTGAGCCGATGATTTCGGCTTCTGTTCTATCAACGTTATTATGGTTTATATGTGTTAATTGAAAAAGGGAAATAGCAGGGGCTCTCACTCCTCCAACTCACTCTGGAAAATGGTAAAACATTTTTTTATTAAAATATTTTTTTAAACTATGCCACGGATGTGGACATTTATTCCTCCCATTCGTTGCGCCCCACTTGTCATGTCTCTATTCCCCACCGGTGGGGCGCGCCCCACACTTTGAGAACCTCTGGTGTAGAGCGTGTCAGGGAGGGACCAAAGAGAACAAGTGGAGCGGTTGAGGTATTTGGATTCAAATATCTATCCCAACTGCTATTTTCTCCCCAAATTCTCCACCCCAGCTTTAAGGCAAAAGTTAGAAACCAGATAATGTTAGCATATCATCAATCATGGCTTAAAATCCTGAGCTGTGGAACTTTCAGCAGACATTCCTAGCAGGAAGCTACGCGACTGTCCTAACGGTTGGGAGCGTGTGCGATGTGCAGATATGGCACAAGCTCCGCAAGAAGAAGAACAAATTTTTTTATATATATTTTTTTTCTTTTGATTGGCGGGCCGAATTGAATGGAATTGCCAAATTGATTCGCGGGCCGAATCAATAACTGAAACGGGTTGGATTTGGCCTTGAGTTTTACACGTGCCTTACACACGGAGTAGGTTCTATTTATTACAAGCTGAATTGCTGATGCTGCTGCTGAGAGTGTGGATTGTTTTTGCAGTAAAGAGGGAAAAGCCACCAGGTGTGTTCAGAACAAGCAAATGTTAAACCTTCATGAAGAGTATATCAATTAAACCACCATCAAAACATTGCTCAATCAGTTCGCTATAGCATTGCATGATGTAAATGTATATTGAACTGTTGCAGATATTATTTGGTATGACCACTTACATATTTGTGATAATTGAATTCTTCTACTTTTATGATGAAGTATGAATGGTCATTTGTATATTAATTTCAGTCAGAGCTAACCACAATTTGCATCAACTAAATACTGATCTGTGATCCATATAATTAAATACAGGAAAACTCCTGAAGTGAAGAGGCACTGTGGCTTCTCTGGTGACCATGGATATGACAATAAGATCAACAGCATGCAGGTACTCCTGATATTCCATGCCATTATTCCCTAATTCCACACTATTGTTGTTTTATAAGTTTGCCATACATTTTATGTTTTAGTTTTTATTTTATGTTTCTTTGTGTTCTCTATAACACACATTTATAAATGTTAAGATTATTTTGGTGGAGGCTTCAAATAGACCCACTGGGGCCTCTCCCTACTCTCTTCGTTTGTTATCTGTGTCAAATGTGCTATGAAAACTGTTTTGTTGGCTACGTTCTGAGGTATAAGAATTAAAGGCCTACTTCACCGGTTTGAATATGAAGGTGTATTGAATTCTGAGATCCTATGTAGTATAAATGTGCGAAAACAATTTAAATCGGTTCATCCTAGCCTGAGAAAAGGCAGAAAGAGTGTTTTTTTTAACCCTATATTTCTCTTTCTCGTGACATCACAGAAAGAGAAATATAGGTTTAAAAAAACTTACTTTGTAAATATTACTGTGATGTCTTTTACTGTGACATCACAGTAATATCACAGTAATCTAAGGCACACCTGTGCACTAATCATGATGTCAGATCAGCATCTTGATGTGGCACACCTGTGAGGTGGGATGGATTATCTCAGCAAAGCAGAAGTGCTCACTATCACACATTTAGACAGATTTGTGAACAATGTTTGAGAGAAATGGTAATATTGTGTATCTGGAATGAATTTTAGATCTGTAAGTCCATCTCATGAAAAATGGGAGCAAAAACAAAAGTGTTGCGTTTATATTTTTGTTGAGTGTACATGAAATCAATAAAAAAGGGATTTTAAATACAGGCCCCTTTTGCATGAATTCTTGCCTCAATTCCAATTAATTTTCCATGATATTCTAATAATACAAGTATCACCTGTAAGGGCCACTGTGGTTGAAAAAATAATAATTTGTAACTTCCCAGACCTGGGATCGAGCCGCGGGCCGTTTTTCCCATGCATTCTCTATAGCCGTTTTTCCACCAAAACTGCTCGACCACGAACCTTTAGTTCCTGGGCCGCCGATGACGAATGGACAAGCAGTCATTTTATAACACGCTACATTTGATAAATGTTGAGTTCGGACAGAATCAGTGAATCAGAATCAACAGATTCTTTCTCTAACTACTTTGGCAGAGACATGCGATTGTTTGGTGGAAAAAAAGAAAAATCAGATTGGTGAGATGAATAGTGGCGCTTGCGAGGTGCGCTGTGCGGCTGCTCTGGTTTGTTAACACGGGCACCGGATATTTTATTTCTTTGTATTTTGTAGCGTAAAAATAAATCGATAAATAAAAGGCAAGACCAGCAAGTTTTATGATGATAACTCATACCTGTGGTCAATGAGTTATGGCCAATTTACTGCTAAGCCCCGCACCTGTGTGAACGTTTCGGTCAATGGCGGCCATGTTTTTCGAGCTATCCTACTAATCTTTTACGGACATGTGTATCTTATTCCCCTGGTCATTCGTGATCAATTCGGTGTTGATTGCGTACAATCAAATTACGGCTTTTTTGTAGAGCACCCTCAAGTGTCCCTGTGTGAGAAATTTCAAGTCAATCCGACTTAGGTTGTGAGGGGGGTGGCCTCTAACTTTTTCATTCGGGGCTTAATAACATAGCCACCTTTCCTTAGAAAAGTAATAGCACAACCCCTTGAGTGGGGCTGCACGTTCTGTGACATTTTTGTATTTCTGCGCGTAACGCTGTGTGGCAAGTTTTAGCTATAAAAACGGCGGAAGTAATAATAATATTAATAAGAAGTATTGTGGATAACAATAATTGCATGTGATTAATTAACTAGAACATTTGTCCGAAATTTTAAAAGGTGCGGCGACCAGCATCCACGGTGCCCCCCCGTCGGCCCAGCTTGAAAAACTTCCCCTGCTCTTTCTGAAGACGGGTCCCAAGTTTGGGGCCGATTGGACAGTTGCCGTCGTAGCAAATTAGCAGCAAAGGCCCGCTCCTGCGAAGACGTTTTAGTACAGGCTGGTAGTATGGCCTATGGGTTGTAGTATGACCTAGAGGTAAAGGGGGCCGACAAGTAACCATGCACTGGACAGGTGGGTTTTATGTGTAACACTAGGACGGCTGGTATTGCTACTACGGTGCCCACCATCTCTACCATTGTGTCCTTGAGCAAGGCACTTAACCCCAAAAACTGCTACAGTGGCGCGGCACCGCTGCTACCGAGAGAAGTGTAGGAGGGGAGAGCGAAAACAACATTTTGATTACTGTGTGGCTTTCCTTCATGTGTGTGATTGACAAATAAAGACTTAACTTGACTTAATATTGAGTGTTGTTATTTTTATTTTTTACATAAATTAACTTGTACCATCAACTTTCATTTTCAGACTATTTTCTTGGGGTATGGACCTACATTTAAATTCAAGACTAAAGTTCCAGCCTTTGAAAACATTGAGCTTTACAATGTCATGTGTGGTAAGGCAAGTTTTTGTGTCCTTGCTGTGTTCTTGGGTGTATAACAGGGTATATAACTTCTACCTGTTCTAATAACTAAAAAACTGATTTATGTTTTTCTCAGATCTTTTGGGTTTGAAACCAGCCCCTAATAATGGTAGCCATGGCAGTCTGAACCACCTTCTGAGATCCCCTCCCTACAGCCCCACCATGCCAGAGGAGCAGTCCAGTCCTGCAGCCTCTGCTCTGTTTCTTGCAGGAACAGATGACCTCGGATGCAGCTGCGAAGACAAGGTCAGCAATGATGACTCATTGGAAGGCTGGGTTCAGCCTTTTTCCACCAACCCCAACCTGTTGGTTCAATTTGCAAAGTTTTTAAGAACCAGTTTGCTTTTCCACAGGCTAGAGAGCCATGTTATTTATTTACTGTATACGTATAATAACCCTGTACGGTTTATTGACAAACTTTTTGGTTCAAGCTCATTTTAGCAGTGTTTCTTGATACCAGCAAATGCAATTCGGGTTAAATGTAATCAGATTGACATATCAGTAGATTTTATTTTATTTTTATTTAACCTTTATTTAACCAGGAAAGTCCCATTGAGATTAAAAACCTCTTTTTCAAGGGAGTCCTGACCAAGAGGCAGCAACAAGTTACATGTTCACTCACAATACACTCACAACATATAGACAGGAATTAAAATGATAAAAAGCTGTTATCAAATAAAATCAGAAAGAACTGTTTTCAATTAAAATAATAAAAAAAATAAAATAAAAACAGTTCCAAGTAAATTAAAAATCATAAAAAACAACTACAAGTAAAAGAGGTGGTCTGAAATGCTCTCAACTTAGATTTGAAAGCGTTCAAAGAAATCATTTCGGTTAATTTAAAATCTTTTTGTAGCCAGTTCCATGTGGTGGGAGCAGAATGGATGAAGGACTTTCTTCCTAATTCTGTGCGTGCAAATGGAACTGACAGAAGCAAAATTGCACATAACAATAAGGTACACAAAACTGTAGTTACTACTACATTGTTATGCAATAACTATGTCATTTTTTTAAAATAACGATGTAGTAGTAACTATATTGGCATATAGTAGTTACTGCATAACTATGATGTAATGACTAAAAAATAAACAAAAAACAATGTAGTAGTTACTAAAAAAAATATATTATGTAGTTACTAAAAAAAAATAGTTGTAGCTACAATGTTGAACACCTTATTGTAATGTGTTACCTTGAAAATGCCCACTGATGTTAATGATAGAAAAATAGTCAGGTAATACTCTGTCCAACAATAATTATAATTATAGACATTAGTTTTCAGCGTATCTTGTCCCTGGCTGAATAATAATAATAATTAATTTTATTTATATCAGAGCACCCAAGGTCACCTTACAGGGCAGAGTTAAAAAGAACAAAAACAGCAATAATAAAAGAACAAGACAATTTACACAAATTACACAAGTGGGATGAATATGGGTGAAAGACAACAGTTAGACGGAGTATGCCAGTTTAAAAAGATGTGTTTTAAGTTGGGCCTTGAAAGTTTTAAGGTTGGCAGAATTACGGATGACTGGTGGGAGGGAATTCCAGAGGTGGGAATTCCAGATGTGAGGGGCAGATCTGCTGAAGGCTCTGGACCCCATGGTAACCAGGCGGGCGGGAGGCACAGTGAGCTGAATGGAGGATGAAGACCTGGGAGTGCGGGTGGGTGTGTTTGTGTGTAAGAGTTCAGATAAGTACGGAGGAGCGAGGCTGTGGAGGGCCTTAAGTCAGGAGCAGAATCTTGAAGTGGATGCGTGTTTTGATCGGGAGCCAGTGAAGCTGCTGTAGGACAGGGGTGATGTGGTGAGAGGAGGGGATTCTGGTGATGATTCTTGCTGCAGAGTTTTGGACCAGTTGTAGTTTGTGGAGGGTTTTTTGAGGGAGACCGAAGAGGAGGGAGTTGCAGTAGTCTAGTCTTGAGGTGACTAGACTGTGGACCAGGATGGCAGTGGAGTGAGGGGTGAGGGAGGGCCGGAGACGGTTGATATTGCGGAGGTGGAAATAGGCAGTGCAGGTGATAGTAGGCTCGTTCGACCTCACTTTCAGCTCGTCTGGAAAGTAGACGAGAGTAGCCGAGTGCAGTCGGGGGAGTGACGAAAAAGCCTGACTGAAGCTGGACAGCTCCGAGTCGGAAGTAGCGTCCTTGTTGCGGATGCAGTTCGTTTTCTAGTTTTATTTTGAAGGCCCATTAGAAACATATTCGCAGGAGAGTCACACATGCTACAACCGATTAGAAGCAGAACACAACACAAAGACGAGTAAACACTTTAAAAGTGAGGGGCATTTTCAAAACAAGAAACGAGATATAATATCCCCACTCCCCACACATCTTTATCTTTCTTGTTACTTTACTATAAAACCTACTTTTAAGTGATAAAGAATAATTTACAAATCCAAATAAAGGAGGTTTAGTATTTCTCCCTTCACATAACGAATATGATCGGCCTAAATAAAGTTAAAGAAGGTCTAAGAAAATATCCCTTATTATTATTGTAGAGATGGATATGATGAACTGTATTATGATGTGTAACAAACAAACTACTTGTTGTAGTTTTGGTCTGGCTTTGCGACACTACATGTAAAATACAATTCCCAGACCATTTAGATCACTGGAAATAAGCCTATGATTTAATCTTAATGGTATAAAAATCACTTCACCAAGATCTTATGTGACTCAAGTTTGTGTTCACTTTTAAATAAATCTATACAGGAGAGTTACACATCCAAATTATTTCTATATCAAGGGTTCAGATCAGTGGAGGTTTAACTCTGATTAAGTACATTTCTGCTTAAATGCATATACTGTGGCGGCCTAATGATTAAACATAAATTAAAATCAAAAAGAATGGATCGTAATTTAATTTTGAGCGGTGATGGCAGACTTTTGCCTAACCAATTGGGGAAACGCATCAAAGGCACGGGGTTTAAACTCCCAATTAGCGCTCAGCTCCGCCTGTCAGCAAGACGTTTCCCATCAGACATTTCGCTCCCGCAGCCCGTGGGGAGCAACTGCAGCGACTTGCTCCAGTGTCTGTGTCCGTCTTGATACCGCGGGACTTCAAAGTCTCAAGCAGCCGAGCCGCAGCCAGCCACGGGTGCAAGTGGGACAAAAAGTCTAACCATAATGCAGTGCGCTCAGCAAGACGAGCGTCATAATTGCGCAAGTCTTAGCAAGACGGCGACAGGTCGAACGAGCCTAGTGTATATGTGTGATTGAAAAGACAGTGTGCTATCGAGGATGACGCCCAGACCTAAGGGGTGGGGAAAACGGGAGTGTTATTGATGGGGATAGAGAAGCTGCTGAATTTGGAGAGTGTGGATTTGGTACCTGTGAGAAGAAACTTAGTTTTATTGCAGTTGAATTGCAGGAAATTGGAGGAAAACCAGGTTTTTAAATCAGAGAGACATTGAAAGAGGTGTGATGGTGGAAGGGAGGAGTCAGTTTTGGTGGAGAGGTAGAGCTGGGTGTCATCCGCGTACAGGTAGAAGTGGATGTTGTTGTGACGGAAGATATTGCCGATGGGGAGGAGGTAGATGATAAAAAGCAGTAGGGATGAGCCCGAATCCGAATATGTATTCGGGTAAGCACGGATAATGAGTTAGATACGGATACGGATCATTTCCGAATAGTCCCGTTATTATTCTGGGATTTCATTTTTCTTATATCATGTGCCTAATTGACGCAGCGCGTTCCACCTCAATGACACAACAGGCAGAATGACACTAAGGTTGCGTTCCGAATCGCATACTTTCTACTATATAGTATGTAGAAAAAAGATTTAGGATGTCCCGATTCTTGTGGCCAGATTTAGGATGGTTACAAGTGCCCGGATGTGGACTTCCGGTTGGCAAATGTGGTGAGCGGACGCACGAGAGAAGGCTCCCAGTCTACTTTTTGCTATATTCGTTTTTTACCAAGCTTTCTTCCCAGTGCTTTTGACAAGCCATCAGTAGTGAGTTTCATCAAGTGTTTCAACTTAAAATGATTAATTCAAAGCTTGCTAAATCAGGTTGCAGTGCACAAACCCCAGCTACACGCGCTAGTAAGCTAGCAGTAAGTAAGCTAGCACCGTTCTCAGCTAACAGTCCTCCTACAGCGACAAAAACTTCAGGACCGGGAGCAACCATGGATACCGCTGTCATTTCTAAGGATCAACTGGCTGCAGAATTTGCGAAGCAGAGAACCACACTAAGGGATGACGTTTCTCTTCTGATTCAAGAATCTACAAAGCCATTACAAGCCTCGCTGAACTCACTCCAAACAACAGTGAACACATTCCAACAGCGCCTCACCTCAATGGAGTCTGTGTCCGGTGATAAATTTGAACGTGCATGCGCTGCGGACTCTAGCATTAAGACCCTCCAAGCCCAAAACCAATCTCTCTTGACTTGGCTCGATGACCTAGAAAACCGATCGCGGAGAGCCAATTTCCGTATATTGCACATACCAGAAGGCAGCGAGGACGGCAAGGACCCGGTTAAATTCATGTCTGAGCTGCTGATGCAGGTGATGGGTCCCGATGTCTTCACTGCGCCGCCCGAACTGGAGAGAGCCCACCGGTCCCTGACCTTCAGATCTGGCCAAGGAAAACCTCCGCGCACATTCCTGGTTTGTTTCTCCCGATTCCAACAGAAGGAAGCTGCACTGCGCTGGGCAAGGAATCACGAGCTGCGGTACGGAGGAACTGTCATAAGGATGTTTCAAGATCACAGCGCAGCTCTCGCTAAAAAGCCAGCTGCATTTAACGGGATAAAACAAGCCCTTTACCAAAAGAACGTCCGGTTCCACCTGATCTACCCTGCCAGGCTGCGCGTGACACACGGGGACGACGTGCTCACCTTAGACTCACCTGATGAAGCCCAGAGGTTCTACGATCAGAGGATTGATAAAGAGTAATAATTCAGCAGCGTTTGCCTTCACTATATGGACTGGAGACGGACGGTAAATAATGCATACTCTACTGTGTACGTTCGTAACTGCCTTTGCAATTATTCTGACATACGCCCTGGATTTTAAGGTAATGTGCTTTCATCCATGCTACGTTTTGGGATAACATGTTTAGAAGGGGGGAAAAAAAGGGGAAAATAAGTGGCCCAGATCTTGTGTTACCGCACACTCTGACAACGATCGAAATGCTTGTTTCCTGTGCAAAATAAACGGACACTGGCGAGACGAGTGTCCCAACAAACAATAGTTATTATTACACCATTACATTCCTGTAAGCTCAACACATTATTTAGCCTATCATGTCATACACTTTTGCTATTAGCAGACATTTAAGACATTCCGTTCTGCTTTCAGACTGCAGCCCTATCAGCCTTATGGGCAAATACATAATTTTGTCTTCTAGACACGTCTATTAATTCCCAGCTCAAATGGCCTATCTATATCCAAGTTTAAAGACAGCAGCATGTCTACCTTAACTCTGTTTTCAAAAGTTAGTAATGCGTTGGTTTACACTTTTGAGAATGTAGGATTTCAGGTTACCACTTGGGAAATTGTGAAAGCTATACTTTATTTTGACTTAAATCATTTTGTTTTGCCTGTTTTTCAGTCTCCCTTCAGCAAGAAAGAGACGCTGCCGCCTAAGCTGTCTCTGTTAACAAATTCATTTGATCACACCTCCTGTGTATACAAGGCTCCTCTGTAGCAAAAGGCTACTCACATTTTTGCAGTCATAGATGGACTAGCCTGTAAACATGCATTTAACACATATTCCATAGTTGTCCCTTTAGGATGAGTTCAACTTTTTATGCCATGAATCTCTTATTTTATTCCTTAGCCCACTGACCATTGCAGCAGCAGTTTTGATGTAAATGTCTCTCCCCATGTATCACTATAGCCTTGCATCAAAGTCACACACACCACACAAACTACTGATTGTGTCATGGTCTGTCTGTGTCTTGTTTTGGTGTTTCCTGTTTTATTTTGGTATGTCTGTCTTGTTCCTCCCCATGTCCTGTCAAGTTTCCCTCCTGTTTGATTACTGCTCCCTCCCCTAATGTGTTACACCTGTCCCTCGCTGTCTACCCTGTCTTGTGTGTGTATATAACTCCCAGTGTTTCTTTGTTCCCTGTCTGAGCATTCTGTTACGGTAAGTGGCAGACAGGTAGTGATGTTAGGTCTGACACGAAAGCCCAGAAGCCTGTCTCGAGGCCTGTATCGTTTGTCACAGTACCACGTGACTAAAGACAAACAAAGCCCCGTTTTCTGAAATCATGCGACTGCCTCACTTTATATACTATCTATGCTCGCTACGTGAAATAAGAGAGCCACTACCGTAACATACCAGCAGATGTCAGTATTCCTAAATGAGCTGTTAAATGGGGCTTTGTTGATCAGGCTTTTTGGTGAAGCATTTGGCCAGAAAGATTTGACACATTCACAGGGCTTCATCTCACCATCACTACAGACAGGCAGGCAAGTAGGACCCAGATGCAGACAGTTACAAGGGAGGGAAATGTATTGTCCAAACATGTAAGTCCAAACATGTAAGTCCAAAAAGACAAGGGACATACTCACCAACAGGTACAATGCTCGGACAGGGAACAAAGAAACACTGGGAGTTATATACACACACAAGACAACAAGGGACAGGTGAAACACATTAGGGGAGGGAGCAGTAATCAAACAGGAGGGAAACTTGACAGGACATGGGGAGGAACAAGACAGACATACCAAAATAAAACAGGAAACACCAAAACAAGACACAGACAGACCATGACACAATCAGTAGTTTGTGTGGTGTGTGTGACTTTGATGCAAGGCTATAGTGATACATGGGGAGAGTCATTTACATCAAAACTGCTGCTGCAATGGTCAGTGGGCTAAGGAATAAAATAAGAGATTCATGGCATAAAAAGTTGAACTCATCCTAAAGGGACAACTATGGAATATGTGTTAAATGCATGTTTACAGGCTAGTCCATCTATGACTGCAAAAATGTGAGTAGCCTTTTGCTACAGAGGAGCCTTGTATACACAGGAGGTGTGATCAAATGAATTTGTTAACAGAGACAGCTTAGGCGGCAGCGTCTCTTTCTTGCTGAAGGGAGACTGAAAAACAGGCAAAACAAAATGATTTAAGTCAAAATAAAGTATAGCTTTCACAATTTCCCAAGTGGTAACCTGAAATCCTACATTCTCAAAAGTGTAAACCAACGCATTACTAACTTTTGAAAACAGAGTTAAGGTAGACATGCTGCTGTCTTTAAACTTGGATATAGATAGGCCATTTGAGCTGGGAATTAATAGACGTGTCTAGAAGACAAAATGATGTATTTGCCCATAAGGCTGATAGGGCTGCAGTCTGAAAGCAGAACGGAATGTCTTAAATGTCTGCTAATAGCAAAAGTGTATGACATGATAGGCTAAAGAATGTGTTGAGCTTACAGGAATGTAATGGTGTAATAATAACTATTGTTTGTTGGGACACTCGTCTCGCCAGTGTCCGTTTATTTTGCGCAGGAAACAAGCATTTCGATCGTTGTCTGAGTGTGCGGCTTCTCCTACCTTGTGGTCTATATGGTTTCTCCGCGTGGGCAGCATGAACCTTGATCAACTGTTGTGCATTTTGGTTTTGTTTCCTGCCACGTGGGTTGCCATGGAAACATGGAGAGGGTTGCGCTACGCAGAGTTGTCTCTCGCGTCTGCATCTTTCTAGAAGAAGAAGCACTGAAAAACACATATGCTCTGGGGTGACAGTTACTGGTTGGCACTGGAGCTCTGGGGGGAAAGTTGCTGAAACACTAGCCCAGTCGTTACCTAATTTAGCCATCAATATTTGCCGTAACTCAGTGATAGTGCGTCTGAAATCAGCACAGAAAACTAGTAAGTTCTGGGAGATAACATCGCGTTAAGGATCTCATTAGTATCCCAAGGCCGATTAATTAAAATGGGTTCGGCCGGGCCGGCCACTTCTATCATGGGGATTAATAAACATGTACTCACATCGCGCTGTTGTTGTTCCGGTTCTGGGCTGAGCGCGGCTGTATTTTCTAGCGGTGGGCTGCATGTTGTCGCTGCTGTGGTAAGGGCTGCAGAAGCCTCGAGTGTAATAATAGGCGTGTTGGGAATTGGAGAAGCGTCCCCAGTAGGCCTATGTTTACCGAAACATTCCTCTGCGCAGGCAACTTCCACCATTGGAAGTGCGAACTTCCAACTGTTTGTGTGGTGTAATGGATTTATACTCACCGTGCTTTGTTGCTTGAAAGGCAAAACTGATCTGGTTAGAGAGGTCGCGATGTGTGCCTCTATGTTTGTCTGAGCAACATTGAGTTGTTTCAGCTCTGGGTATATCGGGCTTACGTAGGGTGGAGGGCTGCTTGTTGTCTGTGCTGTGGTCATGCTGGCTGCGGCAGCGTGTGTTGTCTCCGGAGCACGTTGGTGTTGTCTGGGGCTTCTGGCGTCGTATAATTCTTCCTGTAATTTTAAGCACTGAGACACACCTGGAGTTATTTTGTCCCCCGCTGGTTGGCATCTATTTCCCCTCATATTCTTACTGGAAGCCTTTTTCATGTTAAATTTAGCACAGAAATAATATAAAACACAAGTTACACTTTACCTTCTTTTGGGTGAGGCTTGTAGCCATACAAAGAAAACAAACAATGCAAAGAAAACAAACACTGCAAAGAAAAACAAACATTGCAAAGAAAAACAAACAATGTCTAAAATAATCAATTACCCCTTTTCCCAACCATTGATTTGAAACAAACACTCCTCAAAAACAGCAGTTTAACAATTACAAAAGGGCTGAACGTGTTCCGAGAGAACAGGTCATGCTATAATCATAACAGCCTCCTTCCACCAAGCTCTTATGATAAAGGCGTGCAACAAGCTCTTATAGTGCACAAAGACTTGATAAGGGCCCTGGTATACCTTCTTGCTCGTCTCGGACTTGGACAGCGACTTCTACCTTAAACAAGTCTACTTTGGCCGTACCTCACCTTGGGCTGGCCCGAATTATTCGAATATTCAAATACTTGTTCGGAAAATTAGTATTCGGAGCTTAAATTAGTATTCGGAGCTTAGTTTTTTTTTTTTTTTTTTTTTTTAATTGTTGAGAAAATGTAATGAATGGTGTGATTGTTGTTGTAACTGGGCGACTTGATTGTCCAGTAGGTCTCGCATTATACAATGGTGCCATCTACTGGATCCATTTGGAACGGCAGAACCACCTTTGAACTTTGACCTAGTTGGCTGCTGACCTTTTCAAAGCCTAAAGACTAAAATACAAATGTCATTGACTAGTTTTTGTTGACTAAGACTAGACGAAAATACTCACAGATAATTCTGACTAAGAGAAGACTAAAATGCTCAAGACTTTTAGTCAACTGAAACTTGACTAGACTAAAAACAGTTTAAACGTGACTAAGACTAATAAAAACTAAAATGACAGTTTGACACAAACACTAGACTAAAACTAATAAACTTAAAACAGGCCGCCAAAAACAACACTAGTGCAAACCTGGTCATCAACTACAAGACACATCTGACCTCTGTACTTGCCAACAAGGGTTTGTCCACCAGTACTAAGCAATGTTTTGATAGGGGATCAAATACTTATTTCACTCAATGAAATGCAAAATAATTTCTATCTTTTTTTATGTGATTTTCTGGATTTTCCATTTAAATTATAGACCGTTCATTTCATTGTAAGTAGGCAAACTTACAAAATCAGTGAGGGATCAAACACTTATTTCCTCCACTGTATATGTTTCCACATGTACACTTTATTTTTCCAATTCTTGAAGGACTTCCCTTCGTCGAAGGCAAATTGTAGTTCTTAGCCATCCTCTGCTACCATGTTAAACTTGAATGATTGTTCTCTTTCAACTTGTTTAGTCCATTTATTTATCGCTCTCAACAGCATTACATTACAGCATCGCCACAACAGACTCTCTGCACACACAAAATATGTCACAACTGTACGCTCCTTGATAATAGGGAAATGGCTACCGTAAATAATAGAATAGAGGCACCAACAAATTTAACTTAACATTTAGTGTATTACATAATGTACCTAACTGGGACAAATCTGGTATTTGAGAGCAAACAATCCTGAATGCCAGAGATTAGAGTTTCTCCTGAACTCCTTTACAGCTGCCCTGGGTTTTCGGCTTAAACCCCAAGCTGAAAAACCTGGGTGGTTGTGTCTCAGCAGGTGTCACTGTGGTCTACTGATCTTAGGGTTTATAGTTTGATCCCCACCGCCTGTCCCTGGGCAGAGAGACACTGAACCCTTAAAGCAATACTTCACCCATACGGAAACGGAGTTCTATCATTATAAAATCGCTTTTATGAATGAGGTTTTTCTTCCCTCAGTCTTTCCCCAGTCTTCCCTTGGCCCAGCTGTCCTGTTAATCCTAGCCCTGCATTTTACCATGTGTGATGTCAGGCTAGGATGAATCGATTTCTAAAATGCACATTTATACTACAAAGGATCTGCTCTACAGTTTGGAAAGGCCAGCTGTGTGTTGTCCTGTTATGTTAATTTTAAAAAGCAGTACATCCATCATACATTCTTAACATGGCACAGCTAGGGACTGAAGGGCTTTTAAATACAGATGATGTGTTTGATATTCTTTATACACTTTTCTGTTGATTTTGCATTGCAGTTTAACTTGTTTTTACACAGTAGATCTGTAAAAAGAATCGCCTGCATGGGCCTGTCATCCATGGTTATTTGATCATTTTTGCTTGTCTGTGAGTTTGTGAATGAGCCTGCTTGACTTGTAAAAATTAGTGCTGTCAGTTTAACGCGTTATTAACGGCGTTAACGCAAACCCATTTTAACGGCGTCAATTTTTTTATCGCGCGATTAACGCTCGTCATGGCCTAGGAAACGTTGTGGTTTTTTCACATGCTGTTGTATCAACTAGTAATGTTAGAACAACTGAAACACCACAAATTATACATTACTGTCAATTCAAACGGAACATGTCCTACAGCGTAATTTCATATTAAAATCATTTAACTGGCAAAACGCTTTTACTATCTATGGCAAAACGGCGAAACGTCAAGTCAATTCTGACTTTTATTTTGAAGCAGAAATCAGAACCTAGCACTTCCTAGTTCAGCTGCGCGACCTTCACTAGTATCCTCTTCCGTGTGTGACTCTGACCCAGGCCCCCAGGACTGTGCCTTCTCCGAGCAGCCAGCATGGACATGTGGCCGAGCCATTGGTATTGCATGGTGAGGGGTGGAGCTTATTTTCATGCGGCCCGTAGGCAGATTTTCCTGTCCACACAGTACAAGCGGCGAACAAGATTGTGTCTCTGCAAAAATTTTCTGGATATCAATCACAGGCTCATACTTATCTTTAGACCATATAATATTAAAATGGAAGTTTTCTCATTTCAAAACGCCACCTCAATCGTTTTATTAGCCCAACGGCTTTTAACGGCTTTCAGTTTGTTTTCGCCAGGCTAGATGCTACAGAACGAGAATGATTCTACACCCGCTTCCAGTCTGCTACGCTTGCCGCCCTCTTTCTTGATAGGTCCATAATGCAGCTACGTCATGCTTCCTGGCCGCATGGAATTTCCGGATTATGCTTCCTTGTTGCTTCTCTGCACCAATGAGCAGCTTTCATAGGAATGAATGGGCGCCGTGTTTCAATCCGGTGTCCATTTCTTTATATGTCCATGCTCTGACCCTGCGTTCCATTAGTAGTTGCACTTCCCCTCGTTCATTTACCCTCAGCCCTTGGTATGACGTAACAGCATATGTCACACGGAGGGAACTTGGAGTGCGGAGGGAGACTGGGCGGGGGAGGAGCGGGGGATTTAAACCCACTGGCTCACTTGCCCTTGTAGTCGCAATGGACCGTCTATGGGGCTATTATTGTAGCTAAACGTTTGCAAATGTGTATTTGTGTATTTGCGATTTGTATTTGCGTTTGCAAATGCGTATTTGTGTATTTGCGATTTGTATTTGCGTTTGCAAATGCGTATTTGTGTATTTGCGATTTGTATTTGCGTTTGCAAATGCGTATTTGTGTATTTGCGATTTGTATTTGCGATTTGCAATTTGTATTTGCGATTTGTATTTGCGATTTGCGATTTGTATTTGCGATTTGTATTTGTATTTGCAAATGCGTATTTGTGTATTTGCGATTTGTATTTGCAATTTGTATTTGCGATTTGCGATTTGTATTTGCGATTTGTATTTGCGATTTGTGTATCTGCAAATGGTTTTGTGCATGCACACAAAGATTTGTGTGTGTACATGGTTCTGTGTGTAGACACATCTGTAAATTATATTAATTGTGGTTCTAAAAGCTCAAATAGACTAAGACTTTTTACAAATCTCTTTTTACAAAGCCATGGAAGAACTGTAGCAAAAGTCACGTGGTGTAGCAAAAGTCACGTGTGAAAAGACAGACACGTTGATTGGTCAATGTGTTACAGTGGCAGGACTCTTATTTTGAAAATCCCTAAACCGGATGTAAACAGAGCTTTGGCTATGAACCAGGGATGGAAATTAACACCCGCCACACGCGGGTAGATTTGCGTGCTGGCATGTAAATTGTGTCACTTCACCCGCCACTGTGTCGGGTAATACTTTCCAGTCAGGTCCGATCGAATTTGCATATTTAATACATACAATGATGCCAGTGTGCTGCACAGTCCCACAGTTTCTTTTTGCCTTTCTAGTCGAACTGAACTACGGTGCGATCCGCTCCGCGAGGAAATACTATCTGCGAGACGTGTGGAGGCATAAGTCGACAAATCAATCGACTTACTTTGCCCCCTTTATTTCTTCCCACAGCAGAGGTTGAGGTGCTGAAAATAAAGTGAAAACTGCGCTTTTCCTTTAAGCAGCAGAGCTGCCGCCGTTATGTTACAGTATTTACATCCAAGCCCTAATGGTAATACAAATTAGATGCTTTATTTAACGCTGTCCGTGCTTAGGAGGTGATTGTAATTGTGTCGGCTGAAACAGAAACTAACGGAGGGACTCGGCTCACTGTAGGCTACAGTGTATTCAGGCTCGAGACATTCAAACGGATCGCATACAAACAAGGAAGCCTCTCCCATCGATATCGCTAACGGGGAGAATATCCTCGGTTATTATTTGAGCCTCAAACCACAGAGTTCTTCCCCACGCGGCGGCTCGCTCGCTCACTGGTGAGATCTGACGTTGAAACGCTGCTTTGCTCGGACGAAGGCATCGTGTGTTTCTAGATGATTTAACACCATAGCCTCAGACTAGCGTTTAACATTATGCTGCATCTTTTGCACTGCACTGTTTTTTATCAACAGTGAAAACATGGTCCCACACCGGACTCTTATGTGTAGCTGATTACTTCATGCACGCACCTTGCAGAAGTGACGCTCCTGCAGCGCGCACACGACCAGACGTGAACTCGCACGGTGACATCTCCCATTAATAAAACGGCATAACAGATTTTCAGATTTCTATTTTTAAATTCGACTTGAGCGCAATTGGAAAACCGGTCATTGGGTCGACACCTTCACATCCCTAATGCATAGAGAAAGTGATAAACACTGCATACCACACCACAAAGACTGATCAGACCTTCATCTCTTATTTTTCCCTATGCTTGACCATGACTTCTGCAGGTGAACTATTCATTAAACTGCCGAAATTCAAGAATAAAATAAATCATTAAAGTACTGCACTTCTGGCCACTCCTTCCACATACTTTCAGTTGTAGGCTTCACATTTATATGTTTTCCTGGTTTTATATTACGTGTATGCACAATATCAACATTTCACATCATTAACTAAAAATAAAAAAATAAATCTGAAGCTAACTTCAATACTGTATTATAATTATTGACTAAATGATGAAAAAAAGGTGTCTGCAGGGCCAGTGAAAATATACAGGGGGACAGTAAAACTCGGATCTATTGGCCAAGCTGGCCAGTTGGGAAAAAAGTTGCATTGAACCCAGAGTATATATGGAGTTCAATTATAAAATGTTTTGAAATAAAGATGACGTGTATTGTGTATCATATATAGTAAGAGTGTACCATTTGCAACTCAGTTCCTTGGTAGCACCTACTAACAGTAGAAATGACTTCTGATGGAAAACATTTGTATGAAAAACACTTTCATTAGCTAATCTTACTATTGTATTGTTTAACATTAACGCATATATTAAAAAAGATATTGCGTGTAAAAAGTGGCTGGAAAAAAGACGAGTGGCTGGTAGATTTTTAAATCTACCTGCCACGGTGGCTGGTAGGCAAAAAAGTTAATTTCCATCTCTGCTATGAACCCATGTGGGCTATGCATGGAGGTGTCGAGGAGACAGAAGGCGAAGAGTGCTAACGGACACTGCAGTTGACAAAGCACTTCAACTTCAAGTAGTTTAAAAGTAAGTATTGATTAACAATTTTCCTTTTTTTTCTTTTCAAGAAACATTCGTTCCTATGTAAATCTCAGTGATATCGGCAGAACCCATGTGGGCTATGCATGGAGGTGTCGTGGAGACAGAAGGCGAAGAGTGCTAACGGACACTGCAGTTGACAAAGCACTTCAACTTCAAGTAGTTTAAAAGTAAGTATTGATTAACAATTTTCCTTTTTTTTCTTTTCAAGAAACATTCGTTCCTATGTAAATCTCAGTGATATCGGATACAGATACAGATAATGTACCTTGGGGCTGCGAATAACAACCTGTCATCTACAAACCTTGCCTTCTTCCAAGAATCTGTGGTTGCGAACAATAAAAGTAATTGTGTGTGTGTGTGTGTGTGTGTGTGTGTGTTGGTGTCGGAGCTCGTTGTGCGGTCTTGTTGTTCACATATTTAAAAGAGAAGCTACCCAAGGCTTACAACTGGATGGACAAAACTGACGAAGATGAAGCGATTGCCGGTGTTGAAACTCTCACTCGCGTTATTAAAATAATTATTGTGACGATATGTTTCACATCAAGCTAATGGTCCTTCCACGGCACGCATTCACAAGGGGATTCCTTTTTGCAAACGTATCCGATATCACTGAGATTTACAAAGGAACGAATGATTCTTGAAAAGAAAAAAAAGGAAAATTGTTAATCAATACTTACTTTTAAACTACTTTAAGTTGAAGTGCTTTGTCAACTGCGGTGTCCGTTAGCCTTCTGTCTCCACGACACCTCCATGCATAGCCCACATGGGTTCATAGCCAAAGCTCTGTTTACATCCGGTTTAGGGATTTTCAAAATAAGAGTCCTGCCACTGTAACACATTGACCAATCAACGTGTCTGTCTTTTCACACGTGACTTTTGCTACACCACGTGACTTTTGCTACAGTTCTTCCATGGCTTTGTAAAAAGAGATTTGTAAAAAGACTTAGTCTATTTGAGCTTTTAGAACCACAATTAATATAATTTACAGATGTGTCTACACACAGAACCATGTACACACACAAATCTTTGTGTGCATGCACAAAACCATTTGCAGATACACAAATCGCAAATACAAATCGCAAATCGCAAATACAAATCGCAAATACAAATACAAATCGCAAATCGCAAATACAAATTGCAAATCGCAAATACAAATCGCAAATACACAAATACGCATTTGCAAATACAAATCGCAAATCGCAAATACAAATCGCAAATCGCAAATACAAATTGCAAATCGCAAATACAAATCGCAAATACACAAATACGCATTTGCAAATACAAATACAAATCGCAAATACAAATCGCAAATACAAATCGCAAATACACAAATACACATTTGCAAACGTTTAGCTACAATAATAGCCCCATAACCGTCAGTTACATAGGTAGTTCTGAATGCAAATAATACAGAATTGTAACATTCTGCAAAGGTAGTCTATATTGCAGAAAGCCATTTCCATAGCATAACAAACATTGAATTTCGACACGGTAACTCAGATTATCAAGATAATGTTACTTACACATGTAAATTGTTTGCTCCGACATATTTTCCTATTTATAGTTTCAACCAAAAACATTTTTTTTAAATAGTCCTATAATTGGCAGCCATCTGTGTTATAGCAGCAATATGTATAAACTGCAATACTGGATTGTTCCTATGGAAATAGGATAGCCTAATTGAGGCATTTTGGAATATTTATATATATATATATATGTGGCCGCGATGTCACTAAAAGCATACAGTCTACCGGAAAATAAAAGGAGAAGAAGAAGAATGTCGATAGTTAGTCTGCTATCGGTGTATAAATGTGTGTGTGAATGGTAACGTGGGAATGGGAACAGGTCTCCCTTGCAAAAGAGTCTTCGGTCTCAATGGGATATACCTGTATAAATAAAGGTTAAAAAAAAAAAAAAAAAAAGACAAACTGCAATGCACTGTGGGTGATACCCACCTCGAAGTGACCATGGATGTTCACTTGATCACTCAGCCCTCCAAGGGTCTATCTCACGAAGTTCACTTCAGTTTCCAGACAATTGGAACGACACTTAAGATGGCGGCGGGGATTCCCCCGAGGGCAAGTGCCTAGGGCAAGTGAACGAGGGCCTGTTGAACGGGTATTGGAACGCAGGGTGAGACTACGCGGAAAAGAACAGAAAAGAAAGCCTGTCATTTGCAAAAGTCTTACTTATAACCCTGCGCGCACACCAAAACCTCCATGAATGTTAGTGGCAACCGCCAGTCATTAATTTTCACTTAAATTTTCGCTACGAAGGGCGACTGAAGCCTGGGGGGGGTCTATATTGTTATTTGCACTGAATTGCAAATTATGATATTTTAGAAGAAATACACTGAATTACACCATTGTAATTCAGTGTATTTCTTCTAAAATATCATAATTAGAATGGGTGATAAGTGCATTAAAATGAGAAAAAAGTATGGGTCAAAAAGAAATCAAGGGACATTCAGGCTAGAATAAATAAAAATGTGATTAATCGCCATTAATCGCGAGTTAACTATGACATTAATGCAATTCGCGATTACATATTTGAATCGTTTGACAGCACTAGTAAAAATGTATCTGAATACCTGATTGCTTTGGTGTGTCTTCCTTCCGCCTCCTCAAAAGCTAAAATAACCCAGTTGGTTTTTTTGCCTTCTACTGCAGAGCTGGAGTCAGTTCACCTGCAAGCCAGACAATTCATTTGACCCAATTGTAATTCATTTGCTAATGAAAAAGGTAGCCCTTCTTTTCATAGAGACATATACATTTGATAACTGTTTCAGTATAGATGTAGATGTTGATGATATTTTTTGGGGATCTGCATCCTGAATTGATTGGATTGGAAGTGAATTTGACCCAGGCTTTATCCGCAGTGAAACTTTATCTATTCTGTGTTTGTGATTCCCATGTACATCTCTGGCAAGAGATTGTTTCAATCTCCGATCTTTTTGCAGTTGCGTGTAAAAGGTAGGGGCCAGAGAGGTTTGAAAGTGACCCTTGTACGAGGCTATAACCTGGAGTCACTCTGGCTCTGTCTCTTACAGAACAAAGTGGAGGAGCTAAACCAGCGACTGAGGCAAGCTATGGATGGTTAGTCTTTCATAAACAATGACCTGTTAAATAACTGAAATAACTATCACACACTATTAATCCTGTTGAAATGAAAACATTTACAGATATGCAGCCATATTAAATCTGGCCATACTTATTTTTTTCTAGTAAATTAAGTCTATCTATAGTGTGTGTAAAATGTGTCTACATACTGAGACTGTGTCTGAAATCGCGCACTTCTGTACTTACACTTACTTTTTTGAGTGCACTTTGCGCAAAACCGGAGAGTGTGCCAAAATGCCAAAATATCGTGCACTCAAAACGGTCTAAAACTTGAGTGTAGAGCGATGGACACTTTCCACACTCAACGGCCGCCATCTTGCCTATGTAACGGAGAGGACGGGGAATTCTAATCAAAATAGAGGAGCTTGAAGCAACGATGGAGGCGGACGCGCTCTACAAAAGTTGAATTACACATTGTTTTTGTCTTTCCGCAACTAATGTGCCTGTTTTGGCTATCGGTAACGCAAGCAGAAAAAAACAATATGGTCCAGATGCAGCCGCTGCCACTTAGCAATGCAGCTCGGCCAAACACGCCCATCAGCCAAACACGCCGATATCGGCCAAACACGCCCACACCTCGTGCGCATGCGTAACGCTACAGAACTAATTCAAGCCCGCCGCTCAGTCCCATTGTTGCTTACTTAGCGATGTTGTCACTATATTTACCGACTTTTCAGACACCTCTAGTCGCTTCAAAAAAGCGACTAGAGACAAATCTAGCTACTTTTTCTGGTGTTATTGGTGACTTTTTCGCTCAAGTATCGCTCTTTACTCTAATCAACGATCAGCGGGTGCCTCCGCTGCCCCTCCCCCTTCCCAGAGCACTGACAGGCGGCAGAGTCCTCGCGCAGCAGTCCCTCCCAGCTGCGGACAGAGCAGGAGATACACACCTCTCTGCTCTACTGTTCCTTTAGCATCCCTATTAGCAGTTGTAGTACCCCTCTTTTAAAGTCTATGAGTAGTGCAAATCAAAATGTTATGCAGTGCTTATTGAAACTGTGAGCATGTATGATTACTGCTAGACTTAACATTATCACGTCGGTTTTCTATGCAATTGTCATGTGACTGTATAAAAAGTAAATAGCCTTCAGTTGCTAATAATATTATAAGAGACTGAAGTACTATTAAATTATAATAATGTTATATATAGGCTATATATTTATATAAGTATTATTAATATTACATCTAACATGCTTTTTCATACTGATTGTATGTGCATAATGCACTTTTTTTTGTAAAGTGTCTGTATCTTAAAAAAATATATATTTTGATGAACTGTTCTGCTTTTGTTGTTGTGTAGTCAGACACCTTCCCAGGTTCTTAAATGATGGACTTCAATGACAAAAATATTCAAATAGTTTATTTACAGCCAAAACAATTATGAATATATTTTCTCAACAATGATATGAAAATGAGTTTTGTTTTAAAAAATATGTTGAAACATTGCACTGTGGGAAATCATCAAATGCACATGACAATATGTCCTCATCAGAGTATCTGCTTGCGTTCAGAGTCATTCATCTGAAAATCTTGAGTGGACATTTTCAAACAGCTCCAGCTCTTCCCTACATGCAATCATCACAATAAAAAAGTACTTTTTGGGTCGCCAAGGTTGTTGGCCGTATGTTCAGGGGGCTGCCTTTTATTTAATATTTCTTAGTTTCCAATAACACGTTTTTTTTTCTGTCCCAGAGAGCCTGAAAATCCTATCAAATCAAAGATGTCACTGACCAAGTTAAGGCTCACACTTCCGCTCTATTTCCACCCCAAAGGTTTACGGTTAATTGACACTGAAGCTTAACTTGTATGTTCATGTAAACAGACTAGTATTCATTTGTTTGTACCTTGACATGTTTCGACTACTTCCTGCAGTCTTTAAAGGTCCCATATTATGCTAAATGCACTTTTTAAATGTGTTCTAACATATCCATGGGGCCACGGTGTGCCTAGAGACTGCCAAAATATAAAAAAAATAACAATCTCTCCTTTTCTCACTCTCCCCCTTTCTGAAACCCCCACCCCTCCCCCCCAATATACTCCAGTCAGAATTCTCGCACAGCCACATCCCCATATTTTCTTTATATGTCCATGCTTCGGATGCTTCCCCCCCACATTAGTAACCAGACATTTCCACCGTGCAGTAGTCTATGATAACCCCACCCCCCCATTTCTTATTGGTCCACGGCCCCGAGATCCTCTGGAAAATTTTCCGAGCGACAGCCATGTTGCTTTCCCCGCTAAGCGACAAGATGCCCATAGTAGCCTACAGCCTGAATGTTACATACACCAACACAGAATGCTTTTGCTCATACTCCACTAATTTATCTTAACCACAGCAGTCTATGCCTCGTTTTTAATAACACAACGGATAGGAAGCTACTTGTGGGTTTTTTCAAACAGTGAAACTGAAAGAAATGTTTTTATTGGTATTTTTGCCTGACTGGTGTATAGCTATTTAGCTTTGGGACAAGCATTCAGCTTTTGGTCATAAAAACATAATTCTATTACCCACACCAGTCTGGAAATGCCTTGTTTTTAACAGGACAAAGGATTGGAACTTAATAGTGTGGAAGTAAATTTTGAAGATATTTTTTTCACTGATTTGTGTGGTATTTTTAGCAGGTAGCTTCCGAGCTAGCTTCGAGACAAGCATTCAGCTTTTGCTCATAAAAACATAATTATATTACCCACACCAGTCTGGAAATGCCTCGTTTTTAACAGGACAAAGGATTGGAACTTAATAGTGTGGAAGTCAACTTTGAAGATATTTTTTTCACTGATTTGTGTGGTATTTTTAGCCGGTAGCTTCCGAGCTAGCTTCGATACAAGCAGGGTGGGAAATTAACTTTTTTGCCCACCTGCCACAGTGGCGGGTGGATGCCAAATTTTACCAGTCACTTTTATTTTTTCCCTGCCACCTTTTTCCAGAAATCAAATTTATAAAAGAAAATGCACTAGCATATTTTGAATTGCTCTAATAGGCCTACATTCTTTTTCATTATTAAAATTGGAGATTGGCAAATGGAAATGCACTATATAAGTAAACGTACCTTGCCTTAAAGTGTAACTGAACCCTTTTACTTGTTTTTTGAGATATAAGCTGAATTAAATCACTATGTTGTGAAGGAACACATATATGCTGGTGTTAATATTGAAAAAATTGCAATATGTTAAATATCGGCAATGTAAGAAATGTTTTGTATTGTAAACTATTTTAGAACTTTACTAAGATTTGAAAAAAAGTTTTTCCGTCTGGTTCGATAAATGACGTACTGCTGTACTTTTGGTGCAGCAGTACGTCATCACGTCGCTGCAAAGCCGGTCATGCTCTTTACAGGTCCATAGCTGGTCCATGAGCTACTACTGTTATACAGTCCCTCCAAGGATGTTATTTCGGGGGTTAACACCCTTAACTTCTAGCGGCAGTGTGTCTGCATTATCTCGCTTGTGCACACACACACACCCGCCCGGACTCGTTCGTTGCTTCACTTGATTGACACACGCTACCGCTCGCTCTCCTCGCTCGCTCTCCTCGCTCACTCACACACACACACACACACACACACACTGCCGCTAGCTCACTTGCGCTACTCTGTATCCTAACTCTACGATAGAGACACCCGCCAACAATTTAGAATAAGAAAAGTCCTCCACCTCAGACGACCCATCTGTGTGGCATATGAGCTCACTGTGTAGCGACCGTGCCATTAGACTTTGTGTCACTCCATTTTTCAATGAAGTCATGTCATTCAGAGTGACAGCTAGCAGCTAGCCCGCCTCCCTCCTGAATGTCGGCCGGCTGATGTCGGAATGTTTAAAAACAAAGGTTCTCAAACGGAATTTTAGAATCCATGGTCTGAAAGCATTTTTCAAAATCGTGCAGTAGCTCAAACAGGGGGTTCAGTTACCCTTTAATGGTGAACAAAACAGACTGACAGTGCCTCTTGTGTGACCGACTATCTAAAACAAAAGACTGTCTCTAATCAAAATAGAAGTAAACTAGATAAAACATTTGATCAGACAGTTAAACTTTCTACATGTTTAATGAACAGAACAAAAAAAACATTAAAAAACATCTGTAGTGTGAAATAGTTTTAACTCGATGCCTGGAACTCGTACGTGCGTCCTTTTGGCGACACACACGGTGTGTGTTTAATTGTGTCTATCTTTTTTCCTATCTATAATCGACTTTGATCCGTTGTTATCGTTAGCTTCATGGATGTATTAAGAGGGTTAGCTTCGATGCTCGCGGCAAATGATTTCCCATGATGCTCTGGGAGAGTCTTGGACCAATCAAAGGTTTGGTTGGTTACGTCATACACCTGTACACCAATGGGCGGCTGCCACGTTTGTGTGACGAAAACTAATGCTCCGAGGCAAAGCCCAAAGCCCGGGAGAGCTTCTATGTTTCTGTACACAGCGCTTGAAACCGTGAACACGTTATAGTATATTTTGAAAAAAATCCACCCGCCACTGTGGCGGGTAGACATGGCAAAGTCACCCGCCAATTTGAAAAAATACCCGCCATTGGCGGGTGCTAATTTCCCACCCTGGAGACAAGCATTCAGCTTTTGCTCATAAAAACATAATTCTATTACCCACACCAGTCTGGAAATGCCTCATTTTTAACAGGACAAAGGATTGGTGTGGAAGTCAACTTTGAAGATATTTTTTTCACTGATTTGTGTGGTATTTTTAGCCGGTAGCTTCCGAGCTAGCTTTGAGACAAGCATTCAGCTTTTGCTCATAAAAACATAATTCTATTACCCACACCAGTCTGGAAATGCCTCGTTTTTAACAGGACAAAGGATTGGAACTTAATAGTGTGGAAGTCAACTTTGAAGATATTTTTTTCACTGATTTTAGTGGTATTTTTAGTTTATTTTATCGTCTGAGTCTTATTTTAAGCGTTGGCGCCCATGTAGCTTCGGTTGTAGCACCAAGTTTTGCTCATAACACGCTTTTTATACTCCCCACAGCAGTCTGAAAATGACTCGTTTTTAACATGACAAAGGATGGGAAGATATTCCTGTAGAAATCAAACTTTGAAGCTACTGTTTTCACTGGATGTGAGCTTTAACATCAGCTGACACAACGCGTCATAGCAACAGCTGACGCTTCTGAAGAAGACTGCAGGAAGTAGTCGAAACATGTCAAGGTACAAACAAATTAATACTAGTCTGTTTATTTACATGAACATACAAGTTAATTTACCAAGTTAGACTAAATTAACCTTTTTGACACTAAAGCTTCTTTTAATTGGTCCATTTCCACAGCAGGCAAAGTGTAGCAAAAACAGACAAGAAGTTTTTGACACTGAATATGGCAGACCCATTGGTCAGTGACATCTTTGATTTGGTATGAATTGCAGGCTCTCTGGGACAAAAAAACCTTCGTTATCAGAAAATACACAATATATTAAATAAAGGCAGACCCCAAACCTGCGGACAACCACCTTGGCAACCCAGCAATTACTGTTTAATTGTGATTATTGCACGTATGGAAGAGCTGGAGCTTTTTGAAAAAGCCCACTAAATATGTTCAGATGTATAGCTCTGAGACTAATAGATATGTGGAACAGAAGCAGAGTCTCTCATGAGGCTCATTGCAATCAAACATTAATAACTGCCCTTACTCCATTTCTTCTGACTGAAAGGTATTTTTCAAGAGGGTCATGGCCGACACACAGCAGTACAGTAAAACATACACATTAACACAAGGTACACAGAAACATAAAACTAAAACTAAAAAGAATGATGTGCGAAAACAGCATGTAGGCTGTGTATCAACATCAGATTTTTTTCAGCGCTCAGACAGTACGGACAGGTAGCATATTGTGAGGAGATATTCACTGATTTTGACAAAATGTTGTACAAATGTGCACCTAAAAATTGAGAAAAACAGTCACTTAATTACACTGATGTATTTGAGGGGACTGAGTCGCTAGTTTAGCCTTTAAGTCTACACAAATACAATGACATCTTGTTTATGTATTATAACTAGGGCTGTCAAATTAACGCGTTCATTTCGATTAATTAATCACAGAAAAATTAACGCGATTAAAAAAATTAACGCAGATTAATCGCACTTCTATAATGCCCTTTGACCCGGTGCAAAAGTGGTGCGTAGCTGCACCGAGCTGCACCTGAAGCAGACACAGCCCGCGCGGGTGAAAGGGAGAAAAGTAAAGAGAGAAGCAGGGGGCCGAGGGCTCTATAGACGGTTTAATAAGCATGAAGGTAGGAAGACATCTTACTTTATTCTCCGCAGCCAGTGTCTGTGCATTATTGATTAAGTTGGTTCAAAACAGTATCTCTCAATCTTTCTCCCCGTGTCTCAATTTTGTTTGCTAGCTGTCTCGTCGTCCGCGTAGACGTGTGTGTGTGTGTGCGTGCGTGTGTGCGTGTGTGTGTCTCTCAATATTTTTGCCTATGAGTACGACGATGGTGAATGAATCGGCATAAGCATCTGTGGCAGTGCAGCGCTGTCTGTTGTGGAGACAGAAGTTACGAGAGACGGAGAGAGAGAGAGAGAGAGAGAGAGAGAGAGAGAGACTAGCAGGCTATACAGCTGTTTATAAACAGGTATAAAAGTGTCATAAAAGTATGCGATTAATTTAGATTAATTAATCACAGAGCCTGTAATTAATTAGATTAATTTTTTTAATCGCTTGACAGCCCTAATTATAACGTATGTAACTACCAACAAAGCACCATTGAAGGACGTGCAGGTGTGACAACTTAATTTCTTTAGGCAGCTGATATGGCTATGGAGACCCAGACCATTTTGTTGATGCAAGGCTCCAAAATATCATCAGGTGTTCGTAGCTTGCAAATCTATTCACAAAAGACACATCACATAAAAATCATGTTAGTCATTAATTAACATAGTCAAATAAATTATACATTGCCACCAAAATAATGTTAACAGTAACACCTAACCTGTTACCTCATATGGTGACCAGATGCCAGTCTAATTTAATATATACTAACAAACACATGTTAATAATTTTCATCATATATTAATTATCATTCAGATAAGACTTATAAAGAAGCTATTTGGTCTGTAACGTTAAGCTATTTTCTAACCAACAAAATCCTTTGAATAACACAAACATAACATTAGGTAACGAAGTAGGCGAATAAAACATTTGTATTGACTTACCTGATATAGAAGAGCAGGGGGGTGTCTGTTTCAGTCCCAGCTAAAGTTGTAATCCATACTCTCGCTGGAGACGTAACTCCTGTACTATGAGCACTTAGTATTCATGTTTAATGTAGCGGATGCTGATTCTCTTGTTTTTAACTGTGCTGTAATGTCCTGTTTTAAACATTTTGCTGGTGAAATGGTCTCAACATTGACGGCAGCAAGAGCAGCTAGCTGGCTAGCGCGATATAACCAACAGAACGGAACAGGAAGAACGTCACACAGCTTGGTGCAGAGCAACCATAGCAACGAGCTGCGGGCGTGTTTGGCCGATATGGGCGTGTTTGGCGGATGGGCGTGTTTGGCCGAGCTGCACTGGCAAGTGGCAGTAGCTGCATCTGGACCCTTCTCGAAAAAAATACCACCGAAGAAGAACCGTCAAAATGCAAAGTCATTTCCGGTAGGTGCGCGACGGCAGTTTGGACAGTGCACTGTAGAAATGAGAGCACTGCGTCTATAAGTAAGTGTACTGTAGGGATAATAAAGTGCACTCAATGTAAGTGCACTTACGTAAGTGCGCGATTTCAGACACAGCATGAGTTATTGTCATTTGAAATACACAACAACTTGGAATAAAATATTTTTGACCTCTTCTCATGAAATTATTGTGATTTATTCTTGATGGATAAAGTGTATATCTTCTCAGAACTTTATTGATCAATCTCACAGTGAGAATTAAACCACAATTAACCTTTGCAAACTGTGTTTTCAGGTTTAAACAAAATGGGGCAAGCAAGCCATGGCATCTGCTGCACCTCCTCTGCAATAAGAAATTATCTCACTGCAGCTGCTGTATGTGGTCTTCTGTGTCATCTTGCTAGTGCCCAAGCTGTAATGCATGTAAGGGGGGCCATACTCAATATTAGTGAGTGAGTGACATTTGAAATAGTAATATTGGAAATTCCTATGCATGAAACACCCTCACATTTGTGTTTTGTGTTCAATTGACCAAGCTGCAAACAGAGTTGATAATTTTTTCACTGTAATATTTGGCAAAACTGTCATAATAGCCATTTAGCTATATGTAGGTGAAGTGGTCTGAAAATATTTTTTCATCACTTTGCTCCCCCCTGCCTCTGTGTGCTGCCCCCAAAAATTGCCACCGCTCATGTTAATTTTGACCAATCAGAGCGAGGCTTAGGTTGCGTTCCGAATTGCATACTTTATACTATATAGTATGTAGAAAAAAGATTTAGGATGTCCCGATTCTTGTGGCCAGATTTAGGATGGTTAGAAGTACCCGGGTGTCCTACTTCATGCGGCCAAGATTATTAGTGTTGAAAAGTGCATCCTATTTGGGCGATTCTGACCCACAATCCAGTGCGCACGTGAAGTGACGTAACATCGACGAAGCCTCCATATGAAATCAAACGGGGATGCGACGGATATAAAAGCAAGAGGCAAGATCATGGCGCAATGTTATGATGAAATAAGAGAGAAAAGTATGTCCCAATAGTATGCCTACTGCATCCTAACTAGATTCTTTTTATCGTCGGATGTAGTACGTAGAATAGAAAAAAGAAAGAGTATGCGATTCGGAACGCAACCCTAGATTCTCCGTTCTTATTGCCTGTGGGACTGTCCGTTCACTTGGCAACGACGTTGATGCGTCAGTTGTGTGAGCGTTCACGACCCTAGCAGTCTGACACTACTGTTTGGCCCTGCTACGGCGGACAGCGAATAGCAATGTGTTCACCAACGAACTATACTATGCTATCTATGCAACAAACCCTCAATTTACCATTCCCCGGATACCAACAACTAACACGGTGGGAGGACAGTGTGTACACAGAGGCTGAGAAACACCGAGCAGGAAATGTATTTGCGGGCGGCTGTTGCTGTATGAAGCCGCTCGGGGTTAGAGGACGTGTGGAAAGTGAGCCAGGATAATGGGCTTCCTGGTTAATTCAGTGAATATGTGCGGCTGTGCTTTAGCCGATAAACCAAGTTAGCACCGGTCGGATAGCATTAGTTAACTCACCCGGTTGTGTGCAGCCACCACCTCCATATAATGAACCCAAACATAACGGCTAAGTCCGGGGAACTTTCACGAAAAGTACAGCGAAGCACCGGTGTTTATCTACGCCAGCCACGGTCCCGTCACAGCCAGGTAAGGTAATGTAGGCTACTTGCCTTTATTTTTTACTGCTGTGCACACAATGCTGCTGTAAATGTGTTTGGTATGGTGCTCCCTTGCTGTTTGTGTGAATCTGCAATGCTGTTTTAAGGCTATTTGTTCCGTTCAGTTGCTGTTGGCTGTGTTGTTGTTGTTTTTGTGCGGACATGATTGCTGTTGTGTCGGGTCTGATCGCAGCCATGGTTGATTAGGGCAGTGGTTCTCAACCTTTTTGAGCCGCGACCCCCAATTTAACATGCACTGCTGTCCGCGACCCCACACACTTCAGCTATGACTTTCTTTATCATTTTTATTTTTAAACACTTTTGGATTTTTTCAAAAACATAAAGCAGCATCAAGAGGTTAACTTTTTACGTCAGTAACATACTGACAATGCTCGCTACATCCCATCATATTGCTGGTAGTTGAGCCGGTTAAAATGTAAACAAATAGGCCTAACGCAAACTTTCTTTTTTCTTTTTAACGAAATAAAACGATAACCAGAGTGTGCTATTTAGGAAGCCTCAACAAAACACACTAGAAAAACAGCCCGTGTTTCATTTTAAACATATATGTTGCTGAGAGCTTAAACATGAAAAAGAACGTCATAACATTTTGTAATAACAACTAAAGACTCTCAATCACTACCACTATTTAATGTGATGGATGGGCCTGCTTGTTTGAACAGATCAGCTGCATTCTTGGCTTTATGTTAGAAACAGCCACTCGGAGATCAGAATCAACAATAAGGAGTCGCGATCTGTATTTGTTTTTTATGTATGTCAGCGCAGAAAAGGTCTTTTCACACAGATATGTGGATGCAAATGGAAACAGTACATCGGTTGCTGCTTTTGACAGTGCTCCGTACTCTGTTGAAACTGACAACCAGAACTCTTCCAGTGCGCATGCCGAGAAAGCAGTCTGTAATGTGCGGTCAGAGGAGAGATCGAGCAGGGCGTCCTGCAGCTCTGATGGCAGGTGATGCGCGGTGGAGGTGGTGAAAGGCTGGCGTATCCAGTCGTACTTTTCCGGCGTGTCATCATTTGGGAAGTACTTACTGAAACTTTCAATCAGGCTTCTGAGGTGAGAGGCAATCATTCCTTTCATAGTTTGAATGGATATATCGTAACTATCCATAAAGTCCTCCAGCTCTGGGAACATTTCAACACTCCCCCCGTCCACTCGCGCAGCCCATCGCTCCAGCTTTCTCTTAAATGCCGTGACTTTATCAGAGAGAATAAGGACATTTGTGTTTGGGCCTTGTAGGGACAAGTTTAAGCTGTTTAGTTTGTCAAAAATGCTGGCTATATATGCGAGGCTCGCGACCCACTTTGGGTCAGTCAGATAGTCAGCAAGGGGAGAACTACAGCCTGATAAAAATATGCGGACCTCCTCACGCAGTTCAAATAGCCTCGTTAAAACTTTGCCATGAGAAAGCCACCTGACATCTGTGTGAAAGAGAAGTGCTTCGTGGTCTGATCCCATTTCCTGACAGAGTGTGGCAAATAGTCTGCTTTGCAGTGGCCGTGATTTAATGAAATTAACCATCTTAACTGATGTTTGGAGAACATCACGAAGCTCTGGCTCGAGGCACCGGCCAGCAAGCGCTTCCCTGTGGATCATACAGTGCAGAAATTTCACATGGGGGGCTACCTCCAACACGCAGGCCCTCAAACCTTTTCTTGCCCCCTGCATAGCTCCAGCTCCATCTGTGCACACAGATACACAGCTCTCCCATCTCAGTCCTTCTTTTTGTATGTTACTGTTGAGCTTGTTGAAAATGTCCCATCCAGTGCATGTTCCCTCCATTGATGAGCAAAACAACATATCCTCGTGCATTTTCCCTTCGAAGCTGTACCTCACAAAGGCCAGCAGCTGCGCTTCTCCTGACACATCTGTGCACTCATCAATTTGCAGGGAAAATCTTCCACTCTTACTCAATCTGTCAATGAGTTGATCTTTAATGTCATTTGCTATGTCCTGAATGCGGCGCCGAAGGGTGTCGTTTGACAGGGGAATAGTTAAAAGAGCGTTAGATATTTTCTCCCCATGCATTGCTCTTGTCATTGCTACAGCTGCGGGACGGATGAGACTTTCCGCGATCGTGTGAGCCTTTTTCGATTGAGCCACCAGATACGCGACTTCATATGAAGCTGCCAGGGCCTTAGCAGGGACTGTAGAATATTCACTCACCGCTGTTTTTTGCATTTTTAGTTCTTGCTCCTTGCGCTGGAAAAAACCAATTGGCTTATCAATTAAGCTGCGGTGTTTTGTCTCTAAATGTCTTTTAAGTTTTACTGGCTTCAAGCTCTCTTGTGCAAGCACCTCAGAGCAAATGACACACTGTGGGTAGTCAATGCTGTTTTTTGTTGTGCAGGAAAAGCCATATTTCAAAAAGTCGCGCTGATATTTACGGACCCTGAAACGATTATCAGCCCCCGGTGTCGGCTCCAGTGCCATATGTTTCTCAGGTGGTGGTTCTGGTGGCTGATCTTGGGATCCCTGCTGCTGCTGCTGCTGCTGCTGCTGACAGTCTTGTGCGGGAATACTTTTTCTTTTAAGCCATCGCTCCATTTTTTCAGCTAGCAAACTTTCTGCATCTGTGGCTAAAACAACAACGCGCCTTTTTTCACCTTTCCCCCGACTGTGCTTCACTGACCAGAATCTCACGCGGACACATCAAAATCATACAAACGCCGCGTTGATACAATTAATTTTAGAAATTAATTTCAATGAAGCAGAACACAACTAAAACAACTGTTTGAAATTATGTTATTTAGTATTAATGTAACAACTCTTAGGCGACTGTTATAATGTTTAAGTAGCCTAATGTTCAAGTTTAAGTTCTGCAATTTCAGACTGTCTGTGAACGCGTGTGGCCGTTTGTTGTGATGAGGTGAGGAGCGGGGAGGACTGGAGAGAGAGCTGTGTCTTTTTATGTGTGAACAAGAAGGGCAGACATGAGACTAGTGGACAGGTTCTTTGTTATTGTTTTGGTGTAGTTACGGCCGACAGTCACTGGTTTTGAGTGATAAAATGCCTGTTTAAGACCAACCGCTCGTCGTCCTTAACGTCCGGTCGGACGCTACATTAATTTTGCGCATATATATATATTTCCAAAATGATTTGGCGACCCCCAGAAATAATCTCGCGACCCCAATTGGGGTCGGGACCCCAAGTTTGAGAAAGGCTGGATTAGGGGAATAAATATATCGGGGGGGGGGGGGGGGGGCACTAGCTGCATAGGTGCGTTGGGCGCTTTGAACCGTTTTTGACACAAAATGATGAAGCGCCAGATTAGGAGCAACATGAATGCGCATAGCTGTCGTTCGGAGCGAGGAGCTACAGCAGGTAGAGCGTTGGGAAAACAGCCGTTGGAATCCCTACGGCTGAAACTCTCAACTGCAGCTTTAAGCCTGAAAACACAGTTTACAAAAATTAATTGTGGTTTAATTCTCACTGTGAGATTGATCTATAAAGTTCTGAGAAGATATACAATTTATCCATCAAGAATAAATCACATTGTCACAATCATTTCATGAGAAGGTCAAAAATAATTTATTCCAACTATATGGGCATAAAATAATAATATTGGAATAGTGTAATATTATAATTGTAACATACAGTAAATGATCCTCCAGGTTAAGAGTATATCCTAATCCCATGATGCATCATGTCTCCTTGTCATATCATACCCCTCAGTGTAACTGACAGTGTTTGGTAATTGTGTTCTGTTCCATAGTATAGCTGTGCTGTCCCTCTCTGCTCTTCATCTCTTAGACAGTAGGAATCTGCCGTACGGTCGACCAGCTGTTCTCTTCCGTACCAAATACTTTCTCCTCCACCACAGTGACTTCATTAGTGGCTACAGCGAGGCTCTCTCCATGCCTCTCTGGACGTCTTACACCGTTAGCAGACAGGTACTGTTCATCTGTTGCTCTTTACCCTGATTATACCTGATTTTAAATATTTACTGGGCCCATTAAACTACTTTGGCAAAGGTAAAAGACAGCATGCTGGATAATGTTGTTAAGTTTCAGTTCATACACCAATATGAAACATATTTTTGATTACGTACGTTACGTACGATTACGTAGAATGGCCTAGTGCAGCAACCTATTTTGTCTTGTGTACCTGGTGGCCATGTTAAAAGCACCCTTCTGCTCATGTGTGATTATTGCCTTAATTTGTATTTATATTTAACCCTTTGTCTTTGTATCTAATCCAACTGCATATCATACCAGAGCCCTGTTTCAGGTAGCTGGTTTTGAGGCAACCCAGAGTTTGGTCGCTCTGAGTTAGTGGAAACTCTCGGTTTTCCGTTTCAGGTAGCAGGTTCAGCGCAACCGAGAGTCAGTTACTGCGGCAACATACGCCGTGAGTCCAACCTGCTCCGGAGATGGTTAGAGCTACCCTGAGTTGTTACTCTGCAGCTCCGACTGAAGAAAGACTGTCACTGTACAGTTTAAAGCAAAATCACTCCATAGAAATCTCCATCGGGATGTTTTTATCATGTACTCATGATTTTACGTTGGATCGATCATTTATCTGGTCATTAGCCTTGTTCTCAGCCCTCGTTTGTTCATATGGGAGGCCACCTTACACATCGTGAACATGCTCTACATTCAGATTAATCAGGGCTGCCAAGTTTCACCAAAAGTTTGGAGTGAGATTTTTTGTCCGAGGGACCCAAAACCGTGTCCTCTCTCCCACCCACTCATTTTTGCTAGTGTCCTGCAAGTTTATATATTGTTCATAATAAATCAGAAATAAAGACAATTGGAAAATGTGATAAAACATAAAAAAAGTCTTACTAAAATAAACAAATTCATGAATTGCAAAGTCGTAGGACAGGTTATAATTAAACATTGGGTGTGGACACATTATAAGTGGGGGTCCCCCCCCCAGAAAAATTTGAGCATTATACACTTAATTTCCTGCATTCTGGTGAATTTTTATGAAGCAATGTGTGCCTTTTCTGCATTAATTTTTATGTAAAGTAAAAGAGAACATTCACAGTTTCGCTGACACACATTTTATTGAATAGCCTCCAATTCATGTGTATAGTGCTTTCAAATATCTCCTGTAGCCTATTGTTAAGACATTTGGTTAAACTGTAATAAAGGTAATTATTCTATATCATGTCTACTATTGAGGGTTGAGTGGCTGGTGATATTTTACTAGCAGCATTAGGCTTTATTCAAAGAAGAAAAAAATTAGGGAACAGTTCAACACCAAACTACTAGGCTAAAATAAAACATCTGGGTTACTTGGTCCCTCCTCTTAGGCTACCTTGATTTGTGTTATGAAAAGTGCTATAAATGTGCAATACATAGGCTACAGTTCATTACACAGAAGAATAAAAGCATTTTTATTGGCGGATGAGCCATTTGTTACTTTACAAACCTAATTTTCAAACTAAATTACCAAAAACATTATAGGGGAAGGTGGGGTGATTTGTGCATTTTGGAAGTTGCAAAACCCCTTGTTTCTAGAAAACCGTGGAAGAAATTGGAAATGTGACCACATATTTAAGAAGAGCCATCCATTTGACTCATCCTGTAAAGAAGGGAGACACAAGGAATAAGATATAAGCACATTTAAGCTCAAAAAACTGTGTTTTGCCTTTCAAAGTAAAATTTCCATGATCAAGGTTTTTTGATTATTGTGTCTGAACAATTATAGACACGTTTGAAAACATTTGACACATGTTTTAGTGCTTTGGTATGCTACACTTTGAGTCTATATAGTTAGCACAATGTCAACCCTAAATTGCTGCATCATGCCTATTATCCAAAATTCTGGGGATGGGGTGATTTGTGCGCAAGGGCCTGGGTGAGTTATAAGTAAGTAAGTAAGTAAAATGTATTTATAAAAGCACATTTATGACGGTTTGCACTGTCCAAAGTGCTGTACATAGTGCATTCAGTAGGTAAACAATGAAGGTAAAATAACAATAACCAAAATAAAAGACGTAAAGCCCATACATCCACATAAACACAGATAGTAGTGCAGAGGTAAGTAAGTAGTGCAGAGGTTAATGGGGAGGAAACACCAGGGTGTACATATGGGTTTTGAGCCTTGATTTAAAGGCAGAAATGTAGGGGGAATCACATTTGTCAGGTGGCAGTTGGTTCCACAAGCACGGAGCAACTAGTGCAAAGTACATTTCTGAGAGTTGTGCCAGTGGCATGGCTGTATACGCTGGTCACCAAAAGAAAGTGATAGTCTACAGTAGCTCAGGAGAGAGTGACATCTCAATTCCACTTAACGACACCACTGATGAGAGTTCAGATGGCCAGAAAGATGATGATGGTGACTTTGTCATTGTGACACAATGACGCACAAATCACCCCACTACGTGGGGTGATTTGTGCGACAAGACAACTTTTTTTCCGAAAGCTATATTTCTTAAACAGTTTGTTCCAGATCCAAAGTTTTTATTGCCAGGGATGCACAACATCCTGAAATATATGTACATATTTGAGTTGGAGACATAACTGTCAAGGCCTCACTTTAAAATCACTTTGAGTAAAAAGTTGCACAAATCACCCCACCTTCCCCTACAAAACGATCCAAAGATCTTCTGAATTTACTTGAGTGAAATTGAAGGGTTAATATGTTTGATGCACGCGCGCTCACCGGCCGGCGGGGACACAATTCTTATCAGCGGTAACTTGGCAGGCTATCAACACACACCTCGGAAGAGAAGGTGCAGGTAGGGGGCTCGTCTCCCGCTTCGTGCACATCAAAGCATAACGTTAATGCGCGTTCAGAAAGAGGAAGTCACGGCACTCATGTCTGTTAGCTTTTCAAAATAAGAATTTGAAAATAAAAGTCCCGCAAAACAAATGTTATTTTGGGGATTAATTTCTCCGCGTGAGAAATTTGAGGTGTGGCGTGTGAGAGTGTGAACGGGTTGATTTGCGTGTGTCTCACGGCCAAAGAGTGAGACTTGGCAGCTATGGATTAATAAACCTATTTGTATTGTATGTATATCATTCTTCTTTTTATTAAAAGGAGTTTTTTAATGTCTGTGCCACTGAACCGATTTCTGTCAGGTTGAAATGTAATTCTGCGGTTGCACGCGATCGTTACTGTTCCCTTGTGTCATCCGAAAGTCACAGACGAGCCTCGTTAAATAGCCTTATATGTATATAGAATTAATATAATAACTATAACAATATATATATATATTGTATATTATAGAGGAGAGGGAATGGACCAATCAGAGGACAAGAGAGGTAACAAGAGAGGTAACGGACCAATCGGAGGAGAGGAGGGGGGGAACGGATCAATCAGAGGAAAGGATAAGAGACGGAACGGACAAATCAGAGGACAGGAGAGGGGAACGGGCGGATCAAGGAGAAGAGATTAAAACAGATCAGAGGAGAGGAGAGGAGAGGGAATGGACAAATCAGAGGAAAGGAGAGGGAACAAACAAATTGGAGGAGAGGATGGGGGAACGGACCAATTAATGTAAAGGAGAGGAGAAGGAATGGACAAAGGAGAAGACAGGGAATCGGACCAATCAAATGAGAGGAGACTAAATGGACTAATAAGAGGACAGGAGAGGGGAGATAAACGGTGCAATCGGAGGACAGGAGAGGAAACGAACACATCAGATGAAAGGGCAGTGAATGGACCAATCAGAGAAGAGGAAACGTAAGGGACAAATCAGAGGACATGAGAGCGGAATGGACTAATCAGAGGAAAGGAGAGGGAACGGACCAATCGAAGAAGAGGAGGGGGGACAGGGCCGGCGGTAGCCAGGGGCCAGGGTGGGCCAATCAAAAGAATAAATATATATATTTTTTTTTTAGGTGGAAGTCCAGACCCACTATCGGACAGACCTGTTCATTCGCTGTCCAAGAACATGTCAAATAAAATTCAGACAATTAATTAATACTAAAGAATATACCATTACCATGCATTGCTTCTAATTGCATTATTGGGTGGGCAGGACAGCCTGAACTCCAAGTTACCCACCCGCTTATAGTGGTCACTCGTCAGCAGAGCCGGGCCGAGGCATAAGCAAAATGAGCGGTTGCTTAGGGTCACGACTGCCAGGCCCCCCCCCCCCTCCCTCCCAATTTTTTTTTTATTTAGTTTTTTTTTTAGTTTGTGTGTTTGATATCAACATCATATTATGTAAATGTAATGTATGTAGTATGTAATCACTGCATTTAAATTAATTCATTATATTACATAAAAATATGTCCCGTAAAAGAAAATGAGCTCGAAGCCCAACACAGAGGACCCTCCATAATATTTTATTCTGAATTAATATTTTTATGGAAAATCCATGTGTCTTTCTTCGATAGCTTCTAATTCATCAGACCCAGTGTCTCCAAATTATTTTTTCACACAAAATTCCTTAGATATAGCCTCTTAATTTTCCTCTCAAAGTGCACCAGATTCATGCATTTCACTTTAAAAAGATTAAAAAAAAAAATCTCCCGGGGGGGCATACCCCCGGACCCCCCTAGCAGGGTCGTGACCTCGACTATTTTCACCCAGCTGGACATCAGGGACAATAGTGGAAAGACTATATATGGTATCTATATAGTGTGTATAGTATATAGCTCTGGACTACCACCTTCCAGGTTGCCCAGTCCCATAGCTTTCTCTTCAGCTCAGGCTGCCTACAGTTAATAGTGCGATTTAAAAAAAAGTATACATTATGTTGTATATAATCTATATTATAGATATATAATATATATATTTTTTATATATATTATAGTGTGTGTGTGTGTGTGTGTGTGTGTGGTCCTTAAGGTGGAAGTGTCTCCTCTGCCTGAAGTCCTGACCAACTGTGTGAGACCTGACACCAGAGTCCCTCCGGCCTACAGCCAGTCTTGTACCAACTACAGAGCAGATAAACGGATCACATTTGCCTTCCTCTACCCACCACGTAAGTACTGCTGATTTGCTGAAAAGAATAAAATAAATATTTTGTATTTTATTCATTTTCATTTTAAATGTAATATTTTGTCCCCTACACTATTGATTCACACATTCACAATTATCTGATCATTGTGATGTGCTTTTGACACTATTCTTTCTATACATTTTAGACAATGCAGGTCCTGTATTATATGGCTCATTCTATTACAAGTTTCAAACAAAGAAATCATGCTGAAAAATTGCCCAAATTTTTTTCAACATTACTACGCCTCAAACAGTTAATCATATTTTTTTTGTGTATTGACAGAATTGTCCTCAACCATAGACAAAAAATATGATGCTGTCTTCATCACCAACACTGTTCCCATGTATCCTGCATTCAAGAGTAAGAGGAACCTTCTTTACCTGTTCAACCTGATGATGTTCTGATTTTGACCAAATAATGATCACAGATTCACTGATAAATACACATTTGTGCTGTGTCTTTCACCTCTCATGTTTCAATCTCACTGTTTTCCCACTGTTTTCTTTCTTCTTGCTCTCTTCCTCTTTCCTGTCAGGAATATGGGCTTACTTCCAGAAAGTGCTGGTGAAGAAATATGCGACTGAGAGAAACGGCTTGAACGTGCTCAGTGGACCCATATTTGACCACGACTATAATGGTTTCAGGGACACAGCTGAGAAGATTCAAGAGTACCAACATTAATTTATATTTTCATTCAAATGCCTTTTTATATACATTTGTGGTAGCACAGAATTCTGGGCATAATGATTTAAAGCTCACATATTATGCACTTTGTTGTCAATTTTATATGGTCTAAGTAGTCCCTAATACTTATTTTTTTAGATGTTTGCTGAAAAACCCGTTCAGATCATTTATTGTAGCAAGCCTCTATACCCTGATTGTCCTCTGGTCTCAGGATGACCTATATTTGTGCGATCTGGCTGGCCCCTCCCACCTCTCTGCCGGGCTTTCTTTATATGTCCATGGGGCTCTCCCACCGTCTCTGCCGTGCTCTCGTGATACTAGAGAGACACTGCGTGACTGCGAACACAGTGTTTACCCGGCCGGAGCTAAGCCATACTTTGAGAACAGTTTGACATGACCTGACATGATTAAAACCAGTGAAAACAGTAGCTTCAAAGTTTGATTTCTACAGGAATATCTTCCCATCCTTTGTCATGTTAAAAACGAGTAATTTTCAGACTGCTGTGGGGAATATAAACAGCGTGTTATGAGCAAAACTTTGTGCTACAACCGAAGCTACATGGGCGCTAACGCTAAAAATAAGACTCAGACGATAAAATAAACTAAAAATACCACTAAAATCAGTGAAAAAAATATCTTCAAAGTTGACTTCCACACTATTAAGTTCCAATCCTTTGTCCTGTTAAAAACGAGGCATTTCCAGACTGGTGTGGGTAATAGAATTATGTTTTTATGAGCAAAAGCTGAATGCTTGTACCACGCAAATCAGTGAAAAAAATATCTTCAAAATATTACTGTGATGTCACAGTAAAAGACATCACAGTAATATTTACAAATTGAGTTTATTTTAAACCTATATTTCTCTTTCTGTGATGTCACGAGAAAGAGAAATATAGGGTTAATAAAAACACTCTTTCTGCCTTTTCTCAGGCTAGGATGAACCGATTTAAAAAAAAATCGCACATTTATACTACATAGGATCTCAGAATTCAATACACCTTCATATTCAAACCGGTGAAGTAGGCCTTTAAGTTCCAATCCTTTGTCCTGTTAAAAACGAGGCATTTCCAGACTGGTGTGGGTAATAGAATTATGTTTTTATGAGCAAAAGCTGAATGCTTGTCCCAAAGATAAATAGCTATACACCAGTCAGGCAAAAATACCAATAAAAACATTTCTTTCAGTTTCACTGTTTGAAAAAACCCACAAGTAGCTTCCTATCCGTTGTGTTATTAAAAACGAGGCATAGACTGCTGTGGTTAAGATAAATTAGTGGAGTATGAGCAAACGCATTCTGTGTTGGTGTATGTAACATTCAGGCTGTAGGCTACTATGGGCATCTTGTCGCTTAGCGGGGAAAGCAACATGGCTGTCACTCGGAAAATTTTCCAGAGGATCTCGGGGCCGTGGACCAATAAGAAATGGGGGGGGTGGGATTATCATAGACTACTGCTAATGTGGGGGGGAAGCATGGACATATAAAGAAAATATGGGGATGTGGCTGTGCAGTTTATTAATAATAATAATAATAATAATTCATTTTATTTAGAGGGCGCCTTTCTTAGCACCCAAGGTCACCTTACAGGGCAGTTTAAAAATAAAACAAACAAAATCAGCAATCATAAAAAACACAAGAACAAGATACTTTGAACAATTTACATAAGTGGGGTGAAATGGGTTAAATGGAATATGTCAGATTAAAAAGATGTGTTTTGAGACGGGACTTAAAAGTGGAAAGAGTGTCAGAATTACGGATGTCAGGTGGGAGGGTGTTCCAGAGGTGGGGGGCAGATCGGCTGTATGCCCTGGACCCCATGGTAACCAGGTGGGTGGGTGGAACAGTGAATTGAATGGAAGAGGAGGACCGGAGAGTGCGGGTGGGTGTGTTGGTGTGCAGGAGGTCACATATGTATGGAGGGGCGAGGTTGTGGAGGGCCTTGAAGGTGAGGAGCAGAATCTTAAAGTTGATGCGGGTTTTGACCGGGAGCCAGTGAAGCTGCTGAAGGACAGGGGTGATGTGATTAATGGAGGGGGTTCTGGTGATGATGCGAGCAGCAGAGTTCTGGACCAGTTGGAGTTTACGGATGGACTTGAGGGGGAGACCGAAGAGGAGGGAGTTACAATAGTCGATGCGGGAAGTGACCAGACTGTGGACAAGGATGGTGGCAGTGTGGGGGGTAAGGGAGGGGCGGAGGCGGTTAATGTTTCGAAGGTGGAAGTAGGCAGTCCGGGTAATGTTATTGATGTGGGGTTGAAATGATAGTGTGGTGTTGAGGATGACACCCAGGCTCTTAACCTGGGGGAGGGGGAAACAGTGGACTTATCAATGGTGAGAGAAAAGCTGTCGGTTTTGGATAATGTAGATTTGGTGCCAATGAGGAGAACCTCGGTTTTGCTGCTGTTTAATTTCAGGAAGTTTTGAGAGAACCAGGTTTTTATTTCTGAGATGCAATCAGTAAGGGAAGTGGGCGGGAGAGTGGA
This sequence comes from Hyperoplus immaculatus, assembly GCA_949357725.1. Taxonomy (NCBI): domain Eukaryota; kingdom Metazoa; phylum Chordata; class Actinopteri; order Uranoscopiformes; family Ammodytidae; genus Hyperoplus; species Hyperoplus immaculatus. The sequence continues at coordinate 730,161 of OX442353.1, forward strand.
CGAGGGCTTTGTAGCGAGGTAGAGCTGGGTGTCATCAGCATAACAGTGGAAATTAATGTCAAATTTGCGGAAGATATTGCCGAGGGGAAGGAGGTAAATGATGAAGAGTAGGGGCCCCAGGACCGAGCCCTGGGGAACACCTGAGGTGACGGGGGAGGGGATGGATTTAAAAGACTTTACTTGAACAAATTGAGTACGGCCAGAAAGATAAGATGTGAACCAATCTAATGGAGTGTTGGTGATGCCAATGGAGGATAGTCTGTTGAGCAGGGTAGTGTGACAGATGGTGTCAAAGGCTGCACTCAGGTCCAGGAGGATGAGGATGGTGAGTAGTCCAGAATCAGCTGCCATAAGGAGGTCATTGGTGATTTTGATGAGTGCAGTTTCAGTGCTATGGAGTGGGCGGAATCCGGACTGGAACTGTTCATAAAGGTTATTGTCAGATAGGTGAAAATGGAGTTGGGAGGCCACTGTCTTTTCCAGGATTTTGGAGATGAAGGGAAGATTGGATATGGGACGGAAGTTGTTGAAGTTGGAGGGGTCTGCACCAGGTTTTTTCAGAATTGGGGTGATGGCAGCAGTTTTGAAGGATGTAGGGACAGTTCCAGTAGTAAGAGAGGAGTGGATGATTGCAGAAATGAGAGGAACTAGGGAGGGGAGGGAGGCCTTAACCAGATGTGTGGGTAGGGGGTCAAGTTGACAAGTGGATGGCTTGGATTTCCGAATGAGTTCAGTGATTTCTGAGATAGTAGGGAGCTGGAAGGAGGAGAATGAGTGTGTGGAAGGGTGAAAGTCGTCTGATATATTGAGATGAGGGGTTGATCCAAGGTGCTGGTGAATGTTTTTGATTTTATCGATGAAAAAGGACATCATGGAGTTGCAGAAGGAGGTTGTGTACAGGTGAGGGGGGAGAGAATCCTGGGGTTGGGTAATTTTGTTAAGTAGGGAAAAGAGTGACTTAGAGTTTCCTTTGTTGGCAGTGATCATATTGGAGTAGTAGTGGGTTTTAGTGCTGGCAATAGAGTCTTTAAAATGCAAGATGTGGTTCTTGTACATCTCTTTGTGAATACTGAGACCAGTTTTCCTCTGAAGACGTTCAAGTTGCCGACCTTTGGCTTTCATTAAACGGAGATTGGGAGTGAACCAAGGGGCAGAGATGGAAAAGGAAACAGATCTGGTTTTTAATGGGGCAAGGGAATTAAGGATATTATTGAGTCCAGTGTTGTAATGAGAGACCAGTTCATCAGGGGTGGATAGATTGCGAATGTCAGGGAGGCAGGAGGAGTGGATTCTTGAAGTGAGAGTGGCAGGGTCAATATTCTTTATATTACGAAATGAAATATGGCGGGGGTTTTTTTAGATGGAGAGAGCGAGTTTAAATGTATATGAGAGGAGAAAATGGTCAGTTATGGGGAGTTCATCAGCTGTGAGATCAAAAGGGGTGACACCAGAGCAGCAGATTAAGTCCAGAATGTGTCCTTTGGAGTGTGTGGGGAAAGTGGTATGTTGTTGACATCCAACACTATCTAAACAGGAAGTAAAGTCTTTGGAGAGAGGCAGATTGATATTGTCCATGTGAATGTTAAAATCACCCAGTAGAATTATGTTTGGTGAGAGAGAGGAAAAATGGGTGAGAAAGGCAGCAAAGTCATTAAAAAATTCACTATTCGGTTTAGGGGGGCGGTAGACGGTAGCAATGATGGTTGGAGTGGGACCAGACAACTCGCAGACAACAGATTCAAACGAGCTGCAGACAGGCACTGACACCGGCGAGACCTTCAACTTATCGCGGTAAATCATCATGAGACCTCCTCCCCGGCCAGAGCCACGGGGTTGACAGATGTAAACAAACCCGCAAGGAGTGGATTCAATCAGCTGAGAGAAGTCGTTTGGCTGTTGCCATGTCTCGGTTAAACAGTTAGACGGTTAGAAAGTCTAGCTTGCGATCAGTGATGATATCCTGGATGAGATGTCCTTTGCCTGTCAGTGAGTGGAGTGCGGTGTTGTCACAGCTGACGGAGCTAGCCGACCGAGCTAGGCGGGCTAACACACCGTGGTCGACGCTGTGGTCGACAGCCCGGCTGGTTGAGCGTGGAGGGGGAGGAGAGCTGGACCAGATGGACTTAATTCCTGTAGAGCTGTTGTGGTGGAAATTCCTGCGGGACCCTCGGTGGATGTATCTCCGGCGGGGCTGGAAGGCGATGTCCGGGTGAAGGTGGAAAGCCTCCGGCGGAGGTCCGGGCAGGTGACAGCGGAGCCGGAGCAGGTCAATGGCTGAGTACTGGAGCAAACCCGTCACTGGTAGATGAGCAGGCATTAATACGATCCAGACACAGACAAACCAGATGTATGTCCTAGTGGCCCATATTGTAGACTTTGGCAGCATCAACGGCCAGCCAACGGCCAGTGGAGACGCCAGTTGAGTCTCAAACCGGAGCAAAGCAGGTAAGCTAGCCGCCAGTGAATTGTAATTTTCACAGAAACGGTAGTGCGAGAAGATCGTAGAAATAATTCAAATTATGCCAATCAAAATGTCCGATTAGGTCACAGAATCATAAAATAAATGTTGAAAGTATGGAGAGTTCAAAAGTTTAAAAAAGTTACAAAGTTACCGGCGAGCAGCGGCATCAAGTTGCCAGCGTTCACTCGTTGCCATAACACATAACGTCATAAACCACGAGAATTCTGAACGGAGTATATTGGGGGGGAGGGGTGGGGGTTTCAGAAAGGGCGAGAGTGAGAAAAGGAGAGATTGTTATTTTTTTGATATGTTGGCAGTCTCTAGGCACACCGTGGACCCATGGATATGTTGGATCACATTCAAAAAGTGCATTTAGCATAATATGTGACTGATAATATTACAATCCAGTGTCACATGCTGATGTTGTTAAAATCAGCCTTCAGTATCAGTCCTAGCGCACTCAATTGTGCATTGCCAGTATTGTTTTATTTATTTTTTTATTAATACCAATTACATTACAACATAAAATATCTTATGTTAAGCATTGTTTATCAGGATACCGCTTCAATGAAGAAATGGAAAAGGGTTTGCTTATTTATTACAAAAACACAAGTTAAACTGGAGTCTTCTGTATAACCTTTATTGCAGGTATGTAAGTGGGACAATCCCCATCCCCACACACTACTTTGTGGTCCTGACCAGCTGCTTAGACTTCACTCAAGCTGCAGACTCGTGCAGCGGGCCGCTCAGCAGCGCTGCCTTCATCCTGCCACACAGAGCCAGCAACCTTGAGACCTGCACAGTAAGGAACAACACATCTTTAAATGTATCAGTGATTCTTGAGAAGCAATATTAACTGCTGTTATCTTTAAAAGTAAACATATTTAAAATTGTAGATGTTATATGGCAGGCCTATTCAACTAGCGGCCCGTGGGCCGAATACGACCCTTCTTATTTTTTTTCTGGCACGCAAGAGGTTGCCTGCAGACCAACATTTATTTTTATTATTATTTTTATTTTTAAGGAAAATTGTTGTCTACAAATCTGGTTTGCGTGTGTAATACAAGGTGTAATATGATAAATAAAACAAATGCAGTAAATCAGTTTTACACATGCCTAAGAGGCTGGTTTATGAAGCTGCATGAGTGTCTCAGGATTGGCCGTACAATTTATGAGCCAAACTAAGCTGAAATAGCTAAATCAAGGCAGTGCAATTTCTCTCACTGACTGAAACAGGCTCAAACTGTCTCATATGTACAGTAGTTCTGTTTTGTGATGATTCCAACAACATTGTTGAATCATAAGAATGTGTCCAAAATATGTAAGAACAATTGTTATTACAAATGTGTCAAAAATATGTAAGAACAAAAATTGTTATAATGATGCGATTACAGGGGGCGCCAGTTGGTAAGGCGTCCCCGGGCCCAGCAGCGGACCCGGGTTCGATTCCCACCCGCGGTCGTTCTCTGCATGTCACTCCCATTTCACCTCTGTCTCTCTGCACTCAATGAAGCATAAAAATGCCCCAAAAAAATATCTTTAATGATGCGATTACAAGTGAAGAAGAAAGGAATGCGTCTGACAAGTTTATTCCTTTTAGCAGTACTATATCTATTGAGTTAACACTACCTTTAGTACGATTTATTTGTAGCGATTAAACATTATATGTTTTACTGTATGTGTGGCCCATGAACCCCCCGCGGTTTTCCTTTTCGGCCCACTTGTTAAGGAGGTTGAATAGCCCTGTTATAAGGGATTAAGAATAGAATGTCTGGAGCGCAATTATCCCCTTAAATGTAATTGGATCATAATTATGTCAAATATATGACACTTGTTATCTTCTCATGACGTCCAAAACAGTGTGTCCAAAGAGAAGGGTTCAATCATCCAGACCAAAACGTTGTAACGTTGTAATCCTTTTTTCATGATGTTGATATCAAACACACAAACTCAAAAAAGTTTGCTTATGCCTCGGGCCGGCTCTGGGTGTATGTATATGTGGTTTGTGATTGTTTTGTGGTTTTGTATAAGAAAATTGTATTATAAAAAAGACACCAAAAACACAAATACATTTTCCCTCAATTTATGCTAGACCCATGAGATGTATAGTGATCACAAATATTTACCAAAATTGACAAGAGGCCACAAAAAATATTTTAAAAATGTAGCCTATATGAATATAATTTTTTTTGACATCTGACGGTGTTGGCATATTTAACGTTTCTCAAACAGATCAAATGGAGTTTTTCTAGTAAGCATTTGGTTTTTCTGTTGATGATAAGTGCTAGTATGAACTACTTTAGGAAAATAAAATGATCGAAACATTTCAAATAACTTCAGAAATTGTAAGTCGGTGTTGACGTTTCATGGTTGTGACGCAGGACTTTCAAGATTTGGAATGTAAAATATTCTAAAACTACAACACTCATCAGAGCCTGTCTGACTCTAATGTACTTTGCAGAGATAGAATGTGACAAGAGGTCCTTCATAGTGACAGCTGCCCCTTATTTTGTCAGATTTTCTTACATTTTAATGGATTGTCTGACAGTGGTGACAAAAAGTGTCCCATCACTTTGAAACTTTGTAAAACATGAATGTGTTGTAGAAAAACAGTTTTTATTGATATGAGAGATTAATTAGTGTTGCTTTTGATGAGAAAAGCTCTTTTTAATCGTTAAAGTATATTTTTAATAGGTTTTAATAATTTAATCAGTTAATCTGGGAGGTAATCCGAGGTTAACTGATCACGTCCATATACATTGTGTATTGAGTTTATTTAAAACATTTGGAAATGGGGCTGCCCTCAGTTGCCCATGCCCATGCACTGCACATGCACGTGTATAGTCTATAGCCTATTTCAGCCTCGTCTGTCAAAAAAAGATAGCTGGACAACAGAGTTCTTCTGCTTCGTTCCTCTCACTGCATTTGAATGCATTCATTATATTACAGAGAAATATGTCCCGTAAAAGAAAATGAGCTCGAAGCCCAACACAGAGGACCCTCCATAATATTTTATTCTGAATTAATATTTTTATGGAAAATCCATGTGTCTTTCTTCAATAGCTTCTAATTCATCAGACCCAGTGTCTCCAAATTATTTTTTCACACAAAATTCATTAGATATAGCCTCTTAATTTTCCTCTCAAAGTGCACCAGATTCATGCATTTCATTTTAAAAAGGTAAAAAAAATCTCCCGGGGGGGGGGGGGGGGGGGAGCATACCCCCGGACCCCCCTAGGAGGGTCGGGATCTCGGTTGGCTAATATTTTCACCCAGCTGGACATTGGAGGCTATAGCAAAAAAGACCTGGGTGTGTGAATGACATTCGACAAAAGTCAATAATTTGGCCAGCACTAACATTGTAGGGGGCCCCTAATCAAATTCCGCTTAGGGCCCCATGAAAGCTTGGGCCGGCTCTGCATACACCACAAGACAACAAACTCGCAGAACATTACAAAATACAACACAGGGGTTTAATTGAGAGCTGATGCTGCCCGCTCCATTAACAGGAGGTCTAAAAAGTCCTTCAGACAATTTTCAATGCTGAAGCAATTGGGTTTAAGTATCTTCCAATTTATCAAAATAAGGTGCTTCACTGACAGGAAAGCCAAAGCTATGATGCGTTGGGTGACAGTTGATTAAATGTTTTCGACTCTACTGCCTAGAGGGCAAGTTAATGGGCAGAGTGGTATTCTCACATTCAAGAAAGAAGAGAAATTATAAATCACACATTTCCAAAAACTCTGTACTGCGGGGCAATGCCACAATTGATGTATCAATGTTCCTGCCACTCCGCAACCATACCAACACAAATGAGAGAGGGAATTGTCCATTCTCTTTAATCTGCTTGGTGTTATATAGTCAGTTGCGGGCCGTGCCTTTTATACCTAGGCCTTCAGAGCCATCATCCGGAGAATCAAACCACTTAATAAATAAATAAATAACTTCATGATGACGTCACGGCTATTGTCATTGGATTAACCACCCAGTTACAGCAGTTACAGTAACCTTTAATGAGCGTAATACACACATTACATTACACTAAGGACACTAAACATGTTGACTAAACAATCAAGAGCATTGGCCAACTAATATTACACAGCTTGACAAGATGCTGCATCACGAAAAGACCCCACGTCGTCTAAATCATGACATGACCAAATAATCAAGAACAAATTCAAAACAGCCACAAATCACTAGCAACTACCGGTCAAGGCAAATGTCAAACACACACACACATACACAGATCCTAGTTTAATCACAGACCCTGCGCAAGGATGAAAACTACCTGTCAGATGTTCCGTCTATCAATTTATTGTCAATTTATAGAGCGCTGGACAGCGCAGCAGCTAAGAAAAACAAACATTATTTGCATGTTTTAATACGTTTTAAGCTGGGAAATTATGCTGGGAAGCAGCGCACTACTAGCGGGTCATACACATCCTGAGGTCCATGAGCAGTTTCTGAAAGGAAACGTTACTGTGAAGAGAACAACACGCTGCTTTTCAGCTATTGCCTTTGACCAGGCCTATGAGCTGAATAATGCTTCTGTGAAAGGTGACGGTGGTGTTGTGGGACTTACAGAGAACCCTACAGCTCTGCGATGCTGGATGGTGTCTGGCCCCGAGATGGCACGTGTGGTTGGAGAGTTTGAGGTATCCACTGAGAAGAGAAGGGAGAATGACACCCGGCACCACGAGCAGACCAAACATGCACAATTGGTGTTTGCAAGAGAAGTTAAAGCCATAACTAGCGCCTTGTGACCCTGGTCTGTGAAGGGCGATCTATAAATAAAGCTTACTTACTTACTTACTTACTTACTAAAGAAGACATGGGCAATCCATTCTGTGAAAAGAGCAATGTAGATCTTCTTGTACTGGATACTACTAGGGATGTTGCAGATGTAGCCGCCATTGACACTGTCAACCAGGTTGAGAAACTTGGACGGGACCAGTAAGACACCTATGTCAGTGAACGCCTGGTCAAACAGACAAAGCCAATCAAAGATCAAAAGGAACAAGCTCCCATTATTCAACCGGCCTCCAGTCCGATAGAAGTCCAAGACCCAACAACAGCTCTCATCCCTGAAGAGTGACTGCTCCCTGTTCTCTCAGCTTTATATCGTATCCCAGATACGTGATGGAAGTCTGGATGAGTTTTTTGAGCGTGAAAACCAGGCGTGTCCACCGGCATTGTCACAAATGTCCGACTTGGTGGGCTTTTTGGAGAACCTGATTCCAACACAAAAGAATGAATCCAGCCCCATAGTACAGGTCAACATACTTGATGGAGCTGCTCTCATGAACATGCTACGACTTGGTGCTGCTGAGACGTGTTCTGAATATGCAAAGAAGGTGTTCTCACCATACATCCTGTCTAAGCTGGATCATGTCAGCAGAGTGGGTGTTGTGTGGAATCAATATTTCCCTGACAGTCTAAAGGCCGAAACACGCAGCAATAGAGGGAAGGGAGTTCGTAGAAGAGTTGAGCCGTAAAGTGCCATTCCTGGAAACTGGCCAGAGTTTTTGCGCATTGACGACAACAAGGCTGAACTGTTCTCCTTCCTCGCATCAAGCCTAACAGCCCTCAACACTGCAAAAAAAGTGATTAGCGCCCATCATGCTGAAATACTCTGCACTCTTGCACCATGCACATATGAGGAGGCTGATACCCGCGTCTTGGAGATGCTGTGAAGGAACAGTATAACAGTGTATCAATACGCACAGTTGACACAGATGTGTTAGTACTGGCAGTGACTGCACCCCACTCTCTCAACATCAATGAGCTGTGGGTTGCCTTTGGAGCTGGAAAGAGTTTTTTCGGCATTTAGTAGCTCACGAGATGGCAAGAGCACTAGGTCCAGAACGATATATAGCCTTGCCAGTGTTCCATGCCTTTACTGGATGTGACAGTGTCATCTTTTGGTGGCAGGGGTAAGAAAACTGCATGGGATACATGGAGGAGCTTTGAAGATGTCACAAAAGCCTTCTGTGCCTTGGCTGCTACAACAACTGGATGACGACTGGATGGCGCCTCTGGAGCGATTTGTTGTATTGCTTTATGACCGCACCAGCAGCCAGGGATCTGTCAGGCACGAAAGCAGCTCTTCACCCAGAAAGGGACATCAATTGAGGGACTCCCCCCAACAATAGCAGCACTGATTCAGCACACAAAGAGGGCTACCTACCAAGCTGGTCAATGCTTGAAACACATGATGGTTGCAGCCCCTGAATTCCCATCACCAGGTGAATGGGGGTGGAAATGGAAGGCCACAGGTGGATGGGAAGTCACTGGACAACACTTTCAGAAGCGACCCAGGCCTGTCACAAACTCCTCTGCTGTGGATGCAAATAGGGGTGCAGTGGACATTGCAAATGTTTCATGGCAGCACTTCAGTGCACTGCCCTTTGCCACTGTGGTGGACTGTGTTTTCAGAAATAATTATAAATGTGTTGATGGTTTTATTGTGATTTAATTCCCTGAATGCCAGATATGTTCGTATGTTGTTTAGCATTCCTCATTCTTGTACAAGTAGAATTAGGCCAATTTTGTATGTTCAAATGATGTATATGTGTTTTGGGTGTTAACTACAACTTTATGTGAGTAAAAGTGCTGCAGTGTTTTAAATTATTCATATGTAAATCTTGGTCTGAACAAATGCTGCATTAGTATTATCTACTAACAATTGTCAGACAAAGTAGGCTACACGGCACAGCCGGCACTGCAAGTCCATATTGTTGACAAACTTGCGTAAACAAGGTGAGAGCTGGCATGAGATTTGCTCATACCCTATGCTCACTTCAAAATTAATAAAGGAAGAGGTCTCATGGAAATGTGCGTACACCCACTTGACTGAAAACGCAAACATTTGTAACCGGGTTCCAGAGTAGAATCTTTTGAATATGCAACTCATGTGTCGCTGGCAACAATGGAAACGATGACATCTGGCTGCTCTTCGCACATGCTTATTACATTTGCAGTAAAATAGCCACACGCGAGATAGAAGACAACATAAACAGAGTAGCAGATTACAGAGCTGTGTTTGTGTTGTTATCTCTGCTAACTATGTGAACGCTTCTCCAACAAAGTGTAGATTTGCTGCTCCATTACTGTGATAAGCAGAGCACCACATTGCACCTTGCTAGAAAGATTCACCGTCACTGGGGCGTTCCCGTGGCTCAATAGTTAGTGTGCCTACCATTAAGGCTCATCCTTTGTTTATCTTCAACTATCAAATAAAGGTGAAAACAGCTCAAATATATCTTGGAAAAAAATATCTTTCACTCCCAACTTGCCATGCATACTTCAGTGCTCTAGGTCTGTGCAGAGTGTATTCAAAACCAGTGTTGGGAATAACGCCGTTATTTTTTCAGTAACGGGGTAATCTAACTAATTACTTTTTCCGTCGTTACAGCGCCGTTATCGTTACTGAACGTTAAATGTGGTGCGTTACTTGATTGAATAAACTGTGTAAAACCGAACGCACCACTGGCTCCATACTGCACAAACTGCTAGTGAGGAGACCGGGTGGGTTAACAACGAGATAAGCGATTGTTATTTCTTATAGTGTTTTAAGATGTGTTTTATTCAATGTGGATGACATTATAACTGTCAGTTAGCGGCCGTGACATAGGCTAAGTCAGCCGGAGCGCCTGTTTCTTTTTCTTTCTCTCTGTTGTGCGAGCGTGCACGTTCCCGCAGTAACCACCTATCAATCCACGGTTGAAAGGTGTTTTCCCTGAGTTTGTTTGCATCGCCCTTGTGAGTAAGTGCATGGAGTTTCCCGATCTCTATACATTATAATTTATGCGCGTTATTAAACGGCCCCGATTCGCCGGTCGCAACAGCTGTTTAGCGTGTCATCACGAGCCGAATATTGCTATTGTTCTTTTCCTGGGATCTGTATGCTGCTGTGCATGTTAAAGAAGGAAATAAACATAGGATAAATCCTTAGTCCTCCTCTCATCGTCTCATGCTTCATAGTCTGACGTTTTTGGCCTTAAGTGTTTTTTTAGCCGACACCCCTGAAGTGAATCCAGTGATATAGCAGATCAGCACGGTACATTCAGCAGTTTCCTCTACTACTTTTGTTGAGAACAAAATACTTGAAGTGCAGGATAAACCTCTTGCTGTCTGTTGATGTGCAATATATAGAAGGTTATGTAGTCTACAAGTAGGCCTACCAGTCTGTTCTACTCATTTCAACTGACTTGTGACAACTGCTCAGAAAAATCCAAATTCCTATAGCAACTTTTTTTTTTTTTTTTACAGTAGGCTAACGCAAATAGTTACTTTCCCTGGTAACTAGTTACTTCTATTATAAAGTAATTCAGTTACTAACACAGTTACTTTTTGGAACAAGTAGTGACTAACTCTAACTAATTACTTTTTTAAAGTAACTTTCCCAACACTGTTCAAAACTAGGATGTTTTTTTTTAAAGTAAAGGAAAAACATTTTGGTTTGTAGTGCGACCATTGTTGTTTAAACTCAGCCTTAGTATTCTCCGAGGAGAAGGAAGGGCAGGCAGCTCATGCTGATGCTCTTGCTCTCCTCCCTGCCTCCCTACAGAGCTCAGAAGAGGAGTCTCGCTGGGTGGAGGACCTGATGAAGATGCACACAGCTAGAGTCAGAGATGTGGAGATACTGACGGGCTTGGACCTGTACCGCAAAACCACCCAGAGCTGGGCTGAAATCCTCTCGCTCAAGACCTACATGCAAACCTATGAGAGTGAAATCTAATCTCTGCTGGCTGTGTTACTGAATTGTTCCAACTGTGGTGGATGTATGTGGTATATATACTTTAACAGAGATGTTGTATCATCTCTGTGACTGACCTGCACCAGCTTTAGCTTTGGTTTGATCTCCTTCACATCATTCACCTGTTTAGATTTGGCTTAACACCACTGATCTACTCCTTATGGGACTGTCCACTTGAGTTTATTCTTTTTTGGAAAGCAAAATTCGAGCAGCCGAGCACAGATAACAATTACCATGGCAATGGAGAAAAAAAGCTCTTGATCCTCTTCTTAAATGACAAAATATTAATGAACACACAAAATGGTATGGAAACAAATGAACGGGAACTGGCGTGGCACAAAACTGCTGACCACGTATATACTGTATGCTGTAGATTGACTCACTCCACTGTGACTTTAAATATGTGCAATAAACAGGAAATACTGAGAGACTTTATTGTCAGACAAATTAGAACAGTATTAATTTCAAAACCTGATTTATTAATAACCAAATCCATGTGATACAAGTAAATAATTAAAACAACAGTTTCTTCACTTACATGCTCGGTGTCACCTAGGCTATGTTAGGCTTTATAGAAAAGTCCCCTCTGTTATTTTGCTTTATATAAAATAAAACATGAACCAGATAAACCCATCACATTAAGGCAGTATTGTTAATGTAGTGTTATGAATGCACATTTTCAGTTTCCAATAAGAGATTGACATTTTGTCATTATAATCTGTCTGCGATGAGCAGTTCCTCAGTATGATCAGTGATTTAGACCAGATTGCATTCATTTCTTTTTAATGAATACATACTGCAAAGTTGTTTTTGTAAGTGTGTTTATATGGAATCAGACGGGTATCAATATTAATGAATGCACAGAGAAGGGTTCACACTTGTATTTTGTGATTTATATATAAATGACTCTCTTCTCACAAATACATGTCAGTGCACACACAAATGGATACCGTCGTATATAAATGTAAAATAAATCCATCTATAATAAAAAGTTTCACAAACACATTTCCGATCCACACACAAATGTGTCTTGTTTTAAATAAATGTAATATAAATCCATAAATATATTAATTTAAAAAAGATTTGCAATTTTCATCAAACATTTATTTTAATGTTGTTACATTTATATACAAACTGTTACATTTGAATTTACAAAATGCTTTTAATTTGTGAACTTCCTTGCATTCATGTGTGAATTGGTCTGTATTTGTGTGTGGATTTATGAGACTCCCCTGACGTCGCTGGTTTCACAAATGCGTTTTTTTCAACCAGGAACTAGCTATAGCCAATCGGATGTCTTCCTTGTTTTCAGCCAATCACATGAGCGCAGTCCCACAGACAAGGGTACGTTTATACCCAGAGACACAGAACGGTACGGTAGATGGCAGGACTGAATGACAACGTCAATGCATTATTTTTAAAACTGCCGTGAAGTTGTTTTGCTGCAGTGGACCACGTTTTTGACAACAATTCCAGCATTTCCAGCGTCCATTTCTCCAAAGAAGAGTTTAGTAACTTTGGCTAGAAGGCTGCTGGCTTTGCAGAGCGGCTATGTCTAGCAGATGCCTGCTGGAGCTGCCTTACTTTACTACAGACACCGACCCCGTGCTGATTGCCGATCATGTAAGTCACTTATCAGCTTAGCTGTACATTACATTTTACTGTCTTATTAGCTTTAGTTATGCTACTACAGTGTAGTTCACTTGTGGGTGTTGCTAACATTTAGCCCTAGGCCCAGTGTTTGAAGCTAACGTAGCTAACGTTGTTATCATAGTAGCCTACTACTGAATGTTTATTTTTAGCAGGTCATGCTAGCTACCTTGATGACAATCACACAAAATATGGACACTAAATTAAGAATTATATTATACCCTAACAGAATATCTCTGTATTACATCATTACAGACAGCCTACGCCAGAGTGAATGCTAGTGTTGAGGGCTAATGCGACATTGAGCCTGAACCTCTCATCTCTAGCCTGGACACTGGAGGACAGACGATGTGACCTACACCTGCAGTACCATGGAGAAGAAAAGGAACAGAGGTATGATGAAGAATCTACTCATGCTAATGTAGTTAAAGATATCCTAAACTGCATAGAACTCTTTGTATATTCTATTTGATTGTTTAACTTAATAAGCTTATTAGGTGAACAAGCACACTGCATTTATTCTTCTCATAAGGACTGTTTTCTTCAGTGTCATCATTGTAAATATATTCAATTTCTTCTTAAAAGCAGACAAGGTTTTACTCAAAGACATCTTGAAGTGCATCTTCACAATATCACAAAAGTATTCATACCCCTTAGACCTTTCCACATGGATAAATCACACATACATTTATTTTATTGGGATTTCATGTAATAAACCAACACAGCATTGCTTATAATTGTGATGTGGAATCAAAATGATACATAGTTTTACATTTTCTTTTTATAAAAATTATAAATAAAAAAAATGAAAAGTGTGGCTTGTAAAATAAGTTCAAGTGGTATGAATACTTTTTTGCAACCTACTGTCGATCATTTGACAACAGTTAGCCAGGCCTGTGTGTGTGTGTTAACCATAAGCAAACCTTTACCTATTTTCTGTCACTGTGCTTTTGTGTTGCAGTTATCAAGAACTGGACGAGAAAGGACAAAGTGTTTTTGTGGAAGTGTCCTGCTCAAAGACCTACTGACTTCAAACTCTTTAAAGAAAGCCTCACATATTTTCATTCAACGCTGTGTGCATGTGTATTTATGAATTTTAAAATAATTATTTTAATTATAATATAATTGAAGTGTAATAAATGATGAAGCATTTTCAAATAGTAGATACAGTATTATTGAAGAATGATGGATATTGAGTTATCTAGTAAGCCGCTTTCCCTCTCAAAGACAGGGTTCCATAATGTTCCCTATATATACGTAGAGCAGCTTCTAAGGCATAAGGGTTGAGAAACATTTGGTTCAAGGCCTTGAAGAAGCGTCCTGCACCTTGGAGGCTCCTGAAGCACCTCGTTCCTGACCTGGAGAAAGTATTATTGTACAGGGACATGCACTGGTACAGCAAAAATGTTTTTCATAGTAAAAGTAATTTAGTTTATGCTCCTTCAGCCAAGGTAGGCCATCACAGAATATAGATAAAGAGATTTGAGAGGTATAATACATTTATTATTTACTGCACACCAATGTCACAAACTGCAACATACAATTTCAAATACTGTTGTCACCTGGCACTCCACGGGAACACCTGCAAGTACAATATGTTGTTTGTTAATTGTTTATTGGGCATTTATTGTACATACACTATAAGATTAGCATATGTATTCATAGGGCAAGGCAAGGCAAGTTTATTTCTATAGCACAATTCAGACACAAGGCCACTCAAAGTGCTTTACAGGGGCAAGATTAGAATACATAAAACACCTTATAAAACATTTAATTATAATAATTAATTTATAATAATTGATAGGTTTTATATAGCGCTTTATTGCCTAGGCAGTCAAAGACGCTTTACAGGGTTCCTGGTTCAATTCGTTCACACACAGTCATACCGGTGGTGGTAAACTACGAGAGTAGTCACAGCTGCCCTGGGGCAGACTGACGGAAGCGTGGCTGCCATTCAGCGCCTACGGCCCCTCAGACCACCACCTCAACATAAGTACATAAGTACCTGATCTGCATCCAAAGTATGAAAATGAGACAACCAGTGGACACTCCTGGACAACACCTTGAAGACTTCCAAGTTGGAGGTCTGGTACAGTGGGCTGAGCTTCAAGATGTCTTTGAGTAAAACCTTGTTTCTGCTTTTAAGAAGAAATTGAATATATTTACAATGATGACACTAGGGATGTAACGATATGAAATTTAGAGTACGATACGATATTAAGCGCGGAATTCATTTCTACCCCCTTAAATGAAATGTTGTACCGCTGATTTAAATAAAACACAAACGAATAATTCAAATTTTTATATCTTATTATGAAGAGATTTCTGAGAGATTTAAACAACTTATCACCAAAACAAAGACACTGCTTCTCTACTATTTTTTTTTAAAGAACCATTACACCTATAATTTTAAAATGAAATAGGAATTTTAAATCTAAACTTTAGGCACTTGTCTGTAACTGTAAAAGTATGCATAAAATAAAATTATTTAACAATAGTGTGATCATTTTCCCATGTCTTATTTGCTTATCAACTCTATTTTATTCAACACTATTTTTGAAAGCCATGCTTTTACCTTAATAGGCCTACATTATGACAGGCACAATGAACTCAGTAAAATATTAAATTATGATTTTTATTTGTTATTAATTAAAACTGCAGTCTCAAAATCAATGTTTTTGTAGTGCACTCCTCTCCCTCCTCCCTTCCTCACACTTTCGCAACGTCACCTATATGCTTGACAGTAGTGTCACCTAAGTTTGACCAAGTAGGGATTCCATAGTATTGCGCAACATGCCGGTGTTACGCCGGAAGCTGTGACCTGCCAGAATGTGTGATATTCTGGCAGGTCACAACTTTCGGCGCAACACCGGTATAGCTCCGGTATAGCTCCTATGCTAGTTCACGTGAAGTTGTGATGAACATATCAAGGATCTTTGGACTTATTTCCTTCATCTGCCTTTCACCGAAGTTCGCCGACTTTACCTGGGATTTAACGCGCGGTCGCGGTGGATGTTTTATTTTTGTATCTCATTTCCTCACGTTCACCTGGATTCATAATGATATAACTCACCCGCGAGCAACTTTCTCTTCAGTCTGGTAAGCTACTATGCCGATCTTTTTCTCTATCTCTCCCTTTTCTCTTTCTCGCTCTTCTTCTTTGCTGTTGCGTGACTCAATGTTGTGAAGCTGCACGTGCTGGTCTGCGTAGTGTAAACAACGGCCCACGTGAGACGTGACTGTTCAGTTTAAAGTTAGAAGTCATGTTTCAGTGATAAGATGTTGTGTCAATGTGTTATTGTTTGGTTTCCAATGTTGGTGTGGCCCATACAGATTGAGTTCTACGTTTATGACAACATTGCTTACCAGACTCTCCACAATGACAAAGCGCATTTACCATGCACACTCGCCTCAATACCGTGACACGGTATAACAAGAAAAAACGTACGGTTGACATTCGTGGCCTTTTCATATCGCGAACGACCGTTTTGCGGTATATTGTTACATCCCTAGATGACACTGAAGAAAACATTCCTTATGAGAAGAATAAATGCAGTGTGCTAGTTCACCTAATAAGCTTATTAAGTGAAACAATCAAATAGAATATACAGAGAGTTCTATGCAGTTTAGGATATCTTTAACTACATTAGCATGAGTAGATTCTTCATCATACCTCTGTTCCTTTTCTTTTCCATGGTACTGCAGGTGTAGGTCACATCGTCTGTCCTCCAGTGTCCAGGCTAGAGATGAGAGGTTCAGGCTCAATGTCGCATTAGCCCTCAACACTAGCATTCACTCTGGCGTAGGCTGTCTGTAATGATGTAATACAGAGATATTCTGTTAGGGTATAATATAATTCTTAATTCAGTGGCCATACTTTGTGTGATTGTCATCAAGGTAGCTAGCATCCTGCTAAAAATAAACATTCAGTAGTAGGCTACTATGATAACAACGTTAGCTACGTTAGCTTCAAACACCGGGGCTGGGGCTAAATGTTAGCAACACACAAGTGAACTACACTGTAGTAGCATAACTAAAGCTAATGAGACAATAAAATGTAATGTACAGCTAAGCTGATAAGTGACTTACATGATCGGCAATCAGCACGGGGTCGGTGTCTGTAGTAAAGTAAGGCAGCTCCAGCAGGCATCAGCTAGACATAGCCGCTCTGCAAAGCCAGCAGCCTTCTAGCCAAAGTTACTAAACTCTTCTTTGGAGAAATGGACGCTGGAAATGCTGGAATTGTTGTCAAAAACGTGGTCCACTGCAGCAAAACAACTTCACGGCAGTTATAAAAATAATGCATTGACGTTGTCATTCAGTCCTGCCATCTACCGTACTGTTCTGTGTCTCTGGGTATAAACGTACCCTTGTCTGTGGGACTGCGCTCATGTGATTGGCTGAAAACAAGGAAGACATCCGATTGGCTATAGCTAGTTCCTGGTTGAAAAAAACGCATTTGTGAAACCAGCGACGTCAGGGGAGTCTCATAAATCCACACACAAATACAGACCAATTCACACATGAATGCAAGGAAGTTCACAAATTAAAAGCATTTTGTAAATTCAAATGTAACAGTTTGTATATAAATGTAACAACATTAAAATAAATGTTTGATGAAAATTGCAAATCTTTTTTAAATTAATATATTTATGGATTTATATTACATTTATTTAAAACAAGACACATTTGTGTGTGGATCGGAAATGTGTTTGTGAAACTTTTTATTATAGATGGATTTATTTTACATTTATATACGACGGTATCCATTTGTGTGTGCACTGAAATGTATTTGTGAGAAGAGAGTCATTTATATATAAATCACAAAATACAAGTGTGAACCCTTCTCTGTGCATTCATTAATATTGATACCCGTCTGATTCCATATGTTTAGGTTGAAATCAAGATAATTCCTCATTGTGTTTGACAATGTGAAAACATATACCACCTTGAGAATGACCTATTTATGCTTTATGTATATTTCATCACAATAAACCAGTGTTTTTACTAAATGAAGTGTGTTTAAGGTAATTGTCTCCTTGTGAAACTATGGGCACTCAGCTGCTCAACTCAACACAGTCAGTCCATCTACATATTGTTACAATGACTGGAGGTCTCACATGAAATACAGCTCAGTGACACTACATAGCAGGTTAAATTAGTCAACATGAGCGTGCCATCAATATTAGGCTAGAATATAAGTAGTAATGTGTGTCCCAGTAGGCCGGCGGCTCCTCTTCGAAACCTGTGGCCAAATTAAAAACGTGTCAACTCCTATGAGATTGAGAAATCTAATCAAAAAAGTGACCTTTTTTAAATAATCAACCTTTCATCTACTATAATATATAAAAAACACACTTTTCTCTCTTTTCAAACACAATTCAATATCAAGTATGAAAATAATGGTTGTTTTGAATATTTAATTTTGCAATTTAGTGGTTGACTAAACTCCGGTGTTGTGCCAAAGTTACCCATGATAAGATATGTGTGTCTCCTTGGCCACCCCTGTATGCATGTGCATGGGAAGGGGGCATGTGCCTAACCAGACTGTTTTATTTAAATGATGCCTGTAAAACATGAATTCATTGCCATTTGTTATTTCATATTTTCCATGTCTCCCTTAACCCAAGAAAATGGGAAATGGGACAAACAGAAAATGTAAAAAAAAATGTTTTAATTTTCATTTGTGAAGTTCCACATAATAATTGAATTCATCAGCGGGCTACACTGTGTACCTCTGCCACAATGACACGAGCTATGTGCTGCTAGCGCCGTGAATGGCTCTGAGTGTTTTCTGACCGTGGTGGCTATCTGGCATAAACCCCGACTATTAAGGTAGCCGCTTGTCGGTAGTGGAAACACAATGCAGATCTAGTAAGGTAACTGTGCCGAGCAGAACTGTGCTGCTCAGAGGAAACAAGGCATCTAAACAGCGACAGACACCTCGGCACTGTTAGTCGCTAGCTCCACATCCACAGGGCATCAGATGAACGATCCAGATTGAAACTAGCCTGGCTCCGCCCGCCCGCCTACTTCTGGCCAAATTTAATTTTCCCTTCAGTAGTCAGTCTGGGTGTACAGTGCATTTTCCCAGTTCTCCGGAGAATCTACAATCGTCCAATCAGCGAACAGAGCGAGTGTCTGAGAACGATGACGTCGAAGTCCAGTTTCAGTTGAATGCTGCGTTCCTTTATACTCGGAAGGAGATTTCCGACTTGGTAGTTCCGAGTTCCGACCTGTCTGTGTTCCAGTGCATCTGCTCGCGAAAGTATGGACGCCTAAAACCTTTCTCATCCAAATAACTGAACGTTAGGCTCTAACAAGTTACTGTTGCCAGGCACCGGTAGATTCATAGACTACAATATGTAGTGAAGTCGGAAATTTCCGAGTTCCCTGTCCAACTGGAACGCACCGTCAAAGGCCGGCTCATGAGACACGTTACGACCAAACGTGATGCGATTGGTTGGCTAATCCAGAGTGGCACTGGGCAGATCCAATAGTTTTAAACTTCGACAGACACCCGCCTCCAAGTGAGTGAACGTTTGCCAATTACAGCACTTCCAGACCTTCTGTACAAAGGAAATTAAGTACGATGGTCTGGTTGGACCAGGCTAGATCGAAACTGTACAAACCACCAAATGTTTAATGTTTATAGAGAGGGGAAACATATTTTGGCTGGCTGAAAATACAGTCCCCTACAAAAGTATTGGAACAGTGAGGCCAATTCCTTTATTTTTGCTGTAGACTGAAAACATTTGGGTTTGACACCAAAATGTGAATATGAGACAAGAGATTAACATTTCAGCTTTTATTTCCAGGTATTTACATCTGGATTTGATACATAACTGAGAAGATAGCATTATTTGTAAAGGAACACCACATTTTTATTAGGTGAGCAAAAGTAATGGAACAGATAGACATAAAATAAATTAAAAGAGAAAAAAACTTCATATTTTGTCACAAATCCTTCTCTTGCAATAACTGCATCAAGCCTGTGACCCATTGACATCACAAAACTTTTGCATTCTTCTTTTGTGATGCTTTTCCAGGCTTTCCCCGCAGCCTCTTTCAGTTGTTGTTTGTTTTGGGGGTTACTCTCTTCAGTCTCCTCTTTAGCAGGTAAAATGTATGCTCTATAGGGTTTAAGTCTGGAGATTGACTTGGCCATTCTAAAACCTTCCATTTCTTGCCCCTGGTGAACTCCTTTGTTGTTTTTGCATTGTGTTTTGGGTCATTATCTTGCAGCATGATGAAGGATATTCCAATCAGTTTGGTTGCATCTTTCTTTCAATTGGCACACGAAATGTTTGTGTAAACTTCTGAGTTCATTTAGCTGTTGCCATCATGTTACATCATCAATGAAGAATAATGAGCCCATCCGAGAAGAAGCCATACAAGCTGGAGGCCATGACATTGCCTCCACCATGTTTCACAGATGAGCCTGTATGTTTGGGATCATGAGTAGATCCTTTCTTTCTCCAAACTTTAGCCTTTCCATCACTTTGGTAAAAGTTCATCTTGACAACAACAACACAGTAACACAGTGGCCAAGTCAATATCCAGACTTAAACCCTATAGAGCATGCATTTTACTTGCTAAAGAGGAGGCTGGAGGGAGAAACCCCCAAAACAAACCGCAACTGAATGAGGCTGCGGTGAAAGCCTGGAAAAGCGTCACAAAAGAAGATTGCAAAAGTTTGGTCATGTCAATGGGTCACAGGCTTGATGCGGTTATTGCAGGCGAAGGATTTGTGACAAAATATTAAGTCTTATTAACTTTAATTATTTAGTTATGTCGATCTGTTCCAATACTTTAGCTCACCTAAAAATGTGGTCTTCCTTTACAAATAATGATATCTTCTCAGTTGTGTATCAGATCCAGATGTAAATGCTTGGAAATGAAAGCTGAAATGTTGTCTTTTGTCTCCTATTCATCATTTGGTGTCAAACCCAAATGTTTCCAGTCTACAGCAAATATAAAGGAATTGGCCTCACTGTTCCAATACTTTTGTAGGGGACTGTATGCTGCGTCGATATGCTCACTGTCTGTCCTACCATCAAGAGCCTTATTTTACAAATAGCCCAATTCAGATCATTAATAACCTTGGACAATGTAGCCTAGACAAGTTTCTTCTTTCCTCGACAAATATGAACACACAAACACACACATTCCATGGAGCCGTTGGAGATCTACATTGCCAAGGAAGGCCTGACGAGTTTTTGCACCGAGCCCTACCAGGAACCATGCCAGAAGAATCTGGGCCATGTCTTCATGCATCTGACAAACTTCTCCCTTATTGATTCCTGGGTAGCAATCAATTTCCAACCGAAGTGTTTTAGAAAGCCGCTGAAGCGATCTGGACCGGAAAAGTCTGATCTTCAATGAAAAGCTAGTATCTAAGTTTATTAGTTATGTCCTATTAAACCTGTATTAACTAACTTGTAACACGATGCTTTAATTACAACCTTTTTCTTCATAAAGAAATATCCCCTTCTCTCACGGTTTCTGCTGAGCGGCGAACCCGGGCTCCTGCGTTGAGCGTGCGGAATTCTAACCACTAGACTACCAAATACACTTCTAAATCGATAAAAATGTTCTTCTTAAAACCACCGTGTTCAGCGTTTTACTTCATCAAAACGTATTACTCTATATAATGAATCCTGTTTAGGTATGAAATTTAACACTTTATATTTGATTCAGATAATCATTCACCACTTTTAGGCAGAAGATATCCTTCACAAATTATTCATTTCAGTTTTATGCAGCCTATGCTTCTTAACCCCGCTTCCTAAAAACAGAACATATATACTATTTCAAGATTTAAAACGCCTGCGTTAAATCCGGGATGGAATTAGAGCATATTCTCTCCTTACAGAGAGGTTAGTTTTATGAGGTTGTGTGTGTTTTAAATCAGTAATGTGCCGTAGTGTGGAGTCAGATTGTACTTACCTCCCCAGGGGGGAAATTATCTCTTTGTAGAAAAAACCTATACCTAAAGTCCTTCTGTTCCAGTTATAAACTATGTAGGGGGTCAAACCTATGGACAGCTCTGTGCCGCCACCGTGCGGCCAAAACACTGCAGTACACCTTTACCTCTTCAGGTGGGCGTACCCAAACGCTAGCCGGAAACTCCACCCCGGTGGAAAGCCGGGACCTTTAAAAGGATGCCCCGCGGCTTATTCTGTCTTTCTGGGGGCGGCTGTTGGCTGTCCCATATAGAAACAACGAAGCCTGTACAGATCGACAGGGGCCTCTTCACCTCTGACCCAACCCCCACGTGTTTTACTAAAGCTATCGCCTGCGGCCGCGGCGATCTCTAAAACGACGAAGTGGGTCGAAGCTGTTCCGTTGGAACGACCAGAAGAACATTGGAAGCAGGCGGGTTTTAACGAGAAACCTGCCTTTGGACCACTCCACACTGGAAGCAGGCAGTTTGTCCAGAAACTCAGCCTCTCGGACCGCGGACTGGATAGCCGATCGAGTGATCTTCGACCGCCATCCCCGCACCAAATCAGCTGCGCCCTCTTGCCTTTTTCCTGCGATCTGACACCGCAGAGATCACCTCACCAGCTCATCGCCGTCTCGCGGGCCCCTTTCGCCCGTCCTGGAAAGGAGTGGCCTACCCGCCTCAACGACGACGAAGCAGTGGGAATTAAGTTTCCCCAAGTGAGATTTTGGCTTTATAATTACCTGGGCAGATGTTTAGTTATTATTTACTTTTTAAGGTGTGAACAATACTGTTTATTTTCGAATTTGTGTTTGCTATTTTGAAACAAGCTGTGTGATCAATCTCCGTTTGTCTTCTCCCCCACGGAGAGCCAGAACGGAAAGTTCGATCTTTTCATTCACGCTGCAGTGTGGTTTCAAGTCTGCTGTATGTTTTAAAAACCTAACACCTTTCTTTTTCCCCCTCTCCGCGTCCAAGCGTGGCCTTTTCTCCTCTTCCTCTCCTGCACGCACGTACACACACGTTAGATGGTAGCCTTGATCAGATAGAAGTGGTGCTAAGATCTTTGGTAGAATCCCTTTTAAATGGCTAGTAGCTCTTCGAAATTCCCCGCCTCAAATCCCATCGTCAGGTCCTTTGTTCTAAAGATAGACGCCCTTTTGAGTACTTCCCCCTTCGGGTGGAAGTAGAATAGAATAGCCTAGCCATCCAGGGACGCCATTTTGTGTCATTAATAACCTGACCTAGATAGAATTGGTGCTAAGATCTTTGGTAGAATCCCTTTTAAATAGCTAGTAGCTTTTCGAAATTCCCCGCCTCAAATCCCATCGTCAGGTCCTTTGTTCTAAAGATAGACGCCCTTTTGAGTACTTCCCCCATCGGGTGGAAGTAGAATAGAATAGCCTAGCCATCCAGGGACGCCATTTTGTGGCATTACTAACCTAGCCTATTTTGGGTCGCCATTTTGTCGCCCCAAGTCACGTGGGAGCTTCCCCGTCCCCTTTTTTCTTGCTCCACACACACACACTCACTCACACACACACACACGCACTCACTCACTCACTCCCACACACACACACACATTGGTACATAGCTGTATAAACAACAATGTTCTAGACGTTTTTCTTTGATTAAGTGTATTGGCTTTATGCGTGTATAAAACGGATGTTACCTTAAGTTTCATTGTGGTTCAAATAAATGTTCTTATATTGTAACCAGAAGTGTTTGGGATTTATTTGTGTGGATATTATTGGAGTGTCAACAATCAACAAGTGAAAGACTCTGTAGCCTTTAGTGTTAAGATCAAATTACCAAATTTATAATAGTAACTACTTGATTACATTATTTTATGGAAATGATCTTTGAGACTAGGATTTGCTAATGTTGATTTGTTTAACTGAGCGTTAAGCTAATCAACATTTCTAAATAAATCCTTTGATTAAACGAAACAATTTGCTATTACTTTTCCATTCTTGAATGAATGGTGGTGCCCCTTTTGAACTTTAAGAGATTATTAAAGTATTATTAATCATCAGATTAATTTCTAATAGCTGAATTAATCTGAACCACCTGTACCCGCTACAACTAATTCAAACTGAGGCTTTACAACATTAAAAGGATTTTATTTACAAAATACAAGAGGGTATAGAAATATTACATAAAATGGACAAGTAAGGAAAAGAAAAGAGGATATATGCCTATACACTCATCAAATTGAGTTTTGTGTTCAGTTTCCCCTAAGAGATGTTTCCTTGGTATTTTTCACAATTTGCCAAAGCACAAGATCAGAGTTATTTCATGCTCTCCGATTTTAGACTTGCGCCTATTCTTAATCTAATTCCCCGCAAAATCCTAAAAATTGTGAGGACTTCAGGGAAATTGTTACGACTGAGGAAAGGGAGATCTTGTCTCGACCCAATCTCCGTTAATTCCATTCACCATTCTATTAGATTTCCTAGTCTATTCATTCCCACCTAAAGTTTACAAATTGTGACCAAGTCATTTGTGTCAAGAGTTTTAAAGAAGTGTTTCAAAAGACTCTGCCTCTAAGTACTTCGAAGTCCAAAATCTTTCAGAGTATTTTGGACTCACAAAGTTTTTCTAAGTTTTTCTTCTGCCTCCATGGTTGAAGGGACAGATAGAGTGTGCTGGAACAGAGCGTGACAAACTATAGAGTATATAGTAGTGCCAAAAAAGAAAGACCCTTGTCCTGCTCCAAACTAGGGATGGGGCCGATCCGATCCAGTATCGGGGCCGATCCGATCCAGTATCGGGTCCGATATGGGCGAAATCTACGGATCGGATATCGGACTGCTCCGATATAAAATCCGATAAAAAATTTAAATAAAATGTTTTATTTTTTTTATTTTTAACTATGAAAGAGCGAGAGCCCCGCGCGAGCAGATGCCGACGTTCAGTGGAGGGAGAGAGGATTTGAATACTCGTTCTAAAAAAAACACACCAAAGTCGGAGTTTCTTACTTTTTCCTCTTGGAAGCGAACAGACCGGTTGTTCCGTTCCAAATCAGCTGTGCCATCATAGCTTAAAGGAGTTTATCAATCCATCCTGGAACATGCATTTTCGGGGATTTATAAATCCATACAAAAAATCCAATATTGATAGTCTTTTGTGTCCATATTATATCCATTATTGCCCGCGTATTCCTATGATGCAAGGCAATCACTGTTGTTGATTGGCAATAGCAGCGCTGCATAGGGAATGTAAACAAAAAGCTAAGCTAAGCTAACGTTAGCATTTCGCCGAGCACTGCTTTCCCTTCCGAGATCACGCTAATGTTGTGGTATAAAGTTAAGGGAAACACATATGCTTATATTCTTCCTCCCTCTCTGTATTCCTACTGCACTTGGTGCCGCTTTTAGTTTGCCTCGCTCTGACAATGTCACGCAGCCAACAGCCGGTGTATCACCGGTTGCTCTTTGAAAGGACGGTGGCCAACTAGGTCAAAGTTCAAATAATTTGATAATTTATTTGAAATGAGCATTATATTTATATTTTAACAATTGTTGTATATGTAACGTGTATATCTGAGTAGTAATATTTGCTGACAACATATATTGCAGTTAAAGCTACTTGGGGAAAAAAAAAACATAAAAAATATATATAAAAAAAAATATTATTTGGAATACTGAATTGAGCTTTGTATACAAACTTAACAAACAAGTTTTTGGATATTCTAATTATTCGGGCCGGCCTTAATGCATTTGTGTATATTTCTTGCTCTTTTAAATAAGAACTGCTTAAGCCTTCCTAGCCTAACACATAACATCACCACAAACAAAGAAATGTAGAATAATTATGATATCGTATCGGACAGTATCGGTATCGGCCGATATCCAAAACCCAGATATCGGAATCGGATCGGAACTAAAAATAGTGGATCGGTGCATCCCTACTCCAAACGTGCTGTTATATAGTGAACTGAGGACCAATGAGACATGAGAGGGGGATGAGTGAAAAAGGAACACCTGCACGGGGGACCCCAGTAGCCCCCTTCCCCCTACTCCTTCCTATGGCCATATAATCCTCCCCCCTAGAACAGCTGTACGGGGGAACCAGGTAGACCCTTCCCCCTACTATGGTCAGCTTTCAACCTGATGAGCATTCACACTCTATTCTGTTTCATTAAAAATATCATACTTTTACCCATGACAAAAAGATATACAAATGTCACAAGATATGCAAGTAAAAAGTTGCATCAAGTTCACCTCACTCAACACCGCCTTGGTATTTGTTGCCAAAAACTTTAAACTGGTGGACACTGTTATGGAAATTAATAGTGTGTGTGTGTGTGTGTGTGTGTGTGTGTGTGTGTGTATGTATATATATATATATATATATATATATATATATATATATATATATATATATGTGTGTGTGTGTGTGTGTGTGTGTGTGTGTGTGTGGCCATATATATTTATATATATATATATATATATATACTACTGCAGTGCCCGTAGGAAGCAGTAGTTTATGCATGCTTACAGTTTTTCACAATTGCTTAAACACATTTCCTGATAGACTACCTCACTTTTTCAAAACCCTAAACACAAATCTCAAAACTCAAACACAAAATTCAAAAAATCTCACTTCTCTTGCAAAAGCACACTTTACCCTCAAAACAGCGTTACCTCTTCACTAAATGGTGTTTTCTTTTCAAATGACAAACACATACATCATATGACTAGACATTTCTAACACTTATTGAACACTGGTG
The DNA here is from genome assembly GCA_949357725.1 of Hyperoplus immaculatus. Taxonomy (NCBI): domain Eukaryota; kingdom Metazoa; phylum Chordata; class Actinopteri; order Uranoscopiformes; family Ammodytidae; genus Hyperoplus; species Hyperoplus immaculatus. The sequence goes on from OX442353.1 coordinate 756,712, forward strand.
TGCAGAATGGAAAACACTGTAGTATAAATGCAAAACACTATATGAATGCTTTATCAGTAGAATTATGCCTTTGCATGTTCATACACTTTCACCTACAGTAACAACAAATACTTTACAGTTTTTGCCAAATGCTAACACACATGTTGCAGAATAGTTTATTTTGCCATTTCAAACAAACACAATGAATAGGTAGGACTGCAGTTCAAGCAATTCAGTGTGTCAGTATAAACTAAGAAAAATTTACACTAATGGTAACAATGGTAAAAAAAACAGCGTTGTAAGGAATTGGGTGGTTGGATTATGAATCCTTTTATGGATACCGCCTCCTGTTTGTGTCTGGCCACATCGCCTCATCAACATCACACTCAGGCTGTATCCCATTACAGAGACCGCCTCCTTGGTAGGACGCGGTCTATGGCTGTATCTCGATTCAGGGGTTGCGGTCTACGAAGGCTGCATTTGAAGACCGATTGCGTCATAGCGGTGCGCAAAGGTTGTTCCATTTGCAAGGCTCCTCATATGCAGCCGTGAAATGCAGCCTTCGTTTCACGGTTTTGATGGCTGCATCAGATGTATCCTTCGCAGCCCAACATATCCCATGATTCATTGCGTTTTTTTCAGAGATGGCATACAATAAAATAAAAAATAACAAAACAGCAACATGTTGCTCCATCTTCTTAGCTTTTATCTTCCTTTCTTTTTTTCTTGTACTTTTTTTTCTTTTCGTCTGGTAGGCAACTTCTTTTTCTTTTTTCCTCTGTTGACAAGGCTGTTTCCGTTGGCAGCTATCAGGGTTGCTAGGCAGCACAGGAGCGGCGAGTCCTCACGCAAGGTAACGGCTTGTTACGTAAACCGGAAATGCTCGTAAACGGAGACCTGCGGAGACCGTTTCGTTTAACAACGCTCGTTCGGCCCTGGTTCGGCCTTCGAATCGGCCTTCATAGGCTATAGCCTTCATAGACCGCGAGACCGCGTCCTACCAAGGAGGCGGTCTCTGTAATGGGATACAGCCTATGAAGGCTATAGCCTAAGAAGGCCGATTCGAAGGCCGAACGAGCGTTGTTAAACTACTACTAGTACCGCTGCATTTCAGGGCTGCATATGAGGAGCCTTGCAAGGAGCCTTGCAAATGGAACAACCTTTGCGCGCCGCTATGACGCAATCGGTCTTCAAATGCAGCCTTCGTAGACCGCAACCCCTGAATCGAGATACAGCCTACATGTCATCCTTTGAGAAGCAACAGGGAAATGATCACCTGATATCCAGTCTAAATCTCCTAATTATGGAGCGACTCAGGTTGGGCTGCACTTTCTGTCCAGGCTCCCTCATTGATAGGCCATGACATGGTCCACTATAGTGTCCCTGTTGTATGTGTCTCCGTCTTTTGCTTTCTTTGTCCTCGTCCTCTTGTCGCTCTCTCTCCTCCTCTTCCCCTGACTCTTACTGTCTCAGAAAGGAGCTGAGCTCACCTGGGGTCTATTTGTAGTGCTAAGGATTAGACTGATTGGTATTCAAATAGTTTAAAAAAAATTCAAGAAGTGTGTTGGAGAATTTCAAACAGTGCAAAGCATATATCGTGTTTGTAGGGTTGGTGCTTTGGTTTAGGGCATGGTTACAAAAGTTAGAGGTTGTGATGCTGTGGTCATAGCAGTCACTTTTAGTGTTTACAGTATTCTTCAAAAACTGTATTTGTACCAAAATGTGCAGTCTACTGTAAATCACAGAAAACAGGAGCTCATCTCTGACCCTTCTATAGCTAAGTGCACAAAAGCCTTTTGAGTTTAGAAATGTGATTGGCAGTGTGTTCTGTGTGAATACCAATAGAGAAATTCAGGAAGAGTGTGCAATATTTAGAGAATTGTGTGTAGTGTTGTGAAAAATGTGTGTTTTGGAATGAGAATATGAGTCTAAGGAAGGAAATGTGTTTGGAGTTCAGCAGAATTGGTTAAGCAGTTGGTAAATTAGTTTCAGATTGTGCAGATTGTGTCTGATGTTCCAAAAAATGTGTTTAAACAATTGTGAAAAACTGTAAATGTAGCCTACACATAGGCAGTGTCAAATCCCTTTTCGTCAATGTGACTTATGTTCTTTCTTTAATAATTGTTGCGCCATATAATCCTCTATTCTTTATGGGCAAAGAATATAAAATATTTTTTTTATTGGTGATTGCAGCTTGAAGGCAGCAGCATTTATCTTTGCAAACAAAATTAAGGGCACTGTTGCATCTTACATAGTCTTTAGCTAGTTTAGGTGTTAGTTTCTATCAAATTTAAAACATTCTGTGTAAGCGATCATGTTCAAATTCACCGGTAGCAGAGCTATCCGAGACTGCTAGTTTAAATGGAAACCGCTACTGAGACGCTAACTGAAATTAGAGTCACTGCCGCGGCAGTGTTTATCTATACATTAACTCTATAACAGTGAAAATAGCGTAACGTGCGATCTTTAACACTAAAGTGGACAGGTTGGAGGAGTTGGTGATGTCTGTGGAAAGGTTTAAGAACGTTTTGTTTGGAAAGTTGGGTGCATTGAATGAGGAAGTAACACCAGGCTGTGTCGGTCTGCTGTGTGTGTCCTGTTCGTAAATTCATGCTTTGGTCGCAGCGGCCAATCAAATCACAGAGGGAGGCGGGCTTTAGCCGGAGACCACTTCATGCCCGTCGTTACAGTGGCCTTCAGTGCGTGCATGTATTTGCCGCCAGCATGATATAAATATGATAACTTCTACATATTTGGTCCAAAAAACATCACAATCAATCAAGGATGCACACCTTTGTGCCGTGTGCAAGCCATATCCTGAAGCTCAGGCCGATCTGACTAACATTCCGAGAGATATGTGAGCCACAGGAACACACACAGACACACAGACAGACAAACGTTTCTTGCTTTATAGATAGATTATATTGCCATAAAATTGTGAATCTATCATACAAGTGATCTAACTGAAGAGATGTTCTGACTTTAGTCTTTGTAAGATCAAAGTAAGGTTGTTTATAACTGAGATAGTAGATAACTGGAGACTAAGATCGCGCCAAAGTATGTTTGTTATGGCTCACTACGTTAACCCTGATAAACTGTTGTGACGTTGCAAACGTTTGTGTGTTCATGTAACGGATACATTTTACTATAAATACTGAAGCCTGGACTGCCGTTCTTCAGTCAATTCTATAGTCCCCTTGATGATTGTGTCTTGACGTTTCCTTGCAATCAATGAAGATCTTAATTATTGTACTTGAATATTGTGTCTGGTATTTAATTGCCAACTTTTCATCCAACTTGACAAGCTGATTTTCAGTTCCACGACAATTTGGGGCCTTGCATGTCTTACTCGAGGATTCTCTGACAGATAAGCTGTGTACAGCCGAAGACTTAGTCCCGGAGCGAAAAACCTCTCCCCACGGAGGCTCCTAATTGACCTCAGAAGATGGAAGGTGTGCTTTAGGGATCTCTTGACACTGCACCCGAGGGATCAAAATAACTTTAAAGGTGAGGACACAATGTTTTGTTTTTTTTAAAAGATATTTTTTGGCATTTTTTATGCTTTATTGATAGTGAGAAGAGACAGAGGTGAAATGGGGCAGAGAGGGGAGTGACATGCAGAGAACGACCGCGGGCGGGAATCGAACCCGGGTCTGCTGCTGGGCCCGGCACGGGGGGGACGCCCTACCAACTGAGCTAAGGGAAGTTAATATTATAGTCACTATGTTTTGTTGATTTCCATAGCACTTTCAGGTTTGTTATGGACAGTGGTTAGTTGAAAAAGGCCTGGAAGAGGTCAACTTGCTGGGGCTGACGAGCCTATTACAGTTTTTTCCTAATGCTTACACACTAATAGTGGTTGCTAGGCCCAAAGCATCACAACCTCTAACTTTGGTGACCATGCCCTAAACACAAGCACCAACCCTACAAACACAATAAGTGCTTTGCACTGTGTTTGAAATTCTCCAACACACTTCTTGCAAAACACCACACACTGTTTTTTACATAAGACACATTGTTCAAAAATGAAATCTCATGCAATCATTGGGAAAACACATCTATTTAAAATACAAAACACAACTAAAATTAGAAAAGCACACAGACTTACACACATGAAAAATAGAAAAAATAAAGCTAATTGAATACCAATCGGTGAGAGCCTTAGCATTACAAATATACCTCAGGTGAGCTCAGCTGCTTTGTGAGACAGTACAAGAGTCAGGGGAAGAGGACAAGAGAGAGAGAGGCAGGAGGACGAGGACAAAGAAGGCAACAGACAGAGACAGGGTCACTATGGTGGACAATGTTATAGATCATGGCCTAACAATATAGGAGCCTGGGCAGAGGGTCCAGCTTAACTACACAGTAGCTCCATAATTACTGTAAGACATTTAGATATTTGGATATCAGGAATATTTTCGCCGTTGGTTCTCAAAGGATGACATTGCATGTGATGTCGATGAGGCGATGTGGCCAGACGCAAACAGGAGGCGGTATCCATAAAAGGATTCATAATCCACCCTCCCCATTCCTTACAACACTTTTTTTTTACTGTAATTGTTTCAGAGTTCATAGTGACACACTGAATTGCTTGTTGAACTGCGATCCTACCTATTTGTTGTGTTTTTTTCTTTTTTTGGCAAAAACCACAAAATTGCAACATAAACTTTTTTTCAGAAGCTTTTCTATATTTTTAATGTGTCTAAATGAAAATATAGTGGATCAATCTTTCCAAAAAATTCTTCAAGAGGTTGGATATAGCACGCAAGGCCATATTTCCCCCGTTGCTTGGCAAGGGAGGACATTGCCTGTGACGTGGATGAGGTGATGTGGTCAGATGCCAACAGGCGACAGGATCCATAGCCGAAATGTCTTTCAATAATTCCCCTACACAACTATGTTTTGTAGAACATTCTAGTGGTAACATTTTTGTGTGTCTTTGTGTTGCAAAAACCTGAAATGGCAAAATAAAATAAAAGATCTGAAGCGTTTACATTTTGTTTTCATGTGTCTAGATCAACTGTAGTATATCAATCTTTCACAAAAAAAATCTGTATGAGACTTTTAAAGTCAAAAACCATCCAAAGTACTGAATACAGATGTGTTTTGCATAAAGCCCATCTGTGTGTTGTTGCTGTTAGGAAAGAGTCATTCAAAGGAGCATGTGTGTATTGTTTTGATGCTAAAAACAGTTTTGAGATGGGATTGTTAGGTTTTGTTTCAAGAGTTTCATTTTGCCGTATAAGTTAGAAGTTTATCTCCATGTGCTTTGTCCTATTCGGCATGTGTGTTAAGTTTTGACACAGTGGGCCAAAGTCTGCAACATGTGTGTAAGCAATCGGCAAAATATGTAATATGAGTGCATGAAGGCGGTAGTGGCAATCGCCGACTGAAAGGGGAATGGAAAAATAGACTCCACATGGTGTGGATCACTGCGGTCACGCCGAAGTACCCGTTGGAGAAGTGGCGACCAGGGAAAATTTTGTTTGGTGGCACAGTGTGAGGGTAAAGGCGTCAGAGTGCAGACTGTGGTGATCTCTGTGAACTCTGTGGCCGAAATAAAAAGAAGCGATCCGACAAAAAAGTGGACGCAAAAAAGTGCACATCCTCATATAGCAGTGTTTGTGCCACGAGCGGGGGACACTGAGACCCCCCCATGAGATACAGATTCGGAGAATATCTCCTGGGGCAGTGACAGGCGGCGGAGGGTTAATATTACACTTCACAGTCCCTTTCAAAACCTTTTAATATATTTCTTTGTGCTTAACCACAAAGAAAATCACATTAATAAAACGGACTAAAAGCCTGAAAAATTGACACAGTATGTGTTAATTCATCAGTATGTGTTAATTCATAATGGCTTATGATTAGTGTATGAAACTTTGCACTCCTGTCTGCCTGACTGAGGCATCGAGAACAGCGTCAGTGTAAAAGTAATAGGTTGTATTCCACCTCAATATTATCAGAATTAATTCAATAACATGCAGATAGGTTATTCTTTAAAAACTGCAGAGCTTATTCGAACGTTGCTGTTGTTTTTTTATTTGCACTCATACATCTCCATTTGTAGGCTATTTAAGATCCTAATTCGTTTTGTTTTTGTTGGTATCACTCCATGGAAAAATCCGTGGAGGCATTTTTGTATTAGTTGTAAGAATGGCTTCATCCGTTTTGCAAAGGAACTCCCAATATATGATAGACCTACATGGCTTATAATAGGCCTATCTGGATTAATTTTACACACACATTCGTTCTCGCACTTCGTACATGTGCTGACGGAGTCGCCGAACGGAGTTTCTCCACTTTCTGTGCATACGCATTGGGTCAGAGTTTGCGTGGAGGACCGCACATCTTCCCGTCAAGTTTGGTTTTTATAAATCCCAATGTTTGCGTAGAAATTGGCGTGCGCCCTCTTCTGGGCGTACGCAACGTTTATAAATCAGGCCCCAGGTGAGCTCAGCTTCTTTTCTTTCTTTTTTTAAACTTTTATTTTCGTAGTTTAAAAAAAAAAAAATCACATACGGACAAAAAAAAAGCAGACACATACAACACTTACACAACCCCCACCCCCTCCCTCACATAAACACGTAGTGAACATAGTGACAATCAGACAAGAAAAAACTGAGATAAACAAATTAGACTAAATTATTAAGAAAACAAGCTATAAACACACACACACAAAAAAAAGCAAAAACAAAACTGGGGCAAATCTCACAAGTCGATGACACTAGTCTCTTCATTGCAGGAGCCAGAAGGGGCACCCGACAGGGCAAGTGGCACTAAGGGGGCAGATATTTCAGTCCTTGATGTGCTGCAGCACTGGGTTCCATATGGCGAGGAATTTCTGAGAGTTGCCGGACAGTTCGTATCTCAGCCTCTCTACATGTAAAATGCCCATTAGTTCCCTCAACCAAGTGTCAAACTGAGGGGCTAGGTCAGATTTCCAGTTTCAGAATACATCTCTCAGCAATTACCATGCCATAAACCATGATTGTGCGAGCATTATGGTCCAGCTTTTCCAAGGCTGCGGAATGTCCAAACTAGCGATTTCAGGATCAGGAGTTAAAGAAACATGTAAAACATTAGAATACCATTGAAATACAAGACACCAGAAGTTGTAAAGATTTGGACATTCCCAAAAGTGGTGAACCCTCGGCAATCTTACACCTGTTACATTAAGGCGAAAGATTTGGGAAAATGTTATGCAGTTTAACCTTAGAATAGTTCTATGTAAGTGTGACCTTAAATTGAATTAACTGAAGCTTCGAGTTTATAGAGCAGGATTTTATGATTTTTAGCGCTCCTTCCCAGACATCATCAGCTATTCCAATGAATCATCTGCGGGCAGGGACTCAAAGGATGGTATATTCTGTCTGACGTACCTGAAGAATTGAGCTTTCGACAGTGAAAACTTTGATACTAGCTGATCAAATTAAGCAAAGTGACCATTTATATAAAGGTCCTCTACTGTTACTATTCCCTTCCATCTCCAATCTCTGAATGCTGAATCTGTGAACGATGGGGGGAAGGCATGTGCCAGATTGGGGCATGTATGGTCGTGCTCGGTAGTTCACAGGCCTTCCTAATTTGGTTCCAAATTCTCTGACCATTGGACAGGATAAAGTGGTCTCCTCTAAAGAAGGCAAGCGGTCTGGGAGAAGAGAAAAGGAGGGCAGTAAGAGAAGTTTTTGGGGCCAAGCTTTTTTCAATGGCCAACTAGGGGGGCAGATCAGTTTTAGCGTCTTTTTCATATGTAAATTGCCAATACACCATGACTCTAGCATCGGCAGCCCAATAAGGGAGATTGGTAATGTTCTCCATTTCTCCATGTTCTCCTTTAGTTTGTTCAACCTTTCTGTACAATTTAACTTAAAAGGTATCTTTGGGTTTTTAGATAATTTAATGCCCAGATACTTTATACTGACCAGATTTGTTTTAAACTGCGTATTGGCTAGCAATGTTGGGTTCAGATCTGCTGTTAACTACAGAGTTCACTTTTTTGCCTGTTTATGGTGTAACCCGAGACTTCGCCAAAAGAATTAATTAGCTGGAGTAGGTGGGGGATGGAATTCTCGGGGTCGGCTACAAAGAGGGCGATGTCATCTGCGTACAGAGAAATCCTATCGTCCATCCCACCTAGTGATATTGGCTTTATAAGTGCCATCGTGCCCTCTTATGCCAGGGGCTCGATGGCCAATGCAAAGAGGAGCGGCGAGAGGGGGCAACCCTGACGCGTGTCTCTCTGAAGGGCAAAGGGTGTGGAGCTTTCCTGGTTTGTTAGAATGGAGGCGGTGGGATGGGCATATATTAAAAGCACCCAGGAAATAAAAAGGGGCCCCAAGACTGAACTCCTCCAGCACCTTGAGCAAGTACCCCCACTCAACCTGGTCGAAAGGCTTTCCCGCGTCCAGACAGAAAAGAAGAACACTGTTTTTGTTTTTTTTATTTTCTCGTAATTGTTTCAGAGTTTACAGTAGAGTGATACACTGAATTGCTTTAAACTGAATTTTTATTTTTTATTTTCATATGTCTAGATGAACTTTAGTGAATCTTAAACTAATTTACCAACTGCTTAACCAATTCTGTTGAACTCTATGTAACGGTTGGGTCTGGAGGACACAGGCGCGGAGACAGTATAAGTAAAAGATGATTTATTTCAGGAGAAACCAGCAGGGTGTAAGGACCGTGATCCGGGGAGGGGAACTGGCTGGCATGGGGGTCCAGGGAGAGAGCAACGGGGCAAGTCCAGGGGGCCGGGAGGAAGCAGGCTAGAGCAGACAGGCAGGAGGGGTCCGAGGAGTGGTGCTGGAGAGCTAGGGCTGGAACAGGTGGCTGGAGTCAGGCCGGGAGAACTGTGGCAGAAAAACAGGGGTTAACCAGGAAAAAATGCAGAAAAGCGGAGTCGTAAACAGGTGAGCAAGAGCGTGAACTGACTGTATGAAAACAGAAGCTACAATCTGGCAGTGTCTGGAAGGTAGGACCGGGTATATGTAGGGCAGTTGATGATGATTGAAGGCAGCTGTGAATGTAGGTAATTGACTCCAGCACACCTGATTCCAACCCTGCAATCAGACCAGCACACAGACAAGGGTGAAAGGGAAAACACACACAAGGCCAAGGGGCCCAAGCGGGATCATGACAGTACCCCCCCCCTCAATGAGAGCCTCCAGGCCAGCCACCGGGCTTCCCTGGGTTGTCCCGGTGGAACTCCTTAATAAGGGAGGGATCGAGGATGAGCTGGCGAGATATCCAGCTCTTCTCCTCAGGACCATAACCCTCCCAGTCCACCAAATATTGAAAGCCCCGACCACGGCGGCGAATATCCAGAATCCGCCGGACTGTGTAGGCGGGTTGATCATCAATCATGCGGGGAGGTGGAGGGGGTGTAGCTGGAGGGCACAGAGGGCTGGTGGAGACAGGCTTTAACTGGGAAACGTGGAATGTGGGGTGAATCTTCATAGATAATGGCAGTTTTAATTTGACAGCGGATGGGTTGATAACAGTCTCAACTTCAAAAGGCCCAATGTAACGTGGGGACAGCTTTTTCGACTCAGTGTTGAGTGGGATGTTTTTAGAAGAGAGCCAAACGTTCTGACCTGGTGTGAACTGTGGTGCTGGAACCCGGTGTCTATCTGCCATGCGCCGATTGCGCTCGGTGGAACGAAGCAGGGCAGCGCGAGCGTCCCTCCAGACCTTACGACAGCGTCGAAGGTGGGCCCGGACAGATGGCACCGCGATGTCGCCCTCCTGTGCTGGGAACAGAGGGGGTTGATATCCAAGGGAACATTCGAATGGGGACATACCAGTAGCTGCACTTGTCAGGGAGTTGTGGGCATATTCAACCCATGGAAGGTGAGTGCTCCAGGAAGACTGGTTCCGAGTAGTAACACAGCGCAGCGCAGCTTCGAGGTCCTGATTGGCCCGCTCCGTTTGCCCGTTAGTCTGGGGATGGTAGCCTGAGGAGAGACTGACAGAGGATCCTAACTCACGACAGAAAGCTTTCCATACCTGGGACACGAATTGTGGACCCCGATCGGAGACCACATCAGCCGGGATCCCGTGGAGGCGGACCACATGCTGAACCAGGAGATCAGCAGTCTCAGACGCTTTGGGAAGCTTGGGCAGAGGCACAAAATGGACACCCTTGGAAAATCTATCAACAATGGTGAGTATGGTAGAATTACCGTCGGACAGCGGGAGACCAGTAACGAAGTCGAGACCAATGTGACTCCAGGGGCGCCCAGGCACCGGGAGAGGACGGAGCAACCCTGAGGAGGGTTGATGCGAGGACTTACTGCGTGCGCAGACAGTGCAGGCGAGAACGAAGGCACGGGTGTCAGCCTCGATGGTGGGCCACCAGAAGTGGCGCTTGGCCAGGGACAGGCTGCGGTTTACTCCCGGGTGACAGGAGAAACGTGAATTATGCACCCACTGGAGGACCTTGGAGCGGACAGCACTTGGCACGAACAGACGACCCTGCGGCCCGGTTCCCGGATCCGGTTCCTCCCTCAGCGCCTCTCGGATCCGCGCCTCAATCTGCCACCTCACTGCTCCCACCACACAGCCAGGGGAGATGATGGTATCGGGACTGGAGAGGCCGAGGTCAACGGCAAACTGTCGGGACAGGGCGTCCGGCTTCCCATTCTTGGACCCTGGTCGAAAGGTGAGCTGGAAGTTAAATCGACCAAAGAATAATGCCCAGCGGGCTTGGCGGGAGTTAAGGCGCTTGGCGGACTGGATATAGGACAGGTTCTTGTGATCAGTCCAAACAACAAAAGGGATCTCCACCCCCTCCAACCAGTGCCTCCACTCCTCCAGCGCTAGCTTAACAGCTAGCAGTTGCCGACGTCGTAGTTGTGCTCTGCTGGTGACAGGCGTCTGGAGAAGAAGGCACAGGGATGAAGCTTCTGGTCCTCCGGGGAGCGTTGAGAGAGGACCGCCCCTACCCCGGAGTCCGAAGCGTCGACCTCGACCACGAACTGCAGGGCCGGGTTGGTATGAGTGAGAATGGGGGCAGAAGTGAACCGCCTCTTCAGTTCAACGAACGCCGCCTCAGCCTCAGGGTTCCAAGAGAAAGGGATAGCTGGGGAGGTAAGTCTAGTGAGGGGAGCCGCTACTTGACTATAATCTCTGACAAAGCGTCGGTAGAAGTTGGAAAAGCCCAAAAAGCGCTGGAGCTGTTTTCGGGTCACGGGTTGAGGCCACTGTGCCACCGCCTGTACCTTCTCGGGGTCGGCCCTCACCTGCCCTCGCTCTATGATGTAACCCAGGAAGTCCACGGAGTCCACATGGAACTTGCACTTCTCCGCCTTGACGTACAGCTTGTTCTCCAGAAGTCGCTGTAACACCTGCTTCACGTGTTGGACATGTTCCTCCTGTGAGCGAGAGAAGATCAGTATGTCGTCCAAGTACACAAACACAGTGCGATTTAAGAGGTCACGGAGCACATCATTAACCAAGGCTTGGAAGACAGCGGGGGCATTAGTGAGTCCAAAAGGCATTACCAGATATTCAAAATGCCCGAGGGGGGTCTTAAATGCAGTTTTCCATTCGTCTCCCTTCCGAATGCGGACAAGGTGATAAGCATTGCGGAGATCAAGCTTGCTGAAAACTGTGGCACCGTGGAGGGATTCAAAAGCAGAGTTAATTAAAGGCAGAGGATACTTGTTCTTAATCGTGATGTTGTTAAGACCCCTATAGTCTATGCAGGGACGCAGGGAACGATCCTTCTTGGCCACAAAGAAAAACCCAGCCCCGACAGGAGATGACGAAGGTCGGATAATACCTGAAGCAAGGGACTCCTTGATGTATGTCTCCATTGTCTCTCGTTCAGGCCGGGACAGGTTATACAGACGACTGGATGGTAAAGGAGCACCTGGAAGAAGATCAATAGCACAGTCATAGGGCCGGTGAGGGGGCATAGAGAGGGCATGTTGCTTACTAAAAACCTCTCCCATACTGTGATATGCGGCAGGGACTTCAGACAGGTCAGGGGGCTCAAGCTTTAAAGGCACAGTGGCTCCCTCTGCTGGGGAAAGGGCGGACCGCAGGCAAGACGAGAGGCAATAATCACTCCAGCTTAGTACACGACTAGTCGCCCAATTGATGTGGGGATTGTGTAAGCTTAACCAAGGCTGCCCCAAAACTAAGGGAGTGTGAGGGGAAGAGATAATGTGAAACTGTATTACCTCATGGTGGTTGACCATGAGGTCAACAAGGTCACAAGGTGAAGAGGCTCTGTGCGATGGGTAACCCGTGCCAGCAGCTTCCCATTAAGTCCCTGGGCATTGAGAGGAGTAGCGAGCGGTCGAGTGGCAATACCTGCTCTAGCAACGAAGTCAGCATCCAGAAAGCTCTCATCAGCTCCAGAGTCCACCAGAGCGAACAGTGAATGGGTTTGTTGGTTACAGGAGAGTGTAGCCTGCAGTTGCATGCGAGTTTGGGGGAAAGGTGCCGAAGTGATCTTGCTCACCAGTATTCCCACCGTTACTGGGGAGCACTCCCTTTTGGCCGCTGGGGACAGGAGCTCAGGAAGTGACCGGGTTGAGCGCAGTAGATGCAGAGCCCTTCATTTTTCCTCCGAGAGCGCTCAGCATTGGAAAGTTTGGCTCGGCCCAGCTGCATGGGCTCCTCTGCCGAGGAGGAGGGAAGGACAAAGTAATCAGGGGACTGACTGGAGAAGCGGCCTGGGGAGTGTCTTACAGGGACTGAGGGAGAACGGGAGGAGAACGGGAGGAGAACGGGTCATGAGGCCGCCCGGCTCTTTCCCTACGACGCTCTCTAAGGCGATTATCAAGTCTGATAGCTAGGGCCACTAACTCGTCCAAGCTAGCTGATTCGTCCCGAACTGCTAACTCATCCTTAACTGGATCGGCTAGTCCGCTGAGAAATGCCCCCTGAAGAGCCTCATCATTCCACCTCGTCTCTGCCGCTAGCGCTCTGAACTCTACTGAATACTCAGCTACGCTGTGGGTACCCTGTCGTAGTGTGAGGAGTCGCTTGGTGGCATCCCTGCCGCGCACCGGGTGATCGAACACCTTCTTCATCTCAGCCAAAAATAAAGCAAAAGAAAAACAAACAGCTGACTGACCCTCCCATACTGCTGATGCCCAGGTTAATGCTTTACCCGTGAGTAAACTGATAATATAGGAGATCTTGGCTCTGTCTGTGACATAGATAGATGGCTGTTGCTCAAACGCTAAGGTGCACTGAATCAAAAAAGGCCTACATGCCCCAAAGTCACCTGAATAGCGCTGCGGCGCCGGGACACGGGGTTCACGGGCTTGGGGAAGCGGCGGAGCTGAGGCAGGACCTTGTTGAGGACGACCGGGGTCGGCAGGAGATGGGGGAGTGAGGTGTGCCGAGACAACGTTGAGTTGCTGCCCCATAGCAGTAACACAGGTGGAGAGCCCACTTAACGTGGAGAGAACATCACGGAGGGCCTGCTCATGTTTCCCTACGAGCGCTCCCTGCGCTGCCAATGCCTGATGGATGGAGTCCATCTCTGCTGTGTCCATGTTAAAGGCCAGATTGTACTGTAACGGTTGGGTCTGGAGGACACAGGCGCGGAGACAGTATAAGTAAAAGATGATTTATTTCAGGAGAAACCAGCAGGGTGTAAGGACCGTGATCCGGGGAGGGGAACTGGCTGGCATGGGGGTCCAGGGAGAGAGCAACGGGGCAAGTCCAGGGGGCCGGGAGGAAGCAGGCTAGAGCAGACAGGCAGGAGGGGTCCGAGGAGTGGTGCTGGAGAGCTAGGGCTGGAACAGGTGGCTGGAGTCAGGCCGGGAGAACTGTGGCAGAAAAACAGGGGTTAACCAGGAAAAAATGCAGAAAAGCGGAGTCGTAAACAGGTGAGCAAGAGCGTGAACTGACTGTATGAAAACAGAAGCTACAATCTGGCAGTGTCTGGAAGGTAGGACCGGGTATATGTAGGGCAGTTGATGATGATTGAAGGCAGCTGTGAATGTAGGTAATTGACTCCAGCACACCTGATTCCAACCCTGCAATCAGACCAGCACACAGACAAGGGTGAAAGGGAAAACACACACAAGGCCAAGGGGCCCAAGCGGGATCATGACACTCTAAACACATTTCCTGCCTTAGACTCATATTTTCATTCCAAAACACACATTTTTCACAACACTACACACAATTCTCTATATCTTGCACACTCTTCCTGAATTCTCACTCTTGATATTCACACAGAACACACTGCCAATCAAATTTATAAACTCAAAAGGCTTTTGTGCAGTTAGCTATTGAAGGGTCAGAGATGAGCTCCTGTTTGCTGTGATTTACAGTAGACTGCACATTTTGGGACAAATATAGTTTTTGCCGAATACTGTAAACACAAAAAGTGACTGCTATGACCACAGCATCACAACCTCTAACTTTTGTAACCATGCCCTAAACCAAAGCACCAACCCTACAAACACGATATATGCTTTCCACTGTGTTTGAAATTCTCCAACACTCTTCTTGAAAAAAAATTAAACTAATTGAAAACCAATCAGTCTAAACCTTAGAACTACAAATAGACCCCAGGTGAGCTCAGCTCCTTTCTGAGACAGTAAGAGTCAGGGGAAGAGGAGGAGAGAGAGCGACAGGAGGACGAGGACAAAAAGTGACAGTCCTGTCACTTTTCGTGCGCACACACGGAAGGAACAAGACAGCGTGCCAGCGGTGTCGGAAGTAATTCGCCAGCTGCCAACTGTCTGATTCGGTAGGTTCATTGTGCTTTACAGTTTTTCACAATTGCTTAAAGGGACTCTTACCTTTCTCGCATTTTTACACTTTTTTTGGATTAGGTTAAAATGGTATTAATAAAGTAATTACACTCTAAAATGCAAGACAGACCCACCAGGAGTAAAAACAAACAAACAATGTTTGATCTCATATTATTATGTAAAATATCACATAATATCAACCAATCAAATCGTTCGGACCGAACGATTTGATTGGCCGACAGACCTGTCTGTTTGCGGTCTGCTTCTGTATTGCGCGTCCTCAACTAGACGGTTTGTTTTGATTCCACGGCAGACAGTAGCGAGTAGCGACCATTATAGAAAAGGCCCCAACGTTCATAAATTACAGTGTTGTTATTTCTTACAGTGTGTTAAGATGTGTTTTGTTCAGTGTGGATAGCAGTCAGTTAGGGCCGTGACGTCAGTCGGCCAGAGAGCCTGTTCAGTAAGTTTCCTTTCTCTTCTCCCTCGGTCAGATGTGTGAGCGTTGCCGCAGTAAGCAATCATTCCACATGGAAACGTGTTTATCTGAGTTTAAATGTGAATCAATCGTGTGTGAGTATGTACATGCAGTCCCGATCGCTGTTATAATATAGTTTGCATGTTATTAACGGCTGCGATTCGCGGGTCGCAACAGCTGTTGTAACGTCTCCTCACGAGCGGGGTTTAAACCTTTGTTCTTTTCCCGCGATCTATATGCTACTGTGCCTGTGAAAGAAGGAAAATAAAGAGCGGATAAAACCCTACTCCTCCTCTCCTAGTCTCATGCTTATAATCTGACGCCTTTGGCCATAAGTGGTGTTCTGGCCGACACCTCTGAAGTGAAACCAGTGATACAAGCATGGAATGAGCGGGTGGGGCATTGGAGGGAGGCGGGATGGTATGATAGTGCTGTAATTCTCAATTGCAGGATCGGTAAGAGTCCCTTTAAACACATTTCCTGATAGACTACCTCACTTTTTCAAAACCCTAAACACAAATCTCAAAACTCAAACACAAAATGCAAAATCCTTCACTTCTCTTGCAAAAGCACACTTTACCCTCAAAACAATATTAACTCTTCACTAAATGGTGTTTTCTTTTCAAATGACACATACATCATATGACTAGACATTTCTAGCACTCATTGAACACTGGTGTGCAGAATGGAAAACACTGTAGTATACATGCAAACCACTATATGAATGCTTTATCAGTAGAATTATGCCTTTGCATGTTCATACACTTTCACCTACAGTAACAACAAATACTTTACAGTGTTTGCCAAATGCTAACACACATGTTGCAGACTAGTTTATTTTGCCATTTCAAACAAACACAATGAATAGGTAGGACTGCAGTTCAAGCAATTCAGTGTGTCAATATAAACTAAGAAACAATTACAGTAAAATTAGGGAACAATGGTAAAAAAAACAGTGATGTAAGGAATTGGGTGGTTGGATCCTTTTATGGATACCGCCTCCTGTTTGCGTCTGGCCACATCGCCTCATCAACATCACACTCAATGTCATCCTTTGAGAAGCAACAGGGAAATGATCACCTGATATCCAGTCTAAATCTCCTAATCATGGAGCGACTCAGGTTGGGCTGCACTCTCTGTCCAGGCTCCTTCATTGATAGGCCATGATCTATAACATGGTCCACTATAGTGTTCCTGTTGTATGTGTCTTCTTCTGTTACCTTCTTTGTCCTCATACTCCTGTCGCTCTCTCTCCTCCTCTTCCCCTGACTCTTACTGTTTCAGAAAGGAGCTGAGCTCACCTGGGGACTATTTGTAGTGCTAAGGTTTAGACTGATTGGTATTCAATTAGTTTACAGTTTCTCACAATTGCTTAAACACATCTCCTGATAGACTACCTCACTTTTTCAAAACCCTAAACACAAATCTCAAAACTCAAACACAAAATGCAAAATCCTTCACTTCTCTTGCACACTTTACCCTCAAAACAATGTTAACTCTTCACTAAATGGTGTTTTCTTTTCAAATGACAAACACACACACCATATGACTAGACATTTCTAGCACTCATTGAACACTGGTGTGCAGAATGGAAAACACTATAGTATAAATGCAAACCACTATATGAATGCTTTATCAGTAGAATTATGCCTTTGCATGTTCATACACTTTCACCTAGCCTGGTCCAACCAGACCATCGTACTTCATTTCATTTGTACAGCAGGTCTGGAAGTGCTGTAATTGGCAAACGTTCACTCACTTGGAGGCGGGTGTCTGTCGAAGTTTAAAACTATTGGATCTGCCCAGTGCCACTCTGGATTAGCCAACCAATCGCATCACGTTTGGTCGTCACGTGTGTCATGAGCCGGCTTTTGACGGTGCGTTCCAGTTGGACAGGGAACTCGGAAATTTCCGACTTCACTATATATTGTAGTCTATGAATCTACAGGTACCTGGCAACGGTAACTTGCTAGAGCCTAACGTTTGTTATTTGGATGAGAAAGGTTGTAGGCGTCCATACTTTCGCGAGCAGATGCACTGGAACACAGACAGGTCGGAACTCGGAACTACCAAGTCGGAAATCTCCTTCTTCCGAGTATAAAGGAAC
The DNA here is from genome assembly GCA_949357725.1 of Hyperoplus immaculatus. Taxonomy (NCBI): domain Eukaryota; kingdom Metazoa; phylum Chordata; class Actinopteri; order Uranoscopiformes; family Ammodytidae; genus Hyperoplus; species Hyperoplus immaculatus. The sequence goes on from OX442353.1 coordinate 774,005, forward strand.
GCAGCATTCAACTGAAACTGGACTTCGACGTCATCGTTCTCAGCCACTCGCTCTGTTTGCTGATTGGACGATTGTAGATTCTCCGGAGAACTGGGAAAATGCACTGTACACCCAGACTGACTATCATCATCATCATCATCATCATCAACCGCTTATCCGAAATCGGGTCGCGGGGGCAGCAGCTTGAGCAGGGAACCCCAAACTTCTCTTTCCCGGGCCACATCAACCAGCTCTGACTGGGGGATCCCGAGGCGTTCCCAGGCCAGTGTGGAGATATAATCTCTCCACCTAGTCCTGGGTCTTCCCCGAGGCCTCCTTCCAGCTGGACGCTCCTGGAACACCTCCCTAGGGAGGCGCCCTGGGGGCATCCTTACCAGATGCCCGAACCACCTCAACTGGCTCCTTTCAACGCAAAGGAGTAGCGGCTCTGCCCCGAGTTCCTCACGAATGACTGAGCTTCTCACCCTATCTCTAAGGGAGACGCCAGCCACTCTCCTGAGAAAGCCCATTTCGGCCGCTTGTACCCGCGATCTCGTTCTTTCGGTCATTACCCAGCCTTCATGACCATAGGTGAGGGTAGGAACAAAGATCGCCCGGTAGATCGAAAGCTTTGCCTTACGACTCAGCTCTCTTTTCGTCACAACAGTGCGGTAAAGCGAGTGCAAAACCGCCCCTGCTGCTCCGATTCTACGGCCAATCTCACGCTCCATTGTTCCCTCACTCGCAAACAAGACCCCGAGGTACTTGAACTCCTTCACTTGGGGTAAGGACTCATTCCCTACCTGTAGTAGACAATCCATCGGTTTCCTGCTGAGCACCATGGCCTCAGATTTAGAGGTACTGATCCTCATCCCAACCGCTTCACACTCGGCTGCAAACCGATCCAATGAGAGCTGAAGGTCACAGGCCGATGATGCCATCAGAACCACATCATCCGCAAACAGCAGAGATGAGATCTTCAGCCCACCAAACTGCAACCCCTCCCCACCACGACTACGCCTTGATATCCTGTCCATGAATATCACAAACAGGATTGGTGATAAAGCGCAGCCCTGGCGGAGGCCAACCCCCACCGGAAACGAGTCTGACTTACTACCGAGAACCCGTACACAGCTCTCGCTTTGAGTGTACAGAGATTGGATGGCCCTCAGAAGAGACACCCTCACCCCATACTCCCGCAGCACCCCCCACAGTATCTCCCGGGGAACCCGGTCATAAGCCTTCTCCAGATCTACAAAACACATGTAGACTGGATGAGCAAACTCCCAAGCTCCCTCTAGGATCCTTGCGAGAGTGAAGAGCTGGTCCGTTGTTCCACGGCCAGGACGGAATCCGCATTGTTCCTCTTCAATCTGAGGTTCGACTATCGGCCGAACCCTCCTTTCCAGCACCTTGGAGTAGACTTTGCCGGGAAGGCTGAGAAGTGTGATACCCCGGTAGTTGGAACACACTCTCTGGTCCCCCTTTTTGAAAATAGGAACCACCACCCCGGTCTGCCACTCCTTCGGCACTGTACCCGACTTCCACGCAATGTTGAAGAGGCGTGTCATCCAAGACAGCCCCTCCACACCCATTGCTTTCAGCATTTCTGGACGGATCTCATCAACCCCCGGGGCTTTGCCACTGTGGAGTTGTTTGACTACCTCAGTGACTTCCACCAGGGAAATTGACGATGATCCCCCATCAGCCTCCAGCTCTGCCTCCAACATAGAGGGCGTGTTAGTCGGATTCAGGAGTTCCTCAAAGTGCTCTTTCCACCGACCGACTACCTCCTCAGTTGAGGTCAACAGCGTCCCATCCTTACTGTACACAGCTTGGATGGTTCCCCGCTTCCCCCTCCTGAGGTGCCGGACGGTCTTCCAGAAACACTTTGGTGCCGACCGAAAGTCCTTCTCCATGGTTTCTCCGAACTTCTCCCACACCCGCTGCTTTGCCTCGGTCACGGCAGAAGCTGCAGCCCTTCGGGCCTGTCGGTACCTTGCAACTGCCTCAGGAGTCCCCCGAGATAACATATCCCGGAAGCACTCCTTCTTCAGTCGGACGGCTTCCCTGACCACCGAGGTCCACCACGGCGTTCGAGGGTTACCGCCCCTTGAGGCACCTAAGACCTTGAGACCACAGCTGTCTGCCGCGGCTTCAGCAATGGAAGTTTTGAACATCGACCACTCGGGTTCAATGCCCCCAACCTCCACAGGGATGCTAGAAAAGCTCTGCAGGAGGTGCGAATTAAAGATCTCTTGAACAGGGGCCTCCGCCAGACGTTCCCAGTTCACCCGCACTACCCGTTTGGGCTTACCAGGTCTGTCCAGAGTCTTCCCCCACCCTTTGACCCAACTCACAACCAGATGGTGATCAGTTGACAGCTCCGCCCCTCTCTTCACCCGAGTGTCCGAAACATGCGGCCTCAGATCAGATGATACGATCACGAAATCGATCATCGACCTTCGGCCTAGGGTGCTCTGGTACCATGTACACTTATGAGCATCCTTATGTTCGAACATGGTGTTCGTTATAGACAAACCATGACCAGCACAGAAGTCTAACAACAAACGACCACTCGGGTTCAGATCGGGGAGGCCGTTCCTCCCAATCACGCCTTTCCAGGTGTCTCCATCATTGCCCACGTGCGCGTTAAAGTCTCCCAGCAGAACTATGGAGTCCCCTACCGGAGCCCCATGCAGGACTCCGTTCAGGGTCTCCAAGAAGGCCGAATACTCCGAACTGCTGTTCGGTGCGTACGCACAAACAACAGTCAGAGTCTTCCCCCCCACAACCCGGAGGCGTAGGGAGGCGACCCTCTCGTCCACCGGGGTAAACTCTAACGTAGTAGCGCCCAGCCGGGGGCTCGTGAGTATCCCCACACCGGCCCGGCGCCTCACACCTTGGGCAACTCCAGAGAAGAATAGAGTCCAACCCCTGTCCAGAAGTACGGTTCCAGAGCCAAGACTGTGCGTGGAGGTAAGCCCCACCAGGTCTAATTGGTAGCGCTCCACCTCCCGCACCAGTTCCAGCTCCTTCCCCCACAGCGAGGTGACGTTCCACGTCCCCAAAGCCAGCCTCTGCCGCCCGGGTCTGGTCCGTTGTGGTCCCCGCCCTTCACTGCCACCCTTTAGGCAGCGCACCCGACCCCAGCGGTTCCTCCGACGAGTGGTGGGCCCATCGGTCATAGAGGGGGTTGGTGCCACGTAGCTTCTTCGGGCTGTGCCCGGCCGGGCCCCGTGGCAGACCCGGCCACCAGACGCTCGCAGGCGGGCCCCCTTTCTGGGCCTGGCTCCAGACGGGGGCCCCGGGCTTCCTCCGGGCAGGGTCTCTCCTCCTCTTTGGTGATTTTCCATAGGGTCTTTTTGAACCATTCTTAGTCGGGCCCCTCACCTGAGACCACTTTGCCTTGGGAGACCCTACCAGGAGCACTAGGCTCCGGACAACACAGCTCCCAGGTTCACAGGGGCACACAAACCTCTCCACCACGGTAAGGTGATGGTTCCCGGAGAGGACCCAGACTGACTACTGAAGGGAAAATTAAATTTGGCCGGAAGTAGGCGGGCGGGCGGAGCCAGGCTAACTTTCACCTACAGTAACAACAAATACTTTACGGTGTTTGTCAAATTCTAACACACATGTTGCAGACTAGTTTATTTTGCCATTTCAAACAAACACAATGAATAGGTAGGACTGCAGTTCAAGCAATTCAGTGTGTCAGTATAAACTAAGAAACAATTACAGTACAATTAGGGAACAATGGTAAAAAAAAAACAGCGTTGTAAGGAATTGGGTGGCTGGATTATGAATCCTTGTATGGATACTGCCTCCTGTTTGCGTCTGGCCACATCGCACTTAATGTCATCCTTTGAGAAGCAACAGGGAAATGATCACCTGATATCCAGTCTAAATCTCCTAATTATGGAGCGACTCAGGTTGGGCTGCACTCTCTGTCCAGGCTCCCTCATTGATAGGCCATGATCTATAACATAGTCCAGTGTTCCTGTTGTATGTGTCTCCGTCTGTTGCCTTCTTTGTCCTCGTACTCCTGTCGCTCTCTCTCCTCCTCTTCCCCTGACTCTTACTGTCTCACAAAGGAGCTGAGCTCACCTGGGGTCTATTTGTAGTGCTAAGGTTTAGACTGATTGGTTTTCAATTAGTTAAAAATGTTTTCAAGTGTGTTGGAGAATTTCAAACACAGTGCAAAGCATATATCGTGTTTGTAGGGTTGGTGCTTTGGTTTAGGGCATAGTTACAAAAGTTAGAGGTTGTGGTCATAGCAGTCACGTTTAGTGTTTACAGTATTCGGCAAAACTGTATTCGTACCAAAATGTGCAGTCTACTGTAAATCACAGCAAACAGGAGCTCATCTCTGACCCTTGTATATCTAACTGCACAAAAGCCTTTTGAGTTTAGAAATTTGATTGGCAGTGTGTTCTGTGTGAACACCATGAGAGAGAATTCAGGAAGAGTGTGCAAGATATAGAGAATTGTGTGTAGTGTTGTGAAAAATTTGTGTTTTCGAATGAGAATATGAGTCTAAGGCAGGAAATGTGTTTGGAATTCAGCAGTTGGGTTAAGCAGTTGGTAAATTAGTTTTAGATTGTGCACATTGTGTCTGATGTTCCAAAAAATGTGTTTAAACAATTGTGAAAAACTGTAATTTTTATTCAAGAAGTGTGTTGGAGAATTTCAAACAGTGCAAAGCAAATATCGTGTTTGTAGGGTTGGTGCTTTGGTTTAGGGCATGGTTACAAAAGTTAGAGGTTGTGATACTGTGGTCATAGCAGTCACTTTTAGTGTTTACAGTATTTGGCAAAAACTGTATTTGTACCAAAATGTGCAGTCTATTGTAAATCACAACAAACAGGAGCTCATCTCTGACCCTTCAATAGCTAACTGCACAAAAGCCTTTTGAGTTTCGAAATTTGATTGGCAGTGTGTTCTGTGTGAATACCAAGAGAGAGAATTCAGGAAGAGTGTGCAAGATATAGAGAATTGTGTGTAGTGTTGTGAAAAATGTGTGTTTTGGAATGAGAATATGAGTCTAAGGAAGGAAATGTGTTTGGAGTTCAGCAAAATTGGTTAAGCAGTTGGTAAATTAGTTTCAGATTGTGCAAATTGTGACTGATGTTCCAAAAAATTAGTTTAAACAATTGTGAAAAACTGTAATAAGCGCAATGCCACCGAAAAACATCCTGCATCTGCGGAGGAGGTCGATGACATCAAACAATCACTCGACTTGCTGACGGAGGAGGTTTCTGCTGTTCGAAAACAGCAGAACTGCATCATGCGATTGGTGGAGGAAGTTAAGGAACTGAGGCTACAAAACTCCGGAAGGACAAGCGGATTATGGGTGATTTGGAGCAGTACACCAGAATGAACGACATCATTGTTACTGGGCTGGAGACCAAACCCCGCTCATATGCACGGGCATTATCACCGCAGAACGGAGGGGAGACGAGCGAGCAGGACGCCACATCGGTGGAGCAACAGGTGACGGCGTTCCTCCACTCAAAGGGGATTGAGTTGGACAGTAGCAACATCGAGGCCTGTCACCCGCTCTCACGGAGAAGCAAGACGGATAAACCAGCCATAATAATTTGGTTTGCCAACAGGAAACGCAAAACTGAACTGCTGAAACAGGGAAGACGACTGAAAGGCTCGGATGTGTATCTGAATGAACACCTGACAAAGAAAAATGCTGACATCGCCAGAAAGGCCCGATTCCTGAGAAAGCAGAAGAAAATTCAATCAACGTGGACGAACAACTGTAAAATATTCATCAAGCTCAACGGAACACCAGAACAAGCCAAAGTACTACTCATCAGGGACCTGGATGAACTGAATACATACCAATAAGATGCACCAAATCAAGGTAATGGGACTCACAATTCACCATGACAATTCCTGACAGCAAACCCGTTTCTTTAACAGAACTAGAAACCTTTGCATATACAGAGTATAACACACAAGACATAGAAAATGACATTGATCCGGAAAACAGCTGAAGTTATTACACAGATGAGCAATTTAATATACAGTAAATCAACATGTCAATTATCCACTTAAATAACAGAAGTCTATATGCCAACTTCCACAGCATAAAAGAATATATAAAACAATTCAAGATTCCATTTAACATTACTGCAATATCAGAGACTTGGATTAGCACTGAGAAAGGTGTGGACTTTGGGATTGATGGCTATGAACTGAATTATACTAACAGAGGCAAACAAAGTGGAGGAGGTGTGGCTATCTATGTGGACAAAAGACTGAAATACAAGGTGGTGGAAAGCATGACAACAGCGGTTGATGATTTATTGGATTGTGTTACAGTAGAAATATGTATGGAAAAGACCAAGAATGATATTGTCAGCTGTATATACAGAGTTCCCGGATCGAGCATTGAAATATTTAAAGATTGGATGGAAAACATGTTTACAATTAGCCTGGCATTCCCAGACCTGCCACTAGGCGCTGGCAAATTAAATTTGCTGCGCCTGTTGGTCTGGACACTCTCCATTGAAGCTTTATCAAAAAGTCGAGAAATCCTGACTCATGTTTCAATTGGTTCTGGTAAATATGGTAAATGGACTTGTATAGCGCTATATCTCCGTTTATCACAGACTCAAAGCGCTTTACATTGTTTTTGTACACATTCACCCAGTCACACACACATTCATACACCGATAGCAGCAGCTACCACGCAGGGTAGGTTTAGCACTAGGGTGCTAAGTTAACTAAGCTAACTATCGGGAGCAATTCGGGGTTCAGTGTCTTGCCCAGGGACACTTCGACATGTGGCGGGGAGACGGGGGATCGAACCTCCGACCCTGCACACCAGAGGCGAACTCCCTACCCACTTCGCCACTGCCGCCCCACTGCCATTCTATCTAATATGGGCGCGCCAGAGCCCTTTCTATGGTGCTCTGGGGCGGACGTAACCGGATGACAACAGTGACGTGCATGTGACGTCGAAGCCGTGATAGTAAACATCAAAGATGGCTGCGGATATGTTGTGTGAGTTTGAGACTGCTTTGGCCTCGACCCTTTACGATTTGGAAGACGGCACTCAAATCTTTCATTAGCAAGTAAGTGGAATGTTCTGTTTTGCCGACCGACCACGGCAAAAGTTTCATTTAACAGTTTAACACCTGTTCGCTAAACGAACGGGACTTAATACGTCACGTTGGGCATCGCTCTGATTGGTTGTAGTGCTATCCAACTGCGTGCAGTGGCATTTGAAATGCACAAGTAAGAGCCGCCCCTTGAGTTGGAAATTACTATTGATAGTGGCCAGACCCTCTACCGTTCAAGATATCAGGTTCTGGATTTCCAGGCTAGTTTGCAATTTTTGTAAATAGTTTTCATTGCAAAAGAATATGTTCATATGTGGGGATTATAATATTGACCTTTTGAATCCAAAAAACATAAAATGACAGAGGAATTTATCAATACTATGTACAGTATGGGTCTATATCAATAACAAGACCTAGTAGAATTACTTCTCATTCAGCAACATTAATAGACAATATATTCACAAATATTATGGATAACAATACAGTAAGCGGACTGCTATACAGTGACATCAGTGACCATTTGCCATTTGTTGCTTATCACTGTAATTATACGAATCCAAAGAACACCAGTCATTTTAAATACAAAAGACTGAGAACCGATGAAAACATAAATGCATAAAGGAATGACTTACTGAAACAGAATTGGAGGGTAATATATAAGGTAGAAGATACTGACAAAGCATATAATGGATTTCTTAACGTTTTTAAATCACTTTATGACAAACACTGTCCTGTGAAACAATACAGTGATGGACATAAACAGACAACTAGTCCGTGGATCAATAAGGGTTTGAAAAATGCCTGTAAAAAGAAAAATACACTGTATAGAAAATGTATGTAAAAACAAACTGCAGAAGCAGAAAATAAGTATAGAAAGTATAAAAATAAATTAACCAATATAATGAGGATATGTAAGAAAGAATACTACAATAAAATACTAGAGAATAACAAAAACAACATGAAAGGTTTATGGAATGTGCTAAATAGTATTATTAGAAATGGATACAAAAATACAGGTTACCCTGAGTATTCTATGGAGAAAGAAAAGACAATAGATAATATGGATGATGTGGTTGATGGTTTTAACAAATTCTTCGTAAATGTGGGACCAAATTTGACAGAAAAAATGAATTACCCAGGATATGTGAGATCTGAAGACAATAATTATGATTTAATAGACATTATTCCAAATTCAATGTTTCTAACAGCAGTTGGAAGAGAGTGAAATTATAGAGATTGTTCATAATTGTAAAAACAAGACTTCTACCGACTATAATGACATTGACATGAGAAAAGTTAAACATGTCGTTGAAGGAATTGCAAAACCACTTACGCACTGTAACTTATCATTTCAAACTGGTAAATTCCCCCCAAAAATGAAAATTGCAAAAGTCATACCGCTGTACAAAACAGGAGACAAACACCACTCCACAAACTACAGGCCTGTTTCACTGCTTCCTCAATTTTCATTTTTTTTTGAAAAACTGACAGATTTAACAAATTCATCAATAAACACAATTTACTAACTGACAGCCAATACGGCTTCAGACCCAACCGATCCACTTCATTAGCAGTCATTGAGCTAATTGAAAATATAACAAATTCCCTGGACCTAAATAATTATGCAGCTGGTGTTTTTATTGTTCTCGAAAAAGCATTTGATACCATAAATCATGACAGATTAATCAATAAATTAGAATGGTATGGTATCAGGGGGGTTGTATTAAACTGGCTGAGGAGCTATTTACAGAACAGGCAACAGTTTGTGAAGATGGGTGAACATATGTCATCTTGTTTGGACATTGCCTGTGGGGTCCCCCAGGGGTCAGTATTAGGGCCAATTCTTTGTATTCTCTACATCAATGAGATATGCAAAACATCAAAGATTTTACAGTTTGTGTTATTTGCTAAAGCAATGTCCAAACATGATTCAGTTAAGAAAAAAATTCAAATCAATGATTTTTACAAGGTACAGGGATGAGGGAGAGATTTAAGAAGGAAAGTACTCTAAAAATAATTTTAAAAAATGTAAAATAGTGATAATAAAAAAATAATGTAATTTTTTTTACAGGGGAGAGTGGCCTAAATTGTGCCGGTGGGGAAGTTGTGCCACCCCTTGTTTCTAGAAAACCGTGGAAGAAATTGGAAATGTGACCACATATTTAAGAAGAGCCATCAATTTGACTCATCCTGTAAAGAAGGGAGACACAAGGAATAAGATATAAGCACATTTAAGCTAAAAAAAACTGTGTTTTGCCTTTCAAAGTAAAATTTCCATGATCAAGGTTTTTTGATTATTGTGTCTGAACACTTATAGACAAGTTTGAAAACATTTGACACATGTTTTAGTGCTTTGGTATGCTACATTTTGAGTCTATACAGTTAGCACGATGTCAGCCCTAAATTGCTGCATCATGCTTATTATCCAAATTTCTGGGATTGGGGTGATTTGTGCCAAAGGGCCTAAGTGAGTTATAAGTTAGTAAGTAAGTAAAATGTATTTATAAAAGCACATTTATGACAGTTTGCACTGTCCAAAGTGCTGTACATGGTGCATTCAGTAGGTAAACAATGAAGGTAAAATAACAATAACCAAAATAAAAGACGTACAGCCCATATATCCACATAAACACAGATAGTAGTGCAGAGGTAAGATAGTTAATGGGGAGGAAACACCAGGGTGTACATATGGGTTTTGAGCCTTGATTTAAAGGCAGAAATGTAGAGGGAATCACATAGGTGGCAGTTGGTTCCACAAGCACGGAGCAACTAGTGCAAAGTACATTTCTGAGAGTTGTGCCAGTGGCATGGCTGTATATGCTGGTCACCAAAAGAAAGTGATTGTCTACAGTAGCTCAGAAGAGAGTGACATCTGAATTCCACTTAACGACACCACTGATGAGAGTTCAGATGGCCAGAAAGATGATGATGGGGACTTTGTCATTGTGAGCTTTGCAGGTAAAACCATTAGATCTGCTAGGCCTTGTTTAAGAAAATTGTCCTTCAATCTTTGTCAACTATTTACTTTATTTACTTTAAATACACCTTAAATAAGTGACTATATAATGGATTTGTCTTGCGTTACAGTTTATGAGATATATAGCAATGGCACAATTTACCACATGGTATTCTCTCCAAACGCACAATTTACACCACACCGGGGGCAAGTTGTGCAACAAGACAACTTTTTTTCCGAAAGCTATATTTCTTCAACAGTTTATTCCAGATCCAAAGTTTGTATTGCCAGGGACCCTGAAATATATGTACATATTTGAGTTGAAGACTTTACTGTCAAGGCTTTACTTTAAAGTCACTTTGAGTGAAAAGTTGCACAACTTAGGCCACTCTCCCCTATATTGTAAATATACATTTAAAGGGTAAATATGGTGCAGCATATTGTATGAATATTTCTATATATATATATATATATATATATATATATATATATATATATATATATTAGTGGTGGGCCGTTATCGGCGTTAACGTGCTGCGTTAACGCCAGACTCTTATCGGCGAAAAAAAAAAATATCGCCGTTAATCTCTTATTCCACCTCCTGTTCGGCTCAGGGAGCCAGTCATTTGTACAGTTCAGTTTAGACTCGGCCGTAATGCTGCTGCACACACACACACACACACACACACACACACACACACACACACACGCTGCATGTCAGAGACGAGGGGCGAAGCTTCTCTCACACACCCGCCGCTCTCTCTCTCCATCACTTGCCCAACGACACAATCGGGTATTGGAACGCAGGGTGGGTGTGTGTGGCCACCGGTCGCCACGTGACTATAAGTTTCCAAGTTTTAAACACTTCTATCTCTTCAACGGCAACGTCACCGTACCCGAATCCTAAATATCCCCATAGCAGACGCTATATTTCATCGGGGGGAAAACTTTGTTTTGCGCCACAGTTGAGCTTAGACTCGGCCGTAATGCTGCTGCACACACACACACAGACAGGCACACACACACGCTGCATGTCAGAGACGAGGGGCGCTACCAAAAAGACGAGAGGAGCGGTTGGAGCAGTTGGAGAGTTTAGACACACATGCGCGCACATTTATTTACATAAAATCGCAATCGCAGTCATTTGTGCAGTTATGTAAAATGTTTCACTAAGGAAAATGACAGAAAAAGTAACGCACAGTGACTTTGATGAGTAACTTTAATCTGATTACTGGTTTGGAGATAGTAACGCGTTAGATTACTCGTTACTGAAAAAAGAGGTCCGATGCCGGTAACGCGTTACTAAGTAACATCTTGTTGAACATTATTTATTTTCATCACCAATTATCATAGTAGAACAGCTTCCTCAAGCAGTTTGTGATGCATGTTGGAAACAGGAGATGAGCCCCTGGTCTGATGCGCCACCTGGCTTGAGAAACACGTTCTCAAAGACTTACTTTGAGTCATTATTTAGGGAGCACACACATATTATGAAAGAATTCAAATGAGCCATTTTAATCTAGATTAATCTAGATTAATTCCAAAATTAATCTAGATTAATCTAGATTAAAAAAATTAATCTATGCCCACCTCTAATATATATATATATATATATATATATATATATATATATATATATATATATATATATATATATATATATATATATATATATATATGTTGATTGTATAGATATGTGGATTGTATACATGTATATATAGATATAAATATGTGGATTGTACAAATATATAGATATATGGATTGTATAGATGAATATAATGGATATAGATATATGGAGTTGTATATTTGTATGGATTGTAAATATCATATATAAAATATCAAATATAGTATAACAAATTGTATAGATTTGTAAAAGAGATTATAAGGAACACAGGAAGCTAATATAAATATGAATTATTGAACTGTGGAAAAGGGGTAGGATTTAGTGTATACTTCTTCCTACTCCTTTTCAGGCATATCAATTCAATGTTATTTTTTTATTTTTTGTTTGTGAAATCATTCGAACAACATTTTTTGTATTTTCATGCTTTTCATTTTGTTTTGTAATTTTGATATGTCTGAAATAAATTGAATCAATCAATCAATCAATCAATCAATCAAAGGTAACAGAAGGAGACACATACAACAGGAATACTGTAGTGGACTATGTTATAGATCATGGACTATCAATGAGGGAGCCTGGACAAAGAGTTCAGCCCAACCTGAGATGCTCCATAATTAGGAGATTTAGACTGGATATCAGGTGATCATTTCCCTGTTGCTTCTCAAAGGATGAAATTGAGTGTGATGTTGATGAAGCGATGTGGCCAGACGCAAACAGGAGGCGGTATCCATAAAAGGATTCATAATCCAACCACCCCATTCCTTACAACGCTGTTTTGTTACCATTGTTCCCTAATTCTACTGTAATTGTTTCTTAGTTTATACTGACACACTGAATTGCTTGAACTGCAGTCCTACCTATTCATTGTGTTTGTTTGAAATGGCAAAATTAACTATTCTGCAACATGTGTGTTAGCATTTGGCAAAAATCATAAAGTATTTGTTGTTACTAGGGATGGGCATTTTAAGAAATTCAATTGATCGATCATCGGGAAAATTAACGAGCAATTATCGATTAATCATTAACTTTTTTACATATTAAAAAATGCCAACAGAACATCCAAAATACAGTGTTTTTACCATAGACTGTATTCAAGAGGTTTTTACTCAATTACATCTTTATTCCAAGATCTTCTAGGCAAACAAATCTATTAAGACAAGGCAACTTTTTAAAATAAAATAATAAAATGCGGCGCTGGTTAAAGCCCGAGGCTATGAGCCAACAAGGAGCCAATGCTACGATACCTTTTAAAGTTTAAACACATATACGCCTCCTAAGATGCTGCCAAAGCCTGCATAAGGGCACGGCACGTTTCTCTGAGTGGTAAAGGACCTAACGCTACTTCATCTAATAAACAAAATGTGCAAATTAGTTCCCTGATGAAGGCGAAGTAGGAAAGCATAGACGCTAAAGTTAGCCGCTAATGCTAGCGGCGCTAACGTGACACGTCACACAGGGTCGGATGTAGGCTTCAATGTACAAGTGGTACATAATTCGGTTTGTTTAAGTGTTGTACAAGGTTTCACAATGCTTAATGAACTTAGTTATTTTCGGTTCTAAAGCTGTCCGGTGCCAAACTTCGCCTTAACTTCTTCCTGTTTAAGTTTTGCCATCTACGGTAGCTTGCAGGCTGCTGCCTGAGCCTGTTCTGTTGTCTCCTACTACTAGTTAAGTATTTCCCCCTGCTGGTAGGATGGTTTACTGCTGACCATACAGTCTTTGGTGCTGCCACATAGTGAAACTCATTGCTGTGCTGCCGGACTCACACTGCGCAACACAACGGCTATATGATCGATAACAATTTCACGTGATCGACAGTATTCTTAACGAGCAATGATCGATTAATCGATTAATTATGCCCATCCCTAGTTGTTACTGTAGGTGAAAGTGTATGAACATGCAAATGCATAATTCTACTGATAAAGCATTCATATAGTGTTTTGCATTTATACTATAGTGTTTTCCATTTTGCACACCAGTGTTCAATGAGTGCTAGAAATGTCTAGTCATATGATGTAGGCGGGGGCGGACGTTCATTCCGACATGCTGCCACTCCGACAATTGACTTCTTGTTGTCGCAAAGGCGGCACTTTATTTAATTAAAAAGGGGTCGCGACTCCGACATTTTAAGTTTCCTTTGTCGCAAAGGCGGCACTTTATTTAATTAAAAAGGGGTCGCGACTCCGACATTTTAAGTTTCCTTTGTCGATAAGAAATGGCCCATCATTCCGACAAGCGATTCCTTCTGTGTCGCCGGTCATATCGCCTCTGCCTCTGTGTCGCTGTTCAATTAAAGGTGCTGATTTCAAGGTGCAGGTGTAGCTTTTGGATGCTTCATAAATGCGTCTGTTTCGCTGTTCAGTTCATCCTAGGCCTGCTAATGAAAGAAGCAAACGTAGGTCTAATGGACACTGTGCTTTTTTCCCCCCCTTCAAATATTTATATCCTAAAATACAACTCATAGGCTAGCCTATTTGCATTTGATTAAAACCAAACAGGACTCGCTTTGATTTTCTAAGAAACAACCAGGGGCTCAAACGGTTTATATTAATGCCGAAGTGCGTCTGTCAAAAAACTGACTGTCCCACAAGCATCGGGATGAAATAGTCTCCGTGCGTTTTTCTGACCAAATAATTAGATAGATAGATAGATAGATAGATAGATAGATAGATAGATAGATAGATAGATAGATAGATAGATAGATAGATAGATAGATAGATAGATAGATAGATAGATAGATAGATAGCAGTCTCAAGACAAAGACAAGACAGACGGATGCATAGCCTACTACCGACGTTATTTCAGTGATGGTTCCCTGGGCCTAGAACCATTATTTCACGCCTTGTGATTTAATTTTCGTTGCTCTACAGTATTTCGTATATTATTTTGTTGAAAATATTCATGTTTGGCGGGAAATTGGCGCAGAAAACCGTCATTGTAAAATAGTGTAGGCCTAAACAATCGCCTGCCGTTATTTGCGCTGGGCGCTTATTCAGCAAAACGGTTTTCCAGTCGCTTAAAAAAACGAGGCGGCTATCTACATAGTTGGGGAAATAGGCTACAGGAAAAATTATTCTGTCGGAATGGCGGTACGAAAGTGTGTCGTAGTGGGGGGCTGGAGGAATGGAAGTACGTCGGAGTGGAGGGATGGAGGAAAGAGGGGCTGTCGGAGTGGGGGCCTGTCGGACTGTCAGCATGCATCCGATGTAGGCCTACGTGTTTGTCATTTGAAAACTAAACCATTTAGTGAAGAGTTACAGTTTTTGCCTAATGCTTACACACTAATAGTGGTTGCTAGGCCCAAAGCATCACAACCTCTAACTTTGGTGACCATGCCCTTAACACAAGCACCAATCCTACAAACACAATATGTGCTTTGCACTGTGTTTGAAATTCTCCAACACACTTTTGCAAAACACTACACACAGTGTTTTACATAAGACAAAAGGAAATCACCTGCAATCCTTTGGAAAACACATCTATTTAAAATACAAAACACAACTAAAATTGGAAAAGCACACAGATTCACACACATGAAAAATAAAAAATAAAGCTAATATAATACCAATCAGTGTGAGCCTTAGCATTACAAATAGACCTCAGATGAGCTCAGCTCCTTTGTGAGACAGTAAGAGTCAGGGGAAGAGGACAAAAGAGAGCGGCAGGAGGACGATGACAAAGGAGACAACAGACGGAGACAGGGTCACTATAGTGGACCATGTTATAGATCATTGCCTAACAATATAGGAGGCTGGTCTGAGATTCCAGCCCAACAACACAATAGCTCCATAATTAGGACATTTAGACTGGATATCAGGAATATTTTTGCTGTTGCTTCTCAAAGGATGACATTGCATGTGATGTCGATGAGGCGATGTAGCCAGACACAAACGGGAGGCGGTATCCAAAGGATTCATAATCCACTCGCCCCATTCCTTACAACACTTTTTATATATATATAAACTTTTTTTATTTTCTAATAGAAAATATAGTGGATCAATCTTTCCAAAACATTCTGCAAAAGGTTGGATACGGCACGCAAGGCGATATTTCCCCCGTTGCTTGGCAAGGGAGGACATTGCCTATGACGTGGATGAGGTGATGTGGCCAGATGCCAACAGGAGACAGGATCCATAGCCTAAATGTCTTCCAATCATTCCCCTAGAACACTGTTTTGTAGAACATTCTAGTTGTACCATTTATTTTTTTACTTTTGCAAAAACCTGAAATGGCAAAATAAAATGAAAAATCTGAAGCGTTTATTTTGTTTCCATGTGTCTAGATCAACTGTAGTGGATCAATCTTTCACAAAATGAAATCTGTAGAAGACTTTTAAAGTCAAAAACCATCCCAAAGTACTGAATAACTGTGAGTTCTGAATGCAAATAATGCAGAATTGTAACATTCTGCAAAGGTAGTCTATATTGCAGAAAGCCATTTCCATAGCATAACAAACATTGAATTTCGACACGGTAACTCAGATTATCAAGATAATGTTACTTACACATTTAAATTGTTTGCTCCGACATATTTTCTTATTTATAGTTACAACCAAAAACATTTGTTTTAAATAGTCCTATAATTGGCAGCCATCCGTGTTATAGCAGCAATATGTATAAACTGCAATACTGGATTGTTCCTATGGAAATAGGATAGCCTAATTGAGGCGTTTTGGAATATTTATATATATATATATATATTTGTCCTGCGGGTGGCCGCGATGTCACTAAAAGCATACAGTCTACCGGAAAATAAAAGGAGAAGAAGAAGAAGACAAACTGCAATGCACTGTGGGTGATACCCACCTCGAAGTGACCATGGATGTTCACTTGATCACTCAGCCCTCCAAGGGTCTATCTCACGAAGTTCACTTCAGTTTCCAGACAATTGGAACGACACTTAAGATGGCGGCGGGGATTCCCCCGAGGGCAAGTGCCTATGGGCAAGTGAAAGAGGGCCTGTTGAACGGGTATTGGAACGCAGGGTGGGTGTGCGGTATATTTTTAGGTTTTCTCCGGATTTCTGCCGGTCCAATCAGCTAACAGAAGGAGTGGCTCAGAAGCCAGCGCATGACATGGTTGGTTGGCAGGTCCAGAGTGGCACTGGGCAGATCCAATAGTTTTAAACTTCAACAGACACCCGCCTTCAAGTGAGTTAACGTTTGTCAATTGAGCGATTCCAGACCTTCTGTACAAAGGAAATGAAGTATGATGGTCTGGTAGAACCAGGCTAGCACAAGTGCAGGGTTAGAAAAAAAGAACGTTCTAATAATTAAAATACTGTGTTTTTAGTGGTTCTGTCATTTACTGCTTTCTATAAATTCAATGTTATTCAAAGTGGGAAAAAGTCCGGGTAAACAAAAGGAGTGTTAAGTTGAATTTGAAGGTTGTGCAAAGTATGTGTGACAAGCATGGGGACTCACAAAACATCTGCATTTTTTAATTTATGGGAGAATATGGGTTTTCAGAAAATGGTAGGTTTAGTTTCAGTCAGATAGAAAAACTGAGTAAGCAATTATTTGAATTTCAGAGAAATAAAAAGCATGTTTTTTGTAGGGCTTAGCGAACAGATAATATAAGAAAAAAGGGGTTGGGTGATAATTTATATGTTTCCCTTAAGTCCTGTAAGCTTCTTAATCCTGTCTCATTCATAATATCTCCCAAAGTATGTATACCTAAATACGATTTAAAATTGGAAACAGATAGTCCACCCATCTCTTTCTTTCTTTCTTTGTTGGCCAGTTTTATTTTTGGACGTCTGCCCCTCCATAAGAACTTTGTTACATCAAGCTGGGCAAGCTTTAAAGTTCGAGCTGCTGGATTGTCTGCTCCCAATTGGCATGCTAAGGACGGGTACTGTCCAATCGCGGACGTGTGACAAGACAGCTGTGGGCAGAGGGTGCAGGGACACATACATACTGTATGTGGCAGCCAGGTGGCAGCAGCCCTAACACCCCTCCCCTTAAGACAAAACTACTACAGTTTTTCTCTTTTGCTTAAACACATTTCACGATACTGCCCTCACTTTTCATAAAACTCTAAACACAAAACACTTTTCTAAAGCTACGTACACACAGCCTCACAGTCTCTTTTCAAAACCAACCCATCACACCAAAACAGTTGCTCATATGCTCAAAAGCAAACTCTGACACCACAATACCGCTCAAGGCCTGCAAAAATGTAAACACTACTGAGCATCATCAACCACATTACCAAAAAAATTTAAAACACAATTTTCAGAGTGTGAGACTGTTCTTTTTACAGTTTCACTGCCAGGATGCATTTGAACAACCCTTATTTATTCTCAAATATGTATTTGGCATTTATTATAGATTTGTGCGTTTCATGGGAATAGTTACATAATGCAGAAAATGCAGTTATATCACAACTCAATGCAAAAATGAGTACTGTAAACTCCATGGAGGATCCACTACACACAATAGATACTACAGTACAGTAACAATTGAAAACACAATGTTCAGGGTGTGATTTATTTTATTACAGTATGTTGTACATGTAAATTGACACAGTATGTTGTACAGTATGTTGACACTGAAATCATTGGGTGGCATCACGTCGTCGGGCTGGGTCGGGCCACAGGACCTCATCAACTTCACAGGCAATATTGTCCATAGCCAAACAACGTGGGAAGAATGCCCTGGCATGCCGCACCCAGCCTTGGAACGCCTCCACAGCCACATCATCACAGGCCAGGTCCATAGCCCTGAGAAGGTTCTCTCTGGTGTAAGGTTGTCGGTCATAGACCTTCCACCGCCAGATGAGAAGAACTCTTCTATTGGGTTTTCAGGTGTTGAGAAAGACAGTCAATACAGCACATTACAGCATGATAGTATAGTATTGTATGTAAAGTACTGTTGGCCACAGTGTACATGGATTGTACCGCACATACTGGTGACGGAGGTGTTTTATTCTGTCAGAGCTCTGTCTATGGTTGTCAGGCTGACATTGTCAATGGTCGGAAAGTTCAAATTGTCACCAATGATCCTCTCCCGTATCTCCCACAGTCTCATCACATTGTTCTCCCGAACCACATCCACAATGAGGACGTCTTGGGCTGGTGTGAATCTGGAAGCCCTCCCACCTGCACATGGCAATCATTCAACTCTAGAGAAACAAACGTAAAGTAATTTGGTCAGAAATGGTCCTTGCAGCACACACTTTTACTGTAACCATGATTGCACTTGTCTGTATGTAGGTGCACTCCACTATACTACTGTATACTGTAAACATCTAGTGTAGTGACTAAAAAACTACTACATACAGTACCTGTTGTGTTCTCTGAAGGCCCGAATAATGGTGGCCACTGAGAAACGGTTGAGGTTTGGTTGGACTCGTTGTCTCACTTCGGTCATTGTCATGCCGTGGACAATGACTGTTGCTCTCATTTCATCTGTAATGAAAATGTGTTGTCTTGCTCGCCCTCCTTCTCCTCTCCCTCCTTGGCCTGCTCCTCTTTGGACTGCTTCTCGCCCTCTTTGGCCCACTCCTCGGCCCGCTCCTCTCCCTCCTTGACCTGCTCCTCTCCCTCCTCTGACACAAACTCATCTTCTTCTGCCTTGATCATCCGTTTTTGTTTGGAACCTTCAGCAAACTGCACTGACTTATATAGGTGTGGTCACATCATTTGCAACAAGTGTTTTCAAATACGAGTCGTTGTGTTTACTGAATGACACCAGAGGGTTATACTACGAAACAAACTCAACAGAGCCCGGCTCTCTTTTTTCGATCTGGTTCAACATAACACATACCCTCGCGCAGAGCTAACCGGTATCACGAAGGAAGTTATCAACCTCTTATGTTGAACAAGGGTTTCGGCTTCAGGCTCTGTGCGCGTCCCCTTGAGAGGGGGCGTTTGACCCGTCATTTGACTCTGCATCCGCACAAAATGGACTAATCTTGTGCCGCTAACTTTACACAAACGGACTGATTGTGAGCAGCTGAGTAAAACAAAAGTGTGTTGCCAACTTCATTCAAGAGGAAGAGTTTGTCAGTCTGAATTATTACAGCAGAAATCAGAGAGCTGAAAAAAACTCTTACTGCAAATAAGGAGAGTGGAATGCTGCCAGCATCGTTCTCGCAGTGCGTGACATTATAAAACAATGAAACGTTGAACTCGGATTTAAACACCATACCATTTAGCCTAATATATACAGGCTACTTTGCTATATTTATAGCACTACACCTATAGTCCCACACTTAAGAATGTAATTTAAGTCTGACACTGTCCCCAAATGAATAGCCTATGGAAAATCACTTTAGTTTTGGGCCACATCATAATGAATACAATTTTGATTTAGACTATTAGCCTTTTATTTGAATCTTACAAATACCAATAGGCCTACATTAAAAAAACCTATAGTCTGTATTTTTCGGACAAATATGAATCAACTGTGAAAAGCTTAACCTGCGAGTCTGCAACGATGTCCGAACTGTGACAGCTGTCACCTGTCACGTCCCAACTGTAATCGCTACTGATGAAAAGAAAGAAGCCTACAGTGAAATAATGTTGCAAACTGTGATTTTATAGAACGCTTTATTACAGTTTTTGCCTAATGCTTAAACACTAATAGTGGTTGCTATGCCCAAAGGATCACAACCTCTAACTTTTGTGACCTTGCCCTAAACACAAGCACCAACCCTATAAACACAATAAGTGCTTTGCACTGTGTTTGAAATGCTGCAACACACTTCTTGCAAAACACTACACACAGTTTTTTACATTGGTCAAAAAGAAAATCTCCTGCAATCCTTGGGAAAACACATTTATTTAAAATTCAAAACACAACTAAAATTGGAAAAGCACACAGACTCACACACATTAAAAATAAAAAAATAAAGCTAATTGAATACCAATCAGTGTGAGCCTTAGCACTACAAATAGACCTCAGGTGAGCTCAGCTTCTTCGTGAGAACTAAGACAGTAAGAGTCAGGGGAAAAGGAAGAGAGAGCGGCAGGAGGACGATGACAAAGGAGACAACAGACAGAGATAGTGGACCATGTTATAGATCATGGCCTATCAATATAGGAGCCTGGGCAGAGAGTCCAGCCCAACTACACAGTAGCTCCATAATTAGGACATTTATACTGGATATCAGGAATATTTTCGCTCTTGGTTCTCAAAGGATGACATTGCATGTGATGTCGATGAGGCGATGTGGCCAGACGCAAACGGGAGGCTGTATCCAAAGGATTCATATTCCACCCGCCCCATTCCTTACAACACTGTTTTTATTTTATTTTACTGTAATTATTTCAGAGTTTTTATTGACAAACTGAATTACCTGTTGAACTGCAATACCTATTCGTTTTTTTGTTGGCCAAAACAATGACATTGCAAAATACACTTTTTTTCAGAAGCTTTTTTTATTTTCATTTTCATGTTTAGATGAACTGTAGTGAATCAATCTTTCACAAAAAAAATCTGTATGAAACTTGTAAAGTAAAAAAACCATCCAAAGTACTGAATACAGCTGTGTTTTGCATAAAGCACATCTGTGTGTTGTTGCTGCTAGGAAAGAGTCATTCAAAGATGCATGTGTGTATTGTTTTGATGCTAAAAACAGTTTTGAAATGGGATTGTTAGGTTTTGTTTCAAGAGTTTCATTTTGCCGTATAAGTTAGAAGTTTATCTCCATGTGCTTTGTCCTATTCGGCCTGTGTGTTAAGTTTTGACACAGTGGGCCAAAGTCTGCAACATGTGTGTAAGCATTCGGCAAAAACTGTAAGAGCCAGTGTGTGTAGATCGCCAGGTAAAACCATTTGAGGTGAGAGCATAGAGTAGCGCTGCATACAGTAGGTCTAGGCTATTTAACATTTTCTGCACCAATAACTGTATGCATGTGGCAAAAAGCCCCAGCGCGATGTTACAGTTCACTCTGCTGTAAGCCTTATGTCACGGCTTCGTTTCGTTCATTAACTTACTGATCAATAAGTTTACTGATTTAACTAGTTTCCTCAGTGAGAATATATCGCTCAGACAATATAGTCAGGTCCGCGGGATTTCAAAATGTGTAGTTTCCTTAAAGGGCAGCGCTCTGAGCCGAATTTAAGCTCAAACTCTGAAACAAAAACTGCTCTGAGCAGGTTAGCCGTGCAGCCACGGTGATCTAGCCAGGTAAAAAGAGAGCCACCTTTCGTGATACTGAAAACTCTGGCATTAAGCTCAACAGACCTCGCTCAGCCCTTAATCTCGCTTCGTAGTATACCCCTCAGATATGTTCATTGTGTTCAAGTTTTGCTGACTGTGGGTGGCATTTTGCATCACATGAGCTTCACAATGCATATTGGAGCAGAGATATATGCAAACTATGTTTTAGCAAGGCAAAATGTGTTTAGAGTTTTGAGAAAAAGGGGATGGGTTTTGTGAACAGTGTCTACAGGTGAATTGTGTTTGTGGTTGTGGCAAATGGGGGGTAGTTTTACTAAATGTGTTTAGGCAACTGGTCATTTGGTTTAGAGTACTGGGTTTTGTGTTTTAGCAATAGAGAAAAACTGTAACTACTCTAATAAGAATTCTTACAATACACAGAATAATACTAACACAGCACAAGAATACACAGAATACCAACACAGAATGGCCGCAGCCGTAACAAACTTATTAATAACACTGTGGATTTTTTTCCAGTATCTCGGAGGTGGTGCTATTAGGTAACATGTAATGCTTTATATCAGAAAAAAATTAAAGAACATAATCAGCAAATAATTATATAGTATGATGGTGGTCAGATTTTATTTTTATTGGTATAATATTTGGAGATAATCTAATGGACGGTGCCAGTGGCTCCATTGATAAGATAAATTGCATTGATGAGATTGGATCTCCTTGACGACTGCTTCTCCTTATTTCAAAATGAGGGGATTGTATATTGCCTGTAACTACACTGGCTGATGGATTTGCATAGATGGTTTTAATCATGTTGATAAAAAAAAGCCCCCAAGCCCATATGATTCAACACAGACCATAAAACAGTCCTCTCAAGTTGGTCGAAGGCCTTCTCTCCATTGACAGTATAGCAAATGATGGCAAATAATTTGATGAATCAAGAATATGTAGTAGACAAGGTAAATCATCAGGCGCTTTTTGACAAATCCACTTTGGTCTGGGTAAATCAATTTAGGCAGACAGTTCCCCAGTCGGCTTTAGAGTGTCTTATGAAAATAACTTATCATACGCATTTAATAGTGACGGGGCGGCAATTACCACAATTAAATGGATCCTTGCCCTTTTTAATATATGAGTTATCAATGATGTATTTACGTCTCTTCTAAATGATCATTTCAGAATAGCTGTATCAAACATCTCCAAAAGTGGTAGTCCTCACTGAGTCCAACATTTTAAATAGACCTCTGGAGGCATACCATCCCTTCCAGGTGACTTAGCCTAATTCATTTTTGTTAGATTGTTTAGTTTCATCAAGCGACAAAGGGGCCCAAAATATAGATGCTTCCTGAGTTGATAGTGTAGTCAGATTTAGTTTTTCAAGCTATTTTTCCACATCTGATTCTAAGGAATCATTATTTGAAGTAAACAAATGTCTATAGAAGTTACAGAATCGTTGATTAATTAATATGGGGTCAGCTAATATGGTCCCAGTTTCTAATATGGTCCCTGTATATAATAGTTGCTATTCCTACATTGATCCTTTGTTTTTAGTTTATCAGCCAAAAGTCGACTAGGGCGATTTCCAAAAAAGTACTGATTAAGTTTAGTTTTATGAAAAAGTAAAGAAATAGTAAAAAGTTAAGTTCTATTTTGGTTTCAGTGAGTAAGATTTTGCCATTGGTTCAGTGTGATTTATTTGCTCAGATTGGTCTAGTTCAGATATATAGAAGCCTAGTTCTCACATCGGCTCACATCGTGAACATGCTTTACATTCAGATCAATAAACCTATTTGTATTGTATGTATATCATTCTGTTTTTATTAACAAGAGTTTTTTAACGTTTGTGCCACTGAACAGATTTCTGTCAGTGTTGCACCCTTAAAGAACAACCCCGTCTTCTTTCGTTTTGGCAACTTTATTCTCCCCGAACTGCGTATATTTTTCTAGAAAGGTTTTCATGAAGCAGCCAGACTTTTTCACCGCATGTCTTATTCACGGTCAACTTTACAACACCACAATCAGGAACAGTGTTGGGAAAGTTCTTTTTCTACGTGAACTAGTTCAAAGTTCAGTTCACACACTTTAAAATGAACTAGTTCAGTTCTTAGTTCATAATTCAAAATTCTGAACTAAGTTCACAGTTAAAAAATGAACTAGTTCATAGTTCTTTTTTTTTCAAAATGTTGCTGCAGGCTGCTATTTTTCTAAATAATTGCCACATACCATATAGAACCACAGACAGCAATTATTTCAGTAACATTCAGTCCACACCAGAAGCCAGCTGCAACTTTTACCCCTACAGTATATTCTCAAAAACACGAGGAAAAAGTTGCTGTTTGATGGTCTTTTTAATGAAGAATTATTACAAACAAAAACGTTTAAGGTGCAAAAGTTTTTCCATTTTTATAATTTTCCACACCTGGAAACAATTCACATGAAATTTCATTCAAAGAAAGCAATACTGAAAAATATACCAGGCAGGTTCTACTGTACAAACAAATTAGCCTACAACTTAAAATAGTAAAACCCTCAAGGAGACCATTCTAAACTGCAGTATAGGGCCTACTGTTAACAACAAAGTCCAGAAGATGTGTTGGCATACTTATTAACACAAACACAATCTGAGGTAGGTAACAATCATACGAAGAAGAGGTAGAACCTGAGGTTAGGTCCATGGTCTGAGTCATGGGTCTGAGCAAGCTCTGCTGCATTCATTTGTTTTTGTTTTTTTCCTGCGGTGTTTCGCATTTTGATGACGCAGCGGCGGTGCGACGCTGTGGTGGCATGTGTTGCCAGATTGGGTGTTTTTCAGCTACCTATGAAGGGCTGTTTACGATGTCAGAGAGACTCAGAGCTGCAAGCATTATGAACTAATGACTGTGTCCTTTAGACCGCACTATTTACCTCGAGAATTCTCCCAGATAACTGTGATTTTAGTATATGTACCTGGACCTGATTTTACAATGGCTGCTGAACACATAGCAGACAGCTACAACAGGGCTGTCAGTCAAACTGCTGATCAACCAGTATTTCTACTGGGGGATTTTAACAAATGTGACATCAACACACATCTACCCAACCTGGAGCAATATGTTACAGTCCCTCTGTATACTTATGCTATGGTAACATTCAAAATGCATACATTTCAAAAGCCCGTCCTCCTATTGGTCGTTCTGACCACAATGTTATTTTATTGCTGCCAAATTACAGGTCTCAGCTTAAAAGGGGAGTACCAGTTAAAAAAACAATTCATGTTCAAAATGAGGAGACCTCTGAAACATTGAGGGGATGTTTTGAATTGACAGATTGGGACTTGTTTTTTAATGATTGTGGGAATGATTTTAATTCATTGACTGATGTAATCACCTCTTACATATTATTCTGTGAGGACACTGTCACTCCTACTAAACAAATAACAATACATCTAAACAATAAACCATGGGTCACCAAGGACATGAAAATGTGTTTGGTCCAGAAGAAAAAGACTTTTTTGGACGGTGACACTCACAGGGTGAAGGAACTAGAGAAGGAGTTCAGAAGGAAGGCTAAGATGGCCAAAATAAATTACAAGGACAAGGTTGAAGCCAAACTCACCTCTGGTAATGCAAGGGTGGCATGGCAGGGGTTAAACATCATGATGGGAAGAGCCCCCAAACCTGCAGGGATCAACTGCTCAGACCCCACCTCTTTTGCAGAGCAACTTAACAACTTCTTCAGCAGGTTCAACAGCAGCAGTACCCTTTTGGATACTGTGACCCGACAGCTGGACTCATCACACCCCCACACAAGGATTTTATTTATGGACTTCTCCTCTGCTTTTAATACTGTACACATATTCACACTGCTGCACTTTCTAGTGGAGCTTCAGGTCCACCCCACACTGATTTTATGGATTAAAGGTTTTCTACAGAACAGGCCACAACAAGTGCAGGTGAATGGTTTTAAATCCAGCAAAATGGTTTTAAATACTGGCCTCCCCCAAGGCTGTGTTTTATCCCCCATTCTCTTCTCTGTCTACACCAACAACATCTCGTGCAGTGGAGAAGGAATGACTCTTTTAAAGTATGCAGACGACATGGCCTTGGTAGCCCATTTGACGGACATAAGAGCACTGTCCGACTACCATCAGACAATGAACACCTTGGCCACAAGTTTCCAGGAAATATCGCTGGAACTAAACATTGACAAAACAAAGGAGCTTTGCTGTCGGAGCAGGGGAACACGGAGCTCACAGGAAATGTTTCAACCACTCAGCATCAACTGTCAGCCAGTTGAACAGGTTGAGGTTTTTAAATACCTTGGTACAGAGCTGGACACATCACTGTTCTTCTCACATCATGCTGACTCTGTTTACAGGAAGGCCCAACAGCGCCTCCAACTGCTGAGGAAGCTCAGAGTTTTTAATGTCAGCAAAGACATTTTAACTGTGGTTTACTGCTCACTTATTGAATCCATACTCACTTTCAATATCTCAGCCTGGTACAACACCCTCACCGTCAAGCACAAAACAAAACTTGCACGTATAGTAAATCAGGCTGGCAAAATAATTGGCTCTCCCCAAACCCCCCTACCACAACTGTACACCCGGTCAGTACTCAGGGAAGCCAATACAATTACACAGGACCCCACCCACCCTCTCCACCAATCCTTTGATTTACTGCCATCAGGTCGACGCTACAGGGTCCCGTTGGCACGGAAAAACACCTACAAAAAATCTCCCATTTTTCATGAGATGGACTTAAAGATCTAAAATTCATTCCAGATACACAATATTACCATTTCTCTCAAACATTGTTCACAAATCTGTCTAAATGTGTGATAGTGAGCACTTCTGCTTTGCTGAGATAATCCATCCCACCTCACAGGTGTGCCACATCAAGATGCTGATCTGACATCATGATTAGTGCACAGGTGTGCCTTAGACTGTCCACAATAAAAGGCCACTCTGAAATGTGCATTTTTTTGGCTTTATTGGGGGTCTGGGGACTCAGAACCAGTCAGTATCTGGTGTGACCACCATTTGCCTCATGCAGTGCAACACATCTTCTTCGCATAGAGTTTATCAGATTGTCAATTGTGGCCTGTGGAATGTTGGTCCACTCCTCTTCAATGGCTGTGCGAAGTTGCTGGATATTAGTGGGAAGTTGTGCACGCTGTCGTATACGCCGGTCAAGCACATCCCAAACATGCTCAATGGGTGACATGTCCAGTGAGTATGCTGGCCATGCAAGAACTGGGACATTTTCAGCTTCCAAGAATTGTGTACAGATCCTTGCAACATGGGGCCGTGCATTATCTTGCTGAAACGTGAGGTGATGTTCATGGATGTATGGCACAACAATGGGCCTCAGGATCTCATCACGGTATCTCTGTGCATTCAAAATGCCATCAATAAAATGCACCTGTGTTCTTCGTCCATAACAGATGCCTGCCCATACCATAACCCCACCACCACCATGGGCCACTCGATTCAAAACATTGACATCAGCAAAGCGCTCACCCACACGACGCCACACACGCTGTCTGCCATCTGCTCTGAACAATGTAAACCGAGATTCATCCGTGAAGAGAACACCTCTCCAACGTGCCAGACGCCATCGAATGTGAGCATTTGCCCACTCAAGTCTGTTACGGCGACGAGCTGGAGTCAGGTCAAGACCCCGATGAGGACGACGAGCATGCAGTTGAGCTTCCCTGAGACGGTTTCTGACAGTTTGTGCAGAAATTGTTTGGTTATGCAAACCAATTGTTTCAGCAGCTGTCTCAGTGGCTGGTCTCAGACGATCTTGGAGGTGAACCTGCTGGATGTGGAGGTCCTGGGCTGGTGTGGTTACACGTGGTCTGCGGTTGTGAGGCCGGTTGGATGTACTGCCATATTCACTGAAACGCCTTTGGAGACGGTTTATGGTGGAGAAATGAACATTCAATGCACGAGCAACAGATCTGGTTGACATTCCTGCTGTCAGCATGCCAATTGCACGCTCCCTCAATGCTTGTGGCATCTGTGGCATTTTGCTGTGAGACAAAACTGCACATTTCAGAGTGGCCTTTTATTGTGGACAGTCTAAGGCACACCTGTGCACTAATCATGATGTCAGATCAGCATCTTGATATCTTTAAGTCCATCTCATGAAAAATGGGAGCAAAAACAAAAGTGTTGCGTTTATATTTTTGTTGAGTGTATAATACAGTTTTTTACGATTGCACGAACACTAAAATCAAAAGTATTACACAATTATCAAAACCTGAAGGTACGAACACACTGCACTCCGCGGCGCGGCAGTTGGCTGCGCGAATCGCAGGTTCCGCGCCGCGTGATCATATTGGGTCATATTGTGTCCGCTGCCCGATCAGAGTAGCCTTCTCCTACTCTGGGGATATGCTGGCGCTGGTGCTAACCGGTGCTGAGAGCATCAGTCTGCTGTGCTGATGGTGCTTTACCCAAGCTAACCGGTGCTAACTTGGTTGATAAAGCAAAACTGATATCTGTACACAGCAAGCAACAGACACATAGGCTATTCACAGAACTTATGGGAGCAAACTGTGACTATTATGTTTTCATCCATCTTAATTTCCTCTGTCAGTCGTCCCGAAGCGATTGACGTCGGGAGGAGCTCAACGCTGATTGGCTATCGCGGCGAGGCTGGCGGCAAAAAGTTCAATATTTTCAACTCCTGCGGCGGCTGCGTCGCTCTAGCCGCGCCGCGTGAACTGCTCGCCGTCGGCCGGCCATTCGTGCGGCGGCACGCGAAACACATTGACTTTCTATGTAAACTCGCGGCGCCGCGGTGTGCAGTGTGTTCGCACCTTTACAGTTTTTTTACGATCGCACGAACACTAAAATCAAAAGTATTACACAATTATCAAAACCTTAAACTCAAGAAGCAAACCATTGGCCCATATGTGCACCACTATAAGCACAAAGTCAGCCTCACACCTTTTGCAAAACAATACACACAGTGATTTGCAAAACACTAAACACACTTGAATACATTAGACACAGAAGTATATCATGATGTCACCTTATTGCAATTCCAAAGCACTGACTGTCAAACTACCAAACACATATGAGCCAGTCAGTAAACACAGCCATCAGGTGCTCAAACACATGATTGCTTTATTCTAGACACACCAATCAGGTTTAAGCACTATAAAAATGCAGCAGATAAGTTCACCTGCCTTTAACCAAAATGGAAGGAGTCAGAAGAAGAGTGATGGTGAGAGGGGGAATCCACAGAGGAGATGGGTCCTCCTCCGTCATGCCAATATTAGCCCTTACAACACACCTCACTTACATTTTTAGACGGATTGCAAAACATAGTCACAGCAGGTAACCAAATGCACCAGACGCAATACATTGTCATTTGGGACAATGTGTCATTCCACCATTAGGCCTTTCACACCGCCGCAAAATCGGCGCTACTTCTGGGCTAGTACGGAGCTAGAGACAGTGTTTTGGTTTCACACCGCCAGAGAGCCTGCTCCGGGCTGTAAAAACTGGTTCAACTCATACCCCAGGATTGAGCAGGGTTTGAGAAGAACTGCTTGCGCCAGCGGCCGGGGGAGGGATTATCCTGACCAACCAGACCAACTCAAACCTCATGCCCGCCATATTTAAAAACACCGCTACTACGAGACGTAAACATAACATAATTACCGAACGTAGCGATCAAATTGACCGGCGAGAATACGCTGTATGGGTCCTGTTTGGTTAGGAAAGCAAAGCGAGAGCCAACACGTGTAAAAATAAGACGTATTCGCCGCTGTTGTTGTGCTTAAAGCTAGCGGTAGCTTTAGCGTTAGCCACAAGAGCAGCGGCGTCGGGCGACGTACACACACGTTTACAGTGACGTCATGACGTTGCTCTCTTGCCGGCTCCATGGCTGTCTCCGGTCGATGTGAAACCAACCGGTTCATAACTGGGATAAGGCTGTAACCAGTTTTGAACTGACCCCAGCACCAGCGTGGAACTGGCTCATGGTTCTTTTTGGTGTGAAAGGCCTACATGCTGCTCTGGTCCAGAACTGGTTTCAACACCAGTATCACCTGTGATGTGGATGAAATTCTCTGGCCAGATCCAGCTGGGCGAATAGATAATGTCAAGTATTTTCTATACTGCATTTTCTGTTTTCTTTACAGTTTTTTTCGATTGCTTAAGCACAATTTTGAAAACAGGGCCCGATTTCTCAAAACACTACACACAATTCACAGTTGTAGGCTGTGTTCGGAAAGCCATACTAGCGTCCTACATCCTACATACTCACCATCTATATACCGTCTACTCAAAGATTGATTGTGTATGCGAGGTGCGTCGAAACGTTTTCAGTTGAAGTATACTCAAGCAATGAAGAATTTCTTCTTCTTCTTGTAAGATTCAGGCAGTTTATACGCTGTTTAGCGTATAACCGCCCTCTACAGGTTAGATATTGAACTAGATTTTTACAGTCCTGTGTTCATCATCTGTGTTTTGGACCTCTTGTTTTATAATTATGTTTTGAGGCGGACGATCCCTCCGACGCTCTCTGTCCGGCTCATCAGACTGCACTCAGCTGTCTGTGAGTTGAGCTGGACGAGCCGTGGTGTGTGGAACAGCAATCTGTTCTAATCTCTCTCCACTATCAGACTCACTTCACTCATTTCACTTAGTAACTCTAATGTTGTTTGGTATTTATCTTCATCTCTTATCTATTGTAAGAGTTTATGAATGACTGCATGTACAGTTGTCAGATCGCGGACCCCAAACAATGTCGTTCCCTAGCAACTTGCTCGAAAATATTTCATTTTCCTGGGCGGGTAGAATTGACCCAGTGCATTGTGGGGCGGTTGAGTAGGAAAAGTATACAATCGATTCATACCCAAAATCTTCCCGGAAGTTAGTACTCATCCAGGAATTTCTCGCATACCCAAACTCGCATACCCAACCGTCACATACTCAAATTGAAGTCAAAATGAGTATGAGTAGGACGTTAGTATGGCTTTCCGAACACAGCCATATACCTTCCACCATACTCTCCTTATCCAGTTTTTCTCTGCATGGAAGGATGTGGATGAAATTCTCTGGACAGATCCAGCTAGGCGAAGATATAGTGTCTAAACATAACACTCAGACGATTTAAAACCAGTGAAAACAGTAGCTTCTAAGTTTGATTTCTAGAGGAATATCTTCCCATCCTTTGTCATGTTAAAAACGAGGCATTATTAGACTGCAATGGGAAAGCTAAGTTAGTGTAATAGGAGCAAAAGCTGGATTTTATTCCCGAAGCTACATGCTATACTTGGTAAATAAAAGGCAAACAACCATTGAGGAGATTCCTTTTAGTTTCACCAATGGAATTACTACACAAGTAGTTCCCTAAGCTTTGTCTCTTTATAAACGCGGCATTATTAAGACTGCTGTGATTAAGATAAATTAGTTTATTTTGAGCAAAATGCTTCTGTGTTGGTTAATGCAACACTCTGCATGCTTTGCTGTACTACGGGCATCTTATCGCTTAGCGGGGAAAACAACATGGCTGTCGCTCGGAATATTTTCCAGAGGATCTCGGGGCCGTGGACCAATAAGAAATGGGGGGGGGGGGGAGTTATCATAGACTACTGCACGGTGGAAGTTTCTGGTTACTAATGTAGGGGGGAAGCATGGACATATAAAGAAAATATGGGGACATGGCTGTCCCCACTCGTCACAGTCGGCGAGTATATTGGGGGCAGGGGGGGGGGTTTCAGAAAGGGGGAGAGGGTTTCAGAAAGGGGGAGAGTGAGAAAAGGAGAGAGTTTTCTTTTTTTTGATACTTTGGCAGTCTCTAGGCACACCGTGGACCCATGTTTATGTTCAAAAACATTGAAAAAGTGCATTTTGCATAATATGTAACCTTTAAGGTTAGCAACAGCAGTGTGTGGTTCAGACAGAATGAAGTAATGTGAAACGTGTATTTCATATGGTGACAAAATAATTTTTTTTTATAAATGAGTGTATAGTTTTGACAGGAGTGTGTCATTTTGCAAAGGGTCTGAGGAGTTCTGCTAATTGGGTGTTTGGTGTGCTAATTGTGTGTAGTGTTTTGAGAAAACAGGCCCTGTTTTCAAAATCGTGCTAAAGCAAAAAAAAAAAATGTAAAAGAAGCGACAGTCTGTTTACTGCACAGTATCATAGCTTGCCTACATAATATACAGCAAATATAAAACACTGTCAGCAATGCTGTGCCCCGCCAGCTTCATACTTTTGCTGAAGAGTAACTTTTTTTTAAATAGACTATAGCTTCTCATAAGGAAGCGTAATGATTCTCTTGACAAAAAATGTTTGTCCCGTTTTTTTCTGAATGGCCAAGGTGATTAGATCAGAGTTATGAGATAATATCCCCGTTCATCCCCTCAATACCATAAGCTCATTCATTAATATTTCTAACTCTAGTGGGAGGAGCGGAGAAGTTTTTTTTTTTTTTGAGAAGTGGTTAATTGGGAGGAAAAAGCATTTGTTTCTCCTGTTTCCATGGTGAATCATGTTATCAGCGATCCATTGACAATGGCTTTTACGCACGCGATCAACCCAGAGTGAACAAGCTCAGAGTTGATTGACCAAACACTGATCACCTGTTCTGAAACCGATAAACCAGTTGGTCAATTCAGAGCGCAGGGTTAAACTAATCCTGCGTTCCGAATCGCATACCCTTTCTTTTTTCTATTCTACATACTACATCCGACGATAAAAATAATCTAGTTAGGATGCAGTAGGCATACTATTGGGACATACTTTTACTCTTTTATTTCATCATAACATTGCAACCTTGATCTTGCATCCCCGTTTGTTTTCATATGGAGGCTTCGTCGATGTGACGTCACTTCACGTGCGCACCGGATTGTGGGTCAGAATCGCCCAAATAGGATGCAGTTTTCAACACTAACAATCTTGGCCGGATGAAGTAGGACACCCGGGTACTTCTAACCATCCTAAATCTGGCCACAAAAATCGGGACATCCTAAATCATTTTTCTACATACTATATAGTAGAAAGTATGCGATTCACTTTTTGAAACAAATTATATTGGAGCATTACTTTTAGAAAATCAACTTTATAAAATAATTTATATGCCTTTATATATATTATATATAATGATCGTCTATAACTCCATCCATCCATAACTAATATAGGGGAGAGTGGGGTGAGTTGTGCCGGTGGGGAAGTTGTGCCACCCCTTGTTTCTAGAAAACCATAGAAGAAATTGGAAATGTGACCATATATTTAAGAAGAGCCATTCATTTGACTCATCCTGTAAGAAGGGAGAAACATGGCACAAGATAAAAGCACGTTTAAGCTAAAAAAACAGTTTTTTGCCTTTCAATGTAAAATTTCCACGATCAAGGTGTCTTGATTATTGTGTCTGAACAATTAGAGACACGTTTGAAAACATTTGACACATGTTTTAGTGCTTTAGTATGCTACACTTTGTGTCTATATAGTTAGCAAGATGTCAGCCCTAAACTGCTGCATCATGCTTATTATCCAAAATTCTGGGGTTGGGGTGATTTGTGCCAGAGGGCCTGGGGTGAGTTATACGTGTAGGGCAGGGGTGGCTAACCAGTCAGAGACTAAGAGCCACATTTTTTACTGTGTTACTGCAAAGAGCCACATCGTACACACGGGTACACATGAACATCCCCCCATCCCTTCCTCATACACGCACACACACACACACACACAGACCTCTGCTCAGTCAGATTTACTGTAAATGTCACAACCAAAATGATAATGCAGTAACGGCCTTAAAGTAAAATGCATCAATCTGATGCACTTCGAGAGGAAAATTTAGAGGCTAAATCAAATCTTGAGCTGCAGAAGGAACATTATTTTACTGATTTTTCTTAAGCAGGCAGCATCTTTTACTCTGCAACTGCAAAAACAATAGATTGGTCTGCAGACCCATGTTATATGATGGAGAGACCCATTTCAACAGATAAAGGGTGGATAGCTACTTTTTATGAACAGTATAGAATTTACACATAGAAAGTTTATTCCTGTATGTGTGGGGGCCTTAGAGGCCCCTCATGAAGCCCCTAAGACAGAGCTAATAATGCTGTTGCTTTACAATTGCTTTTGTATTTCTCCCCTACTAGTTGAGGGGCCCATGATGATTTATTTCCTTATATTTAGGCTATTCCTTTTTGGAACCTTTTATTGACATGAGTGACTGAGCTCTTTGACTATAAGACATGTAAAGTTATCAGTACCTTAGCTTAGGGCCCCCTTGAGCCCCTGGGCCTGGTAGCATGCACAAACATTATTTATTTAAAAAATAATAATAATAATAATACAAAATTCAACTGAAACGGGTGAAACATAGTTAAAACGGTACACATTTTCTTCCAGTGTGCAATGCTCCCTGACCCCCCAACAAGGACCAGGGTCCCTCCCACAGTGTCCCAAAATCATCTGGGAAACACTGACTTTCTTAATATGTTTTTTGCCAATAATTGTATGTATCTGTGCGGAAAAGTCAGTGTAACTGACTGGATAGGTAGGAGTGGGGGGCCCTTTGAGAGTCTTGGTCCAGGGGCCTATTATCTCATAATCCGTCGAAGAACCAACTGGATTCCAAAATCTTTTTAATTTTCGCATTATTTGTTGGTCCCCCAGATCGTTAAGGCCGCCCCTGTGATAATGACAGAACTGGACTCCTACAGTACTAAGACGACAGGCCAGTCATTTTCAACAATGAACATTATGTGCACTGCCTCACACACAAACTCTCAGTTCAACCAAGTCCACAAACAAAAATATAACAATTTACAATAGCGTTTTTCTCTTACTATGCATGTTGCTTAGTGGGACTTACTTTTAGCATGGAGTGAGCTGAAGTGGCGCTGAAGATTTGAAGCCTTGAAATGCGCTAATGACGCCTGGCATTTAAGGCAGAATGGCTTGGTATAACGTTCAACAAAAAATATAAACTCTCCCTCTCTGTTTCGGAGCGAACTTGACACAAATTGTTTACTCACGGAAAACCTCCCTCCAAGCTGAGCGGGCAGTTTTAGGTTGCGTCCACACCAAACGTTTGCGAACGTTATGTTGCGTCCTCAATTAAACATTTGCGAACAGGCATAGACATAGGCCTACACATTAACAAAATTAAAAATTAAATAATAAACAACATGTAAAACGAACGTAAGAGCAGCATGAAACGTTTGCGAAGATTTACACACATGGGCCCACACAAAAAAAAAGTATAGAAAAAAAAAAATATATATAATCACAAAATTTGATATGAACTGAAGAGCTGCACGAAGCAAGGCAAAGAGCCGCATGCGGCTCGCGAGCCGCAGGTTGGCCACCCCTGGTCTACAGGCTGGCTGAATGAAGCTGGCATAAAACAATAGATTGTGCAACCTGTACGAGAGGTGTGGAATAGGCATTCATTGGGAGAGTCGTGTGTGTGTTTGGGGGGAAGGGGGGAGGGGGGAGTGGTTGCAAGCAAGAAGACCATACTTCAGTATAGTGTCAAGCCCCCCACATATAATATGCAATAATTCTCATTACATCATATATATATATTTCTTTTGCATTCAAATAAACTAAAATAAAATATACAATTGTGGCTGTGTTTCCGCAGCTGTGTTATCCTTGGATATTACGGCGGTTATCATCTATATATGTACATCTGCATTAACTCAAAAATAAATATACAATTGTCCTCTCCTTTTATTTCCTGTCCTCACACAGAAATCAATCAGCGGTACAATATGGCTGAAAACTCAGTAGCATGACAGCCCATTTTTACACTGTATATGTAATAATATAGGGGTAACGGTAATGATGATGCGATGTTTACAATTTAAATAAATGTTTTTCTATCAAAAGCCTTCCCCTAGGTGATCCTGTCCGGCTGGACAAATGGGTGACCGACATGAAGAGACAGAACTGGACACCCAGAGGGGGAGATCGTCTTTGTAGTGACCATTTCAAGCCTCAGATGCTCACCACTGACTCGAGGGTAGAAACCTTTTTTTTTACCCAACAAAGGAGGGAACATTTTACTTTAAAAGTACAGGCTATCAATAAAGTCTCTTTATAATTCAACCAATGTATTACAAAAGCAAATAAATAGACAAATATGTTCTAATTATTATATATATACACACATACACACACCTATACACATATACACACACACAAGTCCATATGGGCATCATTGTAGTATAGCCTCAAAAATGCCAATAGCATCGGGTATCTTTTGCTTCAGCACTCAAATGCAATGCTTAAAAACTCTGGTAACCACTGATTAGGGGAGAACGGGGTAAGTAGGCACACTTTTTACTCTAGTGAGAATTGCTCATCACCTAGACATCTTTCAATAGTCATTCCTACATTAAATTGAAGCTTAAAGTGTTGGCTTGAAATGTGTACCCCTCACTTTTTCTATCTTATTGTAATAAAGAAGAAATTAATCATCAAAGACACCCTTACACATTGTGACAACCAACCCCATCAAGGGGTCGGTTGTCAAACACTATGGGGTTGTTTGTCACAATGTTATCTTAATGGGAATAATCTTAAAAATAAGGCAAGAAAGTAGAACTAAATTTGAAAGTTTAATTGCATTGTCAAGTTGACAAATAGGCCTACATAACTTACTGTAGCCTTGGCAGCTGGTCTAGCTTGGGATGCACTGGGTTGTTTTGATTTTGTTGTCCTTTTTTCTTTTGCATGCTAGCTGCCTTTTCCTGCTCTATTCTTTCCTTCTCTGGGGTGTCAGTGAGGATACAGCTTGACAATTTATTTTGTTATTGGGTTCCTTTTCTGGCTGCAGCCTTGAGATAACATATGACAACCAACCCCCCAAAAAATGTGACGACCAACCCCAACTTCAATTTCTTGCTAGCATCAAGGCCAACAACCATCTGACAACTAATTACTTGCTAACCACAATCTAAACTATAGTTTACCCTTCACACTTTGTATGGGTAACAAGTGTTTTGTTATAAACCCATTGTGTAAAAGCCTAGAAGAAAAATACTGAGGAGCTAAATATTTTCAATTAGACATGAAAAACACAAACAGTCGTCTCACCTCAAATTCAGCAGTCTAACTCCAAGGAAGACTATGTAGGTGACCTCTGATCCCAATTCTGGATATTTACATACCAAAATTTCACAGACAGCACCTTCTGGTTCCGAGATATAACGATTGTGACAACCAACCCGTGTGACAAATTATCCCGTTCTCCCCTACATGTGACCAAATCTGATTAACATATCTTATCAATTGCTTTTGTAATTTGTCAAATTTAAAAGAGACTGTATGGACAACCAATACAATGACAAATACCTGATTAGGGAACTCTGAAAATCTTACTTTTTTATGTCACTGTTAAACTGGAATCACTATGATGCTTGCCAATTGCATCAAAGAAACATGAGAACCTTTCCTTTTTACCTGTCACTGGGTTTAATTCAATAAGCTGTAATCATAGATTTAAAATTGGTTCATTTTTAACTGCAATGGATGTATCACATATTTAAAACACTTTTAATATAAAAAAAACAAATTAGCTGCTTAATTTTAATATTAACAGTTTAAAATAAAAAAGGGAACTCATCATCGATTGCAAACTCTTAATGTTCCTTAGTTAAAAACCTAAAACTAAATTGCTATGTTTTAATGTTTTTTTTAAGGGACGGACTTGCCTGAAGGACACTGCTGTGCCTACAATTTTCTTCAATGAGAACGATGAAACACCCAGGAGGCTAAGCAGGGTAAGTACTGGAAAGGTAAGTCCAAGCCCTAGTTCTTATGTTACCCACCAGGAGGTTGCATCTGTAGACCATAGGAGTAGTACAGCCGATCAGACAAGTAGCATAATGCCGGAAAGCACACTTGAACAGGCCATTACTGATCAAGGTGTCCTACATGATGGTGCTGCTCTGACTGTCGATATGTGTGTTGATGTTGATGCGGATAACACCATTCACTTTGAAAATGTTGGTGAAAAACAGGAAGCATCAGAGCACTGCTATTCAATATCCAGAAAACATGCTAGCGTTATCAAGAGTGATCATGTGGATCACAACTACATTGTTTCTGAATCGCCCAGATCACTAAAAAGAAAAAGTACAGTGATCCAAGGAAAGCTCTGTGCTGCACGCAAAAAGCTTAAGTTTAAAACCACTCAGGCGAGGAAATGGCGATCTAAAGTTTCCTCCTTGAAAGGTGTAGTGAAAATACTGGAGAAAAAATTTCTCATCTCAAACGATTGTGCCTCCCTTCTGAATGGTTTTGATGATGTTCCTAGAGAAATCTTTCAGCGAATCACAAATCAGAAGAGGCCAGTGTTTTCTGAAAATGTAAAGCAATTTGCTACAACACTGCACTTTTACTCTCCGAAGGCCTACGACTATGCCAGAGAAAATTTTCAACTGGCCTTGCCTCACCCTCAGACCATAAGAAAATGGTACACCAGCATCCCTGCAGATCCAGGATTTACTGCTGCTTCATTTACAGCTTTAAAAAAGAAGAAGAAAGAAGGTGAAGCTACAGTTTGTTCATTGATGGTGTATTGTAATGTACATTCACAAACAAACAGAGTTTGGTGGGGACCAAATTCATGGTTATGTTGACATTGGTTCAGGAGAGTTGGAAAACATTGTGGCAACGCAAGCAC
Source organism: Hyperoplus immaculatus (assembly GCA_949357725.1). NCBI lineage: Eukaryota > Metazoa > Chordata > Actinopteri > Uranoscopiformes > Ammodytidae > Hyperoplus > Hyperoplus immaculatus. Next base: position 812,418 of record OX442353.1, read on the forward strand.
TAGTCCTCATGGTCGTTGCTATAAATCAGTCGTGGAAAATCCCCATCGCCTACTTTTTAATCAACAGCTTGACTGGAGCAGAGAGAGCCAGCATCATCCAGGAGAGCCTTGTTAGGCTTCACAACATAGGTGTAAGAGTTGTTTCATTGACATGTGACGGTCCTTCTCAAAATTTTGCCATGATCAGGGAGCTTGGTGCCAAACTGGACATAAACGACATGAGACCTTTCTTTTTCCACCCTGAGGATCCAACACAAAAGGTCCATGTTTTATTGGATCCATGTCACATGCTCAAGCTTATGCGGAATGTTTTTTCAACGGTTGAGGTTCTGGTAAGAGACGATGGCCAGCAGGTAAGATGGCAGTACATTCAAGAGCTCAACAAGCTTCAGGAGAAGGAAGGGCTGCGTCTTGGAAACAAACTAAAAATGCCACACATTCAGTGGAGAAATCAAAAGATGAAAGTCAATCTTGCAGCCCAGCTTTTCAGCAGCAGTGTAGCCGATGCCCTGGAATACTGTGAGCAGGGGCTGAAGTTGCCTCAGTTTATTGGATGTGCAGCCACAGTTAATTTCCTGCGCACCATCGATGCAGCCTTTGACGTCCTGAACAGCCGCAACCCTCTTGGAAAAGGACAGAAAGCACCCATCAAGCCAGCAACTAAACAACGAGTCAAGGCTACTTTAGATGAAATGGAGTTGCTTCTACTTGGGCTCAAATGTAAAGGAAAATACAACAGACTTGTACATGTGCATTCCACTCAAAAAAAGACACCCATCTATGGTTTCATTGCTTGTGCAAGAAGTGTGATGGGCATCTATGAAGACATGGTGGAACAGCCAGCTCCCCCGAAGAAACCATCGTCAGGCATGACTGCAATTTGCCAAGCAACAGAAAAGTGCTTCCAGCATCTCCTAAAATGCAATGAGGGAAAGGCTCCACGTGGAAAAGGGACAACAGCAGCCATTGTCACCCAGGTTCTTTCTGATTGTTCTGACAAGGATCTGTTCCCCCAGCTTCACAGCCATATGTTCGAAATGTCTGTTGAGGCTAACCATGTTCATGTTCTGTTAAAGATGGCAGCTACCTGGTACTGCAAAATCCGTTTAAACCATATTGCCAGGCGTGAGACAGAAAAAATTAAGGAAGGTAAAATGGTGCGGAAAAAACTCACAAAATTAATACATTTTTATGGAGAATAGAAAGGTTTTTGGCCACATTAGTGTTGTCAAAAAATTGTTATCTTGTCCGATGTGGGGAGATAGGATAGGTAGTATGGGCATTGTCACTACCTGGAGCTTGCATAAACGGAGCCTGGGTCTGTGGTGGCGTTGCTGTTTTGGGCTGTGATAGCCATGTAGTAGGATAGAATAGATAGAATTGATTTTGTTATGTTACCTTATTAGTTAAAATAGTTATGATACCTCCCTCCATAAACCTTTTAACTAGTAAATGAGACAGCATTCAATTTCTCTTAGAGCCTGCATAAACGGGGCCTGAGCTGATTTTGTTATGTTAACCTTGTATTAGTTAAAATACATATGCAACCTCCTTGGTTAATGTTCATGTATACGTATGTGCCTTGAAAAAGTATTCAAAGTATTCATACCCGCTGAACTTTTCCACATTTTGTCACATTACAACATTTATTCTATTGGTATTTTATGTGACAGACCAACACAAAGTGGCGCATAATTGTGAAGTGGAATGAAAATGAAATGTGGTTTTCAATTTTCCAGACCTAAATATAATTGAGAATATTTGCAAAGACTTGAAACTTGCTGTTCACAGACACTTTCCATGCAATCTGACGCTGCATCTGAAGCTCAAGCTATTTTGCAAAGAACAATAGGCAAAAATGTCAGTCTCTAGATGTGCTAAGCTGGTAGAGACATACCCCAATAGACTTTCAACTGTAATTGCATCAACAGGTGGTTCCACAACGTATTGACTCAGGGGGATGAATACTTTTGCACGCTACACTTTTCAGTCTTTTATTTATAAAAATTGTAAATCATATTTCATTTCCATTCCACTTCACAATGATGCACCACTTTGTGTTGGTCTATCACATGAAATACCAATTAAATAAATGTACGTGTGTGGTTGTAACGTGACAAAATGTGGAAAAGTTTATGTTCAAGGATTAAAAAGCTAGATTGTAATTTTGATTGTTTACATAATTACATGGGAAAATGTTAAAAGTTCAGTACATCATTTTAGAATTTTTTATTTTTTTAAAAATATGTAACCTTTTAAAAACAGTATATCATAACATTATTGGGTAACACTTTATAATAACTATCCGTTGTAACTCGTTAATAGATCATTAGTAAACACTTAATTAATGATTATTAATGATTTGTTAAGTGTTTGTTAGCAGTTTGTTAAGGATTTATAACAATGATAGATAGTTAATAGCTTAATAATTGAATCAGTTCATCTGGGAGGTAATCCGAGATTAATTGATCACTTCACGTTCAAGTCCATGGCATGCACAGTGTGTATTGAGTTTATTTAAAAATATTTGAAAATGGGGCTGCCCTCAGTTGCCCATGCACTGTGTATAGTCTATAGCCTATTTCAGCCTCGTCGGTATCTCGCGGATTACCTCCCAGGTGAACTGATTCAATTATTAAGCTATTAACTATCTACCATTGTTATAAATCCTTAACAAACTGCTAACAGACACTTAACAAATCATTAATAATCATTAATTAAGAGTTTACTAATGATCTATTAACAAGTTACAACGGATAGTTATTATAAAGTGTTACCCATTATTGTTGATGAGACAGTTGCTGTTAATAACCACTGTCTGCATGCTCATCAAAGTTCTTTAAAGAGGACCTCTGATGCTTTTTGACTTTTATGACCAATAAACGTTGTTATGATGATTCATAGTCATGCTTAACCATACTAAATTATCAAATAATGACTTACATGCATTTCGACGTATTCCCTGCTGACCGTCTGGGGTGTCTGTGCAGAGCACTAAACACTATTCTAGCCAGTCGAGAAGTCACGGTCTACCCTTTCATAATTTGTGACGTCGCATAAAACTTTGTGACGTCACCACGCGGATGTTTCTATGTATGGTAATGCTGTCACTTCCCTGTTCGCGTCTGCCTCGCGCACTTATAGGTCCATGCTCGCGCTTCCCGCCACTGAAAGTGTTCCGGAAGGAAGGTAACCAATCACAACGGAGTGGGGTTTGCAGGAGGGGGGGGGGGACGGGAGCGGAGATCGCCGGAGCACAGGCGGAGGGAGCGGAGATGCCCGAAGCACACACACTCAAGTGTTGACAGAACGTGCTGGATCGCCAAAATAAGAGAAAGAGCTTCCCGAAAATCTACATAGTTTTTTGTGATGTGATTCGTGTCAGGTTGCTCTATAGCAGTGTAAAACAAGAAATTAAGACCAGAAAAGTAGTATAATAGGTCCTCTTTAAGCATTCAAAGATATAGTGATATAGTAGTTGCTTGCACTAATTTATATTTCAGTTTCATTGCAGGTTCCCTAGTGTTCTGTCTGTCCTATTTTCCCTTTTTTTCCTCTTCTGTCTTGTGCCTTTTATTTTTTTGACTGTTTGTCTCGTCTTATATGTTCCCACTCCTGGTCTGTACCTTGTCGTGGTGAGTGGGCTTTCAACCAAGACTGGCCATTCTGAATCTTTATCATACCTGCTGTAACCTGTCATCTTTTCTTCAGTGCACTTGAGTGTTTATCTTTCTCAAACTGCTGAGCTATCTCTCTCTCTCTCTGTCTTCCTAGTTTCCTCTCTGTCCTTTCTTCTCATTTAGATCATGCGTGCTGTTCATTCAACCTCGAACCAGGTTCCCTCCTGCTGCTGGTCCCATTCATCAAGATGAGTTGATTGTCTAGTGCATTACTTTTATCTGACTCTTTCTGTATTGTTTGACTCAGTGGTTGGCTCTTTGTCCTCTTCCAGGTTAACATGGAGGAATGAATGTGTGCCTCTGTTCTCCCTGATCTCCACGGTGAAAGAGCAACGGTGTGGCCCTTCATCTGGCAGCAAGCTGAAGTCCACCTACATTCACACTAACCTCATTTTATCTGCTTGTGATAATTGTCATTGATTGTGATCTTTTGTGATATATTTTGTTCTGCACTGTCCATCCTGGGAGAAGTATTCCTGCTCTGTAGCTCTTCATCTTTCAACGTTTTCTTTGTGGGATTTTTTAACTTAAGTAAAGTGTTTTACAACATTACATAGTCCTAATTATATGGAAACCATGATTGTATTAATTGATAACTTAATAGACCCAAATGTATTATGTTCAGATTATTTTAGTGTAATTTTTAATGAAAATATGCCAAAAATGTTTCATACTTCCAGCTCTCCTATTAAAATTTTAATGCAAAACTTTTACTTGTAACAGAATATCTTTACAGTTTGGTATTTGTACTCTTAATATCATTTTCTACTTTTACTCAAGTGATATTTCAATTGGTGACTGAAAGAGTCAATTCTCTGATATTATGATGATGATGATGATGATGATGATGATGATGATGATGATACTTTTAATGACCACACAGCCAGGCTGGTGGAATTTGTTTTCAGTACAGCTCCTTGGTACAGGTTCCAACTTTATATTGAACATTAGACATAGATACAGACAGGCGCATTACATAATACAAACGGGCCATGCTTAATCCTCAGCGTTCAGATTTTAGAATGTTACTTGCAGTGGGACTGAAACTGTTTTTGAACCGAGTTGTTTTGGAGGCAATTGTCCTGTAACACCTCACAGAAGTAGCTGGAAGGCGTAGTGTGCAGGGTGAGTGGGATCAGAGATGATCTTGCGGGCTCTGTGTAGTGTGTGTAACAGTTTGCGGAATAGTAATTCAAAGGATGGTAGGGGGGGTGCCAATAATTTTGGATGCTCTGTTGATGCGCTGTAATTTCTTCCGGGAGAGTGAGTCAAGACTGGCAAATCAGACTGATGGATGAGGTGAGGATGCTTTCAACGATGGCAGAAGCGGAGCAGAAGATTGGACCTTACTCAGAACTTCTTGAGCAAGTCTTTGCTGGGATTTTTTTTAATGTGTGATATGGAATCTACGCTTATTAATTTATGGTTTTCAGCTAGGCTACTCTTTAGACCACCGATGGGCTAAAGCCCACTGTAGCAAATGGTTATTTGTGATATTGGACTATAAAAAACTGATATTTTTTTGTATTTGAGCAGTTACAACAAAAAATCATGGACATGGTAAAAACGGTACTATCATGAGCTACTGTGGTCCCCTCTTCCACCCAAAACATTACTGCAGCCACAAAGTGTATTTAATCATTTTATTCAATTGTTGCACCTTAACATAAAAAACTGCTCTAAATATCTTATATAATATATGTGTTTATATTCACAATTATAGGCTATTAAATTAGTGTTTTCATCTGTTTATAGATTGAATATGTCCTCACTTGTCATGTATTACTGTTAATAACATTTTCAGTCTGAAGACCAAAATAAAATTAATATTATTACAAATACTTTGATATCAGCTTGTTCAGCCCTTAGTCAACAATAGGAGACATTTGTTTCAGCCAGTGTTGGGAACGTTACTTTAAAAAAGTAATTAGTTATAGTTACTCACTACTTGTTCCAAAAAGTAACTGAGTTAGAAACTGAATTATTTTATAATAGAAGTAACTAGTTACCAGGGAAAGTAACTATTTGCGTTAGCCTACTGTAAAAAAAAAAAAAAAAAAAGTTGCAGTATGTCAACAAATTTGGATTTTTCTGAGCAGTTTTCACAAGTCAGTTGAAATTAGTAGAACAGACAGGTAGGCCTACTTGTAGGCTACATAAGCTTCAATATTTATTGCACATCAACAGACAGCAAGAGGTTTATCCTGCACTTCAAGTAGGCCTAGCCTATTTTGTTCTCAACAAAAGTAGTAGCTGAATGTACCGTGCTGATCTGCTATCACTGGATTCACTTCAGGAATGTAGGCAAAAACACCACTTAAGGCCAAAAACTATGAAGACTATGAAGCATGAGACGATGAGAGGAGGAGTAAGGATTTATCCTATGTTTATTTCCTTCTTTAACATGCACAGCAGCATACAGATCCCAGGAAAATAACAGTAGCAATATTCGGCTCATGATGACACGCTAAACAGCTGTTGCAACCGGCGAATCGCGGCTGTTTAATAACGTGCATAAATTATAATTTATAGAGATCGGGAAACTCCATGCACTTACTCAAAGGGCGATGCAAACAAACTCAGGGAGAGCACGTTTCAACCGTCGATTGATAGGTGGTTACTGCGGCAACGCACACGCACTCACACAACAGAGAGAGAAAGAAAAATGAACTTCACTAAACAGGCGCTCCGGCTGACTGACGTGACGGCGCTAACTGACAGTTATAATGTCATCCACACTGAATAAAACACATCTTAAAACAGTATACGAAATAACAATCGCTTATCTTGTTGTTAACCCACCAGTCTCCTTAGCAGTTTGTGTAGTATGGAGCCAGGGGTGCTTTCGGATTACAGTTTATTCAATCAATTCATAGTAACGCACTGCATTTAACGTTCAGTAACGATAACGGCGTTGTAACGACGGAAAAAGTAATTAGTTAGATTACGCCGTTATTTTAAACGGCGTTATTCCCAACACTGGTTTAAGCTATGAGCTTTTTAATGCCCTCTCTCAGGTGCTCAGAGGTGATATTAAGAATATGTTCAGCTCTGTTGGGGTTGTTGGACCAAACTGTAGGCAGGGAATTACGTGACTGAGGCTGAGCTCGTCTACCGGTAGGCTAACTAGTAGAGCGAGTGCTGTTAGCTTAGCTCCTAGCTCATGCTAATGTTGCTAACTCGGTGTACGTCACAGTACTTCGGCTAGATGGGACTATCTCCCTCCCCCTCGACGTCACTACATGCCCTTTCTTGGTACGAGGAAGTGAGGCGGAGGGGAGTCTGTGCAAGATGGCGACCAAGGCAGACACTTGTCTACGAGGCTAAGCAAAATTACAAGCTCTATCCCTTAACAACGACTCTTCACTTCCCTTATTATGTTCTAAGAGTCTCGTGAACTACAACGTTCCATCTCCCGGCCTTTTATCACCGTAATTTACCCTTTTGAAGTAAGTTTGTAGCGTATTTGCCGCCAAAGCTACTACAGCATCATTGCTAATCCAGCATCAGCTAAACTGCCCACGAGTGAGGAGCCTGCACTTTCACAAGCAACATGGAGCCTTCTGACAAAGGAACCAAACGGAAGGAGAAAGAAACAACGCGCCCGACTGATGGCATGGTTTTTGGTGTACCTATTAACTCTCCCAAGTCACATGCTAGCTATGCAGCTACAACCTCGACTGCAGCTAACCCCGACCACGGCTATGCTCTCGCCCATGTCCGCAGCCGCGAACACAGCCCAGAGGCTATACCGTTACCAGATTCTGACCCCAATACACCAGTCAAGCCAAAAGGAAAAAAACAGAAAGCAGAAATGTCTCTGCATGAGTTACAGAACAAAATTGTTGGGATAATCTCAACAAAAATTAATGAGCGGGCAGATAACCTGGAAAGCATGATTAACCATAACGCAGTGAGCATTGACGCCCTGAAGAAGTCTATTGACTTTGCATTTGCGGAGGTTGATTCTTTGAAGACCGACATGAAGGTGGTTAAATCTACTACTGAAAAAAATTACCAGAAACTGTCAGAGTTAGAACTCAAACTCAATGACGCTGAAAGATACCAACGGAGATGGAACCTCAGGCTCCATGGCGTCCCAGAGGAGAAACAGGAGGACATCAAGGCCAAAGTCATCAACATCTGCTGCTCCATGGTGCCTGACGCCCATGCAAAGATCAAAGAGGACATCGACATTGTTCACCGGCTTGGCAGGTACCAGGAAAATGTGAGAAGATCCAGAACGACCATCATTCGCTTCACAAACAGATCCACGCGGGACCTCCTGTGGAAGAAGGCGAAGACCTGCGAAAACCTTGCAAAGAATAAGTTTGTTAGGTTTATCAAACTTGTGTGTAAGACAAGGAAACCCAGGTTAGTTCAACCAGACAGATGAGACACAGACACAATGATACACAGAGACAGTCAGCTCAGTTTCTGCAAACTGGGGAGAGGTAAGCTGCTCAGAATCAACTCCGCCGACCTTCTCTCCCAGAGTGCCTTTTATTCCCATTGAATGTTGGTTACAAGCTTGTGTGTGTGCGTATCTACTAATGATTAATGATACTGGGAACTTGTTTGTTCATTCCAGCTGGGGCATGTCAGCGTGTCCTAACTGTCCTGGGCCCTGACCGCCTTGGTCAGCCAAGTCATGGGATTCTTTGGAAAGTACATATTTCACAATAACATCTGGTTAAATAAGGAGCATAAACAAGACGTGGTTAGATAAGGAGCATATGATTATACAATGAAAACATTTTAAATCTCACATTTCCCTCCTTTTTCTCATTTATAAGCATATTACAACATTTAGCAGTTTCAAGGGCATTGGACATAGATAATCATCCGTCTTTATTAATTTCAATGACTGTTCCATTCTCTAGGGAGCGGGTCGTCATGAGATCACACAGTCTGACTGTCGGTCAGTGCGTGAATCAACTGATGTTGATATGTTAGTGCAGACGTAACAATCCCTTTTATCTTGTGGCATTGGAGCTTTGGTTTCTCTCTGGTGAATATGACCTTCTCGTTTTACCCGTTGCTGTTCCCTCTTCTTCACTCTAGGTCTCGTATGTGGGCTTTGAATCTCTTCGGCCAGAATTGAGACAAGTATCTCCTAAGCAAGAAAACCTCCCTTTGTAGTCTGGTCTTTGCAACCACCGCACTGGGGAGCATAAAACACGAATGTTTATTCTCCTCAGGGCTACGAGGTGACAGAGAGACAGGCAGCAAATGTGGCTTGAGTCCGTCACTAATCAGTTAATTCTGAGCTGATAGTAGAATTTTTCTTCAAATTGTCTGATGTGTATGTGTCCGCTGTTGTCAGGAATGTTCATGACTCATGTGGAAGCGTCAGCTGTTGTTTAGGAATGTTCACGTCTTCCTGTAGTGGGTGACTTGGATCTTGTAGTTCTTTTTGGCTTTGGCTGTAGTTGGACGATTTGTCAGTCGGACTTGACAGGGCCTTTCCCAGCCTGGAATAGTCCCAGAGTTTCCTTTTTCCTGACCACCAGCAGAATCCAGTCACCCAGGAAAAGCGTCAGCTGAACCGCTCCTCTCTGGCATCCTGAAACAGAAATGAAAAGAGCAGTATCATGTTTTCCAACACTTTGCCCTACATTTTGCTAGGGTATTTTCTCTTATCTCCTCGGACATTGTTTTTAGCACTAATTTAGGCAAAACAGCAACAGCTATCATCATATCATCCCACCACTCATTTCTTTGCTCTAAGCCATACTGACGCATGGCAATGTAAATTATGGATAGGATTGATTTCATTCTTGAGTTTCACATGGTTGTCTGTGTCAGGTAGCCCAAATAAAAATGTTTATCACTGAGGCATCTGCCCCTTCCCCTGTCTCCATGTACATAAAGCACACGCAGGGCTCTCTCTTCCTCTTTGCACAGAGACTGAGTCTCATACACACACATTCCTTCAGACAGGCTCTCTCTCCCTCCAAACATGCATTTCATTCATCACATGCTCTGACGTCATCAATCAAATATACATGCTCTAAAAAAGTTCAAAGTTATATGTATGGAATACATTCGTTATCGTATCAATCATATCAATCTTCCCTGCTCTTGAGCAATGGCACGCCTATTGCTCAATTTAACCACTATTTTATATATATAAGGTTGCGTGGTAGCAATATATATATATATATATATATATTAATCAATGCAACAATTTTATATCATCACCTAGAATGGCTTGGCCTATAGGTAGTCATAGCCTTCACTGTTACATGTAGGACATACTCTTCCGGTCACATAGATGTCACTACTGAAGCAATCGGACCTTCACAAGGGGAGTTTTATAAAATAAAACCACTATTCCACTTCATTAGACAGTCTGGAGAGACAAAGTTGAAATGGGGAAACACTTTGCCATTTGAAAACCAATTTCACTCATAAAAAATAAAAACCCAATAATAATGCCTTTCAATTATCACTTCATCTTGACATTGCTAAATATACAACATAATTACCATAAGAGTAAAATAATTCATCACTGTTCATGCTTAAGACGTTATTATCTTAATACTTCTTCATCTGATTTATATACATTCAAACCATCAATGTTATTTAGTTCCAAGTCAATTCAATTACCATTAAATTATTATTATTTATTTATTTTTTATTTATCTAAGTCATTCGACTTATTCATAATTTCATCAAAAAAAACTAAATTGTTTTATCCAAACCTCTATATATATTCAACTGTTCAACCACCTTTCTACTAAAGAAACCATTCTTCAACCCTTCATACTCAGCTATTCCGTTTAGCATAAGCTGAAAATCTTCAGCAGGAGATGCATAATCTAGTTCACATTATTTTTTGCAGCATTTTGTCAACAATTTTTATCAGTTGGGAGACTGCTTCATATTTCATTTGCCCATTGGCTGTTTAACAAATCTTAATTCGGTCGTGGACCACATTCTTGGGATCTCTGTGATTATAACTGATGTGTCAGCGCCACTGACACATTAGGAATTTGGTTGTTACCTCATTGACTGAGAGGGTGCAGTATCGTTTCACTGTGGGGGTGAAGAGGGAGAGCAGTACCTCCTCTAGGTCCAATATTTGATCGTCTATCTCCTCCCCCGGTTCCACCCCCCTCCCTCCTCCCAATCAGCATTGCTTTGAGGGTTCTCCCTTTTCTGGTATTGCCCTTTTTGACCTTTATGAGGCAAATTTGCTTCGCAGTCTCTGGCCATGTGGCCTTCTCTTTTGCATCTGTAACAGATGGTAAATGGTAAATGGACTTGTATAGCGCTATATCTCCGTTTATCACAGACTCAAAGCGCTTTACATTGTTTTTTGTACACATTCACCCAGTCACACACACATTCATACACCGATAGCAGCAGCTACCACGCAGGGTAGGCTTAGCACTACGGTGCTAAGCTAACTAAGCTAACTATCGGGAGCAATTCGGGGTTCAGTGTCTTGCCCAGGGACACTTCGACATGAGGCGGGGAGATGGGGGATCGAACCTCCGACCCTGCACACCAGAGGCGCGCTCCCTACCCACTTCGCCACTGCCGCCCCCAATGAATTTTCCCTCGGGATTTAGCCCTCTCCTGTATTGCTCTCTATTCCTGTCTTGGCTCGTGCTGTGGCTTGCCATATTGGCTTGCTCTCTCTGCAACTTCCTCTGTCTCTTTCGAGCTTCCTTTGCTTCTTCTTCCCATTTCAACCTTCCATGTTCCTCTCGTTCTAACCTTTCTTTCTCTTCCTGCGCTGCCGCCAGGGGTGGATTACTGCACGGGCACACCGGGCACAGGCCCAGGGGCCCAAGGGCTCAGGGGGGCCCTTAGCCAGAGATACTGAAAGTAACTTTTTATGTTGCATAGTCAAAGAGCTCAGTCACTGATGTCAATAACTGGGTCCAAAAAGGAATAGCCTAAATATAAGGATACTCATTAAAATGTAACAAGATAGAAATCATCATGGGCCCCTCAACTAGTAGGGGAGAAATACAAAAGCAGGTTAAAAACAACAGCATTAGTAGCTCTGTCTAAGGGGCTTCATGAGGGGCCTTGAAGCACATACAGAAATAAGCTTTCTATGTGTGAATTCTAAATGTTTCATAAAAAGTAGCTATCCACCCTGAATCTGTTGAAATGGGCCCCTCCATCATAGAACATGGGTCTGCAGACCCATCTACTGTACTGTTTTCACAGTTGCAGAGTAAAGAAGAGTGCTGCTTGTTTAAGAAAAATCTGTAAAATAATGTAGCCTCTAAAATTTCCTCTCAAAGTGCACCAGATTGATGCATTTTACTTTAAAAAGGTAAAAAAAAAAATCCGGGGGGGCATGCCCCCGGACCACCCAACAAGGTACAGGGTCCCTCCAACAGTATCCCAAAATCCTGTGGGAAACACTGACTTCCTTAATATGTTTTTGCCATTAATTGTTTGTATCTGTGTGGAAAAGTCAGTGTACCGGACTGGATAAGGGACGAGTGGGGGGCCCTTTAAGAGTCTGTGCCCAGGGGCCCATTATCTCATAATCCGTCTATGGCTGCCGCACTCATACTTGGTGCGGTTTCCTCGTCCATTCTGATTTTAGCCATTTTTGCAATAAACTCTGCCTTCTCTTGCTTCTGCCTCATAATTTCCAGTCTTTCTTCGGCCGTACATATCCATAACATGGCGGCCTCAATTTCTAACGCACACTTCTGTCTCTGCCTTTCCATCCGTCCTGCAGCCTTTGTCTCTACCTTCTCTTTCAGTTCTTCACATTGCTTTAAAACCAACTTGTTCTCAAACCCATATTCTCTTCTGCCATTTGTTACAGTATCTGGTGCTCCCGGGCCATCGCCTCGTCATATATATGACATCCCCCGGCTCAGGAGACTTACTCTTTCCGTTTTCCATTTTGCCACTTATTTCTATGTGTTTTTACTCAACTAGGTGTTCTTCAGAACCTAAAATCCTCATTCACCACTTTGTGTACACAACAGATTTTATGTTTACCGTTAGGTTTTTGGCTGCTTCCACTGGTGACATTTATTTCTCAACACTCAATCTTCTCAACATTCATTCTGCCGGCATTCATTCATTCCTTCATCACACAGATCTGCATTGCATAGCGCTTGTTCAATTTCAGTTTCTTAGGGTGCCTTCACACCACTAGCTCTCTTGGGTGGAGCAAACCCAACTCAATCCTTAACGGTGGATGAAACCTGTACATTCAACATAGTTTTTTCCTACCTTATTAGGGCGGCGGGACCCTTGTTTTTATTTGTATTTCTATTTTTCTATTTTTCTTTTCTTTTTTTTTTTTTGTTCGAATCCTTAAGGTTGGATTAAACCCACTTTTTCTACCTTACCAGGGCGGAGAGACCCTCCTTCTTCAGGGCGAAGGAACCACTGTTTTATTTTTATTTGGCTTTTCTCCTGTTTTTTTTTTTTTTTTTTTTTAAATATTTTTCTCTTTAGGGTGGAAAAAAACCCGTCTCACCGTATATCTGTGTGTCTGGCTCAGTCTGGATCCCGTCAATCGTCGCCCGAGGAGAAGGGGGTGAGGACTGCTAAAACACCGGCTGGAAATGAATTCACGGCCTCAGTCTTTCCTCAAGAGTCACTGGACCCTGGCTGTCGACAGACTTCGGTGCGTCCTTTCCTTCCTCTCCTCGGTCGGCGATATATTGGGCTCCGGCTTTCTCGAAGGACCAAGATGTTAGGTTTATCAAACTTGTGTGTAAGACAAGGAAACCCAGGTTAGTTCAACCAGACAGATGAGACACAGACACAATGATACACAGAGACAGTCAGCTCAGTTTCTGCAAACTGGGGAGAGGTAAGCTGCTCAGAATCAACTCCGCCGACCTTCTCTCCCAGAGTGCCTTTTATTCCCATTGAATGTTGGTTACAAGCTTGTGTGTGTGCGTATCTACTAATGATTAATGATACTGGGAACTTGTTTGTTCATTCCAGCTGGGGCATGTCAGCGTGTCCTAACTGTCCTGGGCCCTGACCGCCTTGGTCAGCCAAGTCATGGGATTCTTTGGAAAGTACATATTTCACAATAACATCTGGTTAAATAAGGAGCATAAACAAGACGTGGTTAGATAAGGAGCATATGATTATACAATGAAAACATTTTAAATCTCACAAAGTTGAGGTTTGCCGAGGATCTGACTTCTGCGTACAAAACCTTACAAGACAAACTGTGGCCCATAATCGAAGCTGCAAAGAAGGAAGGGAAAAAAGCACACTTTGCAGGTGTTCGTGTGATAATCGATGGAAAGGAGGTACGTCCATCTTTGCCCCCAAAATAAACACGTCCGGTGCTGAGCATTTATTACCTTTTTATGGGTAAAACTTATTTTTTCTCTTTCTTACTGTTAAAAGGTTCGGGAGATTGTTTAACACTGTTACTTAGAATATATTTTCTATTATTAAGGGATAGAAATTGTTCGCTGTATTTTCATAGCACCTTTCATTGTTATACTGTCTTTTTCTGTTTTTTCTCTTAATGCCAGGGCGTTTTGCAAAACAGCAAAAAACTGATTTTTCTTTTTTCCAGGAAACGCATTCAGTTATAGATGATGCATCTTTATGGAAAGCACAATAGGGTAATGACATTTGGTTCTCGAATGGTACAGAAAGAGCAGCTGGTACTGCTACTTTGAAGAACAGTTTCGATGGGAATATTTTACACTCTAAGGGCGACCCAAATGGTCATTACCTTATTTTGATTGTTGACATAAACAATACTATAATTTTACTTGTCAATATTTATGGGTATAATTCTAAACAAGAGAATGACATTTTATTTGATGATTTGGAAATTCACATTTTAAACTGGCTGTCGAAATATCCAAATGTATTAATATTAATGGGAGGTGACTTTAACATAGCATTAGATAGTTTATTAGATAGATATCATCCTCGAACTAATAATTCTATGGCCTTAAACTTGATGCATTTTATGCAGAAATTCAACTTGAAAGATATATGGAGAGAAAAGAATCCTGGAATGAGTTCATATACTTGGAGTAATAAGGCATGTTCTAGTTTATCATGCATAGATTTCTGGCTGATTTCCGACTGTTTAGACAAAAATGATATTAAGGTCAATATTCTTACAACACCCCTAACTGATCACAGAGCTATCTCAATAAATATCTCATTAAACAGTAACAACAATATTTCACAGAGAATGGGTTCATATTGGAAATTAAATAGCTCTATCCTGACGCACGAGATAGTGATCAAAATGGTTCAGTCTTTAATTGAACGCTTTTTGCATAAAGCTTTAATTGATAAAAGATTTAGTAGTAGTTGGGAACTTTTTAAATTTGAGGTGTCAAAATATTTAAGAGCATACGGAAGTTTTATATTTAAAGCTAAAAGAGCTGAGGAGGAAAAAATAATATCAGAGATAACACAGATAACACAAAAAACACCAGAACAGTTAACTGAAAGTGAAATTGAGTCTTTAATTATTCAGCAAAATAAATTGGATGAATTATATAGAGGGAAGGCGGAAGGGGCCTTTGTAAGAAGTAGAAGAAAATGGCTTGAGGAAGGGGAGCAGAATAGTGCTTACTTCTTTCGACTGGAAAAATCCCGTGCAAAAAACAACTCAATACAGAAATTGAATATTGATGATGTTATTACAGATGACCCTAAAAGAATAGCTCTGTATTGTTCCAATTTCTATAGCACTTTATATCAATCAAATTACAGTGAGGAGTCCACCCTCCAATTCTTAGATTCTCTCACTGAAACAAAAACAATTGATAACGAGCAATCAGACTTCTGTGACAGACCTATAACACTAGGGGAAGTTAAACTTGCTATTGGACATCTCAAACTCAATAACTCCCCTGGAACAGACGGTATCACCTCTGAATTTTACAAAGCATTCTCTGACCAACTTGCTCCCTTCCTCCTCGGGCTCTTTTTAGAATGTGTAGATAATGAAACCCTCCCACCCACGTTAACTCAAGGCCTCATAACTCTTATCCCAAAACCTAGGAAAGATAAACTCCTTATTGATAACTGGCGTCCAATCTGCCTTCTTAATAATGATTATAAAGTGTTTGCACAGATATTTGCAAAAAAGGATTAAAACTGTTTTGGATCATATCATCGATGATTGCCAGTCAGGTTTTATGAGACACAGACACATTTCCAATAATGTCAGACTAGTTCTTGACTTAATTGACTATTCAGATTGATGTTTAGATGAAAGCTTTATTCTTTTCTTTGATTTTCAGAAGGCTTTCGATACAATTGAGCATAACTTTATCTTCCATGCCTTAGAGAAATTTGGATTTGGTTCATACTTTAACAATGCAATCAAAACTATGTACAAAAATGGAAACTGTTCAATTTATTATTATTTATTTATTATTTATTTAATTATTTCAGGACAATGCACATTGATAAACATAGTCATTCCAACATGTAAATGTGCCAGATTGTAGCCCAGGGGCTAATTTCCATCTGTTGTCCATAGGCAGGTGGATGTTACAGTAAAAGCAATACAAAAGATTAAATTAAATTACATGCTGGTACTTCCCCTAGATTCTTGTTAAATCGTGGTGTTAGACAAGGGTGTCCTATTTCCCCCTACCTCTTCTTACTTTGTACTCAACTACTCACTGAATCCATAAAGCTTAGTCCACTTAAAGGTATCTCAATAGCTGATGGTGAGGTCATCATCAGTCAGCTGGCTGATGATACAACACTCTTTTTAAGGGATGCCTCTCAGATACCTATAACCATTGATTTAATTCAAACTTTCTCCATTGCCTCCGGGCTAAATTTAAACCTTAAAAAATGTGAATTGCTTGTTCTTAAAAATTGCGATGTACCATCTATATGTAATATTCCTGTAAAGGACTCTATAACCTATCTAGGAGTTGTTATTACCAAAGATAGAGATTCCAGATGTGGTTTGAACTTCAACCCTATTATTGACAAAACTAAAAAAAGGTTAAATCATTGGTTACAGTGAGACTTGTCAGTCAGAGGTAGAATCCTTCTAACCAAGGCTTAGGGCATCTCCCGGCTCACTTATGCAGCTCTATCCTTGGATGTAAACAAAAAGACTTCTAAACAAATTGACAAAATGTTATTTAATTTTATTTGGAGGAATAAAAGCCACTATATTACAAATGTTGTGATAATGAACCCGTATGATAAGGGTGGCCTTAACTTCCTTGATTTTTCAACCTTAAATTACACTTTCAAAATTAACTGGCTAAAACAATTTATAAAGAATCCATATTCAATTTGGAATTTCATTCCCAACTTTATCTTCTCCAAATTAGGGGGCCTGCATTTTGTTTTATTTTGTAATTATAATATTGAGAAAATCCCTACAAAATTGTCCAACTTTCACAAGCAGATGCTTCTCTCATGGTCTATGATTTATAAACATAATTTCTCTCCTCAAAGATGTTATATATGGAATAACAGAGACATATTGTACAAGAACAAATCTTTATTTTTTGAGAACTGGTTTGCACATGGTTTACACCTGGTCATCGAACTGCTCGACTGTAATGGTTTTTTAATGTCATATCAAGAATTTTTGATTTTTGGTATTCCAATTCCTCCAAGGGAATTCGCTATTGTCATGGATGCAATCCCTACAGGAGTTTTGATGCTACTAAGAAGTACAGCAGGGGTTAAGCCAACCTTACTACCTCTTGACCCTACCGAGTCTGCAGTTGGTAAGGTTTGTTTCTCCCTTGGAACACGTAACAGTAATTGTGGAATAAGATCATTGTTCCAAAATGATATAGTCTCTGTCCCATATGTAGTTGCCTACTGGAATAATTGTGTATCTGACCTTAATTGGAAGAAAATCTGGACTTTACCATCAAAATTTTTGAGCACTAACAAAATGAAAGAGGTATCTTTTAAAATTATACACCGTTACTATCCCTCTAAAATATTTTTGCAAAGATTTAAATTAGATATAGATGTCAATTGCTCATTTTGTAATATGTACCCTGAAGATGTATCTCATTTATTTTGGAACTGTTCCCACTCAAATCTTTTATGGAAAGATATTTGCACTTATATCACTCGTTTCATTGACCCCAATTTTTCCTTTTGTGTTGAACATATATTGTTTGGTTTCTTTAATTACACCCCTAGTCAAACAAACCAATTTTTTATAATAAACCTTATTATTTTATTAGCTAAATGGCATATTCATAAATGTAAGTACTCTAATCAGAAACCTCTCTTTATTGTGTTTGAAAAAGAAACCAAGCAATATATGAAAAATATTATATACTCCAAAAATAAGAAAGCTATCAAAACACTTTATGTATGTCATTTATATAATGTTTTTATTTAATGTAATGCTGTTTTTTATTTTTGTATCTGTATTTTTATATAGGCCTATCGGCCAGTTCTGTAAGCTATCCCCTGGCGGCTGTTGTATTGCTTATTGTCAATAAAATGTAAAAAATAATAATAATAAATAAAAAAAAAGGAAAAAAAAAGGAAGTGAGGCGGAGTCAAACTTAGGCAATATGGCGGCGCGCACAAGCCAAGAGAGAAGGGATACTCCTCGGTGAACTGAGGTCGGCCATGCTGCTCTATCCATTTATTATACTATCTATGATCCACACCCACACACATATACACAGACACACACACCCACACATACTGGTACATGGCTGTACCGACAACAATGTTCTAGACGTTTTCTTTGATTGAGTTTGCTAAGTGTATTTTATTTGCTTTATGTGTGTATAAAACGGATGTTACCTTAAATTTCATGGTGGTTAAAATAGATGTTCTTATATTGTAACCAGAAGTGTTTGTGATTTATTTGTGTGGATATTATTGGAGGGTCAACAATCAACAAGTGAAAGATTCTGTAGCCTTCAGTGTTTAAGGTCATATTACCAAATTTATAATAGTAATTATTTGATTACTTTATTTTCTGGAAATGATCATTGAGACTAGGATTTATTAATATTGATTTATTTTAACTGAACATTAAACTAATCAACATTTGAGAATAAATCATTGATACAAACGAGACAACTTGCAATTTTTCGATCCTAAAAGGATCGATGGTGCCCCTTTGAACTTTAATAAATTATTAAAGTAGTATTATTAATCTTCAGTTAATTCCTCATAGCAAAATTAATCTGAACATACCTGCTCCCGCTACATAAGTAAGTAAGTAAGTAAAATGTATTTATAAAAGCACATTTTGCACTGTCCTAAGTGCTGAACATAGTGCATTCTGAAGGTAAAAATTTAGGTAAAATAACAATAACAAAAATTAAAGACATAAAGCCCAGACATCCACATACAAACAAAGATAGTAGTGCAGAGGTAAGATAGGAAATACCAGGGTGTACAGATGGGTTTTGAGCCTTGATTTAAAGGCAGAAATAGAGGGGGAATCGCATATGTCAGGTGGCAGTTGGTTCTACAAGGGCGGAGCAGCTAGTGCAAAGTAAACTTCTGAGAGTTGTGCCATTGGCATGGCTGTATACGCTAGTCACCAAAAGTAAGTGATACAGTAGATCAGAAGAGACTTACATCTCCATTCCACTTAACGACACCACTGATGAGAGTTCAGGTGGCCAGAAAGATGATGATGGTGACTTTGTCATTGTGAGCTTTGCAGTTAAACCCATTAGATCTGCTAGGCCTTGTTTAAGAAAATTGTCCTTCAATCTTTGTAAAATATTTACTTTATTTACTTTAAATAATAATATAAGTGATTGTTTAATGGATTTGTCTTGCATTACAGTTTATGAGATATATATTAATGGCACAATTTACCCCATGGTATTCTCTCCAAAGGCACAACTTACACCACACCGGGGGCAAGTTGTGCCACAAGACAACTTTTTTTTCCGAAAGCTATATTTCTTAAACAGTTTATTTCAGATCCAAAGTTATTGTTGCCGGGGATGCACAACACCCTGAAATATATATGTACATACCCTCAACAAAAATATAAACGCAACACTTTTGTTTTTGCTCCCATTTTTCATGAGATGGACTTAAAGATCTAAAATTCATTCCAGATACACAATATTACCATTTCTCTCAAACATTGTTCACAAATCTGTCTAAATGTGTGATAGTGAGCACTTCTGCTTTGCTGAGATAATCCATCCCACCTCACAGGTGTGCCACATCAAGATGCTGATCTGACATCATGATTAGTGCACAG
Organism: Hyperoplus immaculatus; assembly: GCA_949357725.1. NCBI lineage: Eukaryota > Metazoa > Chordata > Actinopteri > Uranoscopiformes > Ammodytidae > Hyperoplus > Hyperoplus immaculatus. Next base: position 832,284 of record OX442353.1, read on the forward strand.
GTGTGCCTTAGACTGTCCACAATAAAAGGCCACTCTGAAATGTGCATTTTTTGATTTATTAGGGGTCTGGGGACTCAGAACCAGTCAGTATCTGATGTGACCACCATTTGCCTCATGCAGTGCAACACATCTTCTTCGCATAGAGTTTATCAGATTGTCAATTGTGGCCTGTGGAATGTTGGTCCACTCCTCTTCAATGGCTGTGCGAAGTTGCTGGATATTAGTGGGAAGTGGTGAACGCTGTCGTATACGCCGGTCAAGCACATCCCAAACATGCTCAATGGGTGACATGTCCGGTGAGTATGCTGGCCATGCAAGAACTGGGACATTTTCAGCTTCCAAGAATTGTGTACAGATCCTTGCAACATGGGGCCGTGCATTATCTTGCTGAAACGTGAGGTGATGTTCATGGATGTATGGCACAACAATGGGCCTCACGGTATCTCTGTGCATTCAAAATGCCATCAATAAAATGCACCCGTGTTCTTCGTCCATAACAGATGCCTGCCCATACCATAACCCCACCACCACCATGGGCCACTCGATCCGCAACATTGACATCAGCAAAGCGCTCACCCACACGACACCACACACGCTGTCTGCCATCTGCCCTGAACAATGTAAACCGAGATTCATCCGTGAAGAGAACACCTCTCCAACGTGCCAGACGCCATCGAATGTGAGCATTTGCCCACTCAAGTCTGTTACGGCGACGAGCTGGAGTCAGGTCAAGACCCCGATGAGGACGACGAGCATGCAGTTGAGCTTCCCTGAGACGGTTTCTGACAGTTTGTGCAGAAATTGTTTGGTTATGCAAACCAATTGTTTCAGCAGCTGTCTCAGTGGCTGGTCTCAGACGATCTTGGAGGTGAACCTGCTGGATGTGGAGGTCCTGGGCTGGTGTGGTTACACGTGGTCTGCGGTTGTGATGCCGGTTGGATGTACTGCCATATTCTCTGAAACGCCTTTGGAGACGGCTTATGGTGGAGAAATGAACATTCAATGCACGAGCAACAGATCTGGTTGACATTCCTGCTGTCAGCATGCCAATTGCACGCTCCTTCAATGCTTGTGGCATCTGTGGCATTTTGCTGTGAGACAAAACTGCACATTTCAGGGTGGCCTTTTATTGTGGACAGTCTAAGGCACACCTGTGCACTAATCATGATGTCAGATCAGCATCTTGATGTGGCACACCTGTGAGGTGGGATGGATTATCTCAGCAAAGCAGAAGTGCTCACTATTACACATTTAGACAGATTTGTGAACAATGTTTGAGAGAAATGGTAATATTGTGTATCTGGAATGAATTTTAGATCTTTAAGTCCATCTCATGAAAAATGGGAGCAAAAACAAAAGTGTTGCGTTTATATTTTTGTTGAGTGTATTTGAGTTGGAGACATAACTGTCAAGGCCTCACTTTAAAGTCACTTTGAGTAAAAAGTGGCTCACCCCACACTCCCCTATAAGTCATTAGATAATGATGAACTATTGATTTAAAAAAAAAATATATTTATCTGTAGATTATTAATAAGTGCTATGTTAACATTTCACAAATGTGTTGTAAGTCATCTATAAAGTTTTTGGTAAATCATGAAATTCCCATTAACAAATCATTGGTAAATTATTAATGAGTAATTTACAAACCTCTTTGCATCCCTCTAATCTAAAGTGTAAACCATTCATCAGGTACCAATGTGTAGCAGGGGTGACCTCAACGAACAAAAAATTGAGCAATAATCTCTTGAGTAATCGTCAAATCATGTTATTTTTTCCCTGGTTATTGATCCATATTCTCATTTGCAATATTGGCAAATTTTTTCCAAACCCTACAAAGAACCAACTGTTCTTGAGTTGACATAAGAATGTATGTCTACCATAGTCGTTGACTCACACTAAGGAGATTGATTAAAGGAGTTGGATTCATGTTTTTATTAACAGTATAATAGGCTGATATTTATACCACAATAGGTGATGTATCATTATTAATTGGGAGAATATAGAATAATCTTTGTTTCACATTTTACAACTATTCGACTGAGATTGGCAAACAAATCAGGCCCCTTATGCTAAAAAGGAAATATAATGGTATAAATTGAACTCCTCCTGATAATGTGAAAATATTTGGGAAGACCATAAGTTGCAACCATTTTCGATAGCTGGGTTTGTCATCTATTCTTTAACAGTGTCAAAATATGACTAAAGAATGTCTAAAAGTGACACCAGGGAAGATACAATGTCAGTAGTGACAGGGGGACAGACGAGCAAGGAGCAGGTTGTCTGTTTCATTGATAGTTCATGTGGTATTTGGGGTGACTACAAGAAGACATAAGGAAACCAATGTCGTAAATGAGAATATCAGCTCAAGCTTTTAATCAATCTCCTTAGTGTAAGTCAATGACTAAGGTAGACAAACATTATTACGCCAACTCAAGAAGACAAACTATAATTGGTGTCATGATCCTGCTTGGGCCTCAGGCCCTTGTGTTGTTTTTCCCCTTTACCATTGTCTGTGTTCTGGTGTAATTGCAGGGTTGGAGTCAGGTGTGCTGGAGTCAGTTATCAGCATTCACAGCTGCCATCAATCAACAATCAACTGCTCTTCATATACCCGGTCCTACCTTCCAGACACTGCCAGATTGTAAACTCTGTTACCCAGTCAGTAACTCTCCAGCCACCTAAAAGCCACCTTTTGTAGTTCCGCCTGCATTTAGCTTGTTGCTAAATTCTGTTCTTTTTGCCACAGTCTCCCAGCCTGACTCCAGCCACCAGCTCCAGCCCTCGTCAGCCCTTGTCAGCCAGCTCTCCCTCCCTGCCTGCTCTTGCCTGCCTCTGCTCGTCTCCCCGGATTCTCCCCTTGGCACTTCCTCCTGGACCCCCATGCCTGTCAGCCACTCCAGAGCCCGGCCCAAAACCCCAGATTCCTTCTAAATAAACCCTCTTAAACTGGTACTGTCTCTGCGCCTGTGTCCTCCCTGTCCAGCCGTTACAATTGGGTCTTTAATCCCCTTTGTGTAGTTTGGGAAAAAAATTAACAATATGACAAATGAGAATATGGATCAGTAAGCAGGAAAGAAATAGCTTGATTTGACCAATAAAATTCGACTATGTACATTTTTAGTTGAGCTCACCCCAACTACACATTGGTACCTGATTAATGGTTTACACTTTAGATTAGGGGGATGCAGAAAGGTTTGTAAATAACTAATTAATAATTTATCAATGGATTGTTAATGGGAATTTCATGATTTACTAAAAGCTTTATAGATGACTTACAACACATTTGTGATATGTTAACATGGTACTTATTAATCATAAAAATAAATATTACTGTTTGTAAATTAGTTCATTATTATCTAATGTAATCTATAACTTCTAAATCACTTATAAATGAACATTATTATCAAGTGTTACCCAAAAAAGAATAAGCATGGAACACAACATTATTGCCATATTTTAGATTTTGGACTCAAACGCGTTACAAAGATGAAAAGATGACATTAGCCTTTCAGTTATCAATGGGTTCAATCAATTCATTATTCATACTCGGAGTATTTTCACAAGATCTGAAAAATACGCTTTTTAATTAGTCTAGTTGCATGTTTGAACAAATCTTTATTTGTATAGCACTTTTTAAAACAGTGACAGAGTAACCCCCCCCCCACACACACACAAAGAAATAATTAAAATAGACACAAGTCGATATGAAAATACTTAAGCCTCTAATGGTTAACAAACCAATCATAATTGCAGGCTCAATAAAAATGACCAAAAGGCATGTGCTTAGGAACAATTAATCCTAACAAACTCAAAGTTCTAAAACACCAAAAATAATCAGTATGAGTAATATCAGATCCAATCTGTGCCACCCTGGTTCCTCATGTGCATGTGCATGTCACACTGGAGATATGTTGGATAGCTAGTTCATCCCACCTAAACAATTGCACAAATCAATCAATTGTCTGTACTTTAAGAAGTGTCTAAATACACAATGTGACATGTAATCATATTTTAAACGAGGGTCACCCCTTAATGGATGACTATAGGTCGTTATTCATAATTTTTTTATTTTTGCAGATGTGCCATCTATTGTAGGTAAGTGCAGACTTTCCTATATGATTCTGGTGATAGCATCCGACAGATCCTTCAGGAGGAGCAAATAAGGTCAAAGTATTGTGTGCCTTTTGAAAGGAATTCAAACAGAGTTAAGGGCTTCCAATATGTGCAGCTACTTACTATACTGTTCGGAAATGTTACAAATGAAATACTGTAGCCCATCTGTCCAACATTTAAAGACAGTACTGTTTATTTCCATCTTTAAACAGACAGTAACTGCAGTACACAATCTTTTATTCCAGTACAGGAGTACACTACTTGACTGTATTTCTAATCAAATATTTTTAGTTTTTACTTTTTTAGAGAATCTTTGAGGTGAATGCCATGGCTGACCCACATTAGTACATCTCTGACGGGGCAAGGTTCAACCTTAAAGAGAAGAACATCATGGGTCACTGTGCTCTCAAACAAGTGTTTTCAAGAGGCAAGGCCACCACCCCCTATCTGCAGCTTATTGAAATCATAACACCCTCTAACCTTGGGTCCCTAACCACACGGCACAACTTCAATCTCTAGTCATTACAGGAATGTTTCTCAATATTGTGCTCTAGAGTATATACCAAAACCTGTGGCAATGTGTCTGTGGAGCCTATACAGGGTTGGATAAGGCACACAACGGCATTTTACCCAAGCTGGCTGGCAAGATCAACATAATGTATGATGAGAAATAATAGACTGAGATTAAATAATTAGAACGCTGCTTTTAAATTTGGATATTTTTTTACCATTTTACCTTCCACATGTGTTGTCAGTGTGACATAGCACAGCCCAGGGTTTTAGGCCAAAAGAGTCTCATCCTTACACTTCATCCACTACTGTAATGTGCATTTATTACAGTCGTTTTATATTTCTCTCAGCAGAGTGTTTCTGAATCCTTTCTCAACCTTTCTTCACTAATTTCAGGCAATTCTGAGGAAATGTAGCATAACTAATGATTTGTGAGTGCTGCACAATGTAATGTAAAGAGCATGTGATCCAGTCCCATGGCCATAATTTGATAACAGTATTATTGCTAGTAAGTATATTTAAACAGGGGACACATCAGTGATGCCACCTCAGTGCCTGTATTGACTAAGTCTCTAAGAATATCGCTGAATCAGGTCAGGTGAGATATGAACTTCAGCATGTCATGATTTCCAAGTCAATGTCAGATCACTGCTCCTTTGAAATATGTTCTATGTCCTAACAATCCTCCTTCCAATTTGGAGGAAGTGGGATCCTGGGTTTCCACAGCAGTTGATTTGAGTCATGTCTGTTATTGATGTTCCCAAGTTCTCAGTTCCAAGGTCTGGTCTCTGCTTCAGTCCACTTCATCACACACTTGCAGCACTCTGTGGTTAAAGTCCTCTGGCTGGTCAGCGTATACATAGTGTCCAGCTCCACGGATTGTCTGCAGAAAAAAAAATCCAGATTAGGAAGGGAAGCGGCCGATTAAATGAGAGGGCAATATACAACTATTTTGAAAAAGTTGGGACATTATGTAAAATGTGAATAAAATGTGATAATTTCCTAGTACTTTTCGACGTGTATTCGAAATAAAACAGTACAAACACATCATACGTATTTGTTTAAACTGATAATCTTTATTGTTTTTTTGTAAACATACACACATTTTAAATTTGTTGCCTGCAACACGTTCCAAAAAAGTTGGGACAGGGGCATGTTTACCACTGTTTTACATCACCCTTTGACTGTTGACATTTTGAAAGCAAAATTATTTCCCATTCTTGCTTGAAATACAACTTCAGATGCCCAACATTCTGGGGTCTCCATTGTGATATTTTTGCTTCATAATGCACCAAACATTTTCAATGGGAGACAGGTATGGACTGTAGACAGGCCAGTCTAGTACCTGCAGAGCTGTGCAGAATGCGGCTCGGTATTGTCTTGATAAATAAGAAGGGACGTCCCTGAAATAGACGTTGTCTGGATGGCAGCAGGACGATTGAATGCAGTTGGAATAACTGAGGTCAGCCCGAAAGCTACATCCATCTTATATACAATCTATGCTCTAAACCCTCTTTCTGAAATAGGCCCCAGAGGCCTATTACACAAAACCAAGATAAGGGATAAACCTAGGATATTTCCGTTATCATGGCTTGCTTTAGCCATGATCTGGTGCACAAAAGCGGAGGGACATAAGTTACCATGGAGATAAACTTATTCTGTTGCCGTATTGGCTCAGTCAGCTGTCACTCTGATCGAGAATCTGTTTGTTTAACAGCTATCCCATGATCTTCTGTGTAATGTTTTTAGCCGGTTCCAATCACAAGATGTAATGTTTGGGTTGGCCTTTACCAGAAAAATCACTTTTCTTGTGGCGCTCGTGGTCCACTTCTAGGCAGATGTTCAGTCACTCTTAGAGCTCTCCATTTGTAGATGATTTGCCTCACGGTGGACCGATGGAGCTCAAACTTTTTTTAAATTAATTTATAGCTGTCCCCAGACAAATGTTAGATATTAAACTAGATTTTTACATACAGTCCTGTGTTGTGCAGGAAATGCAGAATTGTAAATAAAGAATAAATTAAAAATGTTCTTGTCGTTTGAAAAGACGCAATGCAGCATGTGGGGCGGTTGAGTAGGAAAAGTATCCAATTGATCCATACCCAAAATCTTCCCGGAAGTTAGTACTCATCCGGGCGTTTCTCGCCTACCCAAACTCACATACACAACCGTGTACACAAATGAGTATGAGTAGGACGTCCTCCCACCTACATACTCAAAATCTATATACTACATACTACTCTCTAAAGTGTATGCGAGGTGCATCGAAACGTTAACACTGGAGTATACTCAAGCAATAAAGAATTTCTTCTTCTCATAAGATTCCGGCAGTTTAGACACTGTTTAACGTATTACCGCCCTTCACAGGTTACATATTGAACTAGATTTTTACATACAGTCCTGTCTTGTGCAGGAAATGCAGAATTGTAAATAAATAGTTTAACACTAGAAACGCCAGCGTTCTCTCTATAGGCTATACCTTTAATCGCCACGCGGGTCAAATCTTCCCGTGCATTTCTAGTGTAATATGAAGTAATAAATTAGTTTGTTTAATCATCATCTGTGTTTTAGACCTCTTGTTTTATAATCTAAGTATCTTTAAGAACACTAATCATGTTTCGTGGTGACTCTAATGAAAATGAAAGTATATCTATCACCAATAAATGAAAACAGATGGTCAAAACAGTGTACAAATGAGTGTATTTTTAGGTAAGCTCTTATTGATTATTCATTAATTTTTTCACATGTTGACATGTTTTGAGGTGGAGGATCCCTCCGACGCTCTCTGTCCGGCTCACCACTCAGCTGTCTGTCAGTTGAGCTGGACGAGCCGCGGTGTGTGGAACACAGCATTCAGTTCTGATCTCTCTCCACTATCAGACTGGCATAACTCATTTCACTTAGTAACTCTAATGTTGTTAGGTATTTATCTTCATCTCGTATCTGTAAGAGTTTATGAATGACTGCACGTACAGTTGTCAGATCGCGGACCCCAAACAATGTTGTTGCCTAGCAACTTGTTCGCAAATATTTAATTTTCCTGTGCGGGTAGAATTGACCCAGTGCATTGTGGGGCGGTTGAGTAGGAAAAGTAACCTGCCGATCCATACCCAAAATCTTCCGTGCAATTCTCGCATACCCAAACTCGCATACCCAAACCGTCACATACTCAAATTGAAGTCAAAATGAGTATGAGTAAGTAAGAGTAAGTATGGCTTTCCGAACACAGCCTTACTGTTTAAACTAGCAAGGCATTGTGGGAAAATGGGCCGTCTTTTCCATTTCTGCATCAATAAATCTGTGTTCGATCTCTGAGCCTACTTCTGAAAACTGTGGGCTGGCACATAACAGAATTACTTACACCTGGCTTCACAAAGCAGCCCCTTTTCATCCTGGATTGGTGTTTGTGCAACTGACTAATCCAAGGTGCCCAGACTAGAATTTGTCAAGGCTGGCTTTATCAATCATCCGGGATATCTGAATTCCACTTTAGTGAAATAGGCCTCTGGAATCTTACCTTTTATTTATTTAGTATATTGGCCAGGCCGCAGTCCGCTTCTTAAATATACAGATAAGTAATTTATCCGCTGCCCCGGTTAACAGACCAGAGCAGCGACACGCATATATGATTCAGCTCACGAGTCTCTTTTTTTTTCTCCCACCACATGCGCGCACGTCTCTCCACTAAAATCGATAGAGAAATAAGACAAAGTCAGTTTTATTGTCAATTTCTGCAATAGCCTTTGTGCCAGACATAGAGAGGAATTGAAATGATGTTTCTCTCCGATGTTTCTCTCCGACCCAATAAGTAAAAAAGGATAAAATTAGATAAGATGAAATAAGTAATATATACACTAACAAACTTCTAAATAGTGCAAAGGTAAGGCAAAACAAAACAGTATAAAAAAAGTAAATACATTGAAATGTGCAATATGAGGTACATTACTTACAATGTGCAATATGAAGTTAACTGAAGAAATTGAAAGTGTACATTCTAAGGGCATTTCAATGTGCAGTGCAGTATTAATAGTTACAAAGTCCAGAGTTCTTGGGGATGTGGGGGAAGGGGTTTTAATGTCCAGAGTTTGTGGGGGAAGACGGGAGGGAAAGGAGAGAGGGGAGAGAGTTGAGCCTTCTGACAGCCTGGAGGAAAAAGCTCCTTAACAGTCTGGTGGAGCCGGCCCGCAGGCTCCAGTTCCCTTTCCCAGATGGCAAGAGGCTGAAGAGGCTGTGTGAGGGGTGGCTGGGGTCACCCACAATGCTGGTTGCTTTACAGACTTTATAGACTCCGACTTGAATTTCAAGAAACACATTAAATCAATTAATAAGTCAGCATACTACCACCTTAAAAACATATCAAGAATTAAAGGACTTATGTCTCAGCAAGATTTAGAAAAACTTGTCCATGCATTTATCTTTAGTAGACTTGACTACTGTAACAGTGTCCTTGCAGGCCTTCCATAAAAATCTATCAGACAGCTTGAGCTAATTCAGAATGCTGCTGCTCGAGTCCTCACTAGGACCAAAAAAGTGGATCACATTACCCCAGTTCTGAGGTCTTTACACTGGCTTCCTGTCACTCAAAGAATTGATTTCAAAATACTGATGTTGGTTTATAAAGCACTAAATGGTTTAGCGCCAAAATACATTACTGATCTGCTGATACGTTATGAACCGTCCAGAGCCCTTAGGTCGTCTGGGACAGGTTTACTTACAGTCCCAAGAGTTAGGACTAAACGAGGAGAAGCAGCTTTTAGTTTTTATGCACCAAATATCTGGAACAAACTCCCAGAAAACTTGAGGTCTGCTGCAACCCTCAGTTCTTTTAAATCGAGTCTGAAGACTTTTCTGTTTCCATTTTAACCTGTACTTTTTATTTAATTTAAATGTTTTACTTCTTTTCATTCGCTTTTAAATGTCTTCTAATGTGTTTTATGTATTTTAATCTTGCCCCTGTAAAGCACTTTGAGTGGCCTTGTGTCTGAATTGTGCTATATAAATAAACTTGCCTTGCCTTGCCTTGCCTTTACGGATGAGGCAGGTTCCTTAGATGTCCAGGAGGGAGGACAACGATGATCCGTCCAGCAGCCTTCATTGTGCGATCTGTCGACCCTCATATTGGGCCTCATTTATCAAACTTGCGTGGAAACTGGTGCAGATCCTGGTGCAAATATCTACGCCAGGTATCGCGTGGGATTTATCAAAATGTCGTACCTCGCCAATCTCAGCGTACACCAGAAGAGAAACAGACGCACCAACTGTCCAATAATGTAGCCTATTGGCTATATATTAAACCTTTAAAGGGACTCTTACCAATCCTGCAATTGAGAATTACAGCACTATCTTACCATCCCGCCTCCCTCCAATGCCCTACCCCCTCATTCCCATCCCCGGTGTTTTATTTTTTTTGTTGAAGAAACTTTATTTACACAAGCAGACTTACAACCTACTGCCTCCGCGCACGCACGTGAGTTATATTGTAGCGGAGGAAACTGGTGGTTGTACCGGTACCGCGCTGATCTGCTTGTATCACTGGTTTCACTTCAGAGGTGTCGGCCAGAGCACCACTTATGGCCAAAGGCGTCAGATTATAAGCATGAGACTAGGAGAGGAGGAGTAGGGTTTTATCCGCTCTTTATTTTCCTTCTTTCACAGGCACAGCCGCATATAGATCGCGGGAAAAGAACAAAGGCTTAAACTCCACTTGTGAGGAGATCATTAGAACAGCTGTTGCGAATCGCAGCCGTTAATAACATGCAAACTATATTATAACAGCGATCGGGACTGCATGTACATGCTCTCACACGGGTGATTCACATTTAAACTCAGATAAACACGTTTCCATGTGGAATGATCGCTTTCTGCGGCAACTTGCATGCTCACACATCTGACCGAGGGAGAAGATAAAGGAAACTTACTAAACAGACTCTCCAGCCGACTGACGTCACGGCCCTAACTGACTGCTATCCACACTGAACAAAACACATCTTAACACACTGTAAGAAATAACAACACTGTAACTTATGCACTTTGGGTCCTTTTCTACAATGGTCGCTACTCGCAATCAAAACAAACCCTCTAGTTGAGAATGCGCAATACAGAAGCAGACGGCAAACAGACAGGTCTGTCGGCCAATCAAATCGTTCGGTCCGAATAATATCATTGGTTTAAGTTTTCACAAAATATTATGAGATTGAAATCATTGTTTGTTTTTACTCCTGGTGTATGCATCTTAAGAGTGTCATTACCTTATTAATACCATTTTAACCTAATCCAAAAAAAGTGTAAAAATGCAACAAAGGTAAGGGTAGCTTTAACGCCTGTCTTGTTTTTCCCCCATGAAGTAAATACTCGTCTGCAGAGGTTTGAATGATTAGATTGTTTTTGCCCTTTCAGATAGCACTACTCAAGGGTTTTAAAAACTAAAAATAACACATTTCGCGATTTAATAATAATAATTGATAGGTTTTATATAGCGCTTTTTTGGAGGTCACTCAAAGACCTCAAGGCTTACTGTAGCCTATGACAGATGCGATTGGCACGAGTGGTCAGCCGTCAGCTGCACAAACCGGCCCATATTAACCTCCACAGAGCCAGGCAACCACCAGCTGTGAGAGCGCCCACCGTCCTGCTCCACCACAGATACTAGACCATTACTGCTGAGGTCCGGGATTGGAAAAACAAGCCGAAACGTGCCGGTTTATGGTGGAAATAAACCGCTCGCTAAAATCTCAAAAGTGCGTCAAATAAATAAAATGTTAAGCTGAATGTTGTGCCGTGTATTTTTATCATAAAGAGCAGCGTACTACTTGCAAAGCCTACATATTTAATACTGTGGCTAACATTTTAGCAGAGATGAATGAATGCAGCCCCCGTGCTGCAGAGTTCCCCCAGCTGCACCAACTCGGAGACAACTGCCCTTACGCAGTCCCATGCAGCGCTCCAAAGTGACCCGTGTGCGCACTATTGAATCAGCGCTCCTACTCAGTTGCACACCATGCTGCACATTTTCAAGTGATTAATATGTTTATCTTGGTCTGAGCAAACACTGCATTAGTATTATCATCTAACAATTGTCCGACAAAGTCACCGGCTACCCGGCACAGCCAGCACTGCAAGTCCGTGCTGTTTTCAAACTTGCGTACATGATGTGAGAGCTGGCGAGGGATTTGAGTGTACCCTACACTCACGTCCAAATTAATAAATGCAGAGGTTTGCGTGAAAATGTGCGTATACCCACTTTTCTGGTCTATGCACGGTTGATAAATGAGGCCCACTGTCATCCTACGGTTACATTTGCTATAGTTTTTAGGCCTTTATGCACAAATAAAATCAGTGGATGATGATATAGGCCACATGTGTCAAACTCAAGGCCCGCGGGCCAAATCCTGCCTGTGTTAATTGTTGATCCGTCCTGCGAATCAATTAGTCAATTCCATTCAATTCGACCCACCAATCTAAAATATATATATATACACTCAACAAAAATATAAACGCAACACTTTTGTTTTTGCTCCCATTTTTCATGAGATGGACTTAAAGATCTAAAATTCATTTCAGATACACAACTGTACCATTTCTCTCAAATATTGTTCACAAATCTGTCTAAATGTGTGATAGTGAGCACTTCTGCTTTGCTGAGATAATCCATCCCACCTCACAGGTGTGCCACATCAAGATGCTGATCTGACATCATGATTAGTGCACAGGTGTGCCTTAGACTATCCACAATAAAAGGCCACTCTGAAATGTGCATTTTTTTGCTTTATTGGGGGTCTGGGGACTCAGAACCAGTCAGTATCTGGTGTGACCACCATTTGCCTCATGCAGTGCAACACATCTTCTTCGCATAGAGTTTATCAGATTGTCAATTGTGGCCTGTGGAATGTTGGTCCACTCCTCTTCAATGGCTGTGCGAAGTTGCTGGAGACGGCTTATGGTGGAGAAATGAACATTCAATGCACGAGCAGCAGATCTGGTTGACATTCCTGCTGTCAGCATGCCAATTGCACGCTCCCTCAATGCTTGTGGCATCTGTGGCATTTTGCTGTGAGACAAAACTGCACATTTCAGGGTGGCCTTTTATTGTGGACAGTCTAAGGTACACCTGTGCACTAATCATGATGTCAGATCAGCATCTTGATGTGGCACACCTGTGAGGTGGGATGGATTATCTCAGCAAAGCAGAAGTGCTCACTATCACACATTTAGACAGATTTGTGAACAATGTTTGAGAGAAATGGTACAATTGTGTATCTGGAATGAATTTTAGATATATATATATATATATATATATATATATTTTTTTTTTCCTTCATGGAGCCTGTGCCATATCCGCACGTCGTACACGCTCCCAACCGTTGGGACAGTCGCGTAGCTTATTGCTAGGAATGTCTGCTGAAAGTTCCACAGCTCAGGATTTTAAGCCATAAATTGATGAACAGATCAATATCTGATCTAAGAAAATATGTCAGTTTTCTGAGGGCTGTAAAAAGGCCAATCTATGTGGCTAAATAGCATGCTAATATTGATGATTGATTATGTCAAGTGTCTAAGGATGAATGCTAACATTATCTGGTTTCTAACTTTTGCCTTAGGTTACAATATAGCTCACTAGCCAACATTAGCTAGCTGCTGATAGCCCATCCTTTTCGTTTCCAAAGTTGGCTTGGCATTAAATTACCAAGTGTCATATATACGTGTGAAAAAAGTCACCGAGTAGCATTCTAACTGCCTTTGCAAAGGAGAGACTTCCCAAACAGTCTGAGGGGCACTTTACATGACAACACGAAACGGTGCAAACGCGGAAAAATTCCCGCGGTTGCACTATATCATTTACAGGAAAACAGCAAACGCAGGCATGAAACCGCAGGTTTTTGAGATCACCTCCCAGGGAGGATTTTTTGGAAAACTTAACGGTTTTGGTTTCCTGTAAACACCGAAACCATTTCCCCTGATAACGCTGACGTCACGGCTCCACCCTCACACATGCGTAGTCTATAACACAAGCGAGTTATAAAGTTAGAAGACAACATGAACGGTGTCTCCACGGCACCATCACTGTGATCAGCGGAGAGTCTTCTGTTTTTACAAGTTCAATGCGGTGAAATAAGAGGACAGAAACCTTGTCATTTACAATATTTGTAACCCCAAGCTTACACCAACCACTTTATGAACGTTAGTGGCATTAATTTTCGGTTACAGTAAGGTTTTATGCATCAAATTGTACCGGAAGAGCTATCTACTAGGCTGTGTCACCGCTGACTATTGGCTTGGCATGGCTGCTACACTGCTACTACAGCGATTTCGGCCCATTTCCTCTGAAAACATGAGTACGGGTGAAGATGTCAGATAAATTGTGTCTGAACGGGGGGTTTTTTTAAACCAAAAACTGGAAAACTGTCACGATTTCACAGTGTAAAGTGCCCCTGAGCCGGTTGCTCGATGGTGTTTTGTGCCCCCAACGCAGCCTTCTAGTCAGCCTTGCATTAAGGCACTCCAATGGGCAATGAATGCCAACACCCAACCCTGCGCCGGTTCGGGGCACACAAAAAAACATTCAGGGGGCTGGTGACAAGAAGGTGTGTTGTGCTTTCAAAATAAAAGCATTTTCAAAATCAAATATTTTTCTCCTCACAGTTTCATTTTTGGAAATGCATCTGTCTCCAATTTTGGAGGGGACACGTCCCCCCCGGTTCCTACGCCCTTACCCCCACCTATAATTTGTCCCCCAAACTTTTTAAACAAAAACTAGTCCATTTTGATCAATATTATTTTTTTTAATAGTTTTACATTTAGTCAGTCTATCAGGCTATCTATTCATGTCATTTTATGATGCATTTAATTAATGTTGAGTTTCATCAGTATCAGTGTATCTGATTGTTGGCCTATATCAGGGGTGTCAAACTCAGGGCCAGACATGTCGTTTACTGACATGCCTTCTTTTTAATCCAAAAATCAAACAACATATCTAATGCCCCTGTACATAACCTGCGTACGTACAGGGGGCATTAGATATGTTGTTTTCTTTTTGGATTAAAAAGAAGGCATGTCAGTAAACGACATGTCTGGCCCTCGATTATCATGTCATAGAGTAACCCTTTGTGAAAATGAGTTTGACACCCCTGATATAGGCCAACAATCAGATACACTGCAGGGCTGTACGCTTATTTTTTAAAGTGGTAGCACTGGTGCTAGCAAGCAAAAAAATTCAGTAGCACAAAAATAAATTTGGTAGCACACAAAGTATGATCGAAAACTTGCATAACCCTAACCCTTGCATTTAGCTCTAATTACCTTTGAGCATGTCATCTTGGTTTTATTTGAGATTCTCAATGAATATGATATCCTAGTGTGCAGTAATAATTGTAGAAAAATGAATAGGGGTGCACTGATTGCAATTTAGACAAAAGAGTCTAACCTGCCAATTGCAATTTTTTTGCTGATTCAGAATTATTTCCCCCCATAGAACTATAAAAACAATGTCTATACCTATATATTTTTATAAACATATCATTATTATATTAGGCTAATAATAACAAACATTTTTAGAACATTTCATTCTTTTAATGAAAACCATACTTTAAAACATTGAACATATAGCCTATTAAATAAATTAGTAAACATAGTTATACAATTTAGGCCAAGTTAAATAGGTTGTGTCAATCTTTGTTTAAATCATAGATAGTTACTGCTTTCTTTATAGGTCCATGGTTGACTGCAGGGCTGTGAAGCGCTAACTTCCTGTTCTTACCTGCTTTAAAATAAGAGTCAACTCGCATTTGGCTAGTAACCGACTTTTATTGTGAAGGCGCACAGGAAATGTTCTATTTGCACACGCACTAACTTGATTGCTTTAATGTAAAGAGAGCCGTCTCCTTCCTGTTTTTAACCGTTGGTGAAGTTAGACGCTATAATCGCCGAACAAGCACAGATCCCGAGCACACATCTTTCACCAGCCAAAGTGGAAGGTAGACTTAATAACTTACTCGCCTAAGACTACATTCACCCGCATTTGGAGAGTGTTAATGTAGAGCCCTCTAAGCAGTATTGTGCATAGCTCCTCTGTGTCTCAAACAGACAGCATCTGCTCATTAGCACTGGTGCGACTGCACTTGTATTCATCATCGCACGTGATCAATTTCAGTAGCACATGCGATCAAAACTGTCGCACTGTACAGCCCTGCACTGATACAGTTGAAACTCAACATTAATTAAATGCATCATAAAATGACATGAATAGACAGCCTGATAGACTGACTAAATGTAAAACTATTAAAAAAAATAATATTAATCAAAATGTTTCCTTAGCCATAAAAATAACACACTTTTAACAAATTGAATATAAGCTAAGATTGGCTCTTACACACGGTAGGCCTATCTTGTATTTTTGGTCTATTTCTGTATCGATTTGAATTAACAAAACGCTTGAATTAGGGGGAATCTACCGAAGTTCTGTTTCTAAGTTTTCATGCTGTGTCGTTCACAACCGTAAGTCCAAACTTCTATTTTTGTATGAATGTAATTGGAATACCCTCTTCCCTCCAAAATTCCACAACAAAAATAATATTTTTAAGTTTGACATGTTTCTAACAGGTGCATTAAGCCAGCTTTGCTGACTGTCTCTACCATTAACAGCTTGGGGTGAAGCACTGAATAGATGCTTATATAACATTAGTGTTAGCCAGCTAGCTAAACTGCGTTAAACAAGCCAACTTCGCGTCACAGCAATAGCACGCTGCATACAGCAGCCAGTTTCCTTGACCGTTTAAAGCAGTTGCTCCGCCACGTGAGCCGGAGTTGTCTTGTTTTCTGTTACGTGACGGCGCACAGGAGCCAAACAGCTACTGCTAAACAGGTAAGGCTTATTCTACCGAATTGAGTGTAGCTGTCTTGCAAACAAGAACTCTGCTGCAGTGCTCCGTGTGTCGTGGCGCTGTAACTGCAACGTAACTGTAGTGCCTCTTGCTCATCCAGGACACCACACACTTACTATGATCTCCACATGAGACTGTGGTCTCATCTCCTTGATGGTGCTGCCTGAGTTGCAGTCTATGCTGGAGCGGGATCCGTAGATGATGGTGATGGGGATCTCAGGCTGAAGCTGGGCCACCCTCTGCAGCATGGGCCTCTTAGCCCAGCCGTAAGGAATGGTCATGTTCTTAAAAGCTGTTTCCCCACTGTGATAATACAGAATAACAATTACCTCAGCCCATGATGTACATTTTTATCAAACAGCAAACAGTTAGTTAGTAAATCTCTCAAATGAATGCAACAAAGCTAAATAAATGGCTTTCTTTGCAGTTCTTAAGATAAGCAGCAATAATGAGTCTTGAAAGGTAAATGGAGACAGAAAGACAGACCTTGGGGTTTGCACGTTCAGGTGGTAGATGTACTCTGACACAGTGTTGTCATTGAACATTGAGGAGAACTTCTTCTTGAAGTCGGGTCTCAGAGTTTTGAGCAGCGTTGGACCTGCAAGGGCCACAGTGGAGACGCCAAAGTGTCAATATCAAGCAAATCATTTAACTGGCAAAACGGCTAAACGTCAAGTTAATTTTGACTTTCATTTTGAAGCAAAAACCAGAACCTAGCGCATCCTAGCCCCGCTGCATATAGTCAACATTATCATACATATTTCTCCTCCATTTTCTCTTCATTTGCTCTAAATGCTCAGCTAGCTGTAGTGCATACACTGCATTCATATTCCTCCCATTTTATGTTCATAATTCCCATTTAAATTTCTGTTCATTTGTAAGGGGTCATATTCACAAAACATCTTAAGGCTAAAGCCCGGGACACACATCCTGCGTGGGGTTGTGCCGATGGTGCGATGGAATCGTCCATCAGCTATAGATGGCACGATTGCCAATAATTTTACCAGAGGTATCCGAAGGATGGGTGGCCGGGGCCTTAAGGCGAAGACACACCGGGCCGGAAATCGGGCGTCGGACACGGTGGGAGAGTCTGGAGGGGGCGGGGACATGAGTCTGTTTGGTGTGTTCAGTGACGTCGGCCGTCGTTTCAACATGTGTAATCGTCGGCGGCCAGTCTTTCAGCCTGAGCAATCTGATTGGTGGAGGGCTAACCCGTCTCTGGTCTGCCACGGCAGCGAAGCAGATATTAGTTTCACTTTTGTCAAACACGATTTAGAAAGCTATTGATAGAATGTAGGCTAAACACTATCAGCACACAGCATTAGATTGTCCGTGGACAACATTTTCACATGTTGAAAAAAATTCACGTACCACCTAATCTCCCAAAATATCCCCAAACAAGAAACCTATTAGTAAATCGAGTCTTCTGTACATCAGACATTGGAGGCTTAGCCCAGCCCCCTGTAGAGAGATCCTGGGGGATTCCCCACTGGGAATATTTCAAGAAACAAACTATATTTTGGGTATTTTTTCTGGGTAACACTTTATAATAATGTTTTTTGTATAAGTGATTCGCAAGTAATTCATAAGTAATATATAAGTCATTAGATAATGATGAACCAATCATTTATTAAACAGTAATACAAAAGTGGCATAACCATGTCTTCCCCCCATCGTTCACAGATTTAACATTCAGAGATTGGAGCCGAAAGGGAATAGTAACGGTAGAGGATCTTTATATAAATGGCCACTTTGCTTCATTTGATCAGTTAGTATCAAAGTTCTCACTGTCGAAAGCTCAATTTTTTAGGTATCTACAGGTGAGGAACTATGTCAGACAGAATATACCATCCTTTGAGTCCCTGCCCGCAGCGGATCCACTGTCCAAAACTTTGCTAGGCTCACCAGAAGCTAAAAACCTGATTTCATCCTTTGTGGGAATATTTTTAGACCAGCAGGACAAATCCACTTTAAAAATAAAGCAAGTCTGGGAAAAAGACTTAAACATCGGAATAACTGACGGTGTCTGGGAAGGAGCGTTAAAAAGCATAAAATCCTGCTCTATAAACTCGAGGCTTCAGTTGATTCAATTCAAGGTCACACTTACATTGCACTATTCTAAGGTTAAACTGCATGACTTTTTCCCAAGTCGTTCACCTTTATGCAATAGGTGCAAGATTGCAGAGGGTACACTTGCTCACCATTTTTGGGAATGTCCAAACCTCCATAACTTTTGGTGTCTGGTATTTAAATGGTACTCTGATGTTCTGGATGTTCCCCTGACCCCTGACCCGGAAACTGCCCTGTTTTGCCATTCCACAGCCCTAGAAAGACTGGACTATGAATCACGTGTAATCATAATTTATGGCATGGTAATAGCCACAAAATGTATATTAAAGCTTTGGAAATCTGAACTGGCCCCTCGGTTTGAGGATTGGCTGAGGGAACTTGTGGGCATTTTACACACTGAAAAACTGAGGTACGAGATGTCCGAACACCCCCACAGATTCTCCGCAGTATGAGGCCCAGTGCTCCTGCACTTAGGAAAATAGACTGTGAGAGGTTTGCCCCAGTTTTGTTTTTGTTTTAGCTTTGTTTTGTTCCTTTTTTTTTTTTTTTACAGTTTATTTTCTGACTAATTTTGTCTTATTTATTTATTTCACTTCTGTTTTTGTGAGGGAGGGGGGTGGGGGGTATGTATGTATTGTATGTAAGACTGCAACTAACAATTATTTTGATAATCGAGTGATTTGTCGATTGTTTTCTCGATTAATCGATTATTGGTTGATCATTGAAATGGTCGCCAACCATTTTGATAATCGATTGGTCGTTTTGAGATTTCTTTTTGTTTTTAGTAGAAAATGTCCAAATTCTCTGATTTCAACTTCTCAAATGTGAATATTTTCTGGTTTCTTTAATCCTATTAGGACAGTAAACTGAAATATCCGTGTGTATTGGACATTACAATACATTTGAGGACGTCAACATGGGCTTTGAAAAATTGATCAACATTTTTTCAACATTTTCTGACACTTTACGGACCAAAACACTAATCGTTGCAGCTCTAACTGTGTGTGTTACTCTGTCTTTTGTTTTTGTTTGTTTTATGTTTGTATGTAAAAAAAGTAATACAAAAGTGAGTACACCCCTCACATTTCTTCAAATATTTCATTATATATTTTCATGGGACAACACTGAAGAAATGACACTTTGATACAATGTAAAGTAGTCAGTGTACAGCTTATATAACAGTGTAGATTTACTGTCCCCTCAAAATAACTCAACACACAGCCATTAATGTCTAAAGTGCTGGCAACAAAAGTGAGTACACCCCTAAGTGAAAATGTCCAAATTGGGCCCTAAGTGTCAATATTTTGTGTGGCCACCATTATTTTCCAGCACTGCCTTAACCCTCTTGGGCATGGAGTTCACCAGAGATTCACAGGTTGCCACTGGAATCCTCTTCCACTCATTCATGACGACATCGCGGAGCTGGTGGATATTAGAGACCTTGCACTACTCCACCTTCCGTTTGAGGATGCCCCGCAGATGCTCAATAGGGTTAAGGTCTGGAGACATGCTTGGCCAGTCCATAACGTTTGGATATGACGCTGAGCACGGGCAATCAACCTTTGTAAACTGGGCTGCAGGGCAGGGTTCCAACATGGTAACGACCCCAAACACACCTCCAAGACCACTGCCTTGCTAAAGAAGCTGAGGGTAAAGGTGATGGACTGGCCAAGCATGTCTCTAGACCTAAACCCTATTGAGCATCTGTGGGGCATCCTCAAATGGAAGGTGGAGGAGCGTAAGGTCTCTAATATGTGAACTCCATGCCCAAGAGGGTGGAAGGCAGTGCTGGAAAATAATGGTGGCCATACAAAAGATTGGCACTTTGGGCCCAATTTGGACATTTTCAATCAGGGGTGTACTCACTGTTGTTGCCAGCACTTTAGACATTAATGGCTGTGTGTTGAGTTATTTTGAGGGAACAGTAAACTTTACATTGTATCAAAGTGTCATTTCTTCAGTGTTGTCCTGTGAAAAGATATAATGAAATATTTGAAGAAATGTGAGGGGTGTACTCATTTTTATGAGATACTGTATATACTCACCGGCCACTTTATTAGGTACAGCGGTTTATTTTCTTGTTAACACATATAATGTATCAGCTAATCACATGGTAGCAACTCAATAATAATACATATTTATATAGCGCTTTTCTCTCACTCAGAGCGCTTTACAAAACACAACAATAAACAAACAAAAGAACATGTAGAGTTGATGGGGCTTGGGTTGGTGGGTGATCTAGGGGTAGGCAGAGGAGAAGAGATAATAATAATAATACATTTTATTTATAATGCACTTTATATTCAAGAATCTCAAAGTGCTTCGGAGAAAAAAAAAACTATTAAAAAGGGGAACCTCAAAGGAAGTTTAGCTAAATGCTCTTTTAAAGAGATGCGTTTTTAGGTTCTGTTTAAAAAGAGCTGTAGTCTGTGGAGCCCTCAGGTGGTCAGGGAGGGCGTTCCACAGTCTTGGCGCAGCAGCAGAAAAGGCCCGATCACCCATGGTGCGCAGCTTCGTATGTCGGGTTTGGAGGGTGTGAGTGGATCCTGAACGGAGTGTACGTGAGGTTGTCGGGGGGGTAAGGAGTTCCTGAAGGTAAAGGGGGGTATGTCCGTGAAGGCACTGGTGGGTGAGGAGGGAGACCTTGTACTCAATTCTGAGTGAGACAGGGAGCCAGTGCAGTGATTTCAGGATGGGGGTGATGTGATCGTGTTTGCACACCCTCATCAGGATCCTGGCAGCGCTGTTCTGAATGTACTGGAGCCTCTGGATGCTCTTGCCAGGGATCCCGATGAGGAGTGCATTGCAGTAGTCCAACCTGGATGAGACAAAGGCATGGATGAGCTTCTCTGCATCTGCCAGGGTGAGTGTTAGACGGAGTTTGGCGATGTTCCTGAGGTGGTAGAATGCTGTCTTACAGAGGTGTTTGATGTGGGTGTCAATTTTGACACCCACATCAAACACGAGGTTGGTGACAGATGTGGAAAGGGGGATGTTTTGGCCAGAGAAGGTGATATTGGTGATGATGGGGGAGCGGAGCTGATGTGGCGTGCCAACAAGGATGACTTCCGTTTTATGGCTGTTGAGTTGTAAGAAGCCTATCTCCTCTAGGCAGGTGGTCAGTGTGGATGTTGGCAGAGGGGCAGAAGAAGTGGGGGTTGTCCTGATGTAGAGCAGTGTGTCATCGGCATAGCAGTGGTATGATAACCCATGCCTGTTTAGTAATTCCTCACAAGGGAAGCAACATTTATGTAGCGGTCACAAGTGGTTCAGATTAATTTGGCTATTAGAAATTATCTGAAGATTAATAATACCTTAATAATTTATTAAAGTTCAATGGGCACCAGCTCTCCACTTAGGAGTGCAAAATAGCAAAACATTCTCGTTTTATCAATGGTTTAAATTAATGTTGATTAAGTCAAGTGATCAGTTAAAATAAATCAATATTAATAAAACCTAGTTTAATTATGACTCTATAAAATCTATTAATAAATCAATTATTCTTTTCCACATTTTGTCACGTTACAACCACACACATACATTTATTTTATTGGGATTTCATGTTATAGACCAACACAAAGTGGTGCATAATTGTGAAGTTGAATGAAACATGGTTTTAAATCGTTTTTAAAAATAAAAAACTGAAAAATGTCGCGTGCATAAGTATTCAGCCCCCCTGAGTCAATACGTTATAGAACCACCTATTGCTGCAATTACAGCTCCATGTCTATTAGGGTATGTCTCTACTAGCTTTGTACATCTACAGACTGACATTTTTGCCCATTCTTCTTTGAAAAATAGCTTGAGCTTCAGATTCAGCGTCAGATTGAATGGAGAGTCTGTGAACAGCAATTTTCAAGTATTTACAGATATTCTCAATTGTTTTTAGGTCTTGACTTTGACTGGGCCATTTTAACACATGCAAGGCACTGTATATCCACATTACTGAAGGTTCATGAATTATTGATGTGCAGAGGTTGACATACCACAAAATATTCACACAAATGAATGACAGAAATTTCCAGTTACAAAAAGAAAATGCATGTAATTTATTAACAAAAAGTAAATACAATCAATACATCTAAAATCACTAAAAACTAAGGACACATTGTGTGTGTGTCGGTGGGTGCATGTATGTGGATGCAAATTGAGTGTGTGTGTGAGTGTGGAGATGTGCAAAACCTTTGTTCTGTGGGGGGGGGGGGAGCTTGAGGCTTCTGTGTATTCCCCTAAGGTTTCAGTATCAAAGTATGTAGACCCAATTACAAAACAACAATGAACAGTTCAAAATCAGTAAATATACATTTCCAAGTTAACAGTCTTTTCAGCCATGTGTTCTTGCTAAGCTAAGCTAACTGCCCAGTAGTTCTTACGATACCAGAATTGTAGGCCTACACGGCGTTTGTTGCAGTGTGAGAGGTCTGGTCCTGTCGTGGATGCAGTTCGGATGAACTGTTGCTTTCTGGTTCTTCAGTAGCAGCGTGCAAACTGGCGTTGTTGTCTCTGGGCTACGGTTGTAGCTCTTAACTTGGTAGTTCTTCTTCTTCTTAAGGGTCTGGCCTTGGTGGGAGCTTGGTCTGTTCCCTGGTTCTTCTGGTTCCTCTTTGGTTGCTTGGAGCAGCAGGTTGGATCCTTGTCCCTCTTTGGTTGAGAGGGCCTTCACGGCTGTTTGGACAGGCCGTGCTGTAGGGCTTGGATCAGGGAGAGCAGAGAACAACAGGCCTTTCCCGGGTCCAGGAGTTTGAGAGTAGCAACAGGTCTTTCACTGTGGAGAGGCTGATTGCCGGCTCCAGAGAACTTGGTGGATTCCCCCTCCCAGTCTGGAAGTTGGGGAAGAAGAGAGCTGTACCTCCACACTGTTTGGTGGTGGGTAGAGAAGAGGGAGCTGTACCTCCACCTCGGGATGGGTTCAGCACAGAGGAGCACCTCGGATGGTGCTTGAAGAGAAGAGAGCAACTGGCACCCCCAGTCCGTTGGGTGGTTCGTGGAGAAGAGAGTCCTCCAACCTCTCTTGGTGGAGGCGAGGAGAAGAGAATGCGAGCATGTAGCCAGCTCAATAGCTATTATCAAAAACAGCATAAGACTTCTTGACCAATGACGGAAAAAAAGGGGGGGGCACATCCTGGCTGGGCTGGCTAGGTGCGAACCCAAGACAATGGCCTGGCTTCAGGCAGAGAAAGGTGTGAAACACAGACAATGCCTCAGCTCAAGGCAGAGGAATGTTTGGGGGGTTTTGACACCAACATTCTGCTGTAGTCAAGTAATTCACTTTGGAGTTAAAAGTCTTAATCAATGGTGTCAAATATACGGCCTAATCTGGCCCGCGACTAGTAGAGCACACATTTCTGAGCATTTAAAAAAAGAAAGTAAGTCTCTAGCCCATTCCTGTGAGGAGTTTTGAATTTTTAAAGAAATAACCAAAATGCTCACTCCAGCCGCTAGGGGGCAGCCAAAATAAAAAAGCACATTTTAGCAACGTGGGAAATGGTAAATGACAATCTTGCTTCACCGCTGTTAATGTTTCCTCCAGTGCTTTATGGCAAAGTAAAAACCAAAAAAAAATTTAACTATTTTATTTTTAGTGCTGAACAATTAATGTACTAGCAAGCGCGGTGTGTCTGCGGCTCTCAGTGCGCGAAACGAGCAGGAGCATGCTAGTGTAGGCCTACAAGATTTATTTCCTAATTTTCCATGCTGCTTTATTTTTATCTTTCAAATTGGGAAAAACATATTCCAAAACAACCAATAACCTCTGTATTTAAAAATAAATCAAAACAGTTGCACTTTTATTTAATTGTATTTCGTACTGTCTGCATGTTTGCACAAAATGTGTCCCTGTACATATAGTAAACAAAATTGGACAACTGTAAGGTCAGTGCCTGTTGTATTTGTGTATTCAAATAAACAGTTGTTTATTTCATTAGTGCATATTGGCATCTTTGAGCAAAATACCCCCAACATTTTTGCTGCGGCGCTTTGCGACGCACCTACTATTCTCATGGCCAGCAGCAACCTTTACTAAGAAATTTCCTGGGGGGTACAGAGATCCCTTGATAATGATAATGTAGGTTACGAATGTAGGCTTAGTGATAAAGCATATTACTGAAAAACAAAGCTAAAGATTTGGAGTTGACATAAGCCTATGTACGTTATTTTGCCATTATTTTACTGGTCCGGCCCACTTGAGATCAGAAACCAAAATGAGTTTAACACCCCTGGTCTTAATGAATGAAATACATGTCTATATTCACTACACCTGCTAATGACACTGCCCGTGTGACGGTGACTGTGGCAGATGTGTGGTTGTGGAGGGAGATGAAGTGAGATCTGCCAGAGAGGTATGAGTGAAGCCAGCTGAGTGCAGTACCTTCGATACCGAGGTTGCCGAGTCTGGTGAGCAGGATGGTGTGGTTTACAGTATCGAAGGCTGCACTCAGGTCAAGGAGGATGAGGAACCAATGCATTTAGGCATGTAGACCTGGACAGGACAACTTATTGAAGTTAAAACCGAGCATCAGAACTGGGAAGAAAGGGACTTTGAACATGGCAATGTTGATGGTGCCAGAAGGGCTGGTCTGAGTATTTCAGAAACTGCTTATCTACTGGGATTTTCACGCACAACCATCTTTAGGGTTTACAGAGAATGGCCCGAAAAAGAAAAAATACATTTGTGTGGATGAAAATGCCTTGTTGATGTCAGAAGTCAGAGGAGGATGGGCATACTGGTTCAAGATGATAGAAAGGCAACAGTAACTCAAATAACCACTTGTTGTCTTGACCACGTCTACATGCCTAAATGCATTGAGTTGCGGCCATGTGATTGGAAGATAAGCTTTTTGTTTTTAAAAGCAATTGAACAGGAGTACCTAATAAAGTGGCCGGTGAGTCTATATTTGTAGATGATTAGTAAGTGCTATGTTAACATATCTTAAATGTGTTGTAAGTCATCTATAAAGCTTTTAGTAAATCATGACATTCTCATTAACAGATCATTGGTTAATTATTAATAAGTAATTTACAAACCTTTCTGCATCCCCCTAATCTAAAGTGTCTTGTAGAATCATGCTAACTTTTTCCTGCTTAATGATCCATATTCTCATTTGCCACACTGGCACATTTCTTCCCAAACCACACAAAGGGGATTAAAGTCCCAATTATAATTTGTCTTCTTGAGTTGGCGTAATAATGTATTTCTACCTTAGTCACTGGCTCACACTAATGCCTCCTTTCCACCGAGTAGAGCGGGTCGGGTCGGAGCGGCTCAGAGCGGGACAACTTGCTTTTAAAAATCTAGGTGGTGTTTCCACCGCCGACCCTACTCTTACTGGTAGGGCGGGGTTTAGGCTGGACTGCGATAGCCGCTGCCAGAATATGGGTCAAAGTATCGAGCTGTGGAACAACTGTGGTCAAGCCAGCGGACCCTCGTTTTTGCTTGGACAAACCGGCCGCTTATATATTTATTCCCCCTGTATTGTATACAGGGGGAAAATGCACAGAGACAGTGAGCGAACAGTGCTGGCCGCGGCAGCTTCAAGCTAACTATGGTGACATCGTAGCAGTGGGACACAGTGTAGCCTTTATAGGTACGTTAGTGTAGCCCACTGATTAATTTAATGAAGAGGAAAAACACACAATAAACAGCTGGTGCTGCGCCGACATTTTTCGCTAAACACAACAAGACTCTTTTCACTCTTGTCAAGGCAGTGATAACCCTCCCTGGAATCGTCTTGGTGCAAAGCCAAAGAGATAGGAAAAGGGAGGACGGATAACCGGCAGGGCCGAGCGCCATGAGATGACTGATCTGGACGGCTGGCCTGCGTTATCACCTAGGCACAGTGCCTCCTCAACCCCCGTGCCCCGGAGGCCGCAGCAATGGATTGCTGCTAAAGGGAGACGTAACAACAAACTTCCCCAGAGAACAAGTGTGCTAGTGTCAAATAGGTTCACCCCACTGTTACAAGTCCCTGGATTTCCCGCTGATGACCTGGATAACACAGCAACTTCACACCGCAAGGTAAGGCCCGAAAGCCACAGAGCCACAGAGAGAGCTAACAACCGGGCTAACCAAGCTAACAACCGGGCTGAAAATCTGATTGTTGGAGACTTTTCTGTTAGAGATATGAGAAGCATGTGTGGTGTTGATACCAAAGTACTCTGCTATCCAAATGATATGGTATCTGACTTAGAAAAAAGAATCCTGGACCTTGCTGCTTCACACACAACTGTAAAGAACATCATTCTGCACATCGGGTCAAATGATGTTGTAAAGCAGGAGTCTGAAATGTTGAAACAGGACTTTAAAGATCTCTTGAACACGGTCAGCTCACTGAATGCTGAGGTGTTTATCAGTGGTCCTCTGCCACCAATCAGAAGAGGACCTGAGAGATTCACTAGATTGTTGGCACTGAACACCTGGCTTTCAACTGCGTGCCCTGACCATTCAGTGCATTTTATTGACAATTTTAACATTTTCTGGAACCGCAGGCAGCTTTTTAAGACAGATGGACTCTGCCTAAATAAGGCTGGAGTCAAACTATTCACATCCAACGTGATTTACGTCCTACGTCACCCATCTGTTCGTGCCAAGGACAAGGCCCAGGAGGAGAAGATAAAACAGCGTAGCAGCAGCACCGAAGGACAACTGCCGGCCCCAGATGACAGCTCAGACCATGAGCGATATCAGGGCAGAGAGGAGGGGGCCCCACCCATAACAAGCCCACCTCTTTCTCATTCAATCTCTCCTACAACCACCCTTTCTCCATTATCTCCTGATCTGGGATTCAAGGAAATCATATGTACCCCCAGCAGTCAACGTCCCCCTCAACTCGCCAATCTAAGCCACAGCGCCCGGCTCTTCACCCCTCCACGCACACCCCCCCTCCCCTTCGATCCCACCGCAACGTCGTCATCATCATCATCAGGCTTGGGAGACAGATGATGTCAGCACTTGTTGATATGTGCCGGACCGCGGCTACACAGTTATCGCCTTTGACGCACAGGATAAGCCGGGGGCCCTGTTTCTCAAAGTGTATCTCAAGTAACAGGAAACTCTTAAATCCTGTAAATGTAACACATCTGATAAGCATTCCTCTTCAGCCACAGTGTGCTGAAATAAATCGGGCTGACAATGCTTCGAACACACTAAATTTAGCTTTATTAAACATCAGATTGTTGGCAGGTAAAACATTTTTAATTAATGATCTTATTACTAAGCACAATCTTAATTTTATGTTTTTAACTGAAACTTGGTTAGACCAAGATAACAGCTCAGCTGTTCTCATAGAGTGAGAACAGCTGAGACTGAGACTGCTCTGGTTAAGGTCCTCAATGACATCCCTTTAAACACAGACAGTGGCAAAAGTTCTGTCTTAGTCTGGATCTGGACTGGATCTCAGTGCCGCTTTTGACACAGTTGAACACAGCATATTACTAGATCTACTAGCAAACTGGGTTGGACTTTCTGGAACTGCACTAAGCTGGTTTGAATCCTACTTAAAGGATAGAGACTACTACACTCAACAAAAATATAAACGCAACACTTTTGTTTTTGCTCCCATTTTTCATGAGATGGACTTAAAGATCTAAAATTCATTCCAGATACACAATATTACCATTTCTCTCAAACATTGTTCACAAATCTGTCTAAATGTGTGATAGTGAGCACTTCTGCTTTGCTGAGATAATCCATCCCACCTCACAGGTGTGCCACATCAAGATGCTGATCTGACATCATGATTAGTGCACAGGTGTACCTTAGACTGTCCACAATAAAAGGTCACCCTGAAATGTGCAGTTTTGTCTCACAGCAAAATGCCACAGATGCCAAAAGCATTGAGGGAGCGTGCAATTGGCATGCTGACAGCAGGAATGTCAACCAGATCTGTTGCTCGTGCATTGAATGTTCATTTCTCCACCATAAGCCATCTCCAAAGGCGTTTCAGAGAATATGGCAGTACATCCAACCGGCCTCACAACCGCAGACCACGTGTAACCACACCAGCCCAGGATCTCCACATCCAGCAGGTTCACCTCCAAGATCGTCTGAGACCAGCCACTGAGACAGCTGCTGAAACAATTGGTTTGCATAACCAAACAATTTCTGCACAAACTGTCAGAAACCGTCTCAGGGAAGCTCAACTGCATGCTCGTCGTCCTCATCGGGGTCTTGACCTGACTCCAGTTCGTCGCCGTAACAGACTTGAGTGGGCAAATGTTCACATTCGATGGCGTCTGGCACGTTGGAGAGGTGTTCTCTTCACGGATGAATCTCGGTTTACATTGTTCAGGGCAGATGGCAGACAGCGTGTGTGGCGTCGTGTGGGTGAGCGCTTTGCTGATGTCAATGTTGTGGATCGAGTGGCCCATGGTGGTGGTGGGGTTATGGTATGGGCAGGCATCTGTTATGGACGAAGAACACAAGTGCATTTTATTGATGGCATTTTGAATGCACAGAGATACCGTGATGAGATCCTGAGGCCCATTGTTGTGCCATACATCCATGAACATCACCTCACGTTTCAGCAAGATAATGGATGTTGCAAGGATCTGTACACAATTCTTGGAAGCTGAAAATGTCCCCAGTTCTTGCATGGCCAGCATACTCACTGGACATGTCACCCATTGAGCATGTTTGGGATGTGCTTGACCGGCGTATACGACAGTGTGCACCAATTCCCACTAATATCCAGCAACCTTGCACAGCCATTGAAGAGGAGTGGACCAACATTCCACAGGCCACAATTGACAATCTGATAAACTCTATGCGAAGAAGATGTGTTGCACTGCATGAGGCAAATGGTGGTCACACCAGATACTGACTGGTTCTGAGTCCCCAGACCCCCAATAAAGCAAAAAAATGCACATTTCAGGGTGGCCTTTTATTGTGGACAGTCTAAGGCACACCTGTGCACTAATCATGATGTCAGATCAGCATCTTGATGTGGCACACCTGTGAGGTGGGATGGATTATCTCAGCAAAGCAGAAGTGCTCACTATCACACATTTAGATAGATTTGTGAACAATGTTTGAGAGAAATGGTAATATTGTGTATCTGGAATGAATTTTAGATCTTTAAGTCCATCTCATGAAAAATGGGAGCAAAAACAAAAGTGTTGCGTTTATATTTTTGTTGAGTGTATGTGTCAATAGGCAATTTCACATCTGAGTGGACAAATATTGAATGCGGAGTCCCCCAAGGTTCCATTCTTGGGCCTCTTCTGTTTAACATCTACATGCTCCCACTAGCTCAGATTATGAATAAGAACAAATTATGCTACCATAATTATGCAGACGACACACAAATTTACATAACCATATCTCCAGGAGACTACAGTCCGATACAGGCATTGAGTAAGTGCATTGAACAAATCAATGATTGGATGTGCCAAAATTTCCTTCAATTAAACAACAACAAAACTGAAGTAATTGTCTTTGGTGCCAAAGAAAACTTGAGGTCTGCTGCAACTCTCAGTTCTTTTAAATAGAGTCTGAAGACTTTTTTGTTTCCATTTTAACCTGCAATTTTAATTTTATTTGCTTCTTGTATTCGCTTTTAAAGGTTTTATAATGTATTTTATGTATTCTAATCTTGCCCCTGTAAAGCACTTTGAGTGGCCTTGTGTCTGAATTGTGATATATAAATAAACTTGCCTTGCCTTGCATTGCTTTGGTCCAGACCAAATAGAGTTTAGATTTTTTTTTGTTTGGTGTGGTCCACTTTCATATTGCCCCTTTTGCAAGTGAACCAGCATTACAAATCAAAACCACACGTGAACTGAGGTCAGTCATTCATTCATTCATTGGACAGACATTCTGGGGTGGATAGAAGCAGGAAACACGAAGTTAAAACTGCGAGATACAGTGCCTTGCAAAAGTAATCATACCCCTTGATATTTTCGACATTTAGTCAAGTTATAACCAAACACATACATTTATTTTATTGGGATTTTATGTGAGAGACCAACACAAAGTGGCGCATAATTGTGAAGTGGAATGAAAATGAAACATGGTTTTACATTTTTTTTATAAATAAAGAACTGAAAAGTGTGGCGTGCAAAAGTATTCAGCTCCCTGAGTCAATGCTTTGTAGAACCACCTATCGCTGCAATTACAGCTGCAAATCTATTTGGGGTATGTCTCCACCAGCTTTGCCCATCTACAGACTGACATTTTTGCCCATTCTCCTTTAAAAAATAGCTTGAGCTTCAGATTTAGCATCAGATTGGATGGAGAGCATCTGTGAACAGCAATTTCCAAGTCTTTCCAGAGATTCTCAATTGTATTGAGGTCTGGACTTTGACTGGGCCATTCTAACACATGACTATGCTTTGATTTAAACCATTCCATAGTAGATCTGGCTGTATTTCTAGGCTAGTTGTCCCTCTGAAAGGTGAACCTCCACCCCAGTCTCAAGTCTTTTGTAGACTAACAGGTTTTCTGTCCTGTATTTGGCTCCATCCATCTTCCCATCAACTCTGACCAGCTTCCCTGTCCCTGCTGAAGAAAAGCACCCCCATAACATGATGCTGCCACCACCATGTTTCACTGTGGTGATGGTGTGTATAGGGTGATTATAGGGTGATGTGCAGTGTTAGTTTCCGCCACACATTGCATTTTGCATTCAGGCCAAAAACTTCAAGTTTGGTCTCATCTGAATATGCTGTGTCCCCCGCATGGCTTATGGCAAGGGTTGGAGGAAGGTGCTCTGGTCAGATGAGACCAAAATTTAAGTGTGAAACATGGTGGTGGCAGCATCATGCTGTTGGGGTCCTGTTCTTCAGCAGGGATAGGGAAGCTGGTCAGAGTTGATGGAAAGAAGGATCGAGCCAAATACAGGACAGAAAACCTGTTAGAGTCTGCAAAAGACTTGAGACTGGGGTGGAGGTTCACCTTCCAGAAGGTTAAATACCCTAAACATATAGCCAGATCTACTATGGAATGGTTCAAATCAAAGCATAGTCATGTGTTAGAATGGCCCAGTCAAAGTCCAGACCTAAATACAATTGAGAATATCTGGAAAGACTTGAAAATTGCTGTTGACAGATGCTCTCCATCCAATCTGATGCTGAATCTGAAGCTTGAGCTATTTTGCAAAGAAGAATGGGCAAAAATATCAGTCTCTAGATGGGCAAAGCTGGCGGAGACATACCCCAATAGACTTGCAGCTGTTATTGCAGCGATAGATGGTTCTACAACGTATTGACTCAGGGAGGCTGAATACTTATGCACGCCACACTTTTCAGTTTTTTTATTTCTAAATTTTTTTTTAAACCATACTTCATTTTCATTCTACTTCACAATGATGCACCACTGTGTGTTGGTCTATCACATGAAATCCCAAAAAAAATTAATGTACGTGTGTGGTTTTAATGTGACAAAATGTGCAAAAAAACACCAAATTATTGTTGTTTCATATGGTTATAATATGTAGCCCTATGACAATGCCACATTATGTGGCTTGTAGCCTACGATGTGAAACATAATTTTTACGCTATTTTTGCTGCTGGACGCTAGGCTCACGAGAAGAATAGGCTCAAACTGACACTCAGCTGATTAAGCTGTGTATCAGCTGGGTGTCAGTTCGGCGCAGTTCAGCTCCAAACTGACACAGGGATAGTATTGACGGTCACGTACATAGGAAGCAAAATAAAAACACACACTTCATGCGCAGCGTGAACCTGTTGGCACTGTGCGGGAGACGCTCCCCTCTCCTTCATCTGATCGCTGAACACATTCAGCATTTTTACGCGTCCTCTCGATCAAATGTAATATATTGTTCTGGGCTCCCGGTCAATCCACAACTAATCTTCCTAACAATGGCGACAACAACACTTTCCCATAATGTGAAGCTGACGGCAATTTATTAAAAAAAGAAAAGAAAGAAAAGGCACAGTGCCTTCTGCATTTGGGTCGGATCGAGTCCGGACAAACTCACACCACAAACGAACTGCAGCAGAGTGCGTATGGAAGCGCACCGAGACCACTTTTCAGCTAGGTCTCGGAGCGCTTGTTTAGTCCGCCCCCAAGTGTGATTGCTGTATTCACACATGCCTGAAAGATGGACACCGAAGGCTGAAGTGCATCCGAGTTCGTTTCATCCGTACTAAACACGGCATGTGTGAATACACCCTTAGAGTGGTTGGGCTCGATTATTTCCGGACCCTACCCAACTTTTGGCAAATGAAAAGCCAAAATAAGCAGACCGAGCCGTTCCTAGTTATACCAGCCAGCCGACTAACCATTGAGTCATGCAATTTTTTTCCAGCTCCTTGATCCATATTCTCATTTGCGACATTGGCTTCCATTTTGACTATTGTGCCATATGTCATCACCACAAAGACCACATGAACTCTCAAGTAAACAGACAATCTGCACCTTGCTTGTCTGTCCCCCTGACACTAATGACATTTGATCTCCCCCTGCTGTAACTTTTAGACCTTCTGTAGTCATATTTTGACACTGTTAAAGAATTGATCACAAACCGTGCCTTCGAAAATGCGTCATAATTTTAACTTTGGATTGTTTTGAAACGTAATGGTCTTCACAAAGCTTTGCACATGATACTTTTAAATTTCCTTTTTAACAGGTGAGTAACAGCAGAAATCCTATGCTACACATTAAGGTTGACCCCGAATAGGCAATTATTCGCACTTCGATCGAAGGGGCCTGATTTAATTGCCAATCTCACAGTTTAATAGTTGTAAAATGTGAAACAAAGATTATTCTATTCCGGCTATATGGAGGTGCTGAATGTCTGATCTTAAATGGAATTGCTTGGATTCTCCCAATTAATAATGAAACATCCCCTATTGTGGTATAAATATCAGCCTATTATACTGTTAATAAAAACATGAATCCAATCCTTTAATCAATCTCCTTAGTGTGAGTCAATGACCATGGTAGACATACATTATTTTGCCAACTCAAAAAGAGTTGGTTCTTTTAGCCCCTTTGTATGGTTTAGGGAAAAATGTGCCAATATGGAAAATAAGAATATGGATCACTAAGCAGTAAAAAAATTGCTTGATTTGACAATTAGTCGACTATAGGCAAGATTCGACCAATAAGATTTGACTATGTACATTTTTAGTTGAGGTCACCCCTACTACACATTAGTACCTGATGAATGGTTTACACTTAATTAGGTCATGTCATGATTTACTTAAAGCTTTATAGATGACTTACAACACATTTGATATGTTAACATAACACTTACTAATCATTTATAAATATATTTTACTGTTTTGTAAATTATTGTTTCATCATTATCTAATCATTTATGCGTTAGGTAACGCCGTTCTTTTTTCAGTAACGGGGTAATCTTACCAATTACTTTTTCCGTTGTTACCATAGACGTCGATTACGGGGGGGATGGGGGGGTACCCCCCACTTTTCGTCAAGACTCATTTTGTCCCCCCCACTTTTTAAGCCGGACATGGAGTGCGTCCAGCCGTATTAAAACACAGCGTCTCTCTCTCTCTCTCTCTCTCTCTCGTTATAACCTTTGAACAGAAGAACTACAGAAGTGCATAATGTGCTCCTCAGCGCTGCTACTGTGCTTTATACAGGGACGTTTCTCTTTTGTTTTATTCTGTAATGAGTTGGTATAGGCAGGAATCTCGGACTACGCTCTGAAACCCATGTATGATTAATAGATATAGTGGTGCCGTTGAGAGATGGCTTGATTGGGTCGATGTATAATAAGTACCGTGTGAGTTATGAGTCATGCTAACGGGAGCTATTGCTAAAATCATCGGACATAACCTTAACCTGCACCATCCCCCGTACCAAGCACGAGGGAGGAATACTGCCAGCCAACAGTGTGCCGCTGGCAGCGGCTAATTGCTAGCTGGCTAAAAACCATAGTCATGATAACTAACGTTATAGGATGTTATTATATTATTCATCTAGCTCATACAATACCGACACTTACTGTGCATGTCTGCTTGGCTTTAAAAAAACATCTGATATCAGGCCCACTCCTTTTTGACATGATGCAGAATTATCTTTATTTTTTTATTAGCGCTAGTAATTTTTAATAGCGTGACTCGTTGCGCCCGCACCTCCTCTGGGACACCGTAGTTGAGGATTGTTTTTGAATGAGAGCTGCCAGCCTGGCTTGGACAATGAGTATAATATTATATTGCCAATACTAAATGGATGTGGTAGGCTGCTACACCACGGGATGCATCTGCACACCACTGCCACATTAAGGTAAGGCCATGGATAACGCGTAACATTTATTTTTGAAGATTTGCTGGTGCAGTAGCGAGGTGTGAAGTGCTTGAGTTTTGGTCTGCCTGATGTAGATTGGATGGATGCGTGTTGTGAATTGAGAACCGTCGGCTCATGGTGTGAGCCTCTCACCTCTCTTTTTCGCCTTCTCTCTGTTTAAACCTAAACAGATAAGCGTAGAAGCGGCACTAGTAGGCTTAGACCGTAAACTTCTTTTAAATAGCACAACAGCAGTGGATACCAACGACAAACCAGTGAACATGCTCCGAAGTCTCCGCTAGTTTGCACACCAGAGAAGACTGATGCATTTCAATCAGCAGCAGAGAGACAACGGCGAGTGGTTTTAAGTGTCCCGTTGTGAAGTGTAAACTGTAGGGATTACCATCCTCTATGCCCACTAATGACTGTAAATGTAGCGGACACTAACAGCAGCTTGTGTCGCGGCACATGGATACTGACAATGTTGTTTATCAAGAAGTAATTGAAGCTGATCATGGCTATGCTACTAGCTAGGTTGCCATGGTGACCGAGGCGGAGTAATATTGTTGTGCGACAGTCCAGCCGTGCTTCGGCTCGATTTGAGAACGGTCAAAATGCCTTGTCGGAACTACCTTCCCAAGCTCCTTTTGTTTACGTCATGTTTGGTTGGGCTACGGGGAGCAGCTAGTGGCTCATATGTCCGCTGCTTTTTGAAAATGCTTTTTTCATCAAATGTGTCAGACATCAGTGTTTTGTATACATTTTATTCATTAGTGAGCGGGTATACCGTCTTTCAGAACCGTTCATTACCTGCACTAAAGAGAAAAAAAGATGTTTCCTCATTGTCCTCCCCACTTTTGAAAATGCACTCCAGAATGCCTGTTTGTCCTCCCCACTTGTTTAGCCAAATCGACGTCCATGGTTGTTACAACGCCGTTATTGTTACTGAACATTAAATGCGGTGCGTTACTATGAATTGATTGAATAAACTGTGTAATCTGAACGCACCCCTGGCTCCATACTACACAAACTGCTAGTGAGGAGACCGGTGTGTTTTAAGTTGCGTTTTATTCAGTGTGGATGACATTATAACTGTCAGTTAGCGCCGTCACGTCAGTCAGCCGGAGCGCCAGTTTAGTGAAGTTTCTTTTTCTTTCTCTCTCTGTTGTGTGAGCGTGCACATTGCCGCAGTAACCACCTATCAATCCACGGTTGAAACGTGCTCTCCATGAGTTTGTTTGCATCGCCCTTGTGAGTAAGTGCATGGAGTTTCCCGATCTCTTTTTTTTTTTTTTTTAAGATATTTTTTGGCATTTTTATGCTTTATTGACAGTGCAGAGAGACAGAGGTGAAATGGGGCAGAGAGGGGAGTGACATGCAGAGTGGGAATCGAACCCGGGCCTGCTGCTGGGCCCGGCCCGGGAGGGGGACGCCTTACCAACTGAGCTAAAGGCGCCCCCGAGTTTCCCGATCTCTATAAATTATAATTCATGCACCTTATTAAACGGCCGCGACTCGCCGGTTGCAACAGCTGTTTAGCGTGTCATCACGAGCCGAATATTGCTATTGTTCTTTTCCTGGGATCTGTATGCTGCTGTGCATGTTAAAGAGGACCTATGATACTTTTCGACTTTTATGACCTATAAACGTTGTTATAATGATTTATAGTCATGTTTAACCATACTAGACTATCAAGTAATTACGTACATGCATTTCGACGTATTCCCTGCTGACCGTCTGGGGTGGCTGTGCAGAGCACTAAAAACTATGGCAGCCAGTTGAGCCGAACTTGTTCAAATATCCGGTATGTGTGTGTCACCAGGGTTCCGTTCTGTCATGTTTCCATATATGGTAATGCTGCAGCCCTGCTGCACTCAGGCAAGCTCCCAGGTTGCTATAAATAGCAGCGGGTGACATTACTAGACCAGTGCTCGTTTAGCTCAGCCGGTAGGGAGATCGTTTACGAAACAGTAGACCCGTGTTCGCGTCCCACCCGGGCTGTTTTCTTTGCAGACTAGACATTTAGAATTTTTTCACTATATTTTATCAAAGTAGGCCTACTTCCGGGTTGCAGAGCATGGAGTAGGTGCGTTCGCTCTCTAGCTCCCACTGACTATTTCGGACTTAACTGATTAAACCCTATTTTCATCGATTTTTTTTGTGCGTATTGCCGGTAACACTAGCACTGATTTGGAAAAATGCCCAGAGGAAAGAAAGGAGCAAAAAGAGATTCAGCAGAGTCAGATATGTCCTCGGACAGCGTGGCTAGCACTGACGTTGGTGCTAGCTCAATGGCTTCCATTCCGGACCTGCTTGAGCAGCATAGAGTAGCCATAGCAGCGGAGTTCAAGTCATCGTTCGACAGAATGGTCACTAAGCTAGACAACATCCAGGCCGTGGTCTCAGGCCATGGGAAACGTATAACCGATCTCGAGGAGAATGCAGAAACTGTTTGCGGACGCCTGGAGCAACTTGAGGCTACGTGCTCCTCACTGCAGGAAGACAACAAGTCGCTGAAATCTAAACTATCGGATTTGGAAGGGAGAAGCAGGAGACAGAACGTTCGTATTGTGGGCTTACCAGAGTCACTCCTCGTCGAGGTTTTTGGTGATCAAGTTCTCCCTTCTCCCCCGGAACTGGACAGAGCTCACCACACTCTGGAACCCAAACCGGGCCCACGTGAGAGACCGCGACCCGTCATCATCCGCCTCCACCGATGCCAGATTAAAGACTTGATCATGAGAGAGGCACGTAAACAGGGCGAGCTGGAATACCACGACCACAAGCTCCGGTTCTACAAGGATTAAAGCGGAGGTCGTGAAGCAGCGGGCTGAATACAGGGGGACCATGGCTGAGCTTTATCAGCGCGGTCTCCATCCCTCTCTCCTATTCCCTGCGAAGCTTCGCATTACTCTCCAGAGCGGCGAGAGAAGGTGGTTGCGGTCCGTCTCTGAAGCATCTAACTACATATCTACATTGGGTGTGAGTCCGTAGTAAATACGATTGCCTACTGTGAGTATACAAATTTGGACAAATGCTCTTTTCATATCCCCAGCCAAACTCTCAGACTGATGGTACTACACACATTTTTTCTCCCTTTTTTAAAAATGAGTAAATCAGCTGGGTGAGCGTGACATTTTTGTTGCTTGTCATTTTGACGTATTGTCTAGCTCACTCGCTTTTTTTAAATTTGTATCTCTATTTTAAAACGGCTGGATTAGCGTGTCTGTTCTTTCTCTTTTTTTTTTTTGCCATTTTGTATCTGCTGGGTGAGCATGGTATTTTTGTTTAATGTGTTGTCATTTTGACAGTTTGCTGGATTGTTCATAGTGTTACTAGGCTGTTATAGGGTGAGATGTACAAGACCTATGTGGGAAGCTAGCACAGGTCAGGAAGTTAAGGCTTGGAATGTTTGTTGTGAGACTAGTAAGGGTCTTTTGGGGTTTGCTGTTTAGAGCAATATATGGGGTGGGTTCGGGGTGGGATGGGTTGGTGTTAACTGAGGGTTTAGCTGATCACCTGCTGTGTTTTCAGTTATTTGTGTTTTCCTTTTTTTGTGTTTTTCTTTCCCTCTGTATTTTGCTACTCTTTTTCTTATCAGAGCAAGTCTTTTTATTCTCACTATAACTGAGCTAGATGAAGGGCAATCTTAATTTAATTAGTTGGAATGTCAAGGGGCTAAATCACCAAGTGAAAAGGGGTAAGGTCTTAACCCACCTAAAACAGCTCAGGGCTGGAATAGTTTTCCTTCAAGAAACCCACTTACATGACTCTGACCATGGGCGATTAAGTAAATGCTGGCGTGGACAATTTTTTCATTCTAATTTCAGGGGTAAGGCTAGGGGCACAGCTATCCTTATTGATAGTAATATTCCTTTTGAGTCCTCAAACATTATATCAGATAAAAATGGACGTTTTATTATTGTCTCAGGCAAACTTCACAATAAGTCAGTCATCTTGGCCAACGTCTACGCGCCTAACGTCGATGATGTAGAATTCTTTAAGAGATTTTTTTCTCAACTCCCTGATCTCAATTCCCATTCTCTTATTCTTGGTGGGGATTTTAATTGTTATCTAGATCCAGTCTTAGATCGCTCTTCCCCCAAACCTGCCACTCTTAGCAGATCTGCAGGTTATATCAAATCATTTCTTGCTGATTATAGCCTTTCTGATCCATACAGGTTTTTATACCCCACAGGAAGAGAATATTCATTCTTTTCACATGTCCACCATACTTACACCCGAATTGATTATTTTTTTGTTGATAATTCATTGATGTCAGACCTAAAGTCATGCAGTTATGAAAGTATTGTGATCTCAGATCACGCTCCTCTGCTCCTTCAACTGGCTTTCTCTGACGTTGAGTATACAATAAGGCAGTGGAGACTGGATCCATTGTTGCTCACAGGTGAGAGTTTTCTTTCACACATCTCTACATATATTACAACTTTTTTGAGTATAAATAAAACACCAGATGTGTCCAATGCAACAATTTGGGAAGCCCTGAAAGCCTATTTGAGAGGTGAAAATATATCATTTGCAGCATACAAAAATAAGTGTACAAAACAGAAACAAACTGAAATTGCTGATCAGATTCTGAACATAGACAGACAATATGCTAATTCACCTTCATCTGAACTTTACAAAGAGCGTTTAAAACTTCAGACAGAATTCAACCTTCTTTCCTCTCGTCAAGTTGCTGACCAGTTGCTTAGGAGCAGAAGTACTTTTTACGAGCATGGTGACAAGATTGGTAAACTCCTGGCTTCCATTTTGACTATTGTGCCATATGTCATTACCACAAAAACCACATGAACTCTCGGATTTAGAGCGAAGCAACTCATCCCTGGAATACGGACAGACAGTGGGTGTACAACATCAGATCAGAAATTGATAAACGAAAAGTTCAAAACATTCTATTCAAATTTGTATAGTATTGATTGTACAGTAGACGTAACAGTGATGGAAACCTTTTTCAGTAACCTAAACATGCCTTCCCTTTCTCAAGACCTGAGACATAGCCTTGAGGCACCTATTACTCAGAAGGAAATTATTGCAGTAATAACATCTATGCAATCAGGCAAATCTCCTGGTCCAGACGGACTTCCATCTGACTTTTTAAAGAAATTTTCAGCCGAATGTCGCCTTTTTTATGTTCAGTATTCTCAGACTCATTTGACTCGGGTAAACTCCCGCCTTTGTTCTATCAGGCCTGTATTTCCCTGTTGTTAAAAAAGGATAAAGATCCTCTAGATTGTGCATCATACCGACCAATTTCACTATTAAATACAGATGTGAAGATACTTGCTAAAATTCTCGCCCACAGATTGGAGGATGTTCTCCCCTCTATCATATCCCCCGACCAAACTGGGTTTATAAAGGGACGGCAATCATTTTATAATATCCGCCGGCTAATGAACATTTTATATTCCCCCAGAAATATTGAATCAGAATGCCTCGCGAAAAATTCGGTTTGGGTCCCGTTTTCACTTCTTGGGTTAAATTATTATATGCATGCCCTTCTGCCTCAGTATTAACAAACAGCCGTTACTCAAGTAGTTTTGATCTGCACCGTGGGACCCGGCAGGGTTGTCCTTTGAGCCCGCTCCTTTTTGCTATTGAAATCGAACCACTTGCGATTGCCATTCGCTGTAACAAACAGATTCAGGGGATATGGAGAGGAGGAATTGAACATAAGGTATCATTATACGCCGATGACTTACTTTTGTTTGTCGCCAAGCCAGCCACCTCTTTAACGGAGGCACTTTCTGTGTTGGAGGTCTTTAGTCAGTTTTCTGGCTATAAACTTAACTTGAGTAAGAGCGAACTCTTTCCGATTAATAAAGAAGCTCTTAAACTTGATTATACAGCTCTCCCACTCAAAGTGGTGACAGATCATCTGAGTTACCTTGGGGTATGTTTTACCAGAAATTTTAAAAACCTATTTAAATCGAACTTCCTCAAATTATTGGATCAGGCGAAGCAAATATTATCGAAGTGGTCTCCTCTGGCTTTCTCTCTCATAGGTAGAATAAATTCAATTAAAATGACATTACTCCCAAAGTTCCTATATCTATTCCAATGTCTCCCCATCTTTCTCCCCAAATCCTTTTTTCAGACCATAAATTATATTTGGAATGGTAAACACCCTCAGTTACGGAAAGCTTTTCTTCAAAGACCCAAACAAACAGGTGGAATGGCCCTCCCTAATTTCCAATACTATTACTGGGCTGCTAATATCCGTTCTTTAGTGTATTGGGTGCATTTTCACCTTGACGACTCAGCCCCAGACTGGGTAACAATGGAGTCGAGCGCTATTAGCCCATTGTCTCTATCTGCCCTCTTAAGGCCAGGACACACCAGCCCGATAATCGCCGTCGTAGAGTTTCGAGGGGACGGAGACACGAATCTGTTTGGTGTGTGCCGTGAAATCGGTCGTAGTTGATGTCGTCGGGCTTCTTTTGAGCCGATTGAACATTGAACATGTTCAATCGGCGGCGGACAGTCTTTCAGTTTGAGCAATTTGATTTGTGGAGGGCTAGCGAATCAGTGAAGCCCGGAAGTGAGGCGGGTAGCATAAACAGCTAACAACAATCAG
This sequence comes from Hyperoplus immaculatus, assembly GCA_949357725.1. Lineage (NCBI taxonomy): Eukaryota > Metazoa > Chordata > Actinopteri > Uranoscopiformes > Ammodytidae > Hyperoplus > Hyperoplus immaculatus. The sequence goes on from OX442353.1 coordinate 873,664, forward strand.
CCATCGTTTTAATGTGTTTGTTTGTTTCGTTCAGCGAGTACTCACATGCATCAACCCTTGTTGACTGCTCGACACCATGCTCGACACTCTTTGCTAAAAATGGTGCTCTTTATGGTCCATAAATATAAATACGTATTTCTATCTATGTTTATGGTCTAGAGAGCCGTCCCATCATTTCCGGCTTCTGTATTTTTTCGGGCCACAATACAGATTATTGCCGCCTGCTGTTATGGAGACATTACGTCCCGCGCAAGCGCAGAGCATACGGAAAGGCAACAGTCGGTTTGGTGTGTTCTTTGCACTTTTTCGGCCGCGACGGGAAGACTGGAGCTCCCTGAATCAGCAGTCACCATTTTCGGGTAGTCGGACTGGTGTGTCCTGGCCTTTAAGCGCCGCACTTCCACTCTCTTCGGCTATTCCCAACAGTAGTCCCGTGCTTAAGCACTCCCTTCGAATTTGGACCCAATTTGGGAAGAATTTTGGAATGCAGAATTTTTCACTTTTCAGCCCAATTGCAGCTAATCATTTGTTTACCGCCTTGACGGTGGATGGTGCATTCAAGATCTGGCATAAAAAAGGCTTAAAATGCATCGGTGATTTATTTATTAATGATCTATTTGCTAGTTTTTCTCAATTGACAAAACATTTTGGTATCGAAAAGACACATTTTTTTCGATTTCTGCAAATCAGGCATTTTACGCAGAAGTTAATTCCCCAATTCCCTTATAAACCGCCAACCAATCATGTCGATTTGTTTCTTTCTGTAAACCCCACATTAAAAGGCTCAATTTCTGTGTTTTTCCAACCTTATTTCGAAGTTGCATAGCCCCTCATTAGCAGCTATAAGAACCCTGTGGGAGCAGGACCTAGGTTCTGCCTTCACAGATCACATGTGGGATTCAGTCCTGGATCGGATACACTCTACCTCCATGTGCGCCCGACATGCTCTTGTGCAATTTAAAGTAGTACATCGTATCCACATATCTAAAACTAAATTAGCTCGTATGTTCCCCGATGTAGACCCGACCTGTGATAGCTGTAAGAGCGCACCGGCATCACTCTTTCACATGTACTGGTTGTGTCCCACCTTGACTGAGTTCTGGACATCAGTTTTTCAAACAATTTCTGAAGTACTTCAGCATCAAATTGAGCCGAACCCTTTCACTGCAATTTTTGGCATTGCTCCAAATCCGGGCTTGCCTAAAGTGAAGCTGAAGGTACTGGCCTTCACCTCATTACTTGCTCGTAGGGTTATCTTACTCAAGTGGAAAGATCCTGCTCCTCCTTCCCACTCACATTGGATTAGAGACATTATGTCATGTATGAATTTAGAGAAAATACGTTATACTACCCAGGGATTCGAGAATAAATTTGACAGAATTTGGCGCCCCTTCCTAAATTATTTTAAAAAACCAACAACAACAATAGAAGAGTAGCTACCTCCTCCCCTCTTTTATTTGATTTAATTTTTAATTTTTCTTTTCATATTCATTGTTTACTTTTGTTTCTTCTAGCGTGTATTTCGTTTATGTCATTTTTAACATTGTGTATTGTTTTTTGTGCTGATTTTTAGATGCAGGATTGTTTGTGGTTGGGTGTGGGGGTGGGATATGGGCGGGGTGTGTTCGGGGGAAGAAAAAAGGGCAAAAAATTTAATCATTTTACTGTAATTGCTTCGCAAATCTTTTGTTGAATAAAAAAACCTTTGAAAGAAATTAGGCCTACAGGTTCCTATCGTTTAACACTGATTCAGTGTCATAAACCTTTTTGTATTATTTGTGTGCCACTGTCACCTGCCATTTATACTAATAATAGTACCTTACAAAGCATAAAATTGTCATAAAATCTACTACACCAAATACCATTGCTGTAGTATGCTAACTACTAGATGCACCGGCAAAAGGAGGGGGGGGGGGCACGACTTCCCTTCGCAAGGTAACCAATCACAACGGAGTTGGGTTTGCAGGAAGGGGGGGAGGGGGCGGAGATGGCAGAAGCAAAGTGTTTACAGGGCCTGCTGGATCGCCAAAATAAAAGAAAGAGCTTCCCGAAAATCTACATAGTTTTTTGTGATGTGATTCGTGTCAGGTTGCTCTACAGCAGTTAACAAGAAATTAAGACCAGAAAAGTAGTATAATAAGATCTCTTTAAAGAAGGAAATAAACATAGGATAAATCCTTACTCCTCCTCTCATCGTCTCATGCTTCATAGTCTGACGTTTTTGGCCTTAAGTGGTGTTTTAGCTGACACCCCTGAAGTGAATCCAGTGATATAGCAGATCAGCACAGTACATTCAACAGTTTCCTCTACTACTTTTGTTGAGAACAAAATACTTGAAGTGTAGGATAAACCTCTTGCCGTCTGTTGATGTGCAATAAATATTGAAGGTTATGTAGCCTACAAGTGCTCAGAAAAATACAAATTTGTTGACATCTAGGCTAGCAACTTTTTTTTTCTACAGTAGGCTAACGCAAATAGTTACTTTCCCTGGTAACTAGTTACTTCTATTATAAAGTAATTCAGTTACTAACTCAGTTACTTTACGTAATGAGTAACTATAACTAATTACTTTTTTAAAGTAACGTTCCCAACACTGCCTATAAATGAACATTATAATAAAGTGTTACCCTTATCTATCTTTATCATGGCAAAAGTTACAATGTGCAGGCTAGGGATGGGAATTGATAACAATTTAACGATTCTGATTCTGCTTATCGATCCGATTCCTTTTCGATTATCTTATCGATTCTCATTGTGTGAGAAAATAAGTACAAATTTGTTTATCAAGTATTAACCTGCTTAATTATCTGATCACAAGTGTGTCTAGTGTGTGCAAAGATTATCAAGAGTACTTTAGGATTAGGAAATTGTCAATTTTCGCATTAATTGGTCCATACAAAAAAAAAGTTTGCCTTTTTAAGCCCAAATGCCATTAAGTTCCCTTGTGCCTTTTGCATTCAACTTGAAACAAAATTCAACTGACATAAAAAATACAAAGAAGTCTTCTGTAAAGATAAGACCAACTATCAACTTTGGCAAATTAAGCAGTTGTTTGCAGAAATAACATCATGTATGCCCTCTCAGGAGGGATACGAGATATTTTATGTACATGCTGTTCTAATGTGCAGCGCGCTGTTTATTATTAATATGTCGGCCCGTCATCAGACACATCGGTCGCTCCTCAAGTTACCCAAGTCTTTTTTTGTATGGGCAGAGATCGTTATTTTAAGTGTGTAGTTAAAGTTTTTTGTTTAACTTTAGTGTAGGCTACTGTTTCCTTATCACAGGAACGCCGTGTTCCGCTGTGTGTTGTTTTGGGTTTGTCTCAATCACCGTGCTTAAAGGGCGCATTAGAACAGCTGACGGCAGGAAAAAGAAAAAGGCTCTCGCCTTTTTATCTCTCTTCCTTTTTTATAAGCCCGTCCGCTGTTTATTATTAATATAACGGCCCGTCATCAGACACATGTGCCGGATGTTTTTTGCACATCGATCGCTCCATCAAGTTATCCAAGTCAGTGCTTTTTGTATGGGCAGAGATCATTATTTTAAGTGTGTCTTTATGAAGTTTATTGTTAAACTTAAATGTAGACTATTGTTTCCTTATCACCGGACCGCCGTGTCCCGCTGTATGTTGTTTTAGGTTCGTCTCCACCCGCCGTGCGTTAAGGTAGCATTATAACAGCTGACGGGAGGAAAAAGAAACAAACCAGCTGACGAACGTGAGTAAACACTGCGGGGCTATGGGGCTATTATTGTAGCTAAACGTTTGCAAATGCGTATTTGTGTATTTGCGATTTGTATTTGCGTTTGCAAATGCGTATTTGTGTATTTGCGATTTGTATTTGCGATTTGCGATTTGTATTTGCGATTTGCAATTTGTATTTGCGATTTGTGTATCTGCAAATGGTTTTGTGCGTGTGGGCACAGATTTGTGTCTGCAATTGGATTTGCGATTTGTATTTGCGATTTGCGATTTGTATTTGCGATTTGTGTATCTGCAAATGGTTTTGTGCATGCACACAAAGATTTGTGTGTGTGTACACGGTTCTGTAAGTCTTTTTACAAATCTCTTTTTACAAAGCCATGGAAGAACTGTAGCAAAAGTCACGTGGTGTAGCAAAAGTCACGTGTGAAAAGACAGACACGTTGATTGGTCAATGTGTTACAGTGGACCATTGTGTGTCATTGATTATGTGTCCGTAGGCTATGCTGTGTGTGTGTGTGTGTGTGTGTGTGTGTGTGTGTGTGTGTGTGTGTGTGTGTGTGTGTGTGTGTGTGTGTGTGTGACGATGTTTCACATCAAGCTAATGGTCCTTCCACGGCACGCATTCACGAGGGGATTCCTTTTTGCAAACGTATCCGATATCACTGAGATTTACATAGGAACGAATGATTCTTGAAAAGAAAAAAAAATGAAAATTGTTAATCAATACTTACTTTTAAACTACGTCGCCTTCTGTCTCCACGACACCTCCATGCATAGCCCACATGGGTATCCAAAGCTCTGTTTACATCCGGTTTAGGGATTTTCAAAATAAGAGTCCTGCCACTGTAACACATTGACCAATCAACGTGTCTGTCTTTTCACACGTGACTTTTGCTACACCACGTGACTTTTGCTACAGTTCTTCCATGGCTTTGTAAAAAGAGATTTGTAAAAAGACTTAGTCTATTTGAGCTTTTAGAACCACAATTAATATAATTTACAGATGTGTCTATACACAGAACCGTGTACACACACACAAATCTTTGTGTGCATGCACAAAACCATTTGCAGATACACAAATCGCAAATACAAATCGCAAATCGCAAATACAAATCGCAAATCCAATTGCAGACACAAATCTGTGCCCACACGCACAAAACCATTTGCAGATACACAAATCGCAAATACAAATTGCAAATCGCAAATACAAATCGCAAATCGCAAATACAAATCGCAAATACACAAATACGCATTTGCAAACGCAAATACAAATCGCAAATACAAATCGCAAATACAAATCGCAAATACACAAATACGCATTTGCAAACGCAAATACAAATCGCAAATACACATTTGCAAACGTTTAGCTACAATAATAGCCCCATACGGGGCTTAAGGCAAGAAAACCTTTTTGCTTTACTTTACGCTGCTCTCACCTTTTTATCTCTCTCCCTCTTTTATTAGCCCACAGATATGCCTACACACGCGTTCATTCTCACACATTTTATGAACAAGTCCAATGGGCAATTCTGGTGTCGACTAGACAGGCAGCGGACATTAAAACGTTTAACCGTCAGGATCGCCGTCTGCTCGCTTGCGCTCGTGTGCGTGTCATTTCACAAAATGGAAACTTACCTATTGTTGCAAGTGGCCGTATTGTCGTCTTTTCAAGTGAAATACAACCAACATTAATGCCTCGTTTCCACAGAGTAGAGCGGGTCGGATCAGAGCGGCTCAGAGCGAGACAGCTCACTTTTAAGAATCTCGGTGTTGTTTCCACCGCCGACCCTACCCTTACTGCTAGGGCGGGGTTTAGGCTGGACTGCGATAGCCGCCGCCAGAATGTGGGTTAAACTATCGCGCTGTGGAACAACTGTGGTCAAGCCAGCGGTCTCTCGTTTTTGCTGGGTCAAACCAGCCGCTTCTTTATTTATTCCCCTGGTGTTGTTGTGAGCACACAGACGGCTCGGTGCAAGTTGCAACTGATAGAGACAGTGAGAGAACAGCGCTGGCTGCGGCAGCTACGCGACATCGTTGCAGTAGGACACAGTGTAGCCAACTGATTCATTTAATGACGAGGAAAAACACCACACAATAAACAGTGCCGCGCTCACAAGCCAGCGGTCTCTCGTTTTTGCTTGGTCAAACCAGCCGTTTCTTTATTTATTCCCCCCGTGTTGTTGTGAGCGTGTATTTACTACTATCTATGGCGAAAACACACAGAGACGGCTCGGTGCAAGTTGCAACTATAAAATACAGTGAGCGAACAGTGCTGGCTGCGGCAGCTACGCGCAGGGGCGCCGTAATGGGGTGAAAAGTTAGGACGATTCTAAGGGCCCGTGACTGGCAGGGGCCCAAAAATATTAGAACTTAAGGATTTAAAAAAAAAAAATCAATACTTAATCTTTAATCAATACTCTCCATTAATAAAACATTGTATCTAACGTGAAACAAATAAAATTAATGCTTCATTTAAAAGTTTTCTGACAAAAAGTAACAATTTCAAAACTCTGTACACCCCCCTGTATTTAGAAGTAATGGTTTGGTCCGCTTTTCAAACAGCTCAGCATCTAGTTTTGCCACCCGTCCCGTTTTTCCCAGAATTGTTCTCTTTTTTCACCAGCACAATTTGTCCAGTTTTTTGGGGGGGAAATGCCAAAATCTCATTTGATTTCCTTCGTTCAGTAGTTAAGGCCGTTTCACACGGGCCGAGGCGTTTGTTGCGCCAACTAATTCTCAATGGAGAGGCAAGCGGGGCCGGGCAGAGAGAAGGCGCTCAGGCGGCACGACAAGTGGGCAGGGGCGGTCTCAACGATCTCGGGGCCCGTTTGAAGTTCAAGACCCAGTGTGGGGGCCCCCACTTTTTTTTTTTTTTTTTTTTTTAAATAAATAATGCTTGCTCCCCGCGAAAATAAAAAAAAATATTGTGGAAACCATTTGGTTCATAGACGGATTATGATATAATGGGCCCAGAGGGTGGATAGCTACTTTTTTATGATCAGAAAAGAATTCACACATAGAAAGCTTATTACTGCATGTGTGAGGGGGCCTTCAAGGCCCCTCATGAAGCCCCTAAGACAGAGCTAATACGTAATACTTTTGTTTTGCACTTGCTTTTCTATTTTTCACCTACTAGTTGATGATGATTTATTTCCTTATTTTAGGCGATTCCTTTTTTTAGACGCGGTTATTGACATGAATGACTGAGCTCAATGACAATGCGACATTTAAAGTTATTATCAGTATTTCTGGCATAGGGCCCCCTGAGACCCTGGGACTGGTTGCATGCAATTTTCTTCTCAAAGTGCACCAGATTGATGAATTTTACTTTGAAAGGTTGCATTTTTTCCTTCCGGGACCCCCCTACAAGGTCCAGGGTTCCCACCTCAGTCTCCTTATATATCCTACTGTAAAAAGCACTGTAGGTGTTTATGGTTATTATAGGTCATTACACTGAACTGGTAGCCTAATAATGGCCGAGCCCTCCGCCCCAAGTGTCCCTTTTTTTCCTAAATCCAAGGTGGCAACCCTATCCGCATCCCGTGCCACTATCGAGAGTGATTAACGGTGGATGATTGAATCATGTCTCAACGACAAAAGTCAGTATATCAAAAGCGAAAAGAGAGGAAAGAAGAAAGATAGATGAATTAAAGGGCGACAGTATGTCTTTTTGATATTCATGTAGATGACGCAATTTGTTAATTTAAAGAGTTATATTACGTACATTGACACCACAATTGATGTTGAGATTTTTTTCATTTGAGAATTTGAAAAAATAAAATGTGATTTTCACCATAAGAGATGGCCTGTAGCAGATTTGTTTTCCAGAATATTAACCTTGCATCGTATAGAGAATTGTCTGCAGAATGTTGAACATTTGCACAGTGTAGTATTTTAACAGCTCAGTGTCAGTGTATTGTAGGCCTCTAGTATTGGACTTCAACATAGGTGCACGCCTGTATGAATAGAGTTATAGGTAGTTAAGGTATCTCGTCTGTGTGAATAGAGTTATAGGTAGTTTAGGTATCTTAAGCTTCAATGGGTCTGTTGGGTTCTGGACGTTCCGTTACAGAACATTGCATTTGCTTGGCGTGGCCTGGTTGGGGGCCCAGAGTGATATCTTTTCATGGGGCCCAAAATCTCTGGCGGCGCCCCTGGCTACGCGACTAGTGGGACACAGTGTAACCAACTGATTAATTTATTGACGAGGAAAAACACCACACAATAAACATTGCTGTGCTCACATTTTCGCCAATATACAAGACTGTCTTCACTCTTGCCGAGATGACTACACATGGCGGAAATGATTATTTCGACCAATCAAATGACGGCTCCAGCCGTTTCGGCCCGCTTTCAGGCGGCTAGTACCCCTACGGAGGAGTACTGAGATCGGGAGCGGCTCAGAGCGGTTAGGTGCGCTTAAACCGTACCCTACCCAACTTTTGGCAAATGAAAAGCCAAACTACCCGGACCGAACCACTCCGATCCGACCCGCTCTACTCGGTGGAAACGAGGCATTAGAGAGATTCTGTCTCAACGCCATGTTTGCTGCGTTCTGAACCAAAACAACGCAGCGTGAGTGTCAAGTCATGACGCATTTGCAACGAGCAGAACCGATAAGCGGAATCGTTAAGCAGCCATGTTAACGATTCCAAGGAATTGGTTGACTCGGCACCGGTTCTGAAGAGGAACCGTGTTTCGATTCCCATCCCTAGTGTAGACCTACCTCTAAAAACACTTAGCAAGTGTCAGTAATTTGTAGCTTATTATTTAGTAGGCTCCAAACTAGGGGGAGTTTTAGCGCTTGACATTCTGCATTGAGATGGAGTTTCACAACTTTCAACCATTTGTTGGTTGGACAGCAAACCACTTTCCTGGGACTCTGTAATTAACATGGCATCACTTGGTGTCTCTGCGGTTGAACCTGCATCAGGACGATGTAGCCTGCCTGTTTTGTAGGATGTTGTAGGACATTTATTTATTTTTTAACTGACCCCTTATCTTCAGTTGATGGAAAATCATTTAATGATAAACGTGCCTATGGCGAAGGTGTAAAGTAGCCCCGATACAATGAACCAATGAACATTGTTCAACCCTAAACAACGAGACAAGATGGCGGTCTTACTAATAAAACTATTAGCCATCTCTAGCTCCTTGACTATTACCGAGTATGTTTAGCTTAGACTATACATGTTTCAGTAAAGTTATATAGGTCATGCATCTTTGTTTATTCTATAATTAAATGGCCGAAAGTGTTAAAGAATGCCTTTTATTGTATTTAGGGGAGAGTGGGGGGAGCTGTGCCACTTTTTACTCTAAGTGACTTTAAAATGAGGCGTTGACAGTAATGTCTCCAATTAATATATTAATGTATATTTTAGGATGTGGTGCATCCCTGGCAACAATAACTTTGGATCTGAAATAAACTGTTTAAGAAATATAGCTTTTGGAAAAAAAGTTGTCTTGAGGCACAACTTGCCCCCTGTGTCGGGTGAGTTGTGCCACAAGAGAGAATACCAATCGGTAAATTGTGCCATTGTATATCTCATAAACTGTAATGCAAGACAAATACTCATTTAAGGTTTATTTAAAGAAAATAAAGTAAATATTTTACAAAGATTGAAAGTTAATTTTCTTAAACAAGGCCTAGCAGATCTTTTTTTTTTTTTTTTTTTTTTTTAAAGATATTTTTTGGGCATTTTTATGCTTTATTGATAGTGCAGAGAGACAGAGGTGAAATGGGGCACAGAGGGGAGTGACATGCAGAGAACGACCACGGGCGGGAATCGAACCTGGGTCTGCTGCTGGGCCCGGCCCGGGAGGGGGACGCCTTACCAACTGAGCTTAAGGCGCCCCCAGGCCTAGCAGATCTAGGTGGTTTTACCTGCAAAGCTCACAATGACAAAGTCACCATCAACATCTTTCTGGCCATCTAAACTCTCATTAGTCGTGTCTTTAAGTGGAATGGAGATGTAAGTCTCTTCTGAGCTATTGTAGACAATCACTTTTTTTTGTGACCAGCGAACGTTTTTTTGCAGGTGAAATCCTGTTTGCACATGTTTATACATGCAAACGTTTAGTAGATCAACCCCTTAGCGCTAAGAAAAGGTTTTGTGAATACGGCCTCTGGTCTTTATGTTGGATGATCGTTTATCTTCTCAACTCTTACAGCCCCATTTCTACACACTGTATTCTGTTGGGTGGCAGCCACTACTCAGTTTCCCCTCAGGAATTATTAAGGTTTTCATTTAATTGAATTAATAAAAGACAAGTTAGGAGTCTTTGCTTTGATGGTGTTAAAGCAGCGTATTGCTCCAGGCTTACCCAGCGGTCCGACCAGCCTGAGGCCAGCCAGGGGGTTGAAGGGACTGAACATGGCCCCTAAGGCTTTGATCCACACTGGGATGGGATGCTCTGCTTCTACTGTGTCGGGACGCTCAGGGAAACCCCAGGGCTCCACTAGCACTATGTGCTTTACTCTGTAGGACAGAGACAAAAAGAAATACATTTTTTGAATGTTTTGTTAAATCACATGGATTAAACAGACCCACAAATACATCTAAAAAATATCTAAATTAATATTTAACATTTTGGGATATTCTCTTATTTGCATTCAGCTAGCTCAACAACTAGCTTAGCTCTACCAACACCTCTTAAAGGTGGAATGGTTTGTACCAAAACTGATGGTTGTGGGTAAAGTCATAAAGACTGACTTCCTGGTTCAACTTTGAAGCCCAAAATGTTTTGCATTTTTCTTTACACAGTTGTGATGGTATATTTCTGTTTCTTGCCCTGTCCGACTTTGCTGCAGTGATGTCACTATACTCCTCCATCTTATAATACAATAATAAATAAATAAGTTGGCCATAGCTATGAAAATAGGTCAGAATAAAACAATCTACTCTGAGAGTGAATACCAAGAAATGCTAAACTTGATGATAGTAAGGGGAAAACAATATAATAGAGACCCTGCCCATGAACCACAAACAATTAATTTCAATATACCAATTGCAATGGCTAACTGCCTCAAATGGTCTAACATTTAACACAGTAAATAGTATTTTAAGCCCTAAACTTGTTATCTATTATGTTGTATTATTAACATTCGATTCAGGCCCTAACTTGAATAATGAGCACAGTTCAGCTTAAAGAAGGACCTACTGTGTGCCCCAACTAAGTGCATATCATGTTATAACATAAAGACTATTTGTTTGGCATGTTTTGTTAAAGTCATGGTAACACTGAAGGGCCAAATTAGTATTCAAATTCATTTCAGAGTAAGTTTTCTCTTCTGGTTGGGGTCTATTTGTTCCTTTGTCTTCTAACCATCTCTGTTAAAGGAGTATCTATCTATCTATCTATCTATCTATCTATCTATCTATCTATCTATCTATCTATCTATCTATCTATCTATCTATCCGTCTGTCTGTGACTTTTCTTAATTTCTCATTCCATGCTCGCTCTACAGTCAGTGCAATTCCATGGGACAACTAGATTGGATTAAGACATAGAATTCGCCACTCGAACGGACCTCGTCACCTGTCTGTATATACATACATGGCCTTTCATATATTCGCTAAATGGCCTGGAGCATAGCTGACTCCGCTATGCTAGGTGGTGCTGTAGCCCTTTCAACAAGTGGTTATAGAGCCACGTCCGGTTCCTTTACGGCACCAACACTACTATTTATTACGTTGTTTCCTTCCACTTCCTTCTGAAATCCTCAGCAGGGATTCTCGAGCAAGCGCAGAACAAGAACTCCGATATGAGATCCTGTATACGTGCAGATAGAATGCCGACTATGAACGAGTTATCTAGGTGTTCTTATCCGACTTCGCTTGTCTGTTAATGTGCCGATTTGTGTGCATAGTAGATCGGATAAAGGGGTTTACATGCATTTTACAAGTCCTGTAAAATGCAAACACACTGAGTGACTGCAGGGATAACTTCTCAAACAAAACATTCTTAAACCTTTCAACATACATCCCCAACACCTCAAACATGTCCGCTTTAGTGTTAAAGATTGTACACTCAACAAAAATATAAACGCAACACTTTTGTTTTTGCTCCCATTTTTCATGAGATGGACTTAAAGATCTAAAATTCATTCCAGATACGCAATATTACCATTTCTCTCAAACATTGTTCACAAATCTGTCTAAATGTGTGATAGTGAGCACTTCTGCTTTGCTGAGATAATCCATCCCACCTCACAGGTGTGCCACATCAAGATGCTGATCTGACATCATGATTACTGCACAGGTGTGCCTTAGACTGTCCACAATAAAAGGCCACCCTGAAATGTGCAGTTTTGTCTCACAGCAAAATGCCACAGATGCCACAAGCATTGAGGGAGCGTGCAATTGGCATGCTGACAGCAGGAATGTCAACCAGATCTGTTGCTCGTGCATTGAATGTTCATTTCTCCACCATAAGCCATCTCCAAAGGCGTTTCAGAGAATATGACAGTACATCCAACCGGCCTCACAACCGCAGACCACGTGTAACCACACCAGCCCAGGATCTCCACATCCAGCAGGTTCACCTCCAAGATCGTCTGAGACCAGCCACTGAGACAGCTGCTGAAACAATTGGTTTGCATAACCAAACAATTTCTGCACAAACTGTCAGAAACCGTCTCAGGGAAGCTCAACTGCATGCTCGTTGTCCTCATCGGGGTCTTGACCTGACTCCAGCTCGTCGCCGTAACAGACTTGAGTGGGCAAATGCTCACATTCGATGGCGTCTGGCACGTTGGAGAGGTGTTCTCTTCACGGATGAATCTCGGTTTACATTGTTCAGGGCAGATGGCAGACAGCGTGTGTGGCGTCGTGTGGGTGAGCGCTTTGCTGATGTCAATGTTGTGGATCGAGTGGCCCATGGTGGTGGTGGGGTTATGGTATGGGCAGGCATCTGTTATGGACGAAGAACACAGGTGCATTTTATTGATGGCATTTTGAATGCACAGAGATACCGTGATGAGATCCTGAGGCCCATTGTTGTGCCATACATCCATGAACATCACCTCACGTTTCAGCAAGATAATGCACAGCCCCATGTTGCAAGGATCTGTACACAATTCTTGGAAGCTGAAAATGTCCCAGTTCTTGCATGGCCAGCATACTCACCGGACATGACACCCATTGAGCATGTTTGGGATGTGCTTGACCGGCGTATACGACAGCGTGCACTAGGGATGGGCATAATTAATCAATTAATCGATCATTGCTCGTTAAGAATATTGTTGATCACGTGAAATTGTTATCGATCAAATAACCGTTGTGTTGCACAGTGTGAGTCCGGCAGCACAGCAATGAATTTCACTATGTGGCAGCACCAAAGACTGTATGGGCAGCAATTAAACATCCTACCAGCAGGGGGAGATACTTAACTAGTAGCAGAAGACAACAGAACAGGCTCAGGCAGCAGCCTGCGAGCTACCGTAGATGTCAAAACATAAACAGGAAAAAGTTAAGGCGAACTTTGGCATCGGACCGGACAGCTTTAGAACCGAAAATAACTAAGTTCATTAAGCATTGTGAAACCTTGTATAAGTACAACACTTAAACAAACCGAATTATGTACCACTTGTACATTGAAGCCTACATCCAACCCTGTTTAACGTGTGACTTTAGCGCCGCTAGCATTAGCGGCTAACTTTAGCGTCTCTGCTTTCCTACTTCGCCTTCATCAGGGAACTATTTTGCACATTTTAGATGATGATTAGATGAAGTAACGTTAGGTCCTTTACCACTCAGAGAAACGTGTCGTGCCCTTATGCAGTCTTTGTCAGCATCTTAGGAGGCGCATATGTGTTTAAACTTTAAAAGGTATCGTAGCATTGGCTCCTTGTTGGCTCATAGCCTCGGGCTTTAACCAGCGCCGCATTTTATTATTATTTTATTTTAAAAAGTTGCCTGTCTTAATAGATTGTTGTTTGCCTAGAAGATCTTGGAATAAAGATGTAATTGAGTAAAAACCTCTTGTATACAGTCTATGGTAAAAACGCTGTATTTTGGATGTTCTGTTGGCATTTTTTAATATGTAAAAAAAGATAACGATTACTCGATAATTGCTCCTTAATTTTCCCGATGATCGATCAATTGAATTTCTTAAAATGCCCATCCCTATCACTTCCCACTAATATCCAGCAACTTCGCACAGCCATTGAAGAGGAGTGGATCAACATTCCACAGGCCACAATTGACAATCTGATAAACTCTATGCGAAGAAGATGTGTTGCACTGCATGAGGCAAATGGTGGTCACACCAGGTACTGACTGGTTCTGAGTCCCCAGACCCCCAATAAAGCAAAAAAATGCACATTTCAGAGTGGCCTTTTATTGTGGACAGTCTAAGGCACACCTGTGCACTAATCATGATGTCAGATCAGCATCTTGATGTGGCACACCTGTGAGGTGGGATGGATTATCTCAGCAAAGCAGAAGTGCTCACTATCACACATTTAGACAGATTTGTGAACAATGTTTGAGAGAAATGGTAATATTGTGTATCTGGAATGAATTTTAGATCTTTAAGTCCATCTCATGAAAAATGGGAGCAAAAACAAAAGTGTTGCGTTTATATTTTTGTTGAGTGTAATTTCATTTAGCGTGTCTCTCTCGCACATGCACACACACACACACACACACGCACGCGCGCACACACACACACACAGTCTCACAGCTGACTGCTATTGACATGTTAACGAAAGCTATCCAAAGTCTTACCTTTTAAACTAGCTGGCATAACCCATACGGGCACTGCACTAGTAATAACAATGAACAATAAAAATGTGAAATGATTAGTTCCTATAAATGCATAACACGTTCACCAATAACATTCATTAAATAAAACAAATTAAAAATAAACTCAAGCTCATCTGCTGATTATGTTTTTAAAATATATAAAATAAATAATTTCATACTGTTATTGGTGTCAGTCAGAAACACCCATTTTCCAAATGTTTCGGATAGAACTACTTTCACATTTGGGACTTTAGCTTTGCCTTTAGTATTACATTCATCACATCAATTGCTTCTCATATCAAGAAGATGATTAGCAAAGGATAAAAGAGGCCTTTGAAATGAATAACAACATGACACTTCAGCATGAAGCAACACCCACCTGCCTGGGTGCTTGATAGAGTATGACACAGCCAGGTATCCTCCCAGGTTGTGTCCCAGCAGTATCATGGAGTCCAGACCCACTTTAGCCCTCCACTGCTCTATAGAGTCTACAAACTGCTCCTCCGCCTGCTGGCTGTCTGTGGAGAACACAGGTCTGCTGCTCTGTCCAAAGCCCAGCATGTCCAGGGTGAAGACGGGCCGATGCTGGGAGAACGCGTCCAGGTTCTGAGCCCAGAGACCCACTCCACCTCCAAAGCCATGGAGCAGAACCACAGGGGTTCTGTCTTTGACACGCTCACTACTAGAGCTCAGGGTCCACAGCCTGTTGCAGTCAGAGATGTGGACATACTGTTTGGAGAAAGGGCTTTCTACACCTGAAAAGAAAAGGAAGAGCCAGGAAAAAAGAGATGAAGATGGAGGAAACAAAGTTCTCAAGAATGTGTGTTTAATTATTTTAACTAAAATGGATGAATAAAGGTAGTCAAAGAACGATGTCACAACCTCACTCTTGTGTGATGCTTAGTTTTTTGCAAGTTCAGTTATTACCAGAGTATTGGGAATGAGTGAACATACAAAGAACATTTTTCATTGAGTCAAGATTAGGATTTAGAGTATCTCTCGATATTTTATTGTAGAAAATGTCTATTTTGTCAAAAAAAAAAATCAACTGCTAGGTGTGACAATGCGCTCCTCTATGCCAAAACTGTCAGCTGTGTAACAAACCAGCCCACTATGAAGAGGGAGTGACTAAAGGCGAGTGCATGGCCACGGTGGAACTACTGGTTCACACTGGATAAAGAAATCTGTTCATGTTTAAAACTCACATGTTGTGAGAAACAGTTAAAGAAGCTGATCCTTACATCGCAGCATCATGTTCTCTGCAGTCTGTAGCTGGCTCTGAGAGGAGGGACACCATGCTGGCAGCCAGCTAGGGACCCAGCACCACCTACACACACACACACACACACACACACACACACGTCGAAAAGAAGTATACTTAAGTAGATCTTTTCCCAAACATACTTATTGCATTTTGCGTGCTCTAATACTAAGTGCATACTAAGTGTGTTATTTTGGAACAACTTTAAGTATGATAAGTGCTCTTTTAGATATGCTAAAGTTCAACTTTAAATGAACAGAAATACAATTAAGTGTACTTAGTTGTGTTAAATTGGAACAACTTTAAGTGATCTTTAATGCAATTTAGTGTATTACTTTAAATTATATTTAAAATACCCTTTCAGTCACATTTGAAGTGCTCTCTGTGTAGATCTTTAATTTCATTTAAATTTGCTCTTTTTTAATGATATTATTATAAGTATACTTGAAGAGCCACTAAAAGTATAATAAAACATACAGTAAAACATACTTTAACACAACTTAATATAGACTATAGCTCATTAATAATGCATTTAAAATAATGCATTTTAAATATATTACGCTGTAAAAAATTTATTTAAATGCCAACACACACAGAGAACATCATTTTACTGAATTTAATGTAGAGATTGTTAACATAACAGACAAAATATTTCCAGAGTAATAATAATACATTTTATCTAAAGGCGCCTTTCACTGCACTCAAAGACACCATACAGACATTTAAAACTTTTAAAAAGCAGTAGTGAGCAATATAAAATAAAAGCAACAATAAAAACAACAGAGAGAAGCAGAGCAATTTACATCAAATGAAATAGGCAGTTTTAAACAGATGTGTTTTGAGTTGTGACTTGAAATGGGGGAATGAACCAATGTTTCTGAGTTGGGGTGGTAATAAATTCCAGAGACGGGGAGCAGAGCGGCTGAATGCTCTGCTCCCCATGGAGGTGAGACGGGCGGAGTGGACAGACAGGTGTATGGAGGAAGATGAACTGAGGGAACAGGAGCCAGTGGGAATCTAGAGGAGAT
Source organism: Hyperoplus immaculatus (assembly GCA_949357725.1). Taxonomy (NCBI): domain Eukaryota; kingdom Metazoa; phylum Chordata; class Actinopteri; order Uranoscopiformes; family Ammodytidae; genus Hyperoplus; species Hyperoplus immaculatus. Next base: position 890,407 of record OX442353.1, read on the forward strand.
CAGACAAATATGGGGATGGCCTTGTATGTATTCAGTAGGATTTTGAATTGGATAGGGATCTGGACCGGGAGCCAGTGGAGCTGTTGGAGGACACGAGTGATGTGATGGATGGAGGGGGTTTGAGTTATGATGCGGGCAGCTGAATACTGAACCAGTTGAAGTTTATGGAGGGATTTGTGAGGTAGGCAGAGGAGGAGAGAGTTGCAATAATCCGGACGGGAAGTGACGAGACTGTGGACAAGGACGGTGGCAGTGTGGGGGGAAAGGGAGGGGTAGAGGCAAGAGTACAGCAAGTACAGTATTATATCTTCACCAAAATTAAATGCAAATATTCTGGTATGGCAGAGCATATTTAAAGAAGCAAAATGTACAGAAATTAGTATCCCATTATATAAAGCACAGCAAGAATGATTATCTTAGAGGCATGCTCCGCATTGAAATGTCCTGCACAATAATAAAATGCTTTTTCACAAACTAAAACACAAACTGAAATTAAACATTACATTCTCCCATCTTCATCTTTCCAGTGGAGTGGTTTCCTTTGAGTAGGCCTGGTCTGCAAATTCTTCTGCAAATGAGTGTTGTTTGGAAACTTCTTCATCTCGGTGTCTTTGAAAGGGACAAAAAGTTAATATAGTTAGCAAAAAAGGCTTTAATTGTCATCTTTTCGATTTCCATTTTGATCCTCTTGTTCATCCATGCTATATAGCTACACCTGTAAAAACCTATGGTTAGCTGTAATGTGCATGATTAAATATGCACTCACTATTTAAAAACCTATTTTTTCTTACTAGAATATAATTGAATGTTGTGGATGAATTGAGAATTAGTTATTTCAGTGATGAATGCATTCTAACATGTTGTTACTGGGTTATTTCACAATGTGGACATGTGCCCCTGCCTAGCTAGCTGAGCTAGGCAGGGACCATGCTATAACTTTGTTGCTAACGGTTAGAATTCCACACCAACATTATCCAGCTTGCAAAATATTTTATAAACTTGGGGGATGCCCATATAATAGTAAATTAACCAACTGTGTTGTCTGCCGAAACATTTAACTTACCGTCAAGAAGAAGTAGTCAGACTGGCGGTATTTTCGTTTTTCCATGTCGGATTCGGCTTGGCAGACAAACACTGGCCCTCTTCACGGTGAAGTTCATCATGGTTGCTGACCGGAGCTGACTGATATTCCGTTCTTATTTGTTCCCCTATTATTATTTCTGAGCAGTACACCTGCCGATGTCCGAATCATGAAGCAAAGCAAACCTTGGAAACGATTATTCAAACGCCGTTTCTTTCTTGGCCCTATCCGTATGTCTCTATCAGCAACGGAAATCTTCGCAACGTTCATGTGTCACGTGACTCGGTGACTGGCCCCCGATTGGCCAGTACGCAAATTTGATTCGGAAACGTGGACTGTGATTGGTCGAATTAAATGCACTGTGATGACTGTCTGTTTTTTGTTTTTTCGGTTCTGTGGAAGTGCACTGCTGCTATTTGTTCAGAACAGAACCTACCTGCAAAATGCTGAAGCCATTTAAAACAATGTTTACACGTTAGATTAAAGGGGGTACGTTTAAACAATATGCCTATTTGGTAGGCTATAGTGTTGTAATGAACTATTGAGATGTTTTTTTCTTCTTTTTTTTGTAATAGGTAGGCCTAAACCATAATGTACAGTGCTACATAAAATACATTTTATAAGTACAAAAAAATCTGAATTTTTTGATTAAAAGTTACATTAGTATACTCTGAGATATAATACATTAGGAGTGCACTTTGTTAAACTACACCTGCACGGATTATTGCTACCTACAGTATAGTATAATGAAGTTTAAATGAATTAATATGCTTTAATAAAAATATACTTAAAATGTATAAGAAAAACATGCTTCAAAAATCCTACTTCTGATAAGAAGACTGAAGCACTTGTGCATTACATAATAATATAATTTGGTACCAATTAAAGCAAACATGCTATAAGTAGCCTTTACATTTATAACACTTGAAGTGGAATTATTTTTAAATGTACTTAAACAAAGCACTATAAAATAGCACTATAAATAAGCATAAAATAAATATGTTTTGGGTAAGTACACTAAAATGTTCAAAAATAATATGCTTACATTTTAGTATATTTTTAGAAGCATAATTTAGCATATTTAATACACTAGTAATCAAAGTATACTTTTGACTAGTATGTTAAAGTGCAAGAAAGGGTATCTTTAATGCATTTCAAGTAAGTACTTTAGAAATACCAATGTACTTCAAACATACTATTTGAACTTCCAGTATATTTTTTATGCAATTAAGTAGCCTATACTTCTTTTCGACCTGGGCACACACACACACACACACACACACACACACACACACACACACACACACACACACACCAGGCCTGGGAGCAGCATCCTTCTGAGCTCCACATAGGACTACAGTGTTACTGCAGTGTCAAACAGAAACATACTGCACATGGTGCAAGTTCAAATTATGTCAAAAAGAGGAGATGACACCGGATCATTCCTTTTGTCTGATTAGCTTGCTCCACGTGGTTGACAAAGGGGGCAAAACTTCCACTGTGCGTGTGTGCGCATCGCTGGTCGAAGCTTATTTTCAGATGCATCATCAAACCTTCGCACCTGTACCATCACTAAGCAATGTGGCAGTTTGGTTCAAATGCACACATTTGAACCAAACTATCCTTTGTTATGATGCATAAATATGAAGCTGAATCCAGCCTCCAGTCCAACATCCAAGTAAAGGAAAAAGACGCTGAACATATTTCTGAGGGGCAATTTAAGGTTGTTTATCTAAAACAATGATGCATTTTATTCTGATATAAGGGCTACACCACGGGCCTACTTCAGTCAAAGACTGACCTTATCGTGGTGTCCATGTAGCCCCACACACTGCCAACCAGACTGTCAACACCGACAACAGAGAGCGCTCTCTGCACCAACCTTAAGACAAAAAGAAAGTGGATGAGTGCAAAGAATACTGACCCATAACAGAGTTGATACAGTTCAGGGGCCGTATTCACAAAACATCTTAAGGCTAAGCGTAGCTCCTAACTTGCTGATTTAGGATTAACTCTTAAAATTAAGGGGAGTTTCACTCCTAACTTTTTAAGATAAGTGTAATTCACAAAACATTTTAGCGCTAAAAGCTCCTAAATCTATGAAAAGCTAGAAGTCCTCGAGAACACCCAAGTCACTAAGAGTAAATCACAGACAATCATTTGATAGTAAGCTTTCTGAAAGGTACCTTGATAACTGTGAGCATTTAATGATCTTAGTAAAGCTATATTTAGAAAGTAGATACATTTGTGTTTTTGTTTTAAGCCAGGGGCGGATCTATGGGTAGGCCAGGCTAGTACAGGCCCACCCAGGATCACAGGTGGCCCACCCAATCAGATTCAAGAATTTAATTTAAAAAAATATATATTTTAATATTGAATTGTCTTTTTCTTGGTGAAAATTTAAATCTAATATGTCTAGTTACTAATATTGTATAATATTTACAACCTCTTCTACATCCTATCACATCAGCTACTCAGTCCACTAACATTAGGAGTAGGCTACACAACATCACGGTTAGCTCTGGTCTGGCAGTTTCGTGCACATTAACTATCAGCCACATGGAACTATGGCTAAACAGCTATCTTTGAGCAACTTTTGTCTCCTGGAAGAGGATATTGGCACTTTTTTTTCAACTCAAAGCCCTGGGGCCTCATTTATAAAGCTTTGCGTGGGATTCACGTGGAAGCTGGCGTATGGAAGAAATGTAGGATGTACGTGCGAACAAAAATATTCTGATTTATAAAACAGTGCGCACTCACGTCCTACGCCTGTTTCCCTTTATAAATCACAATCAACTCTGAATGTGGCGCAGCCTTTGCGGGCTTCACGTAACGCCCATATTTAACCATACATAGTCATTGACACGCCCGAATTAATATCATTTACTGAGTGCATGAAGGCGGTAGTGGCAATCGCCGACTGAAAGGGAAATGGAAAAATAGACTCCACACGGTGTGGATCACTGCGGTCACGCCGAAGTACCCGTTGGAGAAGTGGCGACCAGGGAAAATTTAGTTTGGTGGCACAGTGTGAGGGTAAAGGCGTCATAGTGCAGCCTGTGGCGATCTCTGTGAACGCTGTGGTCGAAATAAAAAGAAGCGATCCGACATAAAAGTGGACGCAAAAAAGTGCATATCCTCACACAGCAGTGTTTGTGCCACGAGCGGGGGACACTGAGACCCCCCATGAGATACAGATTCGGAGAATTCCTCCCGGTGCAGTGACTGGTGGCGGAGGGTTAATAATAATAAACTTCACAGTCCCTTTCAAAACACAGTTACGACGTGCTTAAACACAAAGAAAAACACATAGATAAAACGGACTAAAACCCGCTAAAAATTAGCACAGTATGTGATGTACAGTAGGCTTATGATTAGTGTATGAAACTGTGCACTCCTGTCTGCCTGACTGAGGCATCGAGAACAGCGTCAGTGTAAAAGTAATAGGTTGTATTCCACCTCAATATTATCAGAATGAATCCAATAACATGCAGAGCTTATTCAAACGTTTTTTTGTTTGTAGGCTATTTAAGATCCTAATTTGTTTTGTTTTTTGTTGGTATCACTCCATGGAAAAATCCATGGAGGCATTTTTTTATTAGTTGTAAGAATGGCTTCATTCGTTTTGCAAAGGATCTCAAATGCTATATCTGGATTCATTTTACACAAACATTCTTTCTCGCACTTCATACATGTGCCGACGGGGTCGCCGTTTCTCCTTTCTCCACTTTCTGTGTGTACACATGGGTCAGAGTTTGCTTGGAGGACCGCACATCTTCCCGTCAAGTTTGCTTTTTATAAATCCCAATGTTTGCGTAGAAATTGGCGTGCGCCCTCTTCTGGGCGCACGCCAACACTACTAACAGCTGTCTCCTGTTGCAGGCAGCTGCAGAGACTAAAATGGTTCCCTTTTTTGTTGGTGAAAGTGGCGTTTGAGACACTTGTGGTCCTAACAGGCAAAAAAGAAAGGTGAAGTGCCCTCGGACATTTCAGACAGACCCACGTCTGATTGCCAGCAGTGCAGTGAAGAGAGAGAGAGAGGACTTTCATTAATAGTCTTGCTTTTCAACTTTGAGATGGTCACAGACTTTATTTAGGCTGACTATCTTCTTCTGACTGACCCCGTCTAGACCCGGGAGCTTACTCACACATCTCACCAACAGAAACACAACACCTGCAGCGGTTTTGTGCGGCTCATCAGGTGATCAGGGGTCTTAACAATATGCTTGTTCCTCAGTTGTCAGTGCGTGATCCCCAAATCTCCACAACCCATGTTGTAGGGGAGTTAAGAAATGTGAGATTTATTTTCATAGTATTATATTTCTTATTTTATGTTTGGAGTAATACATCTGACAGGGTGACAGCCTATATTCTGATAGGAGGCAGATTAATATGCACTATCGATCCGCTAGTTATCTCTCCTAATCATACAGGCCTATGTGTATGTGTTATTATAAACTTTATAAAAACTAAAAACATCTGGCCCATCCAGATAATCCCAGGCCCAACCATGATGTTCTATATCTGCCACTGGGCTAAACTAAAAGGACTGCTATGAGTTTAGTCTGATCACAGTCTGTTGATCATTTTCAGGAAAAAATTTAAATCAAAACATAGGCTTTTCTTTCTAGTCTCAAACAAGTGTTGAGGCCATTTGAGTAAATGTATTAGTTTACGAGGTGCACATGAATGCACCATGAAGCCAGTGTCGGCGCTTTACCGTAAAAAGCATTGTAGACGCCCAATCGTTTTGGTGTGACTGCGCTTCTCTGAAGTATTGATGGCGTGACCGCAGTCTAGTCTCGCTATGAGGCATTGCCCTGCCCACAACAGCAACCAAAGACCAATCAAATCAATCAAATCAATTGTTACATGTCCAGTACAGTCTTGGCAACAATTTAAAATAATTTGCAGTCATTGGCTGTTACCTTTTAAAGAGCTGAGAGGCTCAAACCTTAACTTGACCATTTTACGTGATGGCCCAATATAGCTGATATCACCCTATTTAACATTAGCAGCACATAGCTTGTAACCTCCTTGTAGCTTGTAACCACATTGTTGCAGTGATGCGCACGACATTCAAATGATGTCATACCCTTTTAACTAAATTAAATGTTTAAAATGGCACATGTAGCCTCCTTCGGCAAAATACCTTCGATATCGATTTGACACACAGGATAGGCACAAATCTGTTTCATAATGTGACACAGTTGCTGTGTAAAAAAACATTCAGTGTCTACCTGAACTTCGGGGTAACTTAGTTTCTGACTTGACAGCTTGTTATTGAAATGTATAACAGTAACATGCAGGTATTTCCGGATGGAAACGGAATATCACAGTATCGTTTAAACAGATAATCAATATTGGATACGGCATACATTATGCTACCGTACAAGTGTTCACAAACAGGGCCGTAACAGATAGAAGAAACGCTCACCCTCTGTTCGATATCGCTGCTTGCTCGGCCATACTGAATAGGCCTACCTCCCTCATACTACTCGAAATCACATGGCCTAAAAAAGAGACTCTGACGTAGAGTCAATACGATCGAAGACGTTTGATTTGTTTTGAAAGACAACTCCACCGAGCGGAGTCTTTAAAGGTTGACCCTCATTACACTTCTGTCCCCGCCCATCGCAGCGTTTATTTTCTTATGTGTAACAAAAGAAGTGATCGTAGCTATGCGGCATTGCGGAAGTACCTTCTCAGTCAAATATCTAAACATAGCTGAAACATAGCTACTCAGCAGGGGAGATAGCTTTGGTGAGTTGTTAAATAAATATTAACAGGCTCTTTCGCAAATACTTAACCTAACACAATGTTATTTTCTTTGCGTTGACAGTTTTTGGTACACACTTAAATGTTACATGTGAACCAAACCGCTGTATTACGTTTTGGGGCATGCATTCATCATAAATGTCAAAAATTCACTGCTTTAAATATTTGGTTTAGGTTTAAACTCGACATGCATGCTCCGATAATGGACTAATGTTCATTCATAGCAATGCAGTAATGCAGGCCTTTGAATGATACAACATTTATAGCTTTGGGAATGCATATCAAATTACATTTAAAGGTGCATTAACCTTGTGTGTGTCAGAGAAGTGAACATTTTCTAAGGTATATTCACATAACTGAATAAACAGACTTTCCTCACAGGAAAATGTGATCCCTGGAACACTGTTTGAAGTTAAAAAGCTTCCTGAAAAGTTACTGTTTCACTGTTGTTGTTGTTGTTTACAGCAGCAGGGCCCACATATGGTTTACACAAATACTCTAGGCTTAGTTTGGTTCCAGGTTCCTGAAAATAATTAAATTTTGATTTATGATGAATTGCATGTAAAGAAAATACGTTTTGTAAACTAAGTAACTGCAGGCTCTGTGAATGTAAACAAATCCCCATCACCTGAAACTGCATATTGCACCTTTAACTTAGGCCGTGTCCGAACTGCCATACTAACGTCCTACTCATACTCATTTTGACTTCAATTTGAGTATGTGACGGTTGGGTATGCGAGTTTGGGTATGTGAGAAATTCCCGGATGAGTACTAACTTCCGGGAAGATTTTGGGTATGAATCGATTGTATACTTTTCCTACTCAACCGCCCCACAATGCATTGGGTCAATTCTACCCGCCCAGGAAAATGAAATATTTTCGAGCAAGTTGCTAGGCAACAACATTGTTTGGGGTTCCGCGATCTGACAGATGTACGTGCAGTCATTCATAAACTCTTACAATAGATAAGAGATGAAGATAAATACCTAACAACATTAGAGTCACTAAGTGAAATGAGTGAAGTGAGTCTGATAGTGGAGAGAGATTAGAACAGATCGCTGTTCCACACACCGCGGCTCGTCCAGCTCAACTCACAGACAGCTGAGTGCTGATGAGCCGGACAGAGAGCGTCGGAGGGATCCTCCGCCTCAAAATATAATTATTATAAAACAAGAGGTCTAAAACACAGATGATGAACACAGGACTGTAAAAATCTAGTTCAATATCTAACCTGTAGAGGGCGGTTATAAGCTTAACAGTGTCTAAACTGCCTGAATCTTATAAGAAGAAGAAGAAATTCTTCATTGCTTGAGTATACTTCAACTGAGAACGTTTCGACGCAGCTCGCATACACAATCGATCTTTGAGTAGAGAGTATGCAGTATATAGATGGTGAGTATGTAGGATGTAGGACGCTAGTATGGCAGTTCGGACACGGCCTTAAAGTCCTTATGAAGTTACGTCCACTTTACATAGGCCTACAGAAAAAGTAAGTAAGTAAAGTAAATGTACGGACGAGAATTCAACTAAGTCGCGTTGAGTTGTCAGTGGTAACAGATGACCGTACTCAAAGTGTTAGTCACTAAAATGCTTTTCTTATTTTTAAGGCACAACTACAAATCACAGAACACGACAAATCATAAACAGAAAATAAGTTTGAAAGGCTTGAAACTCTGTGTTTGAAAGCTAATATGTTGTTATTGTATAGCCTGGTTTTATTTAAAATCTCTGCAAACATGATTTTGTATTTTATTTTTCCTTCTTCAAATTAAAACAAAACAAAATTCAAACAACACATTTTCAAAGTTTCAAATCTGGCTTTATTCTCTAGCGTATTATTTTGTTTCCCGGTTTTGAATCCTTGTAAATCAAATCAAATCAGTTTTATTTGTATAGCCCAATATCACAAATAGACATTTGCCTCAGTGGGCTTTACATTCCATACAATATGATGCAATATGACTCCCTGCCCTTACACCCTTAGCTTGGACTTAGAAAAAACTCCCAGTAAAAAACCCTTTACCGGGATTACATTTTTTTTTAGAAATCTCAGGGAGAGTCGACAGAGTAAGGGATCCCTCTCCCAGGACGGACATACTGCAATAGATGTCATAAGTATAGAAAAATCACAAAGGAATTTGATCATTAACCAGATTCGTATGATAGTACTAAAGTAAGGTGTGAATAGTGTGGATCCAGGAAGACTGCAGATGCTGCCAGGGGGGGGCCGGATCCACACCGTCTCGTCTCCACCAGGGAAAACTGGAAGAGGACAAACAGACAACCAATGAGCGAAGCAAAAATGAACTTAAAGGTTGAACAGGCATTTGAGTAGAAAGAGTACTATTCTGATGGACGGTGAATCAGTACTGAGGTGAGGCTATAGCAGCCGGGGAGCGTCCATTCCTAGGACGGCTGATTCCGCACAGAACTCAGAGTCAGTCGAGTAGCATGGAGAGTGCTTGGTAGACAGAGGGAGAGATCACTCGGGTCATCGCTCAGCCAATCGTGGAAGATAGACAAAAGAGCACAAATGTTAGGGAAAAGTATGAATAGATATTCTATAAACAGTTATCAGTTATGCGTTTTGCATCTGCAGGACAATTTTGCAGTGGCATGACAGCGGTACTCAGGCCCAGACAAACCGAGACCGAGGCAGGCCCTCAGACTATTACTAATAACGCTATAAACACTGTTAAACAGTATGAACACAATTAACATTGAGTTACACTCTTCCGTTCTCCGCCGACACTCAATCAGCGCCAGACCCCAAGACCCAGAGCCTGCCCCCCAGCACCCCGCCCCCAGAGAGCATGCCCCAGCACAGCACCAGTTCCGAGGAGGTACGGGGCCATAGATAAAGAATAGGGAATAGAGAATAAAGAATACACAGCCAATGCATGGGCAGCGAAACACAGACGCCACAGAGCCTGCCAGGCATTAAAAACAATTTAAAACACCCTAAATGGGGATCTGAAAAAACAGGTGTCACTAGCTACATATGTTGAGAAAACATTTTGAAAGAGTGAATACTGCGTTCACACTATTGCAATGTATTTATTTCAGAACTGAGTTTACAGCACTGACTTTTCAGGGAATTGAACACACATCTGCAGGCTTGCAGGTCGCATGATTATTGGGAGTGTTCTGATGTTGATTAGTTTTGAAGCTCTGGCACTGAAAAAAAAAGATCCGAAAAATATGGAGCACTTCCTTCCTCCAGTCAGCTCAGTGGGTAACACCAATGACTTGTCTGAGCTGGATCCTGATTCCATTCCCAGGGGAAGGAAATGTGAAAAGTTTGCGTTTCAAGCTTGTGAATGATTTTTATTTTATACTTTGGATTTATTATCAAAAATGAGACAAACAAATCCTATTTTATTATCATATAAATATAAAATCCATTCATTGTGGAGTGTAGGAGTGTAGCACCACAGGACTTAACCCCCTTTGCATGCATTTCTCTCTCATGTGTGGTGCAGGTGCCCTGTTACAGGGGAAGATGCAGCAGGGGCACGCAGTAGATCAACTTGGCTCCAGGTTCAGCCCTCTGGTGGTTTTGGAGCTATCCTCAGACACCAAGGAGGAAGCCATTGCATGGCTACTGAGCAGAATAAGAGACAAACAACAACATGGAGGTGTGGTTGTAGATTAGTGAATATTCCTCTTTGCCTTTAAATGAAGGGTGACTCATACTGTCATTTCTCCCAGGTGCTGAGCTGTTGGTTGAGCAGCTGGGCCCTGGAGCCCAGGAAAAGGAAAACTGCAACATGTTTCTGGTGGGGGCTACATTGCAGAGGCTGCTTTCTGGGGCTGAGGAGGGGGGCCTCTTCAAAGAGTTTAATGATGGAACCATGAGAGGCTTTACCTGTGCAAACAAAGCAAACTTCAAAGACTTTAGAGGTAATGTAGAGTCAGTCTTAGGGGCACTTTACACGACAACACGAAATTCCCGCGGTTGCACTATATCATTTACAGGAAAACAGCAAACGCAGGCATGAAACCGCAGGTTTTTGAGATCACCTCCCAGGGAGGATTTTTTGGAAAACTTAACGGTTTTGGTTTCCTGTAAACACCGAAACCATTTCCCCTGATAACGCTGACGTCACGGCTCCACCCTCACACATGCGTAGTCTATAACATTTGCTGTCAAAATACCCACAACACAAGCAAGTTATAAAGTTAGAAGACAACATGAACGGTGTCTCCACGGCACCATCACTGTGATCAGCGGAGAGTGACGTGCAGGGCTAAAATATAGCCTAACAGTCGCCAATTTAGTCTAAGCGATTAGTAAGTTATTGAGACCACCGGCCACTTTGTCTGGGGAAAGATTTGTGCTCTGCCGGTTTTTCTAGCCAAATAAACGTGTGTAGCTTCTATGCCAGGGCAGAGACACGGCTCTCTCTACATTCAAAAACACTATCCATAGTTCAGCGCGCAGCGGTTAAGTTACTGTTCAACAAAAGGAGCATTAAGGCTATGGCTTCACAGTAAAAGCATTTCACTGGCTAAACATTAATAGCATTTCACTGGACACACGTGAGTTGACTTTTATTTTGAAGTACGCCTAACAGGAAGGTATCCGCTCACGAAGTCCCTTCACTATCAGCAAGTCTTCTGTTTTTACGAGTTCAATGCGGTGAAATAAGAGGACAGAAAGCTTGTCTTTTACAATATTTGTAACCCCAAGCTTACACCAACCGCTTTATGAACGTTAGTGGCATTAATTTTCGGTTACAGTAAGGTTTTATGCATCAAATTGTACCGGAAGAGCTATCTACTAGGCTGTGTCACCGCTGACTATTGGCTTGGCATGGCTGCTACACTGCTACTACAGCGATTTCGGCCCGTTTCCTCTGAAAACATGTGTATGGGTGAAGATGTCAGATAAATTGTGTCTGAACGGGGTTTTTTTTTAACCAAAAACTGGAAAACTGTCACGTTTTCACAGTGTAAACAGCCCCTTAAGTGTATTTTTCATTTAAGATAAGGTCACACTATTTATTTTTAATTTTTTTATTTTTTAAAGATATTTTTTGGACATTTTTATGCTTTATTGATAGTGCAGAGAGACAGAGGTGAAATGGGGCATGAGAGGGGAGTGACATGCGAGAGAACGACCGCGGGCGGGAATCGAACCTGGGTCTGCTGCTGGGCCCGGCCCGGGAGGGGGACGCCTTACCGACTGAGCTAAAGGCGCCCCCAGGTCACACTATTTCTATAATAACTGTAAAAACAAAACTAAAGACAAAGTGAAAGGGATCACGATAACTATTATTGTTCCATTTATATACTTACTTTTATATGTATGTCCTACTTTTTCTCAACATGCAAACGGCCCAAGCTAGCCCTATCATTACAATATGATAGAGAACAGCTTGTAAACTTTAGCATTTTTCACCACAGCCGTTGTCTTAGATTTAAACAAATTCTGTACCGTTTAATGCTCCGCTCAGGACGGGAAACAGAACGTGTGTGCATGTGTGCAGCTGCTGTGCCAGTAGTATCTAGCTCATAGACTGTAAAAAAGAGATCTTTCCTCATACCCGTGCTGACACACTTCAGTAACGGTTTTAGTCAGCACATTTCTCTTCAAAGAAAGAGTAGAGTAATAGAGCTTTTAAAAAGGCTTCAACTGCAAGGCTTTTATGATAATAGCTATATTTCCAAATATATAAATAAATATTGATGTTAATTTATATTTTAAGCACATTTCTGTTTAATATTACCTAGGCAGATAACTGCTGCATTCTAACCTCTGCTCAGCATGTGGCATGTTTCTAATCAACCCCACACTATCAAAATCAAGTAAGGGCAAGAAAACTGAATTGAAAACTGCCTTAGGACAAACTGACACACAGTAATGCACTAATGATTGCAGAATGTAATCTCTGGTCCCACTATCACAGCCTTTGAGCTGTTGAAATGTTACTGCCTTTGTTGTGTGTGACAGATGCTGTGTGTTTGTGCTCTCTCTCTCTCTCTCTCTCTCTCTCTCTCTCTCTCTCTCTCCCTCCCTCCCTCCCTCCCTCCAGGCGATGGGGATGGCTTCCTCAGCATGGCTGAGTGTCAGTACATCATTAAACATGAGCTGGACACATTACGAGCCAGAGATGAGACTCATGTCCCAGGACACACCCAGGCCAAGCTCTACCCGGGGAAATCTATCAGTGAGTTTTTATCAGCTTGAAATAGGTTGATAGCTTTATTAATGCGTCTGCTATTTAACTCACAGACTATACTAGAACAATACAGCAATTGTTTTGACAAAACAAACTATTTAAAGACATCCTCCTGGTCACTGGTAAGTAACATACAGTCCCCTCCATAAGTATCGGAACAGTGAGGCCAATTCCTTTATTTTTGCTGTAGACTGGAAACATTTGGGTTTGACACCAAAAGATGAATATGAGACAATAGATCAACATTTCAGCTTTCATTTCCAGGTATTCACATCTGGATCCGATACACAAGTGAGAAGATAGCATTTTTTGAAAAGGAACACCACATTTTTAGGCAAGCAAAAGTATTGGAACAGATAGAATTTAAATAAATTAAAGTGAATAAACCATAATATTTTGTCGCAAATCCTTCGCTTGCAATAACCGCATCAAGCCTGTGACCCATTGACATCACAAAACTTTTGCATTCTTCTTTTGTGATGCTTTTCCAGGCTTTCACCGCAGCCTCATTCAGTTGTTGTTTGTTTTGGGGGGTTACTCCCTTCGGTCTCCTCTTTAGCAGGTAAAATGCTTGCTCTATAGTGTTTAAGTCTGGAGATTGACTTGGCCAGTCTAAAACCTTCCATTTCTTGCTCCTGATGAACTCCTTTGTTGTTTTTGCAGTTTTTTTAGATCATTATCTTGCTGCATGATGAAGGATCTTCCAATCAGTTTGGTTGCATCTTTCTTTAAATTGGCAGACCGAATGTTTCTGTAGACTTCTAAGTTCCTTTTGCTGTTGCCATCATGTGTTACTGTGTTGTTGTCAAGATGCACCTTTACCAAAGTGATGGAAAGGCTAAAGTTTGGAGAAAGAAAGGATCTACTCACGATCCCAAGCATACAAGCTCATCTGTGAAACACGGTGGAGGCAATGTCATGGCTTGGGCTTGCATGGCTTCTTCTCGGATGGGCTCATTATTCTTCATTGATGATGTAACACATGATGGCAACAGCTAAATGAACTCAGAAGTTTACACAAACATTTTGTCTGCCAATTTAAGGAAAAATGCAACCAAACTGATTGGAAGGTCCTCCGTAATGCAGCAAGATATTGACCCAAAACACAACAAAGGAGTTAATCAGGGTCAAGAAGTGGAAGGTTTTAGACTGGCTAAGTCAATCTCCAGACTTAAACGCTATAGAGCATGCATTTTACCTGCTAAAGAGGAGAGTTAAGAGAGTAACCCCCTAACACAAACAGCAACTGAATGAGGCTGCGGTGAAAGCCTGGAAAAGCATCACAAAAGAAGAATGCAAAAGTTTTGTGATGTCAATGGGTCACAGGCTTGATGCGGTTATTGCAAGCAAAGGATTTGCGACAAAATATTGCGTTTTATTCACTTTAATTTATTTAAAGTCTATCTGTTCCAATACTTCTGCTCACCTAAAAATGTGGTGTTCCTTTACAAATAATGATATCTTCTCAGTTGTGTATCGGATCCAGATGTGAATACCTGGAAATGAAAGCTGAAATGTTGATCTATTGTCTCATATTCATCTTTTGGTGTCAAACCCAAATGTTTCCAGTCTACAGCAAAAATAAAGGAATTGGCCTCACTGTTCCGATACTTATGGAGGGGACTGTACTCATTAAGAATAAAACTAATGGTTCATTGCTGGTCTAAATACATTTCTTTAGCATCTGAATCCAAAGTAAATGCTACTGTGTAATGATGTCTATCAAGAGTACCAATTTCCTTCATTTTCAGGATATGACAGAATTAAACTATTTTAGAAACTATTGTCACACGTATTCATTTTTCTTTTCTCTTGCCTTGGGAGCAGACCTAACACAGCAGATCTCCTCCATTACTGCCTCTGTCACTCTTACTCCTTCTGTGGCTGAAGTATGGAAACAATGGATATGAAAATAGAATTAAATTAAGAGCTTTAGGGATAAAGCTTTCATGAGCTTGTATTACTTCTATCATGAATGAACAATGCACAGTTTATAGCTATAGAGACAGTGCATTGTTTTAAAAAAGGAATCCTTGTGTTTATTTATTTGGGAAAGAGAGTGCAGACAAACAAAGCTGTGGTCAAAAAAATGCAGCATAGCTGTTTTCATGCCACTCAAAAGCCAGTAAAACATCTTAAAATAAGTAATAAAGTAATAACTTTTTATCTTATGAATTACCTTATTGTGGCAGATAAGCATGATACGA
Organism: Hyperoplus immaculatus; assembly: GCA_949357725.1. NCBI lineage: Eukaryota > Metazoa > Chordata > Actinopteri > Uranoscopiformes > Ammodytidae > Hyperoplus > Hyperoplus immaculatus. Next base: position 905,657 of record OX442353.1, read on the forward strand.
TGCTAGAAATTAAGTGAACTGATGGCAAAAAATGCCAACACACTGGTAACATGCTGTATTTTTATTTCCATTTGAGTTCGCAGACTGCAGTCTAAGGGGATCCTGATCCAAATCTTTCCCCTACATGAAAAAGAGGAAATTAAGAGACTGTCTTTTTCTTGGTACAGAAAGGTGAAGTTATCCCTGCAGCCTCTTGGTAAGTGTGAAACCTTATTGGAAACCTTGTGAGATAGGCACACATGATCCAGGATGAACAATTGTTTTGATGTACAAGAAGAGAGAAGTTTAAAGATGTACAGTATGTTCTATCTAATGGTGCTTTTCCACCACACACTCGACTCAACTCGACCCAGCTCAACTCGGTTTTGGTAGCAACATGGGTCGTTTTCCACTGCAAATAGTACCTCCTGAACGTGGGTGAGGTCGTCATACAAAGGGGCAGAAAGCCGACTCCGTAGCCAAGTAGCAAAGCAGAAGTTACGGATGGAAAATGTTTAAGATATACCCCCCTTGTATCTGTTTGCTTAAAGAAGTAAAAGAATATTGCTACCGGCCATTAAAAGGGAGGATTGGGAACTCAGGGCGCACTCACACTAGGTCATCTGTTCCGTGCCCGAGCACGTTTGCCCCTTATGTCTAGATTGTTTGGCTAGTGTGAGCACGCCATGCCTACTCCAGCACGGAACACTTATTTGGCCACAGAACACTTGGGAGAGGTGTGCCCGAGCACGGTACAGTTGCTAATGAGATGACACGTGCACAAGCAGGCGCACAGACGGCGTTCCTGGCGTGAATTTATTAGGGATGTATTAGTCAGTTAAACGTCCGCTGCCTTACTAGTCGGCACCATAATTGCCCATCACTTGGACTTGAACATAAAATGTGTGAGACTTAACGTATGTGTAGGCCTATAGGTGTGGGCTAATAAAAGAGGGAGAGAGATAAAAAGGTGAGAGCAGCAGAAAGAAAAGCAAAAGCCCTGCAGTGTTTACTCACGTTCGTCAGATGATTTTTTTTCTTTTTCCTCCCGTCAGCTGTTATAATGCTGCCATTACAGTTTTAATCGCATTTGCTATTAAAATGCATACAGGCCCGGTTCTAGACAGTTAGATTAGGGTGGGCCTGTATACATTTTAGGTGGGCACACTGGGCAGAGAGACTGAAGATGCCAGCGCGCGCAGAGCGAGCAAGCAGAATTTTTTTGCCCTTGTAAGATCTCTGCGTCTGCTTTTTGGCACATTTACTGTGAATTGTGTAGAACACAATATGCAAATAAACTTTGAATGTTGCTGTGGGAGATTTGATTCTTGCATTTTTTTCCCCCAAATGTTTATGAATAACATATAATATACATTATATACAACATAATGTATATATTTTTTTAATAGCAGTATTAGCTGTAGGCAGCCTGAGCTGATTGAAGAGTAAGCTTTGGGACTGGGCAACCTGGATGGTGGTAGTCCAGAGCTATATACTATACACACTATATAGATACTGTATATAGTCTTTCCACTATTGCCTCTGATGTCCAGCTGGGTGAAAGTAGTAGCCAGCCGAGGTCATGACCCTGCTAGGGAGGTCCGGGGGTATGCCCCCCCGGGAGATTTTTTTTACCTTTTTAAAGTGAAATGCATGAATCTGGTGCACTTTGAGAGGAAAATTAAGAGGCTAAATCTGAGGAATTTTGTGTGAACAAATAATTTGGAGACACTGGGTCGGATGAATTAGAAGCTATTGAAGAAAGACACATGGATTTTCCATAGAAATATAAATTTGAAATAAAATATTAAGCAGAGTCCTCTGGGTTGGGCTTGGTGCTCTTTTTCTTTTACGGGACATATTTTTCTGTAATATAATGAATTAATTTAAATGCAGTGAGAGAAACGAAGCAGAAGAACTCTGTTGTCCAGTTATCTTTTTTTCCACCGACGAGGCTGAAATAGGCTATAGACTATACACAGTGCATGGGCAACAGAGGGCAGCCCCATTTTCAAATATTTTTAAATAAACTCAATACACACTGTGCATGCCATGGACTTGAATTTGACGTGATCGGTTAACCTCGGATTACCTCCCAGATGAACTGATTCAATTATTAAGCTATTAACTATCTACCAAAACATTGTATTCCTTTTATTGTATGATAATTTACATTTATATAATATGATGTTGATATCAAACACACAAACTAAAAAAAAAAGTAAAAAAAAATTGGGGGGGCCCCTCTGGCAGTCGGGACCCTAAGCAACCGCTCATTTCGCTTATGCCTCGGGCCGGCTCTGCTGACCAGTGACCACTATAAGCGGGTGGGTAACTTGGAGGCAGGCTATCCTGCCCACCCAATAATACATTTAAAATCTTTAGTATTAATCAATTGTCTGAATTCGATTTGACATTTTCTTGGACAGCGAATGAACAGGTCCGTCCGATAGTGGGTCTGGACTTCCACCTAAAAAAAAAAAGATATATAGGGGAGAACGGGGTAATCTGAGCCACTTTTTACATTTGCTCCCCTCTAAGCAAGCTAAAATGATTTATCACTCAAATTTACACATTTCCCATTAATTCAGGATGTTTCCTAGAAATTGGCATTAGCAGAATTTTTTCAAGACAAAGGGCAGTGAAAATATGATTGTTTTAAAAAAAGTTGTCATGTGGCTCACTTTACCCCAGCTGTGGGGTAAACTGAGACAGACCAGAAAAATCAAGGTGGTAAAGTGAACCAGCTGGGGGTAAACTTATCCACTTACTTTTTCCACTCTGAAACTACCATAACAACACTTCAGACAGGAATACTTTAGTCAGAAGTAGAAGTTTATTTCAATTAGCTTCTGCTTACTTTGCAGTAATTATATTTGGCGGTATGGTTCTGATCCAGGATCTCCTCCCCCTCCACGCGCACGCGTGGAAAGCTTTTAGACAGAGAGAGCCCTCCCTCTGACCTCCATGAACTTCATGGATTACAGAAAGGTGAGGAGATCTGCAGCAAGGACCCCCCAACCGACCGTACAGCGACCACCCTGACCCGCCGGGATTGCGCACGCAGCCAGAGCAGAGAGAGCGCGCGCACCTCTCTGCCCTTCCGTGGACAAACGAGCCTTCTGGAGGGGCGCACGCCCCTTCCGCTTACGTGAGCATCCTGGAGCCAGGGTCAGGGACAGCAGCCCTCTGCCCCCCAACAACGTAGAGTGGCGACAGAAGGCGCTGACTGAGCCCTCAGTGGAAGCCGAAGCTAATAGACTAAAATTCCTGTTTAAATAGTGCAACCACCCTGACCCGCCAGAGTGCGCATGCAAGCCAGAGCAGAGAGAGCACACCCCTCTGCACCTTCCGAGGACAACCGAGCCTTCTGTGGACAACCGAGCCTTCTATAATTGATTGGATTTATATAGCGCTTTTCAAGGTACTCAAAGCGCTTTACAGGGTTCCAGGTTCAATTCGTTCACACAGTCATACCGGTGGTGGTAAACTACGATAGTAGCCACAGTTGCCCTGGGGCAGACTGACAGAAGCGAGGCTGCCATTCCGCGCCATCGGCCCCTCCGACCACCACCTCAAACATACAGCAGTCATACACATTCACACGAGGCAAGGTGGGTGAAGTGTCTTGCCCAGGGACACAACGACCATGACACAAGTGGCCGGGCGGGGATCGAACTGCCAACCCTAGGATCATTGGCCAACCAGCTTAACCACCTGAGCCACAGTCGCCCCGGGCGTGCTCTTCTGGAGGGAGCGCACGCCCCTTCCGCTTACGTGAGCATCCCGGAGCCGGGGCCAGCAGCCCCCTGCCCCCCATGACAACGTAGAGTGGCAACAGGAGGCGCTGACTGAGCCCTCAGAGGAAGCCGAATAGACTAGAACCTGTTTAAACTGCAAACCCCCTGACCCGCCGGGAGTACACATGTAAGCCAGAGCAGAGAGAGCCCCTCTCTGCCCTTCCGTGGACAACCGAGCCTTCTGGAGGGAGCACACACCTCCTTCGCTTACATGATCATCCCGGAGCCGCCCCCTGCCCCCCGTACTATAAGAGTGCGACAAGAGACGCTGACTGAGCCCTCAGAGGATGCCTAATGTTAAATAGTAATAGAGTATCGATGCCAAAATTTATTTATTAAAGCCAACTATGTGTATAGAATTTTATATAATATATACACTCAACAAAAATATAAACGCAACACTTTTGTTTTTGCTCCCATTTTTCATGAGATGGACTTAAAGATCTAAAATTCATTCCAGATACACAATATTACCATTTCTCTCAAACATTGTTCACAAATCTGTCTAAATGTGTGATAGTGAGCACTTCTGCTTTGCTGAGATAATCCATCCCACCTCACAGGTGTGCCACATCAAGATGCTGATCTGACATCATGATTAGTGCACAGGTGTGCCTTAGACTGTCCACAATAAAAGGGCACTCTGAAATGTGCATTCTTTTGCTTTATTGGGGGTCTGGGGACTCAGAACCAGTCAGTATCTGGTGTGACCACCATTTGCCTCATGCAGTGCAACACATCTTCTTCGTATAGAGTTTATCAGATTGTCAATTGTGGCCTGTGGAATGTTGGTCCACTCCTCTTCAATGGCTGTGCGAAGTTGCTGGATATTAGTGGGAAGTGGTGCACGCTGTCGTATACACCGGTCAAGCACATCCCAAACATGCTCAATGGGTGACATGTCCGGTGAGTATGCTGGCCATGCAAGAACTCGGACATTTTCAGCTTCCAAGAATTGTGTACAGATCCTTGCAACATGGGGCCATGCATTATCTTGCTGAAACGTGAGGTGATGTTCATGGATGTATGGCACAACAATGGGCCTCAGGATCTCATCACGGTATCTCTGTGCATTCAAAATGCCATCAATAAAATGCACCTGTGTTCTTCGTCCATAACAGATGCCTGCCCATACCATAACCCCACCACCACCATGGGCCACTCGATCCACAACAGTGACATTGACAAAGCGCTCACCCACACGACGCCACACACGCTGTCTGCCATCTGCCCTGAACAATGTAAACCGAGATTCATCCGTGAAGAGAACACCTCTCCAACGTGCCAGACGCCATCGAATGTGAGCATTTGCCCACTCAAGTCTGTTACGGCGACGAGCTGGAGTCAGGTCAAGACCCCGATGAGGACAACGAGCATGCAGTTGAGCTTCCCTGAGACGGTTTCTGACAGTTTGTGCAGAAATTGTTTGGTTATGCAAACCAATTGTTTCAGCAGCTGTCTCAGTGGCTGGTCTCAGACGATCTTGGAGGTGAACCTGCTGGATGTGGATGTCCTGGGCTGGTGTGGTTACACGTGGTCTGTGGTTGTGAGGCCGGTTGGATGTACTGCCATATTCTCTGAAACGCCTTTGGAGACGGCTTATGGTGGAGAAATGAACATTCAATGCACGAGCAACAGATCTGGTTGACATTCCTGCTGTCAGCATGCCAATTGCACGCTCCCTCAATGCTTGTGGCATCTGTGGCATTTTGCTGTGAGACAAAACTGCACATTTCAGAGTGGCCTTTTATTGTGGACAGTCTAAGGCACAACTGTCCACTAATCATGATGTCAGATCAGCATCTTGATGTGGCACACCTGTGAGGTGGGAGGGATTATCTCAGCAAAGCAGAAGTGCTAACTATCACACATTTAGACAGATTTGTGAACAATGTTTGAGAGAAATGGTACTATTGTGTATCTGGAATGAATTTTAGATCTTTAAGTCCATCTCATGAAAAATGGGAGCAAAAACAAAAGTGTTGCGTTTATATTTTTGTTGAGTGTGTGTGTGTGTGTGTGTGTGTGTGTGTGTGTGTGTGTGTGTGTATATATATATGCATTATTATTATTATTATTATTATTATTATTATTATTATTTATTTTTCCAGGGCACTCTTTTTGGGCATTCAGGATGTCTTGCTCCTCGGGCCGTAGGTAGCGTTCGTAGGCAGATGATGACCATCGGCCCATAGCCTTGAGCGTGGACACAGGAGCAACCCCCCTGACCCGCCGGGAGTGCGCATGCAAGACAGAGCAGAGAGAGCACACCTCTCTGCCCTTCCGTGGACAACGAGCCTTCTGGAGGGGACGCACGCCCCCTCTGCTTGCATGATCATCCCGGAGCCGGGGTCAGGGACAGCAGCCCCCTGCCCTCCCATGAGTCATGACAACGTAGAGTGGCGACAGGAGGCGCTGACTGAGCCCTCAGTGGGAAGCGAGAAATGTTAATATGTTGAAAACCTGCTTAAACCGTGCGACTCCCCTGACCCGCTGGGAGTGCGCATGCGAGCCTTCCGTGGACAAACGAGCCTTCTGTGGACAACCGAGCCTTCTGGAGGGAAGCACGTTCCCTTGGCTTACATGAGCATCCCGGAGCCGGGGTCAGGGACAGCAGCCCCCTGCCCCACATGACAACGAAGAGTGGCGACAGGAGGCGCTGACTGAGCCCTCCGTAGGAAGCTAGATAGATAAAATACCTTAGTGAGGCTATTTAAATCTATACAAAATGATAGTTATTGAATAACAGGGTGGGGACTAATATCGAGACACTGACTGAGCAATCGTAGGAAGCCAGATAATTAAAATACATTTGAAAATGCTACTTAATCTATGTATATGCTTAATACATAATTAATTAGCTAACATGTTTGATAGTAAATAAGAGTATCAAATGCCATCGCAGTGCCTGCTTGAGGAAACCTCTCGAAAGCTATGGTCCTACCAGACCATCGTACTTCAGCGGAAGCCAGATAGATTAGAATACCTTAGAGAGGCTACTTAAATCTATACAAAAAGCTGATAAGTTATCCAATACCAGGGTACACTAATATCTAGGCACACGAAGACAAATCATATATGCCCTAATTATTTGAATGAGTCAGCAATAACACGGCACCCATGGATGCTTTGAGCGTAGATTATACTTGAGGCCCGGACCGGAGGTGATATTTATAGGCAGACGAAGACCCACAGCCCAAAGCTTTGAGCGTTGACACAGGAGCTACCGATGCTGCTGCTCTGCACAGAGCATGAGGAGTGGAGCGCTCAGGCTGGAGCCCACAGTATGGCAGAGGAGGCGAGGGCGGGAGGCAACCAGGCTCCAGCTCTGGGCACAGGTTTCTCCTCCATAACGAGGAGGCTCACGATGCTGGATTGAGGTGGGCTTCACCAATATCGACTCATAGGACAGAGGACAGAAAACAGACTTAGATTCAGCAGTTAAAATGATGTTCCCTCCTTATTCCCATCAGGTATGCAAAATAAGTGAGGTTAGCAGGTTGTGATCAAATAGCAAAACTGCCAAACAGCAAATGGGATGCTTCAAGCACATCCCCAGTTCAGGATGGTTAGAAGCAAATGTGAACCTGCTTTTATTTGTGTCACCGCCATTTTTGTTTGACTTCCAAGATGGCAGCTCGTTAGGTTGCATGCTCTGTCTCTGCGCGATTTTAACATGGTTTTACTTGGTTTTTATACCTTTTAAACCTTCTTTTAAACCTGCTTCACTTCGCTATCATTGCCTTGCTGCATGGATTAATTTGGGAAATCTGCGTGGATTATTGCTCTGCTTTGCCTTGCTGGCGTTCTCCACCTGCAGCCAGCGCTCACCTGCTGCTGCTCCTCCTCCCTCCCTGCCTGCCTGTCTACCTGCTATCTGCTATCACCACCATGCTACAAACATGTGAATGCAACCTTACCTTGGGCCTACTGAAGGAGAGGATCTCTGGTCTGCAAGCTGAACTAAGGGGTAAAAACGACATCATCATGGAGCTAAGTGTACTGCTTTCAGACAAATCAGAAATAGGTGCATATCCATGGTTAGGAGAGCTAAATCAGATTACTACCTCGAACTAATTTCCAACTGCTACTCCAACCCTGCACTATTTTGGAAGGCTGTGAATTATAACAAAAATAATTCTAGCACTGTTCCCAGTCAGTTAAAAATAAATGATCAGACCTTAAATGATCAGAAAGAAATTGGTTTAGCTTTCAATAAACACTTTATAGCTGCTGGTAAACTCTTTCACAATGGAGTATCTACGCCTTCCACCACCAGAAATAAAAATAAAAATAGCATACCACCTGTCTCTAAAACACCTCTTTTCAGCCTTGTTCAAGTTCCAACAAGTATTGTTGTAGATGCGCTTCTTGCCATCAACCCCAGGAAGTACATGGGAGAGGACAATTTGGACCCATTTTCAATAAATCTCTCTGCACTTATCATATCAAAACAAATAACCCATATTTTTAATCTTTCCATCTCCTCTGGTATTGTTCCTAAAGTCTGGAAAAAAGCTCACGTCATTCCATTACATAAAGGGGGTGACAAAAGTGATCTCAATAATTACAGGCCAATTTCCAAACTCCCATGCCTGGCAAAAATTCTAGAATCAGTCATTAATACTCAGTTGAAAACCTTTTTATCCAGTGCTTCCATTTTGAGTCCATTTCAATCTGGTTTTAGGGCAGGCCACAGTACCATATCTGCTGTCACTTTGGTCTTAGACAACATTGTTACAGCTATCGATAAAAAAATGCACTGTGCAGCACTTTTTGTTGATCTGTCAAAAGCTTTTGATACTTTAGATCACCATTTGCTTTTAGAGAGGCTGCATGAAATTGGTTTTGATTATTCTACATGTAGCTGGTTTAGGGACTATCTCTCTGATAGACAGCAGTCAGTAAAACTGGGAAGCTACCAAACTGAGTTTTTAACAGTTACAAATGGTGTTCCGCAGGGCTCAATTTTCGGTCCAGTCCTATTCACAATTTACATCAATAAAATTTTTTCATCACTACAAAACTGCCATGCCCATTTGTATGCGGACGACACTGTACTGTATTGCATTTCTGATTCAGTACAACAATCTGTTCAGAACCTACAGAGCTCTTTTAACTCCCTGCAGAACTGTCTAGTGGATCTCAGGCTTGTCCTTAATACAGAAAAAACAAAATATATGTGTTTTTCCAGAGCAAGAATTACACATTTTAATGATCTTATTATTTACACAAATAATGGATCTCATATTGAAAGAGTCACTGAATATAAATATCTTGGCATCTGGATAGATGAAAAACTCTCTTTTACATTTCACATAAAAAATCTTGTCTGTCGTCTGCGACAAAAGATTGGATATTTTTATAGGAACAAAGCCACCTTCCCGTTGTTCAGCAGGAAAAGGATTATTGAGGCAGTTTTTATGTCGGTCCTTGATTACGGTGATGTAGTTTATCGGCATGCATCTCGTTCATGTCTTAAACTCCTAGACTCTGTGTATCACTCTGCTTTGAGATTCATCACAGGAGATGCCTATGATACACACCATTGTGTTTTATATGAAAAGGTTGGGTGGTCCTCCCTTAAGGAGAGACGTGATGCACATTGGCATATTTTTATATATAAAGCTCTGACTGGAAAGCTACCACTGTATTTGACAGAAATGCTGCTTATTTCAGATGGGCTTTATCAAACCCGCTCAACTGACATGCTCATGTTATATGTTCCCTATGCCCGGTCTGAGCTTGGTAAAACCGCTTTTAGCCATAGTGCCCCTGACTCCTGGAACAGCCTACAACATACAATTAAAATAAATACACTCATAACTGTTAACCAATTTAAAATTATTATTTTAAATCAGCCCCTCTACACTTGTAACTGTTTTAATTAGGCTATTGTCTCTTTCATTCAATTGATCTGAATGTTTTAAATTGTGTTGTCTGTGTGTGTGTGTGTGTGTGTGTGTGTGTGTGTGTGTGTAATCTTGTTATGTATTCTCATTGTATATTGTGTATCTGTATTCTCGACGTCATTGTAAAAGAGGGTCACCCCTCAATTGATCTTTCGAGGTTAAATAAAGGAAAATGAAAATGAAATGAAATGAACATTGGCATGAGTCAGTGGCTTATTTTTACGCTATAGCCTGAATACTGTATATTTGATATATGCATTTATTTAATTTTCCATTCTGTAAGGCGGCTTGTCTCGGGCAGCAGACTTAGAATGGTCGTCCCCGCACAAGCTGCATGCATTACTATTATGTATTTGCATATCCTGGGAATCAATTACATCTTTTTATTTACAATAAAGATGGCTGCGGATACGTTGTTTGAAACGGTTTTGGCCTCGACACTTATCGATTGGACCTAGCATCCTTCAAAATGTACAGAAGATGGCATCCAAATATTTCATTAGCAAGATATGCATTTGCCAGGCTGTATAGGCAACTTTTTTTTTTTTAATTACCCTCTTGTCACTTGTTCATTGCTCTGATTGGTTGTATGCTATCCAATTGCATGCGGTGGTATTTGAAATGCATGTGTTGGTGCCTTCCCTTGGTTGGAAGCGGAAGGTCTATGCTCATTGCCACCCCCTACATCGTTCCAAGATGTGGGTATATATTCCAGCTAGTATTTGCACCTACTCGTTGAATTTTCGTAATAGGCTATGCAGCGTAACCTACGGCTAGGTGTTTAGCACAGATTCAGTCCTCGAGCCGCATATTAAGCCAGGGCTTGATGCCTGGTGAATGGTCTGAAAAGCTATTTCAACGACCGGCCTGATTCACCCTTCAATCAATATAGCAGCATTGGCATATCATTATTATATACACATAGACAGAGTTCCTCCTACGATAGGAATTTGCAAATGACATCTCTAAAGGCCCCAAAAACAGCTGAGGTTAAAGCGGATACGAGTAACATTTAAATATCTTTTAAACAGCCTCATGTTTCCTCTGATAATCATAAATTACCTTTAACAGCAAATGAGACCATCAGTGCAAAGAAAGACGTTTTTAAATAGTTTTTATTACTGCTTTTGGTCTGGTCGCACACCCAGTCCGATTTTCGGTTCGCTCGTGCAGGCTCTATGGTCACATATCCGTATTGGTCGCAGATTTCAGTGTGGCGCAGCAACGTGAATTGAGAAGCCTATCCCTCCAGGTGAGGGAAGGGGAGCGGGAGCCTTGTTTGATACAGTTATTTGTCGTCATAATGACTGATAACGGGGCTGAACCATCAAAGAAAAAAAAGAAAATGCAATGAAGAAAAGCTAAAAGGGAGAGTGATATAGGCTACGGGGGGACGGGGGCGTTGCCAAGCAACGTGTATACAATTTCACGAGAGCGAAACTAGACTGCAGTGTTTACTCCTAAATGAATGAGCGGTTGGTACTAACACAAAGTTTGCTTTGCTTCACCATCATCAGATAACCATTATCTGAAAGAGTAATTATTTACAACAACATAAACACATTACCTCATCGTGATCCATACTAACTGCCGTCTCTCGTTCATTCGCTTTCTGTGAGGAGTCGGACACGTAATCTTTCAGCTCCGTGAGAGAGAGTAGTTAGGTGACACTGCTGGATCAACTCATTGCAATCAGGTGGGTGTGGCAGTGACTGGCATTAGTTCATGCAGTGTTAAAACCACTCTCACGGAGCCGAAAAGAGTCCTCACACTTTCTTTTTTTTTTAAATTATCTTTATTTGGAGACACATTCGTATATGCAGTTTACAATCATATTGATGCAAAATATACACTGCTCCATCCTTTTTTTTATATAGAGACAATAAAAAGAACAAAAAGAACAGGGGGTGGTTTCAGTTTAAAAAATGTGGAATGAAATAAGTACAGCAGGGGTTGTATTTGAAAGCTAAAAAGAAAAACATGACACATAAGTATAAATAAATAAAAAAAACCCAAAGACAACAGATCAGATCAATCATACAAAAGAAGGTCGTTTCTGTGCGATATATCTCTTCCACTTTTCCCAAATTTTTTCGAATTTGCTCTGCTGGAGCCTCACGGAGAACGTTATTCTTTCCATTACAAATATATCGTGGATAATATCATACCAATTTTCTAAAGTTGGGATGTCTGGTTTTAGCCATTTCCTTGTGATTGCTTTCCTGGCAGCTATACTAAGAATTCCAAAGAGGCATTTTGTTTGATAATTTGTAGAGATTGAGTGAAGTAAACCAAAAAGTAGTTCGTCCCAATTAAAATTAATTTTAGTCTCAAATACAGATTCTAGCTCTGTATGGATCTTCTGCCAGAAAGTGAAGATTTTAGGACATTCCCAAAACAAGTGGTAGTGATTGCCTTCCATAGAGCCACATTGCCTCCAGCAGCTGGAAGAGCCTGAGTGATGAGATGACTGGACAGGAGTAATGAAGAATCTACTTAGACTCTTCCAGCCAAACATTCTCCATGAGACTGAGCCTGATGTTTTCCATTGAAATTCACAATATTGTAGCCAAACTTCCTCTGGGATACCTCTCTTAGTTTCCCTTTCCCATTTCTGTTTTATATAGGTGGTACTTGTCTGTTTGATATCCTGAAGGCCCTTATATAATCTTGAGATTACTTTAAACCCAGAGTCTGACCTGTACGCACTGATAAAAACTTTCATTAAAGAATTTTCAAAGGCATTTTGACTAACTAACAGGGAACTATTGATGTGATGACGTACCTGTAGAAATCTAAAAAAATCACAATTGTTCAACCCATGTAGTCTTTTTAACGTTTGAAAGTCGCTCAGTGTTCCCTTATTAAAGAAGGTGCAGTATGAGGAGAGACCCTGCTTAGCCCAGCCCTTATAATTTGCGTCCAATTTGCTTGGTAAAAAGTCGAGGTCATGAGCGCACCATTTCAGGATTTTCATTTCTTCTTGCAAATCACACCTAGTGATAGTGTTTAACCATGTTTTCAATGAGAGATTGATGCACTTATTATCTGTTTCCATTAAGTTTATAATTAATCTTTTATCCCCTAGCCTTGCTCGGATTGGAACCTCTCCGGATATGTTCTCTTCAATTTCTTTCCATTTTGCCCGGTAATCTGAGTTGCACCAACAATACACACTTCTCAGCTGGGCCGATGTATAATAGTCCTTCAGGCAGGGGAGTGCAAGTCCTCCCTTATTTTTGGCTAGTTGGATAGTACGAAATTTTATTCTTGGTTTTCTCCCATGCCAGATATACTGTGAAATCAATTTATCCCATTCATTAAATTGTTTGTCTGTTATTTCAATTGGGAGAGTCTGGAATAAATACAACATCCTAGGTAATACATTCATTTTTACTGATTCAATTCGTGATTCAAAGCTCAATATAGGTAATAAATTCCATCTTTTTATATCCTCTTTTATTTTCTGATTCAAGGGGTTGAAATTTAAATTATACAATTTTGATAGTTCTTTTGGAATGAATACTCCTAAATATTTGATGTGGTTTAGATCCCATTTGAGTTGGATATTAGAGTTTATAATTTGGCTAGGCTTGTAATTAAAACTCAGTATCTGGGTTTTGGCAATATTCAATTTGTAACCTGACACAGAACTGAAAATATCTAGGAATGATAGGAGTTTCAAAAGTGATTTCTCTGGGTGGGACAAATATATTAAAATATCATCCGCGAAAAGCGAGTCCTCACACTTTCAACACACAGACATGCACTATATTGCTCCCTTCTCAGTCCACACTCACGCGCCTGGCACGCGCTAGAAAACAGCTTTGCGACAGCGGGCGTCGTAAAAATACTACCGCTTTTGTCCAAAGGGGACGCCAACGTGCCATGTTACTCGTAGTGGCTTTAAGTTTTTAACACGATTATGTCATGAGGGGTAGCGGCTAAGCCCTGTCCGAAGCCACTACCGGGTTAATGTGGATAATTCCGACGTGCGCTCAGTAAACCATAAACGGGCGTACATTTTGACTGTAGTACGGCAGGTTTATTCCTTCATAATCCATCACCGGCGCAACGTTAACTCATAACACACTTGTAAAAAGTAAAAACTGTTTGCTTCCCGATCAAACACCTAATTCCCTGTTTTTCCTTGTGTTAAATGACATACTTGGGCTGGCTGCCGAACCTCAGCCACGCCCAATACAGCCCCCTAGTGTTATGGAGAGCAAAACATGAACGTAACAGAATAAATGAATATGGCTCCTATGAGGCCTAACATAGGCTATTGCGCTCGGAGATAGGAGAGACTGCAACAGCGGTGGTGTGCACCATTTAATGAGCCACACTGATAAGACGAAATCACGAACCTTTACCCATACAGTCTATGCTTTACCACGACTGTATCAAGCTTCATCCGATCAAATAAACAGCCACACGTCTGTTTAGTTAGCCGTCATCATCATCCCTGAACCATGCGGCCCGTAACGGACACTCATAAAAAGCAGCATTGCCTACCTACCAGAGTGGGCGGATGCATGCATGCATTACCAATCGTATCCCCTCGTTGTCACGGCTTGTTGGTTCTGTCCACCTGGTGACTACTTGATTAGAAATCAATACATTCGGTATGTTGATAACACAAGCTAAAATGCTGCAATACCTTAGCCGACACATGGAATATAAGAAGCAGAACTAGCGTTGAGTATGAAATGCCAGGTTGTTATAGTGTCCCTCAATTTAATTGCTTCGTATTAGCGATATGAATGCAAGAGCATGGTAGCCGTTAAATGCTTGATTAGGCCGCCCGACCTGGCAACTCAGCAGTTAGATTTTTTATTTATTTTTTTATATTCACCGTATACTGCCAAGCGAGGCATTTAAATAGGTGAGCAGCAGGGGCTTGCGAGACATGCGTAGTTCGCACAGCCAGACAAAGCTACAGATGGTGTAGGGCAGTGGTTCCCAAACTGTGTGCCGCGGCACACTGGTGTGCCGTGAGGCAAGTCCAAGTGTGCCGTGGGATTTTGTGACAACCATAGCCTACTGCAATATAGTATACAACTATACAAAAATAATTATTTTAATTTACTATATACTACTTTGAATGCACTCATTCCATAATACAGAGGCAAACTTTTTATCTAAAAACTATTTAAAAAATCCTCAAAAAGGATCCCACATTTCGCTGTTCGCGCAGTTGCGCAGGTGGGAATTTAATTTAGACTGTGACACATCAAAGGCAGTAGGTCAACACAACATTAAAACGGAAAATGGAGCGCTTTCTCGTGCGGAGCAAACCACCAACCACCAGTGCAGAGACTGCCGAGTCCGACAACCCACCGAAAGAAAAGAGGAAAAAAACTGTCAGCCGACAGTATCATGAAAGTTACCTGTCTTATGGCTTCAGTTGGACCGGGGATGTCAACATTCCTCAGCCGGAGTGCGTCCTCTGTCGGGAGAAGTTAGCTAATGCTAATATGGTTCCAAGCAAGCTGAAGAGGCACTTGGAAACCAAACATCCCTTCCATGCTGAGAGAAACCTGGCCTATTTCAAAAGAGCGCGGGATCTGAACCAGAGGGCAAGGCAAGGCAAGGCAATTTTATTTATAGAGCACATTTCAGGCACAGGGCCACTCAAGGTGCTTCACAGGGTTAAAATCAAATAAAGAATACAAATACAAAAAAAAAAAAAAAAAAAAAAATGAACAAATTTAAAACATGGATAAAAATACAACATTTAAATAAAAGAATTAAAACATTTTACCAAAAAAAAAAAAAAAAAAAAAATTACAGGTTAAAAGGGAAACAAGAACGTTTTGAGACCCGATTTAAAAGAGCTGAGAGTCTCAGCGGACCTCAGACTCTCTGGCAGTCCGTTCCAGACATTGGGCGCATAAACGCTGAATGCCGCCTCTCCCTGTTTAGTCCTAGCTCTGGGGACTTTTAAAAGACCTGTCCCAGACGACCTAAGGGCTCTGGGCGGCTCATAACGTATCAGCAGATCAGTAATGTATTTTGGCCCTAAACCATTTAAGGCTTTGTAGACCATCATCGATATTTTAAAATCAATTCTTTGAGTGACAGGAAGCCAGTGTAAAGACCTAAGAACTGGGGTAATGTGATCTACTACAATACTACTAATACTACTAATGTGTTCTACAGAGGCAGTAAGACCGTTTGTTGGATTGCGTGAAAGTGTCTGAAAAGGCAATGGAGGCTATTACATGCTAGCGGAGCTTATTGCAAAGCAAAAGAAGCCTCACACAATAGCAGAGACACTCATCCTCCCTGCTTGCAAAATAATTGCAGGTGTCATGCTGGGTCCAGATGCCGCAAATGAGCTATCCAAAGTGCCGGCATCTGATAACACAATCAAAAGAAGAATAGATGACATGTCAGAAGACAATTAACAACATTTAACAGAGAAACTGCAGGCGATCGGCAGATTTTCTCTTCAAATAGATGAATCGACTGACATAAGTGGGGCTGCCCAGCTCCTGGCAAACGTCAGGTATGTTGACGGTGACTCTATTAAAGAGACTTTTTTCTTCTGTAAAGAAATGGCAAGCCATACAACGGGAGAAGAAATATTCAAGGTATCTGATAACTAAAAAGAAAACAATCTGTGCTAGAGTATGTGCGTCAGTCTGTGCACGGATGGTGCGGCATGCATGACGGGGAGAGTGAGAGGCTTTATTGCAAAGGTAAAAGCACAAAATCCACAGATAGTGACCAACCACTGCATTTTGCACCGAGAGGCATTAGTTGCCAAAACCATGCCCCCGGAGTTGACTGAGGTGCTGAATCAGGCTGTGCAGATGGTGAATTACATCAAATCAAGGCCCCTGAAATCTCGCCTTTTCTCCCAGCTTTGCGCTGAGATGGGAGCCGACCACCAAAGCCTGATCCTCCACACAGAGGTACGATGGTTGTCTCGGGGGAAAGTCTTATCCCGTTTTTACGAGCTTTGGGAAGAGCTTTTGGAATTTTCACGTGAACACGGATGAGAGCTGGTGCGCCAGGCTGGCTTACCTTGCAGACATATTTGGGCATCTCAACGAGTTAAATGCCAAGCTTCAGGGCAGGAATGAAAACATTTTATCATCCACAGACAAGATTCGGGGCTTTATGGGCAAACTGACCCTGTGGCGCGAGGCTTTGGAACAGGGCTCCATGAACATGTTCCCGCTGGCATCAGCTGCGCCACAGGCAGCCAGTGAGCGCGCTATATATGCCGAACACCTTCAGACCTTAAAAGAGAGGTTTGAGCGCTATTTTCCACGTGTGGCGGACATCGAGGACAATGACTGGATCCGAGACCCATTCAACCAGGAGTCCGAGTCCTCAACCGAGAAGCTCACTATGAAGGAGAGAGAGGAGAGCGCAGAGCTCCGTGCGGACCGCACGCTGAAACTGAAATTTAGTGAGCTCACACTCGATCAGTTTTGGTTGGTTTGTGCATCAGAACATCCAACCATCTCCCACCACGCTATCGACCAACTTCTTCATTTCCCCACCACCTACCTGTGTGAGTTGGCGTTCTCCACTCTTGTTTACATAAAGAACAAGACCAGGTCACGGCTCTCTGTTGAGCAGGACTTGCGAGTGGCCCTCTCCTCCGTGCCACCAAGGATTAAAAAAATCTGTGCGCCCCGACAGGCACATGTGTCCCACTGATTTGTTAGTAGGCAGAATATTTACAAAAAAAGCCTGATTCTAAATGTTACAGTTATAATTTGTGGGTCAGATTCAGGACCATGCAGCTTTCTCATGGACAGTTCTCTGCTGAATTTCTGTTTCCTTTGCCTCACCTGTCTGGTTGAAATGGGTGTGTTTGATTAAGCCCAATTTGATAAAGTTTAAATATTTTTGTGAAGTATTTTGTTAATAAATATTTCATGAGTAGAATAGTTGTCTTTGTCACATCTTATTTGGCATTAGTAAATAATTATAAACTTAACAGATAAACAGATGATATTAATGATAACACGTGTTATAAGGCTATTTTGCACAATAGGTGTGCCTTGAAATTTTTATTTGTCCTTTGGTGTGCCTTGGGCACAAAAAGTTTGGGAACCACTGGTGTAGGGTGTAATGAGTAGGCTAACACTTGGAGTTTTGACACTGGTCAAAGGAAGTAACCGGAACTACACTTCCCGGCATCCTCCGCGGGATAGTGATGCCTCGCTACCCATAGACATTATAAAGGATAGACGCCGCATTGGGCGTTGAGCGCGAGAAATGCGGGCGCCATCTTGGACCGGTCACACGTTCCACTCAGTGTAGTCTGTTTGGCAGGTGGAATGAACTGTCAGCGCATGTAATTAATCATATCTCATTAAATACCAAACTGATTTTCACGCGGTTTTCTTTGCTGCAAAGATCATACATGTAGCTAAGATACAGGGCACAAGTTTCGACGTGTTTTAATATTCATAGTGGGCTTAACAGTCATAGAAGATTCTGATATGATATAATAACCAGACGTCCGAGTCACACACTTCGTCCGGGAGGAGATTGAAACGAAGGATGTGTTTCTGCTTGGGGAACATATTGAGGAGACAGTTTGGCATCGACAACCACCATTCCGACTTGTTGTCATTGGTTGTGTCTGTCTCACAAATTAAGGCTGCACCGCATTGCCAAACTCGCCTCGCTTGAATTTCTCTTCGGAGTAAAATGCGATTGTAAGGATGGTTAACTTTATTTTATGCATTTGAGTATTATTGTTTGCTGTTGTTGTTTGATTTTCCCTTAATTTAATACTTTTGATTGCTGTGGTTTTGTATTGAATGTGTTTTTAAATGTACCGCGCTGCAAGGCACGCATTGATTTCCTGTCTGTGTCTGAGGAACCAACTCGAGACTAGACTGAACTTGGTATTCCCCCCCCCCCTAGTATAGAACATTGGACAACCAAGAAGACTTTGCTTTTAAAAAATCCCGTCCTCTTTTAAGAGGCAATTGCCTAACAAGCTTGTGTTTTAAATTAGAGAAATAAAACATATTTTTACATGAACACTCATGTTGTCCTTCTCTTTTAATGAGATATTATATACACTGGTTTTTATTTATAGGCTATTTAATGCCTTCATGGGAAACATCCACCCTTCATAGTACCATGCTCGACTACTCCTCCTAAATTGCCCCGAGCTAACTCCAGTTTAGGAATAACTGCCTTTTCATGTAGTGCCCCTAATTCATGGAATGCTCTGCAGAGCAACTTAAAAATGACTGCTCTTCCTACTCTTGGTTTATTTGAATCTATGATTTCTGAATTTTACACATCTGACTGTAACTGTTTTAGCTGAATTCATTGTTCATTTAGTATTTTATTTTTGCTCTTGTTTTGTATTTTGTATAGGCCTACTTTATTTAAATTAATATATTTTATCCTATTTTATTTCTGTTCTCTGTTTATGTTATCCCTGTGATTGTCTTTATTGTGTATGGATAGATAGATAGATAATTTTTTATTACAGACTCTAAGTCCAGATAATACAAAAGAACATAAAACAATACAAACAGCGATGACAACAACAACAACAACAACAACATAATACAAGGTTGTCTAGCAACCCCCTATTAAAAGACACTTATACCAGTGTTTCCAGAGCAGTGATGTGTAACGTGTGGCACTAAATGCAATGTTCGTCAGTTCCAAAACAATCAGATTTTCTGAGTTATTCAGACGGCAGATGAACTTAAACATGATTTTTCTTAAAACAGATTGGAGAGTGTTAACTCGAGCAGTCACAAACATTTCGGTGGCACTGGTCCATCTGGGCCGTTTTAACAAAATTCTCAGAGAGTCATTGTATGCCACTTGCAACCTCCGAAAGCTCGCTTTTTTATAATTTGACCACAGATGTGCAGTGTATAACGGTGTGCAATAAGCTTTAAATAGAGTCAGCTTCACATCATCAGAGCAGCAGCCAAACTTCCGTATCAGTACATTTGCTTGCACATATAACATGCGAGACTGACGCAGAATGTCCTCATCGTCACTCAGTGTGTCAGTGATAACATGACCAAGATATTTCACCTGACTGCAGGTTTTTAAAACATGACCCGACACCTTAAAGTCAGGGAAACGCATATGTTTATCCTCATTTGTTCTGGAGATCATGATAACACTCTTTACATCATTATATTTGATGTCATGTTGCTCTCCATACAAGGAACATACATCAAGGAGCTGCTGCAGACCAGCTGAACTTGGACTAAGTAGCACACAGTCATCCGCGTACATGAGATGGTTCACCACTGTACTGCCAAACATACAGCCGGTTTTACACATTTTTAACTCTTTTGACAGACTATTCATATAAAAATTAAATAAAATAGGAGATAAAATGCTCCCCTGTCTGACTCCATTACCGACCTGAAAGGGAGCAGATACACATTTATCCCATTTCACCTGCATAGTTTGGTGAGCATACCAATAAGACAGGATTCTCACTATGTATTTTGGGACGCCCGCTTCGCTCAATTTTTAAAATAACTTCCCATGGTTCACGCGGTCAAATGCCTTGGAAGCGTCTAAAAAACACATGAACATGGAAGAGTTTTTTCTATGCTCGTCACTGTAAATGAATAAATATATTTATATATAGCCTAATCATATAGGCCTATTGTTAACTTATTAAAATAGCTGACTTTACTGCCCCTATCTGTTTCTGCTTCCCTTTTTTCGGGGGATGTTCCTCGTTTTGATCTCGGACGTCTGGTTACTTATATCATATCAGAATCTTCTATGACTGTTAAGTCCACTATGAATATTAAAACACGTCGAAACATGTGCCCTGTATCATAGCTACATGTATGATCTTTGCAGCAAAGAAAACCGCGTGAAAATCAGTTTGGTATTTAATGAGATTTGATTAATTACATGCGCTGACAGTTCATTGCACCTGTCAAACAGACTGCACTGAGTGGAACGTGTGACCGGTCCAAGATGGCGCCCGCATTTCTCGTCAGCGCCAATAGGCAGTAGCGGCCAACGCGGCGTCTATCCATATATAATGTCTATATCGCTACCCACTAGAGTGACGACATCGGCCAGCGACGCAGCCGCTGGCCGATGTCGTAACTCTGAACAAAATCAGTAACTCTGAACAAAATCAAATACAACATATTATAATTCAAAAGGTTTTAATAAGATTCAAATGAAAGATAGAACCAGTTAGATTAGAACACAGTCTGGTGGTCAGAACACAGGACCCTTAGAGCCAGCTTGTGTCTGGGGGTCAAAGCATAGGAAAATCAGAACCAGCGAGAACAGCCTGGGACTCAGAACACAGGAGAAGACCCAACTGGATTATAACGTCAGCCATACGTCAGTCATACTTCCAGCCCTGAAGGTTACAGGGAAAGATGAGAAGGTGCTCTTTCCGGGTGGTTGCCCCAGGTCGTCTTCCTGGTGTATTTCCTGATGGCTTTTCTACAATGTGTATGACATTAAAATAAAACATATGTTATGTAATATTACATTAAAATATGTTTAAGACTAAACTTAACTTGTGCCTCATGGTGGGGGAAAGTGAGACAGTGCCTCACTTTCCCCCACAGCATTTGGCTCACTTTCCCCCACCACCACAATTTGAGAAAAAAACTACCTCTCTTAGCATTCCAGGCTAATCTTCAATTATCAGCATCACATGGTTTCATATGTTGGTAGTTCATCAACACGTATGATAGAAGT
This sequence comes from Hyperoplus immaculatus, assembly GCA_949357725.1. Lineage (NCBI taxonomy): Eukaryota > Metazoa > Chordata > Actinopteri > Uranoscopiformes > Ammodytidae > Hyperoplus > Hyperoplus immaculatus. Next base: position 927,051 of record OX442353.1, read on the forward strand.
TTTTCTACATTAATAAATTTGCTTTGGCACAACAGTTGATTAAGTTGACAGCAAGAAAATGTACTTTTACATGCAGAATACCTATTTTGGTGAAAAAAACATGCTTACCACAGCACCATGAGGTCCTCTCTTTCAGGGCCATGGGGAAATGAGAGGGGCTTGAAAACATATATCTCACATGACCAAAAATGTTTTCCGTTGCCTAGATACAGGGGGTGGCTCACATTACCCGATGCCTCAGATTCCCCGTACTCCCCTATATTTTTTTTGATTGGGTGGGCACGGCCCACCCTGGCTACCGCCGGCCCTGCAGAGAAGGCTGCACGCGGCGAGATAAAATACCCTCAAAAAGGACCGAAGAGTTTGGGAGAATATACAACAGAATGAAGCCGGGAGTCTCTGGCCAATCAGTGGCCGTCAGTCTGCCGACGTCACCTTTTAGCATCGATCAGCTCACCTAGAGCGAGGCGATACCAAAAAAGCAGGTACCAGGTATCATGATTTTGCGGTGGAAAACGCCACAAAATGCGAGTTGAGTCGAGGCGAGTTGATCTGATACCACGCAGTGTTAAAGCGCCATAAATACCTCTGTCTTTACAGGGATTAACATGTTGCTCAATTGTCTTCCATCTCAGAGTTGTGCTCAACCTTTAAGAATGTCTTATTACTCTTTTGATTTCCATCCAGTTTATAATGATTTCTCCACTCTATCCCCAGATGAAATCAGAAACTACTTTGGAGAGGGGCAGGCCCTGTACTTTGGCTTTCTGGAGTACTTTACGTTTGCCTTGGTGCCTATGGCTCTCATTGGAGTGCCCTACTATTTATTTGACTGGGAGAACTACGACAAATATGTAGTTTATGCTGTTTTCAACTTGGTCTGGTGCACTGTTATCCTGGAGGTAGGGGCATTGATTGTACTTACAAACTACAGCCACCGGGCCAATACAAGTATGATCCAGGGTAGTTAAGAAGAGTCTTAAGAAGAAACTTGACTATTTAAGAATGTTGAAGTGATAATGCATTCCTTTATCTTACAGTTTACAGTAAGTTAAATGAACATTTTAGCTGAGAAAGTGATTGGGTGAATCTTTCCTCCATCAGCTATGGAAGCGTTACAGCGCCTCACTGGCCTACCGATGGGGCACACTGAGCAGGAAGAAAGCCTTTGAAGAACCCCGGCCTGGTTTCCATGGCGTCCTAGGATTTAACCCTGTAACAGACCGCGAGGAACCTGTCTATCCCAACACCAAGAGGCAGCTGCGTGTCTATCTGGTGTCCCTGCCCTTCGTCCTGCTCTGCCTCTACCTCTCTCTCTATGTCATGATGCTCTACTTCCTGATGGAGGGATGGGCGCTGACACTCCATGATCAGGAGCCAACCTTCTGGACAGGAGTACTGTTGTTCATCCCCAGTATTATTTATGCTGTGGTTATAGAGGTGATGAACCTCATCTACAGATATGCTGCTGAATTCCTAACAGATTGGGGTGAGTGCTAGTGTGTTTTATGTACAGTACACTACCCACACACACACATTTAAACTGAAACAAATCCTATTCATCTGCGCAAAGGTGGAGAGATGAGCATTTTTGTTGCGGCAGGAGTTTTCTATATTAACGATTATTCCATTACTTAAAAAAATATCCACAAATGAATTGATAATAATAAAAAACGCAGCAATAGTTCAAAGTGATGTTTCAACTTTATTACATTACGTTACATGAATTGAGAAGACAGTTTCATCCAAAGTTACTTACAATAAGATTAGTATCATCTCATTTGAAAGACACTACTACACATCTGTTTGAACAAACTTTCCTGGTCACATTTAGTAAGGTGTTTTTTTGGGGGCTAATTTGAACTCTCAGGAATGTGTTTGTACAGACTGCTTGATTGACTCACACTTGACTGTCCTGTTAGGTTGTATGTTAGGGCAAGGCAACTCTAATTAACTTGAATCGATAGATAGATAGATAGATAGATAGATAGATAGATAGATAGATAGATAGATAGATAGATAGATAGATAGATAGATAGATAGATTCTGTGGGAGGGAGTTTTTTTTTTTTTTGTAAGCAAAACATGGAAAATGGAGTCGGACAATTCATTCAGCTCCAGTCTGCCCGACGCAGTCAAAAAAGTGCTAAGAACACACCGAGCCGACTACTAAATGGCCATACATTCTGCTTGCGTGAGATGACATTAAGTTATCATAACGTAGGCTGTCATTATAACGGAGAGAATGCATGCTGCAGACACACACACGGACACAGACAGACACACACACACACACACACACACACACACACACACACCTGTGGCCGCTCCATGCACAAACTACCATGACTGTTTCTGAAAACGTTGTGCACGGACAATTTAATGCTGTGTGCTGATTGTGTTTAGCCTACATGAAAATCCGAACATTCTCCGATTCTATCGATAGCTTCCTAAATCATGTTTGACCAAATTGAAACTAATATCTGCTCCGCTGCCGTGGCAGAGCAGAGACGGGCGAGCCATCCACCAATCAGATTGTTCCGGCAGAAAGACTGCCCGACGCCGATTGAACATGTTGAATCGGCTGAAAAGAAGCCCAGCGACATCTACGACGGCCGCCGTCACCGAACACACCAAACAGACTCATGTCCCCGCCCCCTACAGACTCTCCCACCATGTCCGACGCCCGATTATCGGCCCAGTGTGTTTTCATACGACATAGCCCCTCCGATAGTATAACAGGGCAAAGCAGCACATTATACAATTTTTAGAACTCCATTCAATGCTATAGACTCATCTGTCTCTTCCAAGTACTACAACTTTATGGAAGTGGAAACCTAAATCAAGGCGCCTGGAGCTCTGGAAACTTTATTTCTTGTTGCCTGGATGTTTATACCAAACTTCTCTGTGACAGTCTGCTATCACAGAGAAGTTTCAGAGCTGATCTTTATCATGGGTTAGCAACAACCTAATCAATTTATAATGTGTTATGTGTTCCTAACAACTGTACATGTACACATCAGGGGCGCCTAGGTTCTAGATAGAGGTATTTTATCTTCCTGTTTCTCAGTTGTAAACAGGAGGATAGCCCTTGCTCTTTACCTGTTGATTTATTTAACATATTAAACCTTTAAAAACGGGTTTGTTAATCCAGTTTTGTAAATCAGGTATATGTCAAATTAAATCTTGGCTTGCAGAAAAAAATCGACCAGATGCTGAAAGGAAGCGCTGCAAATTGGGAGCTTGCAGTGGAGCTCCATGGCATGGCTGCTGTAAACAGTCAGTTCCCTGCACTCCTGTGTGCTGTGTGGCCTTTCCATCACTCTGAAACAAGCTTGAATGTATTCCTGTAGGATGAGAGAGGAAATGTGATGCTGGTGAAATGGAAAGAGCTGAGGGTCTTTGCAGTTCATTGTGTCACTGTCATTTTTCTAAATGTGTTTCCCCCATATTTAAAAAAAAAAAGAAAATCACAGGCTGGAGTCTTCATACCAGAATCACTTGGTCCTCAAAGTATTAGTAGTGAGTATAAGTTTTATATTCATGTTTTCCATAACAACCTTCAGTGAGCAGTGTATATTTTCTTGTCAGCACTCCACTGATCATTGCTGTCTTGACTTTTTCTCATAGTTCAACTTCTTCAACTGTTTTGCCTCGCTGTTCTACATTGCCTTTGTAGTGCAGGATATGGTGTTGCTCAGACAGGTAGGCCTACCTTTCCATTTGTATCACCGTCTGGTTCCTTATCTTTCTCCTGTCCTTCTCTTATTCCCTCCATTTTTCTTCTTTTTGTTTATTCCGTGCTTTCTTTTCTGCTTCCCCCTGTGTTCTTTCATACCTCCTTTTTCTTTGTTATTTACCCCCTCTGTCCTTCATTTACCCTCCCATCCTCCTGTCTTTCTCTCTTTAATTCCTACCTTCACTTTCTTAAAATTTTTTCCTGTTCCCCCACTTTGATTTCCTTCTCATGCTCGTCCTTTTGTCAGTTCTTGTGCTGTGGTTGAAGGTGTTCTCTTTGTTCTCCAGAGTCTAGCCACTCTGTTGATCACTAGTCAGATCTTGAACCAGCTGATGGAAGCCTTCCTACCCTACTGGCTCCAGAGGAGACGCAACAAGAAGCTGATCCGCAGAGTTCAGAAGAGAAGAAGCCAGGACAAAGACTTTCCTGTGGTTGAGCAGGTCCGGCTGGAAGCAGACATGAGCATGTACCTTGTAGGTGCACACAGTCTTTTCCCTCCTTGATTTCACCACTTGCTATGAAAGAATGTTTTTCATAGAGTAGACAAATGAGTATCAAGTCAAGTCAAGTGTGTGTAGATCCATATGTCTGTCTGGGCTTCTCCATCTCTCAGGGCACATTTGATGACTACCTGGAGCTGTTCCTGCTGTTTGGTTACGTCAGTCTCTTCTCCTGTGTCTACCCTCTGGCTGCTGTCTTGGTGGTGTTGAACAACATCACAGAGGTTTACTCTGATGCCTTCAAGATGTGTTGTGTGTTCAAACGACCCTTCTCTGAGCCAGCAGCAAACATAGGAGTTTGGCAGGTGAGAAATACAGATTATTAGCTTGTGTATGAAGTATCTTTTATGGATTTATTTTCCTTTGCAAAGTGCAGACCAAAGCAAAGGTTCAAATATTATTTAACAGCAAAAGAGAAATAGCTGACACACATATTCTCTCTTGTTGCCATAGAAGACCTCCATCTAAACGTTATCCTAGTTAACTGTCCATTAGAATATTACATCTCCCAGAGGACAATATATTATTTGTCTAATTTTTAACATGATGCGTGATTAATAACAAGAGATGACTTCCTCTGCACTGTGCCTAAACTGTGTCTGTCCGTCTCTGTGTCCAGCTGGCCTTTGAGGCCATGAGCGTCATAGCTGTGGTGACCAACTGTGCGCTGATCAGTATGTCTCCACAAGTCAAGGCTTACTTCCCCGACTCACCGACACAGCTCATACTGTGGACAGTGGCTATTGAGGTAATTCATAAATGAGTATACACAAATATGTCCTATGTGCATGATCTCATACTGTGTATCTCTGCTTAGAATGATTGTGGTTTGGTCACACAACATCTGGGCTGTATTTTGCGCTACTGTATATCCGTGGTATTCTAATGTAATATTCCGCTACTTTGAAAAACAAGGATTTGCTAGTTTCACTTGTCAATGAAATGCCATAGCATATAATTCACATGATTTTCATTCTCATCTAAACATTCCTCGACCTCGTCGTGCCGGCCATTTTGTTCCTTGAAGAGAGACCACTCCCATTGGATAGAAATATTTGAATGATAAAGGCCGTAAAGGCCATTACTCAGAACAAGTTTGTGTCTGGACATTTACATGACTCATCCCCATGGACATATTATAAAAACAAATTAAAACATTGCGCCCATTAATTCCTATAAAAGCTGCTCAGTGGCACAGAGAGACATAGAGGATAGAATTTTTTCCGCACCATGGGAGCCTAGCCCCGCCTAGCCTTCATGACGTTTCGGATGTAGAAATATTCTCGTACTCAAAGCGTTGCAAGAGGTCTAAGCGAGTACAGTCGTATTGTTTACCGACCATGGAAGTATAAGTTACTAACATCCCGATGATTCTCTATATGTGATGTTAATACATTGTTGTTGTAATGTAATATAGTGGTTAACAAGTTCTAAACGAAGATTACTCCTGCCATCTAAGCAACAATTATTAGCTAATGTAAACTGAACCAACTAGTGGGCTAGCGCTGTTTGATAGCTTGTGCTGCTAGGTAGTGAGCAACTTTCTTATTTCAACCATCAATGTCATTTGTAGCGGTTATAGGGGGTTCAGATTAATTTAGCTATTAGAAATTAATCTGAAGATTAATAATACTTTAATAATTTATTAAAGTTCAAAGGGGCACCACCATTCATTCAAGAATGGAAAAATAATAGCAAATTGTCTCATTTAATCAATTATTTATTCTCAAATGTTGATTAGTTTAATGTTCAGTTAAATAAATCAATATTAATAAATCCTAGTCTCAATGATCATTTCCATAAAATAATGTAATCAAGTAATTACTATTATGAATTTGGTAATATGATCTTAACACTGAAGGCTACATAATCTTTCACTTGTTGATTGTTGACACTCCAATAATATCCACACAAATAAATCACAAACACTTCTGGTTACAATATAAGAACATTTATTTTAACCACAATGAAACTTAAGGTAACATCCGTTTTATACACGCATAAAGGAAATACACTTAGCAAACTTAATCAAAGAAAACGTCTAGAACATTGTTGTCTGTACAGCCATGTACCAGTGTGTGTGTGTGTGTGTGTGTGTGTGGGTGTGGGTGTGGGTGAAGCGAAGTAGGAAAAGGGACGGGGGAGTTCCCACGTGACTTATGACTCGAGGGGTGAGTCAGACCGCGCGGGGGAGCTAGGGAGTCGGTCAGTGAGACTAGGGGGCGTGTAGAATAACCCTTACCAAAGGTACAGGGAGGGGCGAAAGGCCCAAAATGGCGGTGGGCTAGGCTAGGCTATTAAGGCCCAAAATGGCGGCGGGCTAGGCTAGGTTAGGCTATTCTACCTCCACCCGATAGGGGAAGTAACTACCCCGGGTACTCAAAATGGCGTCTATTTCAGATCAAAGGACATGAAGAAGGGGTTTTGGAGGCGGGGGATTTCGAAAACCACTCGCTCTTTAAATGGATTCTACCGCCGATCTTACCACCAATTCTATATGATCAAGACTACAATTAGGGTTATCTAACGTGTGTGTGCGTGCAGGAGAGGAAGAGGAGGAAAGACCATGCTTGAGCGCGGGGGGGGGGGGGGGGAGAAAAGTGTGAGATTTTAAAACACACAGCAGAATTAAACCACACTGCAGTCACTCGCGCTGAATGAAATGATCAAACTTTCCCCGTTATGGAGGACCAACGGAGCTAAATCACACAGCTTGTTCAAAGTAGCAAACCCAAATTCGAAAATAAACAGTATTGTTCAACACTTTAAAAAGTAATAATAACTAAACATCTGCCCAGGTAATATAAAGCCAAAATCTCACTTGGGGGGACACCTAGTGTCCACTGCTCGTCGTCGTTGAGGCGGGCAGGCCAGCCAATCTTTTCCGGGGCTGGCGGGGGGGGGCTCGCAAGACGGCGATCCAAATCCAGGCTCCGAACCTTTGGCGGTCGGGGAGCGGGTGAGTCGATCTCTGTGGTCTTCAGATCAGGAGAGAGGCAAAGGGCACAGCTGATTCTGTGTGGAGGATGGCGGTCGGAGACAAATCGATCGGCTTACGGTCTGCTGTCCAAGAGGCTAGTTTCTAGGTAAACCGCCTGTGTCCTAGTTCTTCTTCTGGTCGTTCCAACGGAACAGTTTACAACTCACTTTGTCGTGCTGGAGATCGCCGCGGCCGCAGGCGAAAGCTTTAGGAAAACACGTGGTGGTTGGTTCAGGGGTTGAAGAGGGCCCTGTAGATCTGTACAAACTTGTTGTCTCTATATGGATCAGCTAAAAAGCCGAACACCAGAGGACAAAGAAATACGCAGCGCGAGCGTCCTTTTAAAGCCCCCGGCTTTCATCCGGGGTGGGGTTTCAGGCTGGCGTTTGGATACGCCCACCTGGAGCGGTAAGGGTGCACTGCAGTGTTTTGGCCGCATGGTGGCGGCACATAGTTGTCCATAGGTTTGACCCCCTACACATTCATGTTAAGTAAAAGGAATAACCTCAGACACGAGACGTTAACAGAAATGGTAAGCCTACTAGCAATGTTATGAAATACGTAGCCATGCACTAGGCCCTCTCGGAGGCCCGGCCCAAACAGCATTTGTTTCGCTACGACTCCATTCAGCTGCCCACCCCTCCTTCTCCTGCAAAATAAATAAATAAATGGAAATAAAGCTCCTAATAAAACGCCAGATTTCTGTTTCCCGCTTGTATTGGAGTGAACGGGGATATGTGCTTCTGGGCTCGTATGAATTTACTGACCCGTCCGTCCACAGCCGGCCAAAACAACTGCAATACCAGGCTTGGCCACTGAGCACTGCTGGACTGCTGAAGAAGGCGCTCGTCCTGGGGGCCTGCTCATCCCACATGGAATTCTTCAGACACATTAACTAACATTAAACCAAACCGTCCAGCTTGTCATCCTAGCAGCACAATACATCTACATCAACCAAACGTACATAGAAACAGAAACATCACTAAAGAAAAATAGAGCTTTCCAAAATAATATTAATAATAACGCTACAGGAAATATCCCACAACAGAAAATACAACAAATACAAAGACACAGCCCCGTAAATATAAGACCTAATGCAATAATCCAAACCAATATAGGGTCGGTTTCACAGACATGGATTAAGCCTAGTCCTCGACTAAATTGTACTTTCAATGGACAATCTCCATTCAAAATTCCATTTAGTCCTGGACTAGGTTTAATTTATGTCTGTGAAACTGACCCATAGTGTATTTCTGAGTTAAGCTCAGTTTGGGAAGTGGGAGAGAATGCAAAAATGTAAGGATATCCTTGTCCTTTGCAAATTTTTTGGAGGAGTACAATTATTCATAAAACTTCCTGAAACAGTCAATTATTTTTACAGGGTCTGTGACAAAAGAACTTGAATGAGGTTTAATCTTGGGGCTAGGCCTACTGGCTTGTGCACCTCTCAGCTGACGAGAGAGCAAACCTCCAGGTTTATCTCCTAATTCAAGGTTCAATGTTTTCCAAAAACAGTGTGCAACTTAACCCTCTGTGAACGCTTTGTTATTCTGTGATTTCAGCATGGGCTGCTGGCCTTCAAGTTCATCCTGACTTTCCTCATCCCAGATGTTCCCAAACACATCCAGATCTGCCTGGCACGTCTGGAGTTTGAATCACTTGAAGCCCTCAAGAAAAAGGTAGAAACTGGCAAAGTTACTCTTTGTATTTGGTATGTAAACAAAGGGAATACAGTGGGCCCACTTTGTTTATCACCCTTTGTTTACATACCAGTTTACAGAGCCTAGGCTCTGTAGTAACACTAGATTTTTTTCCAGCACACACACAGTATGGTCAGGTAACAGATTATGAGGAGATATTCACTGAATTTGATAAATCAGTATCATAATCATAATAAGTATGAACAATAGTACTAAGTGCTGCCCTTCTGTGGAAACAAATCCATATGAATGTGTCTGTGTGTTTCAGAAAATGCTTGAAGCTTCGGAGCTCAGTAAGAGCATCCAATGAGGACCAGAGAAGGGCCTTCACACAGCTTTAACAGATCACACATGTTTACACCAACGCTCTGACTCACATTTATATTCATGCATTAAGACACACTAACATAATCACTTAAAGGTTTGTGTGACTGACAAAGGGGTGTGCTGTTTATCTGCTGTGTCTTTATTGAAGTTGAGTTTATAGTTAAAACAGTGTTTACTATTCCAGGGGTTGAATAGCAGACCACTGTTTTAGAAAAAGTTGTGCTCCAGATCTGTTGTATTGCTCATTTAATGAAAATAAATTCAATGAGTGTTTTCATTTGGGGTGGCGTACACATGGGATTTAAATCACAAAAGAATGCTTTAACAAGACACTATACTGTAGCATAATGGATTTTTTTTAAATCCTTGACTTGATGAAAGTAGTTATATAGGTTATGTGTTCTGTTCTTAAGCCATTGAGGTGCCATTAGGTTGGGTTCAATCACTTCTGTGGTTAGAGATTATGCAGGTTTGAAAACGTGTTCACCTACAATTCTGATTACTAATGAGTTGTAGGGTGGTGGTGTACAGACAGGAATCACACTTCACTAACACCTCCAAAAACAGAAGTAAATTACAGTACAACAAATGTTTTGATTTTTGATTAAAACATGCTCAGTAACGTGGCGCTCGTGGTTTTGAACTCTCAGAAAAAAAGGTGCCGGGGGAAAGGGATTTTTTCGACAAATATTCTTTGGAAAAAAATAAAAATAAAAGGTTTAATCAACTTCATCAAACTCCAGACATGCAGTATGCCTGCCATGGATGCCCTATTGAAAGTATAACTTCACATTGGATTCAGACATAAGGAAATCCTGCAGATTTTAGACCAAATCTTAGCAACCGGAGGGAGCTGTCAATCAATAAATGCGCTGCTGAGCACAAAGGATTGTGGGAATATTAAAGTCAGTTTATTGTTTTAGTGATGGTATGTTGGTGTGTGTTGTTTTGGTTATATTGGGGCGATTTCATGTTTTTACTTGTGCGGTTACCTAGGACAGCAAACCCTTGTTATTTAGCAATGTGTGTTCCATGGCCAAAGTTCATCTGTTAAGTCGTCAAGTGTGACCCGGTAATGTGACTGACTCAAAATATGCGCATCGCTCCCTGGGATCTAGCTGCTTAATGGACACAGCCTGTGTCCATTAAGCAGCTAGATCCCTGGCTAAATGACTATAAAAAGACTCTTTACCTCCAGTAGACTTTATCATAAACTGGCTCAGATGAAAACACCACAGCAAGATGGAGTGAAACATTTGCACATCAGGAATTTCCAGTGATCCAATGTCAAGGTGGCAGGCATACATCTGTAGTTTCATGATGTCATGATGTTGCAAACCTTTTCAAATTGAGAGATGTATAAGTCAGCTATAAAATACACTTTTTCTTAAGCTTTTTCTCAGAGCACATTACATTTTTTTGAGAGAATATCCAACTTTAATGTTGAACATTTGGATCCCTCTGTTTTCCTCTCAAATGATGACTTCCACAGATAATTTATTACGATTGGTAGGGTAGAGTTGTAGCCTGTCAGGGTCTTTTACTATATCTCCTACCAAATAACAGTGTGTGAATTCAGTGTAAAAAATATGAACACCCCTAGTGCCTTGAAATACCATGCTTTCTGAATATTTGTTTTTGTATGCTCTTCACATACATTAACATATATTGAAACCTCAGAGGCTGTCTGCTGCTTAATAAAACATATTAAGTACTTGTGTCCATCTGTATGTTTGTAGTGAGTTTAGATTTTAGCACTGGATGCCTGAATCATTCTTGACACTGTCAGTGGTTGAAGCTCTGCAGTGAGTAAATTAAATGGTCACATTCACAGAACATACAAAAGGACTGTCTGAATAAAGTGGGAGTGTTCCATCTCCTCTGGGGCTTTCTGGAAGACTTGGAGTGTTGCGGCTGCTCCAAGCATGGAGCATCCTCAGTGTCATGTTCATCACCACTTTATACTTTATACGCATTACCAACTTTAATGTCCCCAACCCACAAGGCCAAATGGATCTTTGTCATTTAGGCTAGTTTTAGGCTATTGTCAATATTTTTACAGCACCAGTGTGTCAGATGACTGTAGGACTATATTGTCAAAGTTTTTTTTTCATAGTTAAGATACAGAAATGTAGCACCCAACTCTTTAATTCCTCCAGATTTATTTATTAATAGATCATTCATGCATCCTTTCATCTCTGTTTTTACCCACAACAGTAAGGTTGACTTTAACGGCTCTGTAGTTATAGCCAAGTTATAGTGCAGTACGCTACCAGTCATACCTTTGGAGGCATTGGTATAAGTGCCTTTTATAATTGGTCGGTATGTTTTTATTCTTATTGATGTGTGTGTTGTCTATTTCTTGTATTGTATGTTTTTTAAATGGACCTTGAGTCTAATAATAAAAGATGATGATGATGATGATGATGATGTAGGCAGCCAGAGAAAATACTTTAAAGAGCCACAGTATCTGCTAGGAGACACAGGTAGTCTGACTATCAGTTACAGAACAAAACTGTGAACAAGCACAGCTACTTTATGTTGCTCTGTCTGCTTAGTGTTACGTTTTGGCCTTGTGGAGTAAACATCACAGCATTATTTTGGGAAATTGTGTTTTTATACAACTGTTAGGTTTCCCTTTTGACAAACAAGGTACAATACAATACAAGGTCACTGCGACCTCACAATATGTAAGGTCTGAGTGACCTTTGACCTACAACATCCAATCACTTCATTGCGAGTCCAAGTTGATATTTGTACCCAATGTGAGAAAATTCCCTCAAGGCATTTCTGAGACACCAAGCTCCCGATTGACATAAGGGTCACAGTTACTTTGACCAGACAGACGGACAACCTGAATACATTATGCCTCTGGCCTTTGGCTATCGCTGGCGAAGAGGCATACTTAGCTTAAAGCCAACTCTGGTACTGTACTGGTAAGGCACAGCTCGTGCATTGTCCCTGTCAAACAAATAAGTAAATAAGAGGATCATTCGTCTCACCAGTTTGAGAAAGACACAAGACGGTATTCCACATTTTATTTTTTGGGATATAACCATATATATATATGTAACTTATGACAACAGGTATCACCGACAGAATTAAGACGCTTAATATTTGTGTCAGTTCCAACTTTTTTTTCCTTCAGATTTTTTGGTCCAGTAACATTTTTGTGGCTGAAACACGTGCACCTGGATACAGCTGATTAAGACAACAGTCAAGAGACCAACAGCATGGATAGAAAGGTGGGCTTTTTCTCACCTCTTTGTTTTTAGCTGAGACACCCAAACATTATTACTCATATCATAATGCTAGACTACTGTATAGCTATGCACCAAAGTCTTCACTCTGCTGTTCTAGATAATGAGAACCATATTTACAACTCTATATACATTTGTTTTTTACAAGGAAACAACCCAAGAGAAATAAAATAAAATTAAAACATAGATTTCCCTTTTGTTCTTTCAGTCCAATGTGGTTGCTGTCAGAATGAACAAGTTTGACATTTAAAAAGTAAAACTAACACGGTTTCTGTACAAGATAGCTGCAACACAAAGTATAGTTTATTGCCAATGCCCTTAAAGAATATGCCCATTTCTACTCCCCATCTTCCATTTGTTCATCTGTTGGCCAGCTGCTTTAAAGCTGAGCTTAATCCCCTACACTATTGAGCTGGTGCCCCCACAAGCACTCTAACCAATGAGACTTTACTAAGGGCCCCTGTCCGTCCACATATCCTACCAGCAGATCGCTCCTTTTTTAAATAAACTTTAGTCTTCAAGATCCTGTATATACATACTCCAGACATTAGTCTGTACCACATGTACAGTAAGCATTGGGTGACGTGGGACTACAAGAAACCAGAACATTGGTAGTATGTTTGTTTCCACAGAGCCTGAAACAACTTATGTTCTCAATCAGCAATATAACGACACATCGATATGAATACAAAAATAAGATTGACCTCATTTCAATTATATTATCAGCAGTAACATTACCAAACTAGTATTATCTCTCTATAGTATGAATCTTACATATTGATACATACTATTATAATATCACCTGTTTGCTGCCAAAGTGGAGAGCACACTTTGTTAAACCACCAGGTGTTCTTCTCTTGCTGTCAATTCATTAGGATAAAGCCTGTTACATTCTCCAGGAGAACAAACTTCTCGCTGACAGAGCTAAGAGAACTTCTTTCTGGTCTGACATTTCATACTTCACGAGAACTCAAGTGCCGAACTCCTCTTAGGCCCTGCCCATTGTTGTTACCATGGTAACTGACTCGCGCCAGCTGACTTTCCACAACAATTTCCTTATTTCTTGAAAACGGGCACTTAGCTTTCCTCATTGACTTCAGACTGACCAATCACACAATAGTTATCGGACAAGCTGCGAGAAGAAAGTTCGGCCCGGACGATGTGTCGAGAACAAGCTGCGAGAACAGCTAGAAAATGGCGTCATTTTCTTCTCGCAGCTCTGCCATCTCATGGAGTATGTAACAGGCTTAAGAGTGGGGTGTCACTTTAAGGACACTTTGTTGTTAAATAGGTTTTGAGTGATCATATGTTGTTGTGAATGCATGGTACTGAATTCATTCAGTAGAAATCCTTTTGAAAAACACTTAAAAAAAAAAACGATTGTCTGAGTGCAATATGGAGTCTCCACTGGAGTCTAAATGAAAACATTGAAGGAAGTGGTCAAAGACACCTGCTTTATATATTCTATAAGTCAGCAGCTAGCAAGCATTCAGAGGTGAAGAAGGGAGGTTTGTATCAACATGGGCAGCTGTTTCTCCTCTTATCAGCTGCCTGCTATAGTACCGTTTCCTCTCCTTTTGAATGCTCTTCACTAAAACCCTCTTCTTCAAAGTACAACACAGAATTAGGCCAACGATATCTGATATTTCAACAATACAAATGGAATCATTTGAGAAAAGAGTCTTAAGGTTTGGAGAATAAAGTAATAAATCATTTTACATATTACGAAAATAAGTCAAGTTTACAAAAAAGTTATGATATCACTATAAAAAGTCATACAATTACAAGTATATTTGAAAAGAAAAAGGAAGGGTTAGAAAAAAAAGATATTGATTGAGTCAATTGTCATTTTCAAGGAAACAAAATCTTATGTATTGTCTGCAATCCTGTGTTATTAAGACTTTATTATTCTGGAATAATGACATCCCTCTCAATTTTATTTTATTATTTTAATTTGACTTTAAATTAAAACTAATAACTAATACATTTCTTGCAAAAGGATTTATAATAAAATATCTGTTACATTTTCAATATATTTACAAAGTATTTTATACATTTTTTGTAAAATGATTCATTTTTAAAATATTCAGTATTTTGTCTCATAAAATAAAAACTTTAGAACATCGACTTTGTTTGGACTTTATTCTCGTAACATTAAAACATTTTTCTCAAAATATTAATTTTTTAATTTTTACATTATTCAATCTGAAGGGCGTTGAGGGCAAGGATGACATAAAAAATTAACATGTAAATACATTAATAGATGTTAAAAATAATCCTTAACAACATGCACCTCATGAACAGTAAGCAGAGCACAGAATAGATAAGACAGTGCTGATAGAGAAGGCAGGTGTGTTGATGTTATGTCAGCCATCGGCTGCAGCAAAACAAAAGACAAGAGAGTAGTGTATTCCAATCAATGGAGACACCATGAAGGTTCCATAGGTAGAAGAGAGAAAGAAGAGGTGGAGAGTAGAAGGATTCAGATGACCTGGCAGCAGCTAGCTGGAGCTGAGCCCCCCCCACGCTGGATGTTGACAGAGATGCTCTTCTCACACAGAGGTAGTTGAAGCACACCGCTTTTCAAAGCACTGTGAGTGTCCATAGCTCCTGGTACTGTCAGAGCGGGGGGGACATGTGTCTTGTGGTGGGGGCGCTGCAGCGTGGCAGTGCAGTCCAGGCTTCCAGTAGAGCCGATGCACATCCTCCAGGCTGATTTCTCCTGGATGTTCAGAGGCTCGTAGATCAGCCTCCCCCCCGGCTCCCCTCTGCCCCCAGCTCCCCCACGGCTCAGACACAGACTCATCAGCTTAAGGCTCTCAAGCAGCTCACTGCTGAGGGACGGGTTAGTAGACCTGCTGGAGGGGCTGTCTGTATTGCTGTTGTTACAGCAGGTGGAGGGTGTGTCTTGTCCTTTGTCCCCCCCTCCCCCCCCAGTGCCCCCTGCGTCCCCTCCTCCCCCGTCCCCTGCAGAGGGATTGCCCCCCCTGTCTGGAGCAGAGCTCCCCCCTC
The DNA here is from genome assembly GCA_949357725.1 of Hyperoplus immaculatus. Classification (NCBI taxonomy): domain Eukaryota; kingdom Metazoa; phylum Chordata; class Actinopteri; order Uranoscopiformes; family Ammodytidae; genus Hyperoplus; species Hyperoplus immaculatus. The sequence goes on from OX442353.1 coordinate 942,568, forward strand.
CCTGTGTGGGCCCTGAGCTGGAGCCTCCGGCCCCGTTGCCCCCGGAGCTGCCTGGCGGGCCCTCACTGCTGTCCCTCCTGTTCCATGTGTAGCTGAAGCCAGAGTCTTTGTCCAGACGTCTGCGGTGGCTCTCTGAGTCGTCGTCGCTGGTCTCGGAGCTGGAGCAGGAGGAGCCTCGGCCCTGGCTCTTGCGCCGGTGGTAGCGTTTGTGTGTAGAGCCCGGGGAGGAGGAGGAGCTCAGGGCCATGTCCATCTTGAGCCGGCTGAGTTTAGGAGGCAGACCCTGGTCCATGTTATCGTCTGACTCGCCCTCCTCTTCATAGATGTGGTTGAGCACCGGAGCGCTCTTCCTGGAGGTCAGGCGGTTGGTGATGGACGGAGGCTTGCGGCGCAGGATGACCTGCTGGAGAGGAGAGGGCTCTTCCTCCTCCTCCTCATCCTCCTCCACCCTGAACAGCATAACAAGCATTTGACTTATTAACCACAGGATCCCAAAGCTAAACCATGCTAGACTAGTTTGATTTCAAGGCTACAAATACTTTTATCAATTGGTCTTCCTATTATGATCTCAAATAGCTCCTGACGGTTAGCCAGTGTCCCGTTGGTTAGCCAGTGTCCTGTTTTGCAGCTGCTGCCATTGGTTTATGAGTCAGTGTGTGTGTGTGTGAATGGGCAAAACAATGTAAAGTGCCTTAGGTCTGAGCAAAAAGTATCTTTTATAAATTTGAGAACACATGGTGCTGTCTGAACTGTCTGAAAAACCAAGTATTTAGTTTATAATGATATACAACTTTCAAGTGGCAAAGCTTCAGATGAATGAATATGTAACTCATCTTTGCTCCTTGTGTCATTTCATCTTTTTCATTTAAGTGACAATGGATATTAAGATAGAAAATAAAAATAAAATATAAAAACAACAACATGAATCAAAATAAGTCAGACCTGAATAGGCAGGTTCGCTGCTTGGATGCTGCTGAGGTGGATGGTGTGGGGGGCCCTGACCCAGGAACATGGCTCAAGACGGCAGCACAGGCTCCCTGGAACGATATAGGGAAAAATAGGAACGAAAAACAAGCAACATGCATTAGGAGAATTTACAAGTTATATACTACATAATAATTTTATATAGTTAACTGTCTGTTAAGTTCCTATTTATCAAATAGTGAGTCAAAACAATAGTAATTGAGTATATGACCCACTGATGAAAGCGCCAGTTGCTGTTTTGCCCTGTTGTACTATAAGGGGCTACCTTGTATTCCCGCTGTGCAGCGGTGCGTTCATTTACTCAGGAGATGGGAGCTTCAGACTCAGTAGTACCGAGTTCAAACCTGTGAGCATTTTTGGGCCCGACCCATATATATCAACCGGCCGATTTAATCGGCCGATTATAGCACATCTCAGAAAAATCGGCAAAATGGCCGATTTTTTGCAGATTTAAAAAAAATAATAATGTAATTCAAGCAATCATGTTGAGTGAGATGCATTGCTGCCCCGGAGGTAGCCTACATGCATAGCATTAAAGTTATAGCCTTTTAACAGCAGCAGCAGCAGGTGTGTTGTAATACATTGGATTAATTCACACTTGATAGCTCCCCCTGACACCAATAGCAGAGTCATTGATCATCTCTTGACTGTTAATAATAATTGATAGAATTTATATAGTGCTTTATTGGAGGTCATTCAAAGACACTTTACATCATACATATAGAAAATCATACTTATAGAAAAAGAAAACAAAATACAGACAAGTTAAAGGGGAGTTTTGAGTTGACTTTTGAATGAGTTTATTTAGTCTGAGATGCTGATGTTTGGAGGGAGGGAGCTCCAGAGGGTTAGGTGCAGTTACATACAGTCATATGAAAAAGTTTGGGACCCCCTTCTAATTTTTGTTCATCATTAGCTGGGATTTCAAAGAAGCAAATTCCTTTTCATATATGACATACCTTAGGTAAACAGAAGCAATTCAGTGGTGTCATTTTGTTTATTGGAATAATAGAAAATATGCAATAAGCATCATAACAAAATGTGACTGGTGCATAAATTTGGGCACCCCAACAGAAAAATGACATCAGTACTTAGGTGAGCCTCCTTTTGCAAAAATAACAGCCTCTAGATGCCTTCGGTAGCCTGTGATGAGTGTCTGGATCCTGGATGTAGGTATTTTGAACATTCTTACATACTAAAGTGATCCAGTTCAGTTAAATGTGATGGCTGCCGGGCATGGAAAGCCTGCTTCAAATCATCCCATAGATTTTCGATGATATTCAAGTCATTGGATTGCAACGGCCATATCAGAACATTGTACTTTTCCCTCTGCAGGAATTTGAACTGTGTTAAGGGTCATTGTCTTGTTGGAATATCCAACCCCTGCGCAACTTCAACTTTGTGACTGATGCTTGAACATTATCCTGAATAATTTGTTGAAACTGGGTTGAATTCATCCGACTATCGACTTTAACCAGGGCCCCAGTCCCTGAAGTGGCCACAGCATGATGGAACCTCCACCAAATTTGACAGTAGTTACTTTTACATGCAAAAAATAAATTTTTGTGAAAAAAACATGCTTACAACATCACCATGAGGTCCTCTCTTTCATGGCCAAGGGGAAATGAGAGGGGCTTGAAAACATATATCTCACATGACCAAAAATGTGTTCCATTGCCTAGATACAGGGAGTGTCTCACATTACCCGATGGCTCACATTCCCCCATTCTCCCCTATATTTTGGGAATTAAAAAATAATAATAATCGGCCGATTTAATCGTTATCGTTATTTTTCTCTGAAAATAATCTGCATCTGCACTCAAATCCATATCGGTTGGGCCCTAGTGCATTCCATTACATCTGTTATCTGTTAGTTTTTTATTTAGTTTTTATCTTTTATAAACAGTCTATGGTTCGTATAAGACATGGTCCTAGATCCCACATTTGAAAAATTTATGAAAATGTCTTTTTGCACTGTGTGCTGCCGTGTCTGAAGTTCCCAATTTCATGTGCAACCGAACGCAGCATGCATGCCGAGTGTTGTCGCTGCCGAGTGCCAGCTGCTGCAGCGATGCAACTTCTCATAACTTCTGGGTCACAGTGTTGGATCAGAACATTTACGGCCACTCGAAATGGCAGATTATAGCTTTAAGTATCCAGTGCAACAGCAGCAATTTAGAAGTATGCATGAGATCACAAAAGCTGCTTTTCTATCGCAAAAACCTTTCCCAGGAACTAGGAACCTTTGGAGGAACCAGGGTTTAAATCTTGTTCCTGGGTGATTCATTTACCCCATAAAAAGACTATGCTGAGGGGTACTACCTACACTTGGTAGGTTCAGGAACCTACAGTCATGGCCAAAAGTTTTGAGAATGTCACAAATATTAATTTTCACAAAGTCTGCTGCTTCAGTTTTTATAATGGCAATTTGCATATACTCCAGAATGTAATGAGGAGTGATCAGCTCAACTGCAATTAATTGCAAAGTCCCTCTTTGCCTTGAAAATTAACTTTATCAAGAACTTCAAGGAGAAAGGTTCAATTGTTGCCAAACAGGCTCCAGGGCGCCCAAGAAAGTCCAGCAAGTGCCAGGACCGTCTCCTAAAGTTGATTCAGCTGCGGGATCGGGCCACCACCAGTGCAGAGCTTGCTCAGGAATGGCAGCAGGCAGGTGTGAATGCATCTGCGCGCACAGTGAGGTGAAGACTTTTGGAGGAAGGCCTGGTGTCAAGAAGGGCAGCAAAGAAGCCACTTCTCCCTCAGAAAAAAAACATCGGGACAGACTGATATTCTGCAAAAGGTTCAGGGATTGGACTGCTGAGGACTGGGGTTAAGTAATTTTCTCTGATGAATCCCCTTTCCGATTGTTTGGGGCATCTGGAAAAAATGTTGTTCGGAGAAGACGAGATGAGCGCTACCATCAGTCTTGTCTCGTGCCAACAGTGAAGCATCCTGAGACCATTCATGTGTGGGGTTGCTTCTCAGTCAAGGGAGTGGGCTCTCTCACAAACTTGCCTAAAAACTAGGGATGCACCGAACATTCGGCCACCGAAAATGGCAAAATAATTAATTTTCAGTTTCGGCCCGAGACAGTTAAAAGGCCGAACAAAATTACCGAAAATTGACGAACTAAATTACACTAAGGAAATATGTTTTTAAAAGAGCTGTGCGCGTGTAAACCAGGAAATGGCAGTAAAGAGAGACGTTCCGTGTAGGCCTATGCGAGTCCACGTCTGTTTGTGAGCGCGCAGCAGGAGCAGTTTGGAAGGTGCGTGCATGAAAATGTCAGAGTCCAGTGTGGGAGCATTTTTTCAAACTGGATGAAACACGGCGCAGTGCAATGCTTTAAGCAGCATAAAGTTAAAACGCTCGTCCAAGACTGATGTTTAATCGCCTTTGAAACACAAAAGCCTTGCGCGAGCGAAGCAGCGATTCACCCGGTGAAACTCTGACAGTGTGACGGTTGGTAACGGTGTCATTCACAGTGAAACCTCGCCGGTGAGGGCCGCCGCAAAAAAAAACTATTTTGACAGCTAAAATGATAATCGAAGATATCCTGTCCTTTAGCACTGTTGGGGGAAAAGGCTCCTACTGTCTGATTGCATTTCTCGAGCCTGAAGACACAGAGCCATGTTGGCAAACTGACAGCGCGACTAAATATATGTCCAGTGAGCCGCCTCCCCCCGTTAGTTTCAGTCTACAGACGAAAAAGTTACCATCACCTCCTAAGCATGGACATCGTTTAAAGCCTCTCATTGTTATGATCAGGGCTTTGATGCAAATTCTGACGTCTGAACATTACGGTGGGAGCTGTGGTGCAGTTTTTTTTTAGAGCAACTCAACCTGCACTGCACTGCAAAAAAAAAATTAAAATTAAAAAAGGCAATAAGTCGATCTTTTTGTAGATTCATCCTCATATAAGTCGAGGTAAAAATCATTGAGTGGTTCACAAATGAATTCCTAGTAAAATGTTAATTTTTGAAGGTTTTACTGTTTCTTTGTTTATTTAGGGTTGCTTTTGTTGCTATGTTTGAGGAGAACATTTGGGAGTTCATGTATGCAATGTTGAAATAATTGACGAAATAATAAACTGCAAAAGCCTCTTTCGGTATTCGGTTTTGGCCTTTCGGCCAACTGTTTCGGCCAATAATTTTCATCTCGGTGCATCCCTACTAAAAACACAGCAATGAATAAAGCCATGAACAAAGAATGGTACCAGAACGTCCTCCGAGAGCAACTTCTCCCAACCATCCAAGAGCAGTTTGGTGATGAACAATGCCTTTTCCAGCACCTTGCCATAAAGCAAAAGTAACTAAATGGCTCGGGGACAAAACAAAGATTTTGAGTCCATGGCCAGGAAACTCCCCAGATCTTAATCCCATTGAGAACTTGTGGTCAATCCTCAAGAGGCGGGTGGGTAAACAAAAACCCACAAATTCTGACAAACTCAAAGCATTGATTATGCAAGAATGGACTGCCATCAATCAGGATTTGGTCCAGAAGTTGATTGACAGCATGCCAGGGAGAATTGCAGAGGTCTTGAAAAAGAAGGGTCAACACTGCACATATTGACTTGTTGCATGAACTCAGTGTAATTGTCAATAAAAGCTTTTGATACTTATGAAATGCTTGTATTTATATATATTATTAAATTCATATTAAATGTATTGTTCCTGGAAGAGGAGTTCCTTTTTTAAATGTTGGAAATTAAAAGCCTTAGGGCGCACTCACACTAGGCCATCTGAAACCTGCCCAAGTACATTTGCCCCCTAAAGTCTAGAACGTTTGATCAGTGTGAGTGTGCCATCTGTACTCAAGCACGGTACACTTTCTCGGCCACAGCACACTTGGGGCGCACTCACAGTAGGCACAGTTGCCCTGTTCCGTGCTCAAGTACGATACGACGGGCCTTAAGGCAGCGGTCAAGAAAACCTTTTTGCTTTGCTTTATATTGCTCTCACCTTTTTATCTCTCTCCCTCTTTTATTAGCCCACACCTAGGCCTACACACTAGGGCTGTAACGATATGTGAATCGAACCGAGAATCGCAATACACAGTGCCACGATCCCGCATTGCGGTGTGAGAAGGCCAAATAATTTTATTTTTTTTATCATTTTTTATTCATTTTTGGCTTAAGTTTTGGATAAAAGGTTTGGTGAAGGAAGCTGTAGCCCTTAAGCTTGGATTTGTTTTCTAACTTGATTTTTGGTTTACAGCACAGTTTAATATTTTTTTATTTTTCAACAGTATTATTTTAACATTAGAAATGTTATATCTTTGGTTATTTATTCATGTTGCTTATTTTGTTCTTTGTGTTCAAATCTGTTCAGGTTATTTGTTACCAAATGTTACAATAAGTTATGTTATTTAAATAAAATGCTTTTAAAATTTCAAAAATCATTGTATGTATCAAATCGTGGGTCAAAAATAGTGATACAAATCGAATCGTGAGTTTTTGTATCGTTACAGCCCTACTACACATATTAATTCTCACACATTTTATGTTCAAGTCCAAGTGATGGGCAATTCTGGTGCCGACTAGTAAGGCAGCGGACGTTTAAACGTTTAACCGACTAAGGATCCCTAAAAAATTCACGTCAGGAACGCCGTCTGTGCGCCTGCTTGTGTGCGTGTCATCTATTAGCATCTGTACTGTGCCTGAGCACATCTCTCCCAGGTGTGCCGTGGCCAAGGAAGTGGTTCGTGCTGGAATACGGATGGGATGCTCACACAAGGCAAACGATTTAGACTTTAGGGGGCAAACGTGCTCGGGCACGGAACAGATGGCCTAGTGTGAGTGTGCCCTTGGTAGAGGGGTTCTCAGGCCAAATTACAGATGCTTATCAGCTGACACGCACAAGCACGCGCATAGATGGAGATCATGACATTAATTTATTAGTGATGGATGCACAGTCGGTGAAACGTTTAAACGTCGGCTTCCTTAGTCTGTTAGTAATTTATCACTCGGACTTGAACATAAAATGTGTGAGAATGAACGTGTACAGTAGGCTGCAGGTGTGGGCTAATAAAAGGGAGAGAGAGATAAAAAGGCGAGAGCAGCAGAAAGCAAAGCAAAAAGGTCTTCTTGACGGCTTCCTAAAGGCCTGCTGTGTTTACTCTCCTTTGTCAGCCGTTTTCCTCCCGTCAGCTGTTCTAATGCTGCCTTTACGCTTGGCGGTGGAGACAAACCAAAAACAACACACAGCGGGACTCGGCGGTCCGGTGATAAGCAAACAGTAGCCTACACTAACGTTTAACAATACACTTTATAAAGACACAGACACTTAATATAACTCTGCCCAAACGAAAAGCTCTCTCTTGGATAACTTGGCGGAGCGATCGATGTGTGTAAATCCATCCGATAGCTGTGTGTCTGATGATGGGCCGTTATAGGCTATTAATAATAAACATTGTGCTGCACATTACAACAGCATTGACATTACCGGCTTGGTAATTGTCTAGAAGAAAGTTAAGGCTGTAGGGCTCACAAAGTGTGCATGATTTTCTCTCTTCTTTTTTTAAATAGTAAAATTTGGCCGGATGAAAATATGAAAAAAACTCCAAATCCCAAACGCATATAGACGTGGTGACGTAGGGCAAAAAGTAATCGTGCCCAGGCCCAGATCTTTAGGAGTAGTGTGAGTACAGGCCAGCGGGGGAGTGGGGAGGGGGGCAATCGTGCTTTAGTGTGCAACTTTGCCTAGTTTGAGTGCGCCCTTAGTGTGATAAAGAAGAGTGTACCTGTGCTGCCGGCCCTGCAAAGTCAGTGACTGTGCTGAGCTCCATCAGGCCTTTGGAGCGATGTCCGTTGAGCAGGCTCTCTGCACTGCGGGCCGGGGACTGGGGCCCTCCAGCATGGGAGATGGACGACTGGGCCAAGCTGTCCTCTATGTCCTGGTGCATGTCCATTCTGGTGGGCCAGGACTGCCTGTGGAGATAAAGACTCAACTGTGAGTTTAAAAGTTCATCTCGTTTTGAGTTTTCTTGTGGTTTTGATCATTTAAAGGCCGCTATAGCTTTGGCATGATCATTTATCACTTTAAACAAAAGATTTACATTATAATTAATGTGTACTCGTATCATGCAACTTACAAAGTAGTTCATGATAGATTATACGGACAAATAGATCATTTGCAAGGTAGGAAAGAGGAGGGAGATGATTTCACAGATGTTGTACAAGTAGGTCACTGACATATGACATGTAGAATTATATCAACTTCTTTACAGAATATCACTACACTGTTCTGCGGAATGACGCACCAATTACACGTGTTATAATTCGGTTGACTCTAGATGTTCTCAGGCTCGTCATACAAGGGGGCAGAAAGCCGGAGCCAAGTAGCAAAGCAGAAAATTACGAGCAGTTGTTGTACTATTAACCAAACCAACCGCCAAAAATATGGATGGAAATGTTAAAGAAATACCCCCCTTGTATCTGAAGTATCCTGACCAACCAGACCAACTCAAACCTCATGCCAGAAATATTTAAAAACGCTGTATGGGTCCTGTTTTGTTAACAAAGCGAAGCGAGAGGCAACACGTGTAACAATAAGACGTATCCGCCGCGGTTGTTGTGCTTAAAGCTAACGCTAGCTTTAGCCACGTTAGCAGCAACGTCGGGCGACGTACACAGACATTTACAATGACGTCATGACGTTGCTCTCCTGGTGGTTCTGGTCGGTGTGAAACCAACCGGTTCATAAATGGTATTAAGCTGTAACCAGTTTTGAACTGGCCCCAGCACCAGCCCGGAGCTGGCCCTTGGTTCCTGTTGGTGTGAAAGGGGTATCTGTAATCTGGACAGGGATCAGATATTCATTTCACTAGAGTTTACTGACAGCAGGCTGCAGTTGTAACGCTGCACCATTAAAGGACCGGATGAGAGGAGTTTCAAGGCTAACCATCGTGACAGAGTATAGCGGAGGGGGTCATAAGCACACCCCTCAATGTTTTAGACAGCAGGACGTGCTGGTACCCACCATAGAGACTTGTAGACACTTACAGTGTATGTGCAGGTCACTGTTGCTATGTACATACTTTCCTGCGAAAATGTAATGACTCATGCTTCTTCTTATGTTTTGTCTTTCATCAAAGGGGAAAAGCATTTGTGTTGCCATCATTAAGTGCTCTTTAATATCTGTATTAATAGATAATTTAAGAATATCTGTCCCAATATTTATGCTCACCTAAAACTGTGGTGTTCCTTTTCAAATAATGCCATCTTCTCTGTTGTGCCCAGATGTAAATACCTGGAAATGAAAGCTGAAATGTTGATCTATTGTCTCATATTCATCTTTTGGTGTCAAACCCAAATGTTTCCAGTCTACAGCAAACATAAAGGAATTGGCCCTACTGTTCCAATACTTTGAGGGCACTGTAATTTGTTAACACATTTAACTATGAGTTCCCTATAAAAACCTTTTTGAGTATTTAATACATGGAAAATACCAGTTTTAATGGAGTATGACAACATTATACATACAGAATACAGGATATGTATCTGCTATTATGAAGCTATCACGCAGCAATAAAAAACCCACAAATGGAACCATTATGTCGGAAGAGGATTTCAGTTAGTTTGGCAACTTTTTTTTTTTTTTATCACAACCACTTTAGTTTGCTATTAATTATACATATGTAAAAATACTGCTAATAATAATTTGCTGCTTTATGTGATGCATAATGTATGAAATGAAAAAAAATGACGATTGACAAAGTTGGAGATTATTTGTGTTGTATACCTATCTATTTTGATACGCACATTTTCCACACAGTTTTACTACAAAATAAGTTATGCAATATTAATTAGTTTTGCTATTGCATCTATCCAGGAAACATTCATATTAAAGTGTAAGTTACAATTTTGATGTTTTTCTTACATTAACCTTTCAAAAATTGGCAAAAATATCCATGAAAAAACACTTTTGGATCACTGCATGAAGTCAGTGATCTTGGATGTCTGAATTGAAGGCTCTCTGGGGCATGAATGAATGTCTCTGGTGGATTATCCGTGCATTACATGTATTTGATTGTATACATCAGGTTTTTCAGGGATTTTTTTTTTACCAAACTGATGATGAAAAGGTCTCAAATCATGTATCAAATATGATATGTATGGCACTACAGGGTTAGAACCTTAAATTAGGATCAGGCTGAGACAATAAGTGGCTTAGTTCTCTGTGACCTCATTGTAAAGAAGTCAACCAGCCAACATACAGTTCCAAAGTCAACGCTAGATATATAAAGGTACGAACACACTGCACTCTGCAGGTTCCGCGCCGCGTGATCATATTGGGTCATATTGTGTCCGCCGCCCGACCAGAGTAGCCTTCTCCTACTCTGGGGATATGCTGGCGCTGGTGTTAACCGGTGCTGAGAGCACCAGTCTGCTGTGCTGATGGTGCTTTACCCAAGCTAACCGGTGCAAACTTGGTTCATAAAGCAAAACTGATAACTGTACACAGCAAGCAACAGACACATAGGCTATTCACAGAATTTATGGGAGCAAACTGTGACTATTATGTTTTCATCCATCTTAATTTCCTCTGTCTGTCATCCCGAAGTGAGTGACGTCGGGAGGAGCTCAACGTTGATTGGCTATCGCGGCCGGCGGCAAACAGTTCTATATTTTCAACTTCTGCGGCGGCCGCGGCACCCTGGCCGCGCGGCGTGAACCGCTCGCCGCCGGCCGCCCATTCGCGCGGCGCCACACAAAATACATTGACTTTGTATGTAAACTCGCCGCGCGGCGGTGTGCAGTGTGTTCGCATCTTAAGAGTACATGCCAGCTTAAATATGGGGCTGCATGCAGTTGAAAGCTGAGGAGGAATCAATAAAGCGTAAACACAGATGTGTCTTTTCGCCCTCCAGGTGCCTAAGAATACAGCAAAGTTGCTTTGGCATTGCTACCCCCTTTCCTCCCTGATAAGCCAATTGGAGTGGGTCAATTACACTATGGGCCGGTTTCACAGACAGGGCCTAGATTAAGCCAGGAGTAGGCCTTAATGTGGACTAGTTAAACTGGGACGTTTAAATCAGTGTCATGGATATGGCTTAAATTTGGCTTAGTTTGTCTGAGACTATGAAGTCCTGGAGTAAGGTAAGTAAGCCTGATTGTAAACACCTGCCCATGAGCACATGCTGCTGGTCCAACGGTGATCATAAAAACCCGGAGTGGAGCAGAAACACCATTGCTTGTGAGAAAAAACAATGGCAGAGGCTAAAAAAAAAAATCATGTCAATAAACTTTAATGAATTTGAAAAAAAATCTCTTTAAAAAAATTGTTTGAAACCATCCGGTTATTGAATCTAAAAGCCTGAGCAAATAAATAGTTAGGCCGCAATTTGCAACAAATTCAATTAATGAAAATGTTACTAAGAGAACAATACATCAACTTCAGGTTATCTTCATTATTATCGGTATTTCACATCTTTCTCATTTATAATTTTGACATCATATTTAATGATATATGCACTGAAAGACTCTGTTTAAAGAAGAGCTTGCCACAACCTTTCAACAAAGGACAAAAAAGATGACGTTGCATGAAAGTTAGCCCGGGAATTCCATGAACAGAAAATGCAATATCCGAAGGAAGTATGACATGAAAATGAAAATTCTACAGGTGGAATTGGACATTATTTAACCTTTATTTTACCAGGCAAAATTGCTTGAAGTCAAATGACCTCTTTTCCGAGCAAAGCCTGGCAGAAAATGGCAGCAGTTAGAATGAATGAAATATAAGACAAACATAAGAAGAAAACACAGACATGAGAAAACAGAGACAAACACATTCCAGAAGGCGAAGAAGAAGAACAATTTTGAGGCAATGAGAAAAGTTTTAAAAATCATTCTTAGTGATGAGTTCCTGCAATTTGAGTGTTTTTTTAATAGTGTTCTAGGTGGTGGGAGCAGAGTACATGAAAGCCCTCTTCCCAAACTCAGTACGGGTTCTGGGGACAGAGGTGGAAACAAAGTCCAGAGAGCGTAAACTGTATGACATGAAGTTGGAAGAGAGAGCTATGATTCAAACAAGATGACTGAGACAATTGTGATTACTAATCACAGTGAAGATATAAGTAGAAAATAAAAGGTGTTCATGTTGTGTTTTGTCATTTTGTTTTATTTTAAATCACAACCACATTTGAAAACAGAATTGTTTTAGACACTTGTAACAGTCGGTTTTATACATGTAGCGCCACTAGGTGGCATCTCCCTTTGTTTGTTGTGGAATCTAATGCTGAACATGAAGAAGAAGAGCATGTGCTTCTCCGCTTTTTCGAGTAACTATACAGTCTACGAGTGAAGTCTCCGTTTTGTATTCTTTATTTTGTAAGGAGTTGGTGTAGGCAGGAATCTCGGACTATGTTCCTGAACGCATGTATGCTTAATAGATATAGTGCCGTAGAGACCTGGCTTGATATGGTCAATGTGTAATTAAAGTACCGTGAGGAGAATCCCACAAGTTGCCTACCGTGTCTTCATGCTAACTGGAGCTATTGCTATCGGACCATATCCATAACCTGCACCATTCACCGTTACACACTCATTGTATTGTGCTGAATACATCTTCAATTTAAATGCATCCATCTAATAAGGTCAAGCAAAGCTGTTATTTCCAGTGCATTTTCCATATTGAAAGCGGTCTCGAAATGTAAGTTCATCAAATAAATGTTTTGGATAAGACCTATCCACAAGTACTCTTCTGTCTGGCCTCTGCAGTGGGAGTTGGTCTTCATTTAGATATTCCAAATAGTCCATGCTCTCTCACAAACACCACTAAACTGAAGTTAAACCTGCCTCCTTGGAGGATTAATTTAAGATCAAATTTAGACCTAGAGTAGCTCTAGTCGACAGTCTTGCAAGTGGCTTTGTTTAATCCAGAATAGCTTTAATCTAGGACTATTTTAAACTGAGTCTGTGCAAGTGGCTTTGAATTAATCCAGCTCAAACAGGCATTTTAGTCTCGGACTAGGTTTAAGCCTTGTCTGTGAAACCGGCCCTATGTGTCGCTTAGGCTTGGGTCAGTTTCCGGTTTCACCAGTCCGGTCCTGTTTAGTTTTAGTTTATTTGTTCCACATACAAATCGATTTAAAAAAAGTAGAAACATTTAAAATACATGTGTGGGTGTGGCAGAAACCTGTACAGGTTTATGTAGAACCACACCCAAAATAAATTTACATATTAATATTACTGCTCATATGCTTACACACTAGCATACGAGCAGATCAGCATACGAGCAGATCAGCACTAGGGCTGCAACAACGAATCGATTACTAAAAGCGTTGGCAACGAATTTGGTCATCGATTCGTTGAGTCGCGCGATTAATAACTCACTTGCAGGCGCGGCACTGTTTACATCCAGCCGCCGACAGGTTCATGCACGCACACAGCGAGCCTTCCGCATGTGAAGGCTCGCTTCACGTGCGGGAAAGCTATAGTGTGAGCGGCCACAGCTTGTATGTTGATCATATCTAACACTGGACTGCAGGCCTATATAAAAGTGGTGTATCTTTGCTTTCTTTGGGTTAAAAAAAACTCCTTCAACTCAGTATCAGTCTAGTCCAAAAAAAACTCTGTCAGCTGCTGCTGCTGCAGACGTGCTCGGAGAGTCGGCATCGGCGCATCAACAGTCATTCAAAGCAGCGGCAGTAATCACACAACCGAACGGTGTAGAAAGTCCCGTCAGTTAAAAATAGTGATCCAGATTTTAAATCCATGTTAAAATCGGAAGGATATAGAGCTAGTTAGCTTAAAAAAAGTAGCAAACATGTCAACTGTGATGTGTTCAGGCCGGCTCAGTAATATGATTGATGTGTTCAAATGCAACACAAAAAAAAAGAAATTTGAGATTTTGGCGAAACTTGTTTTCCCAGCAATATAAAATAGATAGTAAAGATGGAATTATGACCTGTTTAATGTCCTATCTTGAGCTATGATCATATCAGCAATTAAAGCAATAATACAAGTTCTATTTCAACAAAATAATAGAAAATTATCAATTGTGATATCAATAAAGACTTGGATCGTTAAGGAGTCTTGAAAATGGTATCAATATCAATAAATATTAATGATCTCCTGTCATCTGAGAGAAATTAAGATGATTTAATTTTTTTAACCGTTAGTATTTACCGGTTAAAAATATTATCGGTTGACTGGTTTACCATGGACATCCCTTATACTGTATAAATGTATATCATACATTGTATGTTTTTTTGTGTTATCCCAGTTAAGTTTATTATTAATTTTTTATCATTTAATATTACTTTTAATAGTTCCGGGATGTTGGAGCAATAACCTGGTGTTTTGACACTTCAGTCTGCACTGTGAATTTGAAGTAATGTTCAGTTTTTGAATAAAGATGCGGCATTTACAAATGTTTCTTTTTTTTATCCGATTCATCGATTAATCGAAAAAATAATCGACCGATTAATCGATTATTGAAATAATCGTTAGTTGCAGCCCTAATCAGCACACAAGCGCGCACACACACACACAAAAACATATGTATAAATGAAAAAATAAACAATAAAAAAAAAATAACAGAAATTCAGAACAAAACCCAAGACAGTAATAAAAAAGAAAAAAAAAGATAGAAAAATAAATCAGTTTAAATCAGTTAGAACAAATCAAAGTGTAGTGAGGCATACTAATGGGTTTAAACCAAACAAGCAGACAATCATGTAAAATATATAAATCAAATTCTTGTTTTAAACTTATTGCTTTTGATAGCATGGAATTTTGCAATCTCTTTTTGTATATAGTCAATGTTATAGAAGAATCAAGTAAATGTATATTTTCATTCCATAGTATGACGCCACGGTATTTAATGCAAGATTGACTGCGGGAAGATTTATACAGAGGCAGATGGAGATTTTCAGCTTGTCTGGTACAATGATTATGAAATTTTGAGTTTGAAAAAAAAAATAACATCCAAAAGTATAAGGTAAGTCTGTCAACTTATATCTCACCTTAAAAACAAAAGTGCAAATTTGGAGAATATTTATATCAAAAATAGACAATAACTTCAATTTATAAAAAAGTGGTGCACTTGGTACCAGAGGTTTTCAGAAGGTCGCTAATCTAGCAAACCTTTTCTGCAGTAGCACAATTTTATTTAGGTACGATGAAAATGTACTCGCCCAAACAAAATTACAGTATGTTAAATATGGATAGATCAGAATGTAGTATAATGTTAATAAACATGACTTGTGAACAAAAACTCTTATTTTTCTAAGGATCCCAAGTGATTTAGTTACCTTGTTGCAGACAAGACCAACCTGTTCTCTCCAGGAGAGTTTATCATCAATAATAACACCCAAAAAACATGTTGATGAGACTTTAATTATTTCTTCATCATTTATATAAAGTTTAATTTGGTCATTGTCATGAATCTTTTTCAGCAAATAACATGAAATTGGACTTTTTGACATTTAAAGATAACTTGTTTGTTTGGAACCAGCTTGAGAACTGGATAAGATTATGATTTAGCTCCTCTATTAGACTTTTTAGGTCTCTATGAGGGAAAACAAGGCTGGTGTCATCTGCAAAAAGCAAAGGGAATATGGATTCCGAAACCTGCGCAATATCATTTATATAAATGAGAAATAATAAAGGTCCCAATAGGGATCCTTGAGGTACCCCATGTTGTATGCAGTTTCTTGTGGAATCATGACCGTTAATATGAACATACTGTTTTCTGTTTTTAACATAGTTATAAAGCCACTTATGGACAGTGCCAGAAGACCATATTTAAATAATTTTGAAAGCAAAATATCGTGATTAACCGTATCAAAAGCCTTCGAAAGATCTAAAAATATACCTATTGCAAACTCATTTCTATCTAAAGCTGTATGTATCATATCAATTAATTCTAAATGGGACATATAAGTTGCATGATTTTTTCGGAATCCGTATTGATGTTTATAGAGAACATTGTGTTCAAGTATATACCAGTTTCTCCAAAATTTTCGAAAAATATGGCAAGAGTGAAATTGGATGGTCATCTGTAAGGGATCCTGGATCCCCTGCTTTGAATAAAGGTGATTTTGGCGATTTTCAAGTCAGAAGGTATAATGCCAGTTTTCATTGATTGTGCAAAAACGAATGTTAAAGGATAAACAATAAATTAACTGACTTCCTTTATTAGGGATGAACGAATACAATCATGACCTGGAGCTGAATCTTTGAGTTTGGATATAATATCAGTTACCTCCTTAACATCAGGAAGATTAAAATGATTAAACTCTGGAAAAGAGCCCTTAATATAATCTAATGGATCAGCCTTTGTATCAACTATTGTTTTGGAAAGAGATGTACCAATGCTAGAAAAGAACTTGCAAGCTATATCAAATGGATCAGTTAAAGAAGAATTTCCATCTTTAAAAGATGAAAGATAATTTAAGGAGGCCTTTTTCTTTTGAAGGAGTTGCTTAATAATCTTCCATGTATCTTTAATATTACTTTCAGATTTAGCAAACTGATCACTATAGTACCTTTTCTTGACAGCTCTAAGGAGATGATTGTATTTGTTTTTGTATGATTTATAAGTTGCCAAATTTAAAGGGAGTATGAAACATATTTTCACCGGCAGCTCATACATGCCTGTTTCTTTAGATTCTTTTGTAAGCCATGTCTCAGTTAGGACAATTACAGAAAACTCATGATTTAACAATGATAAATAATGTACCAATTGATCATAATTTTTAGGAAGACTGCGCATATTTAAGTGTAATACTGAAAATAGCTTAAATTCTACCGGAAATGCTTCAATTAGATGATTAAAACGGATTTCATTGTAATATTCAGATGAATATGGCAAGTTATCAGATTGAAAATTACTATCAGGGTCAAAATCTAAATAATGATGATTTTTTTCATGTTTGTTTAGTTCAAATGGATTAAATAGCATACTATCATTAACTGTTGAACTGTGGTTACTGTTAGGACTGTCAGACACAAGTACCACAATTCTTCTTTGTTTTTCTGTTACATTAAAATGCATTTGATTGAGTTAATTACCATTTTCAGTGTTTGTGTTGAAACGACAATGAGTGATCAGCTTATCATATCGCAGATATGCGATGTCTGGCCTCTTTCAATGCTGGAATCAGTTCTTTCAGCCGGACAGCTTCAGCTTCATTAATAAAGATGTTTGATGTTTGTGTTGAGTGAATGTGTATGATTGCTGTGTATTTGAGGTGGTGGTAGGAGGGGCCGATGGCGCGGAATGGCAGCCTCGCTTCCGTCAGTCTGCCCCAGGGCAGCTGTGGCTACTAGGGCTGGGCGATATGACGATATCGTATCGTGGACGATATGAAAGTGTCTACTGGGAAAGATTTGGCCATACCGTTTATGCAGCAGAGAAAAAAAGTTCATGTGGCGGGAGCATAGATAGAGCGGGAGGCAGCTGTCCCTCCGAGTCCCTACAGTTACACTGCAGTTACACCGCCGCGCCACACGGGGGCTCTGCAGCAGAGTTCTGGGCTGTAATACAGCTTCTCTACCCGCAACAGAAGAAGCCTCATCTGTTGCTCTAGCTGTCTAGCTCCGGTGCGCCATCACTACAGTTAACAAACCAACTCCGTGTCACGGTGGCAGAGCAGCTTTTGACGGTCAAAAATGCCATCGGGCCAAGGAAACTTGCTTGCTGCTTCAGCGTGCTGTTGCCGTGACGCAGAATTGGCTTGTTTTAAGCCGCAAACTACATGGGTTAGGTCTCGTGACATCTTTAGCCTACTCGGGGCTTCACCCCCGTGCTGTTATTGTTGGACGGGCAAGGCTGGTTTTATGTAACTTTAAAACATGTCAAACTTGAAAATATCAAGCTGGAGTTAAAGTATTACCAGACATTTGCTCATTAGTTAATTTTGACAGCTTTTTTAAATGAAGATGAGCAAATACTGCAGGAAAATTCAAGTCTTTCATTATTTTGATATAGGCTACTATTAATTGGAAAATGTAGGCTATTTGGTTGATGCTGTCATTTTTATTTTGCACTGACTGACTAAAGCCAGACTGGTGTGGTATTTTGCACCAATTTTTCTTTTATATGGAAATTTAAGTTCCAAGCAAAAGATGAAAATAATCTCATGTCATTAAAGTTCAGTACGGTTATTGTAATCCATTGAATTTAAAGGAAAAATACTATACCGTGATATAAATCCATATCGTGATATAAAATTACCTATATCGCGATTTAAGATTTGGTCCATATCGCCCAGCCCTAGTGGCTACTATCGTAGTTTACCACCACCGGTATGACTGTGTGTGAACGAATGGAACCTGGAACCCTGTAAAGCGCTTTGAGTGCCTTGAAAAGCGCTATATAAATCCAATCCATTATTATTATTATTATTATTATTATTTGTACCTTTGAGGAGCTTAGCCTTCTCTAGTACAGCCAACTTGTCCTTGTTTCTAAGACACTTGTCAACTATGGACCTTGGTTTGTCTCCTTGGCCATGTGGCTTCCCAGATCGGTGAGCACGCTCAATTTCCATTTGTTTGTGGTCCAGTTTCAACTTTTCAGAGATGATTTTTCTGATTTTTTCCTCAGAGGTTGCCCATTCCTCATGCTCAGATTCAGCAATACCTTCAAAGACCAAGTTGTTGCGGCGAGAATGATTCTCTAGATAATCAGCTTTTCCATTCATGTTGTTCTGGTTTAAGTTGACTGTGTTAATGTCATTGTGTAGCTCCTTACAAATTTGCATAAAGCCTTTGAATGAACTCTCTTGTTGTTGAATTAATTCCTTATAAAATAACTTCTGTTGTTCCAGGAGATCCCGTACCTGTGCAGAGGTGATGATGTCCTGATCATTTCTCCCCTTTGGTGGCATGATGCAGGAAAAGTGGGCTGCTACTGAAAGCCTGGGCCTAGCCTAGCCTGGTGGAGCTACCCTGGCCTTGTGGAGTTGGTGGTCCTAGCCGGGCCTGTTGGGGCTAGCCTGGGCTGGTGGAGGTGGTGGGCCTAGCCTGGCCCACCACCAGGCTAGGCCTGGAGCTAGCCTAGGCTAGTGGAGCTAGCCTGGGCTGGTGAAGGTGGATTGCTGCTTTAATCCTTCTTCAAACACTTGGTGAATCTTCTGGTCAATGATAATTTTATATATATATTTCCTTTTAGTTGAGCTGCCACTGTGTGCTCTGCTGCTGCTGCCACTTGTGTGCTCTGCTGCTGCCACTGTGTGCTCTCAACCATGGGCTTAAACCATTTTAACTTTATGCCAAAAAGCTAGCCCGGCTTTTGTCTATGTATTTTTTGATTAAGGAGAGCTGAAAAATTGTAACATAAAAAAAAAGGTTACCTATGATAAGAGGTACACTTTTTCATTATAATAAGAGGCTGGAGTCAAACATTCCCTTTCACTTACCTCACAAGAGATTGGGGAATAATTATGGAACATTTTAATTACTTAATATGATTTTAAATACTGTGAATAACCTGTTGGTGGTTCAAATAATTTCCCACTGCTCTGTTTCCCTCTGTTCCCCAGCAGTTGGAGGCCCAGTGAAGCAAGAATCCTAATGTACCCTTGGGAGATAGGTCAATTAGCCTTTTCTCAACTCATACTATTGCCTCGTTTCCATTGAGAAGCACAATTTGGTTTGGTAAGGAACAGCAAAATATCTTGCGTTTCCACTGCCGACAGAACCCTAACTTGGTAGACAGGGTTTAGGCCGGACGACGATGGCAGCGCCAAGAACCATTGAACGGCACTGGCCCTTATAAACAGTCTATGCTTTGACCACGGCAGCTACGTAAGAATCATAGCAGCGGGACACAGTGTAGCCCGACAATACATTCATTGCTCGATGGTGTTTTGTGCCCCAAACGGAGCCTTCCCACTGTTGGGGGCACAAAACACCACATACCACATTCAATGAAGAGGAAGAAGCCATTATGATAATGAGCAGTAATATTTCTTACACAAGCTTCTTTAGTTCACAAAAAAAATACATCCTGCACAGGCAACATGGAAGAGGTCTCACTTTTAGTTGGGATATAAGCTGTTATGTCAATGTTTTCATGCCAAACCTTGTTATTGCAGGATTGTACTGTTCTTTACCTGAAGTGTGCCTTGATGTTACTGGGGCTGGAGGAGCGGGTCTGGACCTCTTTCTGCTTCTCCCTCAGGATGCGCTCTGCTAGCAGGTAGTATGTGGCTGTGATGTGGTTGTATTTGTTGGTCTCCAGGGCTCTGAAAGAACAGTCACATTAGAGACATATACCAATGAAAATCATGCTGTGGGACCGATAGAGGAAAGGACAATAAGGCCTAAACTATGGCAACACATGTGCTGAACATCAGAGACAATGCAAAAATACTCGAACAATACTCTGTGTCATCAGTTAAACCCATTTGTAAAATCTCATCTTATCATCTTAAACACTTCATCACAAGATTAATGCAACTGCAACCAAGGACTATTTTCATTATCAATTAATTTGCAGATTATTTTCTTGATTGAACATTAAACATATGGCAGCGTGTACGGACGTTCTACGGATAGAAACAACAACAGCCGTCAGTTTTTATTGGACATTGACAGAAAGAGGAATTATTACCAGACGCGGGCTGCAGGAGTTAGGATTACTTCCCCGGCCAGCTTCCCCCCGGAGAGGAGATGCCAAAAGAGGTGCGAGAGGAAACAGAAATGAGGCAAACGCGAAGGCATTAGAGCAAGGCTGGCTAAGATGCCATACAGACCAGCTCTTTCAACTGTTCTCTTGGCGAATGTAAGGGCTCTGGACAATACAGCTGCTGAGGTCTGCTCACAGCGACGTGATGGAGGGCTGTGCCTATATTTTTACCGAGACATGGTTGACCGACCGCATCCCGGACTCAGCCGTTCAGGTTGAGCGGTTCACATGCCACGGTTCGGACAGAATCCTTGTGATAGGAGGAAAGAAGAAAGGTGGTGGAGTCTGTGCGTATATCAGTGATGCTTGGTGTCGGGACACTGTTGTGGTACAGTTGTGTTCAAAATAATAGCAGTGTGTTTAAAAAAGTGAGTAAAGATCAAAATCCTAATAATAGCTTTTATTTCCAAACACGCAAATGCATTGGGGACATTGCACATTCTATTCCAAATCCAAAGATGAAGAAACATTTGTTAAATGTTTCTTCATCTTTACAAAAAGTGAAGAAAAAGGAATATCAGACTGTTCAAAAAAATAGCAGTGTCTGCATTTTTCTTTACAACTCAAACATTTACTGTATCAAGTGAAAAATGCATGAAGATTTAGCTTTCCTATAAATCACTGAACTAATATTTAGTTGTATAACCTCTGTTTCTGAGAACTGCTTCACATCTGTGTTGCATGGAGTCGACCAACTTATGGCACCTGTGAACAGGTGTTTCAGCCCAGGACGATTGGACTACATTCCACAATTCCTCTGCATGTCTTGGTTTTGCCTCAAAACAGCATTTTTGATGTCACCACATAGGTTATCTATTGGATTAAGGTCCAGGGATTGGGCTGGCCACTCCATAACGTTAATCTTGTTGGTCTGGAACCAAGATCTTGTTCGCTTACTGGTGTGTTTGGGGTCGTTGACTTGTTGATATTCCTTTTTCTTCACTTTCTGTAAAGATGAAGAAACATTTAACAAATGTTTCTTCATATTTGGAGTTGGAATAGAATGTGCAATGTCCTCAATGCATTTGCGTGTTTGGAAATAAAAGCTATTATTAGGATTTTGATCTTTACTCACTTTTTTAAACAGACTGCTATTATTTTGAACACAACTGAATGTAAACACTATTCACCGCTGGCAGAGTTTACGATCATAAAGTGCTGTCCGTTCTTTCAACCGAGAGATATAAGCGACTTTGCCTGTCGCCTGATACAGTGCTGTGAAAAAGTATTTGCCCCCTTCCTGAATTAATCAGTTTTTGCTTGTTTGTCACACTTATTTTTCTCAGATCATCAAATAATTTATAATTTAAGACAAAGACAACTCAATGGAAATCAGAATACAGATTTTGAATTTTCATTCTTTTTATTGAATGTAATATTATTCAGAACCCACTTCACCCATGTGAAAAAGTATTTGCCCCCTAAACCTAATAACAGGTTGTGCCACCTTTGGCCGCAACAACTGCAACCAAACGTTTGCGATAACTGGCAATTAGTCTTTTACATCGCTCTGGTGAAATTTTGTCCCACTCTTCTTTGCAGAATTGTTTTAATTTAGCCATGTTGGAGGGTTTTCCAGCATGAACTGCCTGTTCGAGGTCACGCCACAGCATCTCAATCGGATTTAAGTCCGGACTTTGACTAGGCCACTCCAAAACTTTTTTTTTTTTTTTTCTGAGCCATTCAGAGGTGGACTTGCTGGTGTGTTTGGATTCATTGTCCTGCTGCATGACCCAAGTGTGCTTGTGCTTGAAGTGACAAACTGATGGCCGGACATTCTCCTTCATGATGTTCTGGTAGAGAGCAGAATTCATAGTTCCGTCAATTATGGCAAGTTGTCCAGGTCCTGAAGCAGCCCCAGAACATCACACCACCACCACCGTGTTTGACCGTTGAGTCTTGGGGATCATCAAGATGTTTTTTTGGCAAATGCGCTTACTTTTTGGTCAGCAGAGGCTTTCTCCTTGGAACTCTCCCATGGATGCTATTTTTGCCAAGTGTCTTTCTTATGGTGGAATCATGAACACTGACCTTAACTGAGGCAAGTGAGGCCTGCAGTTCTTTAGATGTTAGTTTGGGTTCTTTTGTGACCTCCTGGATGAGTTGTCGATGAGCTCTTGGAGTTATTTTGGTAGGCCCACCACTCCTGGGAAGGGTCACCACTGTTCCAAATTTTCTCCATTTGTTGATAATGGCTCTCACTGTTGTTCGCTGGAGTCCCACAGCCTTACAAATGGATTTGTAACCCTTTCCAGACTTATAGATATCAATGACTTTGTTTCTCATCTGTTCTTGAATTTCTTTTGATCGTGGCACCATGTGCTGCTTTTTGAGATATTTTAGTCAACTTCACTGTGTCAGACAGGTTCTATTTAAGTGCTTTCTAGATTTTACAGGTCTGGCAGTAATCAGGCCTGGGTGTGGTCATTAAATTGAACTCACCTTTCCAAAATATGTGGTCATTCGATTTATTTATTAAACTTGAATGGTCAGTTTAGCTAACTTCCTGTCAGTTACTGCAGTTAGCAGTCCCCTCGCTCGTCCCTACGTCACCACATTAATGCACTGCGGTCTTCAAGTAGCGAGTTATCTAGCATAATCTCAGATCCATAAGTGTGATAAAACATGATAAAAACCATCTAAACAGACATTGGGAAGGATTTTTACCTGCTCCGCCATTGTGGCGCATAAACATTCACCCATATGTCGCTCTGGCGTGCACCGGCAGTGAGACCATGAGTGACACGGGTGTCGGTTTGTAGCGTTCTCTCTTGTGATTGGATATAAATTTCGGGATCCTCCAATAAGTTTATTTGCCGATTACATGCAGAGCAGCTGACTGAGAGATCGGCTTTATGAAACACGCACATTATTTAAGTGATCACTGTATGAATAAAGAGTGATTTTACACTTATATTAACATAAATAAACCGCTTACTTCACCTTTAAGGGGGGGCAATTACTTTTTCATTTAGGGCCAGGTAAGTTTGGATAGATTTTTACACTTAATAAATGAAATCATCATTTAAAAACTGCATTTTTATTTACTCAGGTTATCTTTGATTAAAATTTAAATTAGTTTGATGATCTGAAACATTTAAACCTGGGTATATGATTTCTGATTGGTCAAAGTTAACATGAGCTGTACACTTTGTCCAATCAGAGCGAGACTCCGATTCTCTGTTCTTATTGGCTGTTGGTACTGTCCATTCACTTTGGCACGACTTTGTTGGTGTAGAGCGTGTCAGGGAGGGACCATAGGGGAGGCACCAAAGAGAACAAGTGGAGCTGTTGAGGTATTTGAATTAGAATCTATATTCCAACTGCCATTTTCTCCCCAAATCCTCCACCCCAGCTTTAAGTGTGAAAAATATGAAAAAATATGAGAAATCGGGAAGGGGGCAAATACTTTTTCACAGTACTGTATATCACACCAACTACCAACATCGCTGACAGAATAAAGGCACTTTGGGAACTTTATAACGGCATCAGTGAGCAACAGACAGCCAACCCAGACAGATTTTTCATCACCGCTTGGGATTTTAATCATGCAGATCTCAAGACTGTTCTCCTCCAATTCCACCAACAAGTGAACTTTTCCACAAGAGAAAGTAACACTCCGGACATGGTTAACACATCAATCAAAGGGTGCATGCAAGGCTTCCCCCCTCTACTCCCCGACATCGGCAGCATACAGATCAAAGGTGAAAGTCACCAAACCGGTTCTGAAGGAGGTACGTGTCTAGCCAGAGGGGGGCCTTTGAGCACTTCAAGAATGTTTTGACACCACTGACTGGTAGATGTTCAAGCAGGCAGCCACCTACCACAACCACACAGACATTGAGGAGTACTCTGACACTGTCACCTCCTACATTAGCAAATGTATTGCACCACCAGAACCATCACCAACCGGGCTAACCAGAAGCCATGCCTGACAGGAGAGGTCCGCGGGCTACTGATGGAAGAACTTCAGAGTTCGGGACTAGGGCTGTCGGAATACCATTTTACATACAGGCTTTGAATAATCGTCTTTTCTGAGCGAGTATTCGAATACTCGTTCTAAAAAAAACACACCACCAAAACCAACATTAATAATCCCAATGTACTCCCTGAAACTGAGTTTGTGGCACGAGGCATTAATCTGCGTAGTTTGTTGATGATTTAAAACTTTTGAGCGGTAAGTACGTCGGAATTCCTTACTTTTCCCTGTGGAAGCGAACAGCTTTTGTTCCGTTCCAAATCAGCTGTCCTCTGTGCCATAGTTAAGTTTACAGGAGCTTTTCAATTCATCCCTGAATGTGCATCTTTTCGGGGATTTATAAATCCATACAAAGATCCAATATTTATAGTCTTTCGTGTCCATATTAAATCCATTATTGACCGTGTATTCCCATGATGCAAGACAGTCACCGTTGATAGTCAATAGACGCGCCTCATAGCGAACGTACACAAACAGCTAAGCTAACATTAGCATTTAGCCAAGCAATGCTTTTCCTTCCAAGATCGCGCTAAAGTTGTTATAAAGTTAAGGGGAACAAATAATCTATTCTTCCTCCATCTCTCTCTGCCTACTGCGCTTTTTGCCGCTTATAAGCCCCTTTTACACAGAGATTGCGGCATATTGACGGAACGACAGTGCGCCAATATGCTGGCTCTGTTTGGTTCTGTGTTATTTACACAGAACCAAGCAAAGCTGGCATTCTGGCGCATCAGTGTGCCAATTTATACAGCGTTACACATTCCGGAATGAAAGAGGGGTGCCTGAAAGCAGCGTCAGGTGTGACGTGTATATTTAGCGCCGCACCGGTCAGCTGCATGTAAACAACACTGGCCGGTGTGTTGAGAACAGAAGCGCCGGTGCTTGCAGTCTTTTACTGACCCCGTGATGTGCTGGTTGATCATGCCCTAACCACACACACACACACACACACACACACAGTGTGTGAAGTCACGTTACTGCAGACTGAAATAATGCGTGGAGATAAACTCAGGCTGCTGGATAATAATAGCGGCGCCGATCCGGACACAGCCTAGCTTAGCTTAGCCTAGCTTTGCCACTTCATTGAATAAATTCCCCCGGGCAGAAATACACTCATAAACTCTGAAAAATTAAGCGTGGGGATTTGGATTGAGCAGCGGACCTTATAATCAGACAGATAAACCGCTGTTACTTTTCTTTGGTGATTTTTATCAGGAAGAAGCACTCTATAAGTGTAGTCCATTTACCGTTTACAATAAAGTTAATTTCAACTGCAATATCATGTTTAAAATAGTGCTGTCAAACGATTAAAATATTTAATCGCAATTAATCGCATTAATGTCATAGTTAACTTGCGATTAATCGCATTTTTATTTATTCTAGCCTGAATGTCCCTTGACTTCTTTTTGTCCAATTATTTTTTCTCATTTTAATGCTCTTATCACACCCATTCTAATTATGATATTTAAGAAGAAATACACTGAATTACAATGATGTCTACACCATTGTAATTCAGTGTATTTCTTCTAAAATATCATAATTTGCAATTCAGTGCAAATAACAATATAGACCCTGCACCCCAACCCTTGAACAGCATTCACAACATATTGGAACTTCTTTTTTGATTTAAAAACCAAACCATAAAACAACATAGGGTATATAAAACAAATTAGTATTAAGGCTACATTAAACTGGTTGTTGTAGGCCTAAATGTTTTGGGAGTCTTTCATCCACGGCTTATTTCAGACTGTGTGTGGAGTGGACACACAAGTGGTTGCCATGGCGCTGCTGCAGCCGAGGCTTCAGTCTCCCTTCGTAGCGAAAATTAAAGTGAAAATGAATGACTGGCGGCTGCCACTAACATTCATGGAAGTTTTGGTGTGTGCGCAGGGTTATAAGTAAGACTTCTGCAAATGACAAGCTTTCTTTTCTGTTCTTTTCCGCATAGACTCAGAGCATGGGTCTCAGAGTCACACACGGAAGACTAGTGAAGGTTGCGCAGCTGAGCTAGGAAGTGCTAGGTTCCGGTTTCTGCTTCAAAATAAAAGTCAGAATTGACTTCGCCGTTTTGCCAGTTAAATGATTTTAATGTGAAATTACGCTGTAGGACATGTTCCGTTTGAATTGACAGTAACTTAAATGCGAGCCATATGTATAGTTTGTGGTGTTTCAGTTGTTCTAACATTACTAGTTGATTCAACAGCTTGTGAAAAAACCACAACGTTTCCTAGGCCATGACGAGCGTTAATCGCGCGATAAAAAAATTGACGCCGTTAAAATGGGTTTGCGTTAACGCCATTAATAACGCGTTAAACTGACAGCACTAGTTTAAAATACTATGAAGGAGATACGTATAATGGTCACTGTCATGTGCAATACTAGTACTTTAATGTGCAATAAGAATTGTCACTATATGAGTTGTCAATATCACAGGCGGTCTATTCTTTCTATAAGACACAGTTTACTTGCATTTATTTTATACTTTGAAAACACTGTATATTTATTTCACTTATTTTGTATTCTTTGTTTTGCCTTTGAGCTCTATTCTCCAGTATGTACACTTACTCGACTATGGCCTCTCGGTCGGCGATGTCTCCTAGCACCATGCGCTGGATGATGCTGTTGTGTTCTTCCTCTGACAGACTCTTGTGGGAGACTAATGGAGTGTTGTACTTGGTGGCTGGGGATGGGTCAACCCCCTGCAGCCAGGCATGGCTCTCAATCTCTTCCAGGGAAGCTCGTCGCTTGGGATCTCTCTGAAGCATCCGGTCTATCAGACTAAGGCCGTGACGAGAGGAGAGGACAGGGATAGGAAGAGAGAAATGATTAAAGAGATAGGACACACATTTTGAATTTCTCTTATCAAATCAACCTTTGGATAAACAAAAAATATTTCATGACAATGATCCTTGATTTGAATTCAGCGAACTGCAGTTTCCTATGTAAGCAGTGTCAACTTTAATCACCATTTCTTTTTTTTTTTTGTAATTGATTTTTTATTGATTTTTGTTGTCAAAACATTTCAACATCATTCATCACAGCTTCTGTGTGTGCTCTCCATGACATGGATAGTACGCTTGAAAAATTATCTCAAAAGTACACACATACCGACACAATACATAAAATAAATACAAGTAAAAGGAACAGTAGAACAGTTAGGGAGTAGTCTGTTTGTTTGTAAATTGACTAATGTTCTGTGAAAACAAAATCAGGCCTTTGGGGCATTACAAAGTGAATCCATTTTTTAAAGTGTGAAGTAAATTGCTCTGATTTATGATTGACAAATGCTGTGATCTTTTCCATCTTGTAAATGTCCATTGTGATGTCCATCCATCCATTTAGAGTTGGGCTCTCCTATGATAACAACTTCCTGGTTAAAGACTTTTTAGCTGCAACCAACAAAATGTTCAATAAATATTTGTCCTTTTTCAACCAGGCCATGGGTAAATTCCCAAAGTACATAGTCTTGATTTCTAAGGGCAGAACATCTTTGAAAATGTCTTGTAGGGCATTGTGTATCTCCTTCCAGTAGTCTGCGATAATCGGGCAGTCCCAAAAAACGTGGAAGTGGTTTGCGTGCTGGTTACCGCAGTTCCTCCAACATATAGGAGGTGTTCCATCATAATGGGATTTCTGAGAGGGTGTTATAAAGTATCTAATCAAGTTCTTCCAGTTATATTCCCTCCATTTCTGTGAACTAGTACATTTCCAATGAAACCTCCACATTATTGTCCATTCCTCTTCAGATACATTCACCCACCCTTCTTGTTCCCATTTTTGCCTAATGTATAAAGTTGAATGTGTTTTAAGATTTGACAGCATTTTGTACGCACATGAAATTATTCTCCCATTTACATCAGAGTTATATGCTTTCCTAAACATGTCTATCAAGTTAACATTTATCTCCAACACATTTTTCCTCTTCATATTAACATAATGCCGCATTTGCAGATACCGATAGAAATCCTGTTTTTCCAAAAGGTATTTCTCTTTGAATGAATCAAAGCTGAGCATTGTTCCTCCTTTCATTACTTTACATAAAGCAGTTAATCCCTTAAAGAGGACCTATTATGCTACTTTTCTGGTCTTAATTTCTTGTTTTACACTGCTATAGAGCAACCTGACACGAATCACATCACAAAAAACTATGTAGATTTTCGGGAAGCTCTTTCTCTTATTTTGGCGATCCAGCACATCCTGTCAACACTTGAGTGTGTGTGCTTCGGCTCCCTCCGCCTGTGCTTCGGCCATCTCCGCTCCCCTCCCCCCCCTCCTGCAAACCCCACTCCGTTGTGATTGGTTACCTTCCTTCCGGAACACTTTCAGTGGCGGGAAGCGCGAGCATGGACCTATAAGGGCGCGAGGCAGACGCGAGGCAGACGCGAACAGGGAAGTGACAGCATTACCATACATGGAAACATCCGCGTGGAGACGTCACAAAGTTTTATGCGACGGCACAAATTATGAAAGGGTAGACCGCTTTGAACACGTGACTTCTCGACTGGCTAGAATAGTGTTTAGTGCTCTGCACAGACACCCCAGACGGTCAGCAGGGAATATGTCGAAATGCATGTAAGTCATTATTTGATAATTTAGTATGGTTAAGCATGACTATGAATCATCATAACAACGTTTATAGGTCATAAAAGTCAAAAAGCATCATAGGTCCTCTTTAAGTGTCCAGTCCTTAAATCTACTGTCTAATTGGTTAGGAATGAAGTCTGAGTCATATGCACACCATTTAAGAAACATAATATCTCCTTCTGATTTATATTCTTTTATGATAGTTTTCCACATTTTTAGAGTACATTTCACCCATGGATTCTCAATACTGTTAATGTAATTTTGTAGATTATTGTCTGCTATAATTGCTTGTATTGGGGTGGAACACATTTTCTCTTCAATAGATTTCCATTGAGCATTATATTTTGGGTTGCACCAATATATAATAGTTCTTATCTGTGTTGCCAGGTAATAGTCTCTGAGAGAGGGCAGACCCCATCCCCCTTTGTCTTTTGTCAGTCGTAGAGTTTTGAGACGGACTTTTGCTTTGCCATATATATCTTGACAGCATTTTTTCCCACTCGTTGAATTGGATTTGATTGATCTCAATTGGTAGGGTCTGAAAAAGGTACAATAATCGAGGTAATATACTCATTTTAATAGATTCAATTCTTGAAGATAGGCCAAAGAAAGGGATTAGGTTCCATCTTGCTATATCTTCCTTATTTTTTTTCTGTACTGGTAGGTAATTACATTCTAATAATTTTGTAAGATCTATGGGTATGTTAATCCCCAAATACCTGATGGATTTTGTTTGCAATATCAATGGGTATTTCTTCTTAATATCTTCAGGTGGGCTGTAATTATATGAAAGTAATTGGGTCTTACTTATGTTAACCTTGTATCCCGACAATTTACCATATTGTTCAAATGATTCCATCAATTTAGGTAAAGTGTTTGTCGGCTGCCCCAAAAAACACAAAATATCATCCGCAAAACAGGCCAATTTAATAGAAATTCCCCTTATATCTTTGATTTGTCTAATATGTTGAGCCAGTGGTTCTAAATATAGAGCGAAAAGTAAAGGTGACCATGCACAGCCCTGTCTGGTGCCTCTTTCGAGGGTAAAACTGTTAGTTAAATATCCATTGACTTTAATTCTGGCCGTAGGATTGTTATACAGTGCTTGTATAGTTTTTATAATTGTATCATGAAGGCCAAACCTGTGTAACACTCTGTAAAGAAAAACCCAATTAACTGAATCAAATGCTTTTTCAGCGTCAACACTTATTACTATTGCCTCAGTCTTATTTTTTTGTATATAATCTATGATGTGTAATGTCTTTCTTATATTGTCTTGCGTTTGGCGTTGCTGTATAAAACCTGTCTGGTCATTATGGATCAATGTCAGTAGGAACTCTTCTAATCGTCTTGCCATGATCGAGGTAAATAATCTGTAGTCCACGTTAAGAACAGATATTGGTCGACATGACCCACACTCCGTCTTATCTTTGCCTTCTTTTGGTATAGCCGATATGATTGCCTCCTTCCAGCTGGGTGGCGTTTGCGCCTTTTTTAAAGCCCAGTTCAGTGTGGGAAGTATAATAGGTGTTAATTCCTCTTTAAATTCCTTATACCACTCGGCTGTATAGCCGTCTGATCCTGGCGATTTATTTGATTTAAGTCTACTAATCGCATTTTTTAATTCCCCTTGTGTTATATCAGCAGTCATTATTTCATTTTGTTCTTCGTTTAATGTGGGTAAATCTAAAGAATTTAGAAAATTTTCAATTTGGGCTATATTTCCTCCTGGGACATTAGAGTATAAGGTTTTGTAAAACACCTCAAAAGCTTCCTGAATTCCACTTAATTTATTTTGTATTATTTTTGTTCTCGGATTTCTAATTCAATGAATTGTATTTTCTGCATTTTTTTCTTCAATTTCCAGGCCAATATCTTCATAGATTTAGATCCACTTTCATAGTATCTCTGTTTCAAGAACATTAGATTTTTTTTTAATTGCTTGTGTAGCTAAATCATTGATTTCGTTTCTAATTTTTTTAATATCCTCCAATATCTTTTGCTCAGATTGTAATTTATGTTTTCTTTCTAGTTCCTTCAATTTGTTTTGCAATTCTTCATTTTTTTCATTCCTCATTTTCTTCTTGTGTGATGAAAAAGCTATAATTCTCCCTCTTAATACAGCCTTTAAGGCATCCCATAGAATGGGAGGTGTGACCTCATCGTTATCATTAGACTCTAAGTAGAGGCTTATTTCTCTCTTAATTTGTTCCTTAAATTTAGAATCATTGAGCAGACTTGAATTAAATTTCCACGTGGTATTCTTTGGTTGCAGGTTTAAGTCAACATATAAGTAGATAGGTGCATGATCACTTAGATCTATCGTCCCAATTCCACAGTCATTCATTACGTCCTTATCTTTTCCAAATGTTATAAAATAATCTATTCTTGAATATGAGGAGTGTGGGGCAGAGTAATGTGTATAATCTCTCCTGTTGGGGAAAAGGTTTCTCCATATGTCGATTAGACCCACCTCCTCAAAAAGTGTATTTACTTTTTTATGTAGGGATTTTTTTCCAAGGTTTTTTTTACTTGAGCTATCCAAGCCAGGTTGTAGATGTATGTTTAAATCTCCCCCGCAGACCAGAAGTCCCACTGTTTCTGTTGCCATAATATTAGTGACTTTTAAAGAAGCCAACATCACTTCCAGGGGGCGCATATATATTTAATAAAGTTATTGGCCGCCCATCTATATTTCCTCTTACTTAAATAAATCTACCCTCTTTATCTCCCATTTCAAATACCTTTTCAAAATTCAGCCTGTTAGAAATAAGGATAGCAACTAGGGATAGGCATAATTAATCGATTAATCGATCATTGCTCGTTAAGAATATTGTCGATCACGTGAAATTGTTATCGATCATATAGCCGTTGTGTTGCGCAGTGTGAGTCCGGCAGCACAGCAATTAGTTTCACTATGTGGCAGCACCAAAGACTGTATGGGCAGCAATTTAACATCCTACCAGCAGGGAGAGATACTTAACTAGTAGTAGGAGACAACAGAACAGGCTCAGGCAGCAGCCTGCGAGCTGCCGTAGATCTCAAAACATAAACAGGAAGAAGTTAAGGAGAAGTTTGGCATCGGACCGGACAGCTTTAGAACCGAAAATAACTAAGTTCATTAAGCATTGTGAAACCTTCTATAAGTAAAGTTAAACAAACCGAATTATGTACCACTTGTACATTGAAGCCTACATCCGACCCTGTTAAACGTGTCACGTTAGCGCTGCTAGCATTAGCAGCTAACATTAGCGTCTATGCTTTCCTACTTCGCCTTCATCAGGGAAATAATTTGCACATTTTGTCTATTAGATGAAGTAATGTTAGGTCCTTTATCACTCAGAGAAACGTGCCATGCCCTTATGCAGTCTTTGGCAGCATCTTAGGAGGCGCATGTGTGTTTAAACTTTAAAGGTATCGTAGCATTGGCTCCTTGTTGGCTCATCACCAGCGCCGCATTTTATTATTATTTTATTTTAAAAAGTTGCCTTGTCTTAATAGATTGTTGTTTGCCTAGAATATCTTGGAATAAAGATGTAATTGAGTAAAAACCTCTTGTATACAGTCTATGGTAAAAACGCTGTATTTTGGATGTTCTGTTGGCATTTTTTAATATGTAAAAAAAGATAACGATTGCTCGATAATTGCTCGTTAATTTTCCCGATGATCGATCAATTGAATTTCTTAAAATGCCCATCCCTAATAGCAACTCCTCTCCTATGTCCTGATTTATATGACGAGAAAAACAAATTGGTGAAGCCCATTCTCTTAAGTTTTCCATGTTCAATGTCGTTTAAATGAGTTTCCTGAAGATATACTATGTGGGCTTGTTCTTTCTTCATTTTAGATAGAATTTTACTACACTTAATTGGATTCAAAAGCCCATTAATATTATACGAGATGAATTTCACTTAGCAACTAGACATACGTATTTATCTGTCTATGTAACATTAATATCCACAAAACAAAACTTAGCAGATCTACTCTCTGAACAATCAGAACATATAAACACATATGAACAAAACAATAAAACAAGTGTGGTTCCAAGGTTGGGGTCTCTTGTAAGACCCTGAGCTAAGCTGAGAATAAAGCTTAGCTGTGGGGGAAGGCCTCTTCTACCTGTAGGCTGAGGGCCCCCACTGCAGCATCTGTCCATTGCCCAAAAAGAAAAAAAAGTATCTGTTACTCCCATGTATGTATTCTCATTCAAATAGGGAGGAAAGAATGGATGTGAAAGTAATGATAAAAAAAAAAAGTCACATCTTGATCCCTGTATGTTTTGCAAATTGAACCCGGCACTGTTTAAACTCAAGAGACTGTTTAGCTCACCACGTTACTCATAACTTATAGCTCTTCTCCTGTGGGGGACGAGCCTTGTCTCCTGAAGGCACGTAGTTTCTCCCTGATGTTCCGCTCTCGCTCCTCTCCTGTCCCCCTCTGCCTCGCTCCCACCGCGTCCCAGGCGGAGCGGGACAGCTGCTCAGCCAGGCTCTCCCTAGGTGTGATGACGGTGACGGGCAGTCCTCTGTCTTTCATGTCCTTGGTGGCCTCCATCGCTGTCTGGTATAGCCTCGTCTCGTCTTCGTAGAACACTCGTAGTTTAGCAGGGAACGGGGTCTGGAAGCGGATATTCCTCTGCTTTAACACGCGCTTTGCCTTGGAGTAATCTTTACGCTTTTGTAGAATAGCTGGGGGGGTAATCTTGATCGAAATAAATCGGTCTCCCGTTCAAAAACACTTTCTTTTTCCCCCATGCCTTGCGCAAAACCTCCTCTTTAGTTGTGTAGCGGAGAAACCTGTATATTATTGACCGCGGCTTGTCCTCTCTGTCTCCGGACGGTCTCGGAGCGAGCGCCCGGTGCGCTCTTTCAATGCCAAGCTCCGTGGTGGGGGGGACCTCCAAAGTTTCCCGTAGTAACTTCTGCACGAACTCCACCATAGAAGGCCCCTCCGCTCCCTCAGGAACATTATATATCCTTAGATTTTCCCGTCGGGATCTTCCCTCTTGGTCAAGCAGTTTATTTTCCTGCTGAGTCATCACCTTTATCATCTTGCTTAGCACCTGTTCGACATTTTGAACACGGTCCTCCACATTTTCAATTCGCATCTCTGCCTCCGCTAGCTTAGCATTGACATTGGTAAGCTCAGCTTTGATATCATTTAACTGTTGTTTCGTGTCTTTACGAAAGTCCCGTATCTCCTCTAAAACCCTTGTTAAACTAGCCACGTGTGGCTCCGCGTTAGCTTGCTCATTGTGTACCTGTGCGGGAGAGCTGTTCGGGGTTTCGTCTTCGTTATTGGACTCTGTAGCAGTATTTTTCTTTTGTCCATTCTTCCTTCCCATCTTCACCCCGTTATTCAGTTCTTTTGTTGTCAAAAAATGTGTTATTTGGCAATTTAACGAGGCGAAATTAACGTTTTGTCGGGGAGAAGGTAGTTTAGGCTGTCATTCGGTGTGGTGACGTCACCGGAACTTAATCACCATTTCTGATTCCTCACCGTTTGGTTTGTCGCTTATTTTTGGACATTTTCAATGCCTTATTGACAGTGTGGAGAGACAAAAGATGAAATGGGGTAGAAAGGGGAATGACGTGACTTTTGGTGATGGCGCGGTGCTGATCAGACGTGACTCAGTTGTCGCTCTGCTCTAATATTGTTATAACCCTTTAAAAAGCAGAAGAAGAGAGAAAAGAGAAGTAATTGAATCAGTCAAAATTGAGTGACTAAAGCCTAGGTGTACTAAAAAGCATATGAAGAGTTCTTAAGAAGAATCGCCACCTCCCTCGCAACTACATTTCGCCATGGAACAAGAGGAGGGCAAAAACCCATCGCAGCCGGTCCAACCCTCTGTTGAAATTTTGGCTGCAATTCACAGTTTAAAATAAGAGCTGGAAGAGGACTTAGCATCAAAATTTGACACAGCGATTCAGTCAATTAAATCTATTGAAAGTGAGCTAAAGCAAAAACCAGGATTATTAACGGAGGAGGAAGAGCGCATCGGAGTGGTGGAAGACGACGCCTCAGTGCTGAATAAAACAACCAAACAACTGAGAGAACAAGTTGAGAGTTTGACAGCAAAAATGGAAGACCTTGAAAACCGACTTTCTGACCAACAAAATTCAGGGAAAGGATAGAGATGAAACTGATCCGTGAATCATATGATAAGATTAAACCACCATGAAGATTTGAACAAGTGACTGCTTTGCTGTCACTGGCATACTGTAAAATACAGTGTTAATCCAAGCTAAAGAATGATAAAATCTGTGCTTTATTGAAAGTTTTGCCTACTGTTAAAAGGGAAACTAAAAGAAAAAATATGTTTACTGTACAGTGCATACGGAAAGTATTCACAGAGCTTCACTTTTTCGACATTTCATTATGTTACAGCCTGTAATAAGGCTGGATTAAATTAATTTTTTTCTCAAAATTCTACACACAAAACCCCGTAATGACATCATGAATTTTTTTTTTGTTTATGTTTGCAAATTCATTAGAAAAAAAAACCCAAAATATAATATGTACATAAGTATTCACAGCCTTGTGCAATACTTTGTTATGGCACCTTTGGCAGCAATTACAGCCTCAAGTCTTTTGGAATATGACGCCAGAAGCTTGGCACACCTATTTTAAGCCAGTTTCGGCCATTCCTCTTTAAAACAGAACCTCTCAAGCTCCATCAGGCAGGATGGGGAGTGGGGAGTGCCCCCTCCAGAGATGTTAAATGGGATTCAAGTCTGGGCTCTGGCTGAGCCACTCTAGGACATTCACAGAGTTGTCATGAAGCCACTTCTTCGATATCTTAGCTGTGTGCTGTAATAAGAAATATTACATATGGAATGTCTCCTGACTGAAATGTTAGATTTCTCAAATGCTTATTAGTGTAATGAGAAACATTGTATTTCTCACACCCAAATCCCCCTCCCCACAGGACAAATGTAATCAACAAACCTTTCAGGGGCCCTTTACAGGGTGAAAACGTGACATTTTATCCTGTTTTTGGTTTAAAAAGTTAACAAATTCAGACGCAATTGATTTGAGAACTTCACTCGTGCACATGTTTTCCAAGAAAACGCGCCAAAATCGTTGTTGTAAGCATGCCAAGCCAATAGTCAACAGTGACATTTAGCCAAGTTGATAGCTCTTCCGGTACAATTTGATGCATACAACCTTACTGTAGTCTGTAACAAAAAATTAATGCCACTAACGTTCATGAAACGGTTGGTGTAAGCTTGGGGTTACAAGTATTGTAAATTACAAGCTTTCTGTCCTCTTATTTAACCGCGTTGAACTCGTGAAAACATGCTGATAGTGAAGGGGCTTTGTGACTTGCGGTCAGAACGTTGTCATTCTCACTCATCCAGCAACCATGTAGCCTGGATCAGTTATGAACCTCCATGTTCTGGGATCCACAGAACATGAAGCTTCTGTTTGTTTGATTAAATACACTTTGCTTTAAAACAGTATATTACGTCTCATTTTCTCACAACAGAAATGGCGCTGCATAGCAGGACTAGCTCGACAACCTCCTTCAGCCCGGACCTGGACGCTGATGTGGTTGCCCTGGTTTCAAACATATTCCAGCCTAAAAAACCTCTCCTGAAAGCAGGGTGGAGTGGAGGAGCTTTTGGCCGGCCTGTGGAAATTGCGGCTTTTTAAAAGAACGGGTGAGGGAAACTGAGATTGTTTAATTTTAATAATTGGCCTAACATTGGGGGATAGGGATTAATGTTATATGCTTATCTGCTTCGACACGGTCATTCCTCATTTTGAAACCCAGATAATTCCCATCAGATGTAGAAAGAAGCGTGTCTGCTTTGAGCGAGTAAATCTTTATTAAGAAAACTAAATGTTTTCCCAGAACTATTTGTTTTTTTCTTAACCCATTGATGCCTGCTGCTGCGCAACGCAACATTGTAGCTCCTGCCGGCTGCTGCGTAGCGTAGCATTGTTGTTTTATCTAATTTTCATGGCGCATGCAACATAGAATGCACCGTCATTTGTTCAAATACACATGAAGTGGGTTTTGTTGATTTTTAAAAACCACGGGACCACCAAAATGTTGTGTGGTTTGCCGAAAATCACGTCAATCAATAAATAAATGAATAAAAAAAGAAGCCGATCGGCGATAGTGTATTACAGTTAGTGGCGTTCGGAGTGCATAATCAAGTTCTACTGTAGGCTACTGACGAAATTCACACAACACTTTACATGTAGGCTATATTTTGCTGCTCCAACTCAAATTCAGCCCAGCCAGTTTCAGTTTCGTTTTCATCTAAGTGTTATACAGCCATTTGGACCAGCTGATCGGCTCCTGACAGAGGGAGTCAGTCTGCGTTCCATCTCTTCCTCCCTCTATCGGTCTATCCTTCTCTCTCCACTCCACTATCCATGCTTAAAGGAACCAGGATTATAACCTCATTTAGCACATTATTTTTAAGTATTTTATATAATTATTATTATTTTTTTCCCCAATCTAATTGACGATTTCAAGAAAAATGTGTTGGTATGTAAGTGCTATGGGAGCATGTTTTAATAAAACCTGTGAACCTTACCTTTTAAATGTATTTTATATCATGTTTCTATGTGCTACAGAGGCTTAGATATTAAAGCTCACATATTATGCACTTTGCTGTCAATTTTATATGGTCTAAGTAGTCCCTAATACTTATTTTTTTAAATGTTTGCTGAAAAACCCGTTAAACCCGATAATTTATTGTAGCAAGCCTCTATACCCTGTTGTTCCTCTGGTCTCCGGATGACCTATATTGGTGTCTCCAGCCTGCGATCTGGCTGGCCCCTCCCACCTCTCTGCCGGGCCCTCCCACCGTCTCTGCTGTGCTCTCGTGATACTAGAGAGACACTGCATGACTGCGAACACAGTGTTTAACCGAAGCGAAGCCATACTTTGAACAGTTTGACATGACCTGACATGATTAAAACCAGTGAAAACAGTAGCTTCAAAGTTTGATTACAGGAATAACTTCCCACCCTTTGTGGTGTTAAAAACGAGGCATTATTAAACTCCGATGGGAAAGCTAAGTTAGAGTAATAGAAGCAAACTGCAAGCTCCAGCACTTCTGCTCTCAATTCACCGGCCAGTGTTGTTGTTGTAAAGCAGCTGACCGGCGCGGCACTAAATGTTTACGTCACACCTGACGCTGTTTACAAGCACCTCTTTCATTCCGGACGCTGTGTAAAAGGGGCTACTGATGCGCCAGCAGGCCGGCGTTGCTTGGTTCTGTGTTAATAACACAGAAGCAAGCAAAGCCGGCATATTGGAGTGATGTTGTTCCGTCAATATGCCGCAATCTCTGTGTAAAAGGGGCTATAGACTACTGCACGGTGGAAGTTTCTGGTTACTAATGTGGGGGGAAGCATGGACATATAAAGAAAATATGGGGATGTGGCTGTGCCGACTGTGACGTTATAGTCGGCGAGAATTCTGACTGGAGTATATTGGGGGGGAGGTGTGGGGGTTTCAGAAAGGGGGAGAGTGACAAAAGGAGAGATTGTTATTTTTTTTTATATTTTGGCAGTCTCTAGGCACACCGTGGACCCATGGATATGTTAGAACACATTTAAAAAGTGCATTTAGCATAATATGTGACCTTTAAGGTTTTGGTAGACGTTGACAATTTGTAGTATTTTTTCAGAAAACCCTCAGGAGATAAGGATATGTATCCTAGATTGCCAGTCATCAATGGGTTAAGGATTACAAGTTTACCACGGAGTTATATGGATTTTAGGCAGGTCATAAATGCTCTATTCAAAACAACATCCCGCTCAGGTGTAGAAAGCGTGTCTGCTCTGGCTAGTAATTTTGGATGTTGCTTTTTGAAACAGAAGCAAGACTGTGGGAAATATTCTAAGGCCACCAAGATTTAATTGACGAATGAATCTGTATCGCTCGCTTAAGCTTGGGCTAGATGCTTCTGATAACCACTAAAATTGAATTGACGGATTAGTCTGAATTACTCGAATGAGCTTGGGTTAGACAGAACATCGGTGAGACAAGTGTAACATTTCCTCTTTTCTCTGTCAGTCTCACCGGGTCATTGTAGTTTACTGTTGCTGTTTACTGTTTGCAGGAGTATTTTTCAAAGAAATAGTTGAATTAACAATTCCTCTTTGTCCGTTGTATGCGCGTGTGTGTGTGTGTGTGTGTGTGTGTGTGTGTGTGTGTGTGTGTGTGTGTGTGTGTGTGTGTCTGTATATGTTTGTGTGTGATGTGTCTATTAGGGATGAGCCCGAATCCGAATATGTATTCTGATAAGCACGGATAATGAGTTAGATACGGATACGGCTAATTTCCGAATAGTCCTGTTATTATTTGGGGATTTTATTTTTTTAATATTATGCGCTTAATTGACTCGGCGCGTTCCGCCTCAATGACACAACAGGCAGGATGACACTAACAGATGTTCTGTGGTGGACACGAGAAGGACCGGGCGCGTCCCGTGACCCGCGGTCTCTCTCTTTTTATCCACTGATAAACGCAGCGCGTTAGCCCTATCCCTTGAATAGAGGGTTCTACCGGAGAAGAGACGAACCGATGGAATATGCTACGATCCGAGCCCTTGCCCGATGTATTTACATTCACTAGGCGGCCTACTGCTTAAACTCTTTCAAACATCACAACGTTTCCATCAAACTGATGATCAGGACCTGTACTTTTTCAGCTGTCAATCAATGCGTAGACACTTAGGCCTACTTCAGGCTTTGTGGAAAGGCTAAGATATTATTTAGGGTTTATGAGATTGGCACATACGTCGTTGATACAGATTGTTCCTACATCTTAGTTTAGTAAAACAAATGTAAAAAAAGAGGGAGCGATAGAGATAAAAAAAAAAATCATGAAATACAGCTGTAGCCTAGGGCTGGGCGATATGACGATATCATATCGTGGACGATATGAAAGTGTCTACCGGGAGAGATTTGGCCATACCGTTTATATCGCAGAGAAAAAAAGTTCATGTGGCGGGAGCATATATAGAGCGCGAGGCAGCTGTCTCTCCGAGTCCCTATAGTTACACTGCAGTTACACCGCCGCGCCACACGGGGGCTCTGCAGCAGAGTTCTGGGCTGCAATACAACTTCTCTACCCGCAACAGAAGAAGCCTCATCTGTTGCTCTAGCTGTCTAGCTCATGGTCTAGCTTCGGTGCGCCGTCACTAAAGTTAACAAACCAACTCCGTGTCACGGTGGCAGAGCAGCTTTTAACGGTCAAAAATGTCATCGGGCAAAGGAAACTTGCTTGCTGCTTCAGCGTGCTGTTGCCGTGACGCAGAGTTGGCTTGTTTTAAGCCGCAAACTACATGGGTTAGGTCTTGTGAGCTAGCTGGCTAATAATGACATCTTTAGCCTACTCGGGGCTTCACCCCCGTGCTGTTATTGTTGGAGACAACCAGCAAGGCTGGTTTTATGTAACTTTAAAACATGTCAAACTTGAAAATATTATTTATGTTGAAGCTGGAGTTAAAGTATTACCAGACATTTGCTCATTAGTTAATTTTGACAGCTTTTTTAAATGAAGATGAGCAAATACTGCAGGAAAATTCAAGTCTTTCATTATTTTGATATAGGCTACTATCAATGTCAGGAAAATGTAGGCTCTTTGGTTGATGCTGTCATTTTTATTTTGCGCTGACTGACTAAAGCCAGACTGGTGTGGTATTTTGCACCAGTTTTTCGTTTGTATGGAAATTTAAGTTCCAAGCAAAAATGAAAATAATCTAATGTGATTAAAGTTCAGTACGGTTATTGTAATCCATTGAATTTTAAGGAAAAATACTATATCGTGATATCCATATCGTGATATAAAATTACCTATATCGTGATATAAGATTTGGTCCATATCGCCCAGCCCTACTGTAGCCTACATGTTTTTTCCAGTTTCAGATTGTTAAATTTCCCCCAGTTAGGCCTAAAGGGGGATCTTAGTTCAGTTAAAAGTAAAACACTGGTTTCTGGTGTTATGTCTCTGTATCATTACTTGTGTTTTTTTTTTTTTTTTTTTTGGCCCTGGGGTATCTCCTCTTTTCATCTACCATCTCCATTCCTGATAAAATGCAACCTTTAGATGACTAATACAACTTGCCCAAACTCAGACAATGGATCCATTACTAGATTTTTAAGCTGGAATGTGAGAGGTCTGAACAGCCCCATTAAACGATCTAAAGTACTTTCTCATTTGAAGAG
Organism: Hyperoplus immaculatus; assembly: GCA_949357725.1. Taxonomy (NCBI): domain Eukaryota; kingdom Metazoa; phylum Chordata; class Actinopteri; order Uranoscopiformes; family Ammodytidae; genus Hyperoplus; species Hyperoplus immaculatus. The sequence continues at coordinate 983,953 of OX442353.1, forward strand.
ATTGAATGGCGACATTGTATTCTTACAGGAAACGCATTTACGTGATAGGGATCAAGTTAGACTTAAGAGTCCATGGGTCAGTGATGTCTTTCACTCAACTTTTGATTCGAAAGCTAGAGGGGTAGCTATTTTGGTTAATAAAAGGGTACATTTTACCGCTTCTAAGATCATAGCTGATAAGAATGGGAGATATATGATTGTCGCAGGCCTTCTATACCAGAATCTGGTTTTATTAGTAAACGTTTATGCTCCAAATTTTGATAACCCAGATTTTACAAATAGATTATTTGCCACCCTGCCTTTCCTAGACACCCATCTTTTAATTCTTGCTGGGGACCTTAACTGTGTTATGAATCCAACACTGGACCGCTCCAATCCCCGTACTCTCAACCAATCTTCCATGTCTAAATCAATTTCTGATTTTATGCTCCAAAATGGGTCTGTAGACCCTTGGAGATTTCATAATCCTCAAACTAAAGCATATTCTTTTTTCTCCCAAGTCCATCAATCCTATTCCCGCATTGATTATTTTTTTGTTGATGGTTCCCTGGTCTCCAACGTGACCTCCTCCGAGTATCATTCAATTGTTATATCTGATCATGCTCCTCTTAGTCTCAATATACAACTTTCAGGCCAACCCCGTTTCTCCTCACCCTGGAGGTTTAACACTTTGCTTTTGTCTGATGATGCATTCAGCACCTTTATATTGTCCTCAATTGATGATTTTATAACTATTAACAAAGATGACTCTGTCTCTTACTCATTACTATGGGAGTCGCTCAAAGCCTATTTGCGTGGTCTAATTATTTCTTACTCAGCTCATCTCAAAAAAAAACGTAAGGCCAGGCTAAATGAACTCCTAATTAAAATCCGGGATATTGATGGACAAAATGCCATTAACCCATCCCAGAGTTTAGTGAAACAGAGATATGATCTGCAGGCAGAGTTGGACCTCCTTACAACAAGCGACGCTGAGCGACTTTTACTACGTTCTCGTGCAACTTATTATGAGCATGGTGATAAACCGAGTAGGCTCCTGGCTCACCAATTGAAACGTCAAACTACTTCTAGACTAATTCCACAAATTAAAGATTCCTCTGGCGCGCTTGTCTCTGATCCCACTTCTATAAATGACACCTTTAGGGATTTCTATTTCTCCCTTTATGAATCAGAATCATCATCAGACAAGACAGAAATGACTTCTTTCCTCCAGAATCTTGATATCCCCAAAGTTGATCCTACTACTGCTAATGAGCTTGACGCACCTTTGAATTTGGAAGAAATTAAATCATCTATCAAAGCCATGCAAAACAATAAAACACCCGGCCCCGATGGATTCCCAGTTGAGTTTTTTAAGAAATTCTCTAATAAGTTGGCCCCTCTCCTCAACTCTGTTTTTAACGAATCCCTAGAACGTGGTTCATTGCCCCCCACTCTAACCCAAGCGTCCATATCCCTTCTTTTGAAGAAAGGAAAAGACCCTACTTCTTGCGCCTCCTACAGGCCTCTGTCACTTCTTAATGTTGATGTTAAGATTTTAGCTAAAACCTTAGCAACTCGTCTTGAAAAGATTCTTCCTGTCATCATATCAGAAGAACAGAATGACTTCATCAAAGGGCGCCAGTTGTTTTTCAATGTCCGAACACTTTTAAATGTAGTTTTCTCTGGTCATTCCGCCTCAACGCCCGAAGTTGTTATTTCGCTCGATGCTGAGAAAGCATTTGATCGGGTAGAATGGCATTATCTTTTTGAAGTTCTACAACAGTTTGGCTTAGGGAACAGGTTTATTTATTGGATTCGGCTTCTGTATACTAACCCTCAAGCCAGTGTCCACACGAATAATTCCCGGTCTAAATATTTCACATTGTTACGCGGTACTAGACAGGGCTGTCCCCTCTCCCCCCTACTTTTCGCTTTGGCCATAGAACCCCTCTCAATTGCTTTAAGATCCCTCCCCCACTTTCACGGCATTCCTCGTTCTGGCATTGACTTAAAATTGTCTCTTTATGCTGACGACCTTCTTTTGTATATATCGGACCCCCTGACTACTATCCCGCCAATTTTATCATTGCTGGAGAGATTTGGCTCTTTCTCAGGCTATAAAGTTAATCTACTTAAAAGTGAATGCTATCCCATAAACACCTTAGCTTTACAACTCAAACAGTCCGATATTCCTTTTAAGCTCAGCCCCTCAGGGTTTAAATATTTAGGGATTAATGTTACCCGTACCTTGCCTTCTCTCTATTCTGCCAATTTTGCCCCTTTGGTTACCCAGCTTGGACTAGATTTCAAGAGGTGGAATTCTCTTCCTCTGTCATTGATAGGTAGGATTAATGTGGTAAAGATGAATGTCTTGCCAAGATTTCTTTTTCTTTTTCAGTGCACTCCTTTATTTTTGTCCAAAAAGTTTTTGAAGTCTTTGGATGGTGCTGTTACTTCCTTCTTGTGGGGAGGTAAGACAGCCAGGGTAAGAAAGTCATTACTGCAAAAATTCACATCTGATGGTGGTCTCGCCTTACCAAATTTTCTTCTATATTATTGGTCAGCACAAATACATAAATTAACTTACTGGCTTCAATCTCCAGAACTATTATGGTGTAAGCTTGAAACCCAGTCGTGTTTCTCCTCTGCACTACCGGCTTTACTCACATCTTCATTGCCCATTAACCCCTTCAGTTTCACTAAGAATCCTATTGTGCTATCTGCACTGAGGATTTGGTCCCAATTTAGGCGCCATTTTAAGTTTTCCTCTGCATCCACTCTGATGCCCATAGTGAACAATCATCTATTTCCCCCATCTGTTGGGAGTATCTCCTACGTGTTATGGCAGAATCGAGGCATTAAAGTTTTCAGAGACCTTTATAAAGACGGTACTTTTGCTACTTTTTCAGACTTGTCTGAAGATTTTAATTTACCTACATCCCATTTATTTATGTATTTTCAAATTAGGCATTGTGCCTCCGCTCTTTTTTCATGTTATCCCTCCCTCTCTATTAACCAACCATGGGAAGACCTTTTGACCTTAAAACCTCAGCAGAAATCACTAATATCTAAAATTTATGACAAACTCATGGCTCTGGAAAACAATTCCACTGTCAAAAGCAAAAATGCTTGGGAGCGTGAGCTTGGGGTAGATCTGACAGATCAATGGTGGGATAAGGCTGTGCATAGTATACGCTCATCTTCTCCTTGTGCCAGGCTGCAGCTTATACAGTTTAAAGTGTTACATAGAGTCCACTTTAGCAAATCTAGACTATCGGAAATTTACCCAAACGTTGTGGACCAATGTGACAGATGCCGCGCCTCCCCTTGTAATTTGAGCCATATGTTTTTTTACTGTCCCACATTAAATAGATTCTGGAATTACTTTTTTATGACCATGACAAAGGTTCTAGGAGCCCAAATTAAAACAGACCCCTTTATCGCAATATTTGGAACCCCATCTCAACAACCCCATATCACAGCCTTACAATCAGAAACTTTAGCTTTTACTTCCCTTCTGGCAAGACGCCGTATTTTACTCATGTGGAAATCCCCTAATCCCCCATCAATTCAAATCTGGCTCCAAGATGTTATGTTTTTTTTTAAATTTGAGAAAATTAAATTAACAGTGAAAGGCTGCACTAACAAATTTACAAAAAAATTGTCTTCTTTTATAAATTACTTCAATTCGCTATCAACTCTGGCCCAAAACTGAAACCCCCCCCTTTTTATTTATTTTTATACTTTCTTTTAACTGTGTATTTGTGATCCCTACTTTATTTAGTCAATGCTTGTTTTTTTTTTGTTTTTTTTATCATGTATATTTCTACACATTTTTGTATGAAAGCCTATTATTATTATTTATTATTTTTTTTTTCTTATGATATATTTTGATTCCATCTGGACTCAGAGACAGTTGTTCCTTGTGTTTGTTCTTGTTGTTTATAAAAATGATAAAACCCAATAAATAATTTTGAAAAAAAAAAAAAAAAGTAAAACACTGGCCCTCATTTACATATATAAATAGTGAGTGGCCTATGCACAGATTTGGGCTGTTATTTATCAATATTTTCATTCTCTGAATTTCTTTGTATTCTGAGAACAAATTTAGAACTTCCTCAGACCAAGGCTTAAAGAATACGATTGTTCCACTGTATCTTATGCGACACAACGTTTAACGTTTACCAACTCCGTCATTTAAGTTTTTTTGTGGCAAGTAAGAATGTTTCCACTCACTTATTAGTAAATGAGGGGCAATTAGAAAGAGAGAGAGAGAGAGAGAGAGAGAGAGAGAGAGAGAGAGAGAAAAGGTAGAAATATATCTGACTTTTTGACTTACACTCAACAAAAATATAAACGCAACACTTTTGTTTTTGCTCCCATTTTTCATGAGATGGACTTAAAGATCTAAAATTCATTCCAGATACACAATTGTACCATTTCTCTCAAACATTGTTCACAAATCTGTCTAAATGTGTGATAGTGAGCACTTCTGCTTTGCTGAGATAATCCATCCCACCTCACAGGTGTGCCACATCAAGATGCTGATCTGACATCATGATTAGTGCACAGGTGCGCCTTAGACTGTCCACAACAAAAGGCCACCCTGAAATGTGCAGTTTTGTCTCACAGCAAAATGCCACAGAAGCCACAAGCATTGAGGGAGCGTGCAATTGGCATGCTGACAGCAGGAATGTCAACCAGATCTGTTGCTCGTGTATTGAATGTTCATTTCTCCACCATAAGCCGTCTCCAGCAACTTCGCACAGCCATTGAAGAGGAGTGGACCAACATTCCACAGGCCACAATTGACAATCTGATAAACTCTATGCGAAGAAGATGTGTTGCACTGCATGAGGCAAATGGTGGTCACACCAGATACTGACTGGTTCTGAGTCCCCAGACACCCAATAAAGCAAAGAAATGCACATTTCAGAGTGGCCTTTTATTGTGGACAGTCTAAGGCAAACCTGTGCACTAATCATGATGTCAGATCAGCATCTTGATGTGGCACACCTGTGAGGTGGGATGGATTATCTCAGCAAAGCAGAAGTGCTCAATATCACACATTTAGACAGATTTGTGAACAAAGTTTGAGAGAAATGGTACAATTGTGTATCTGGAATGAATTTTAGATCTTTAAGTCCATCTCATGAAAAATGGGAGCAAAAACAAAAGTTTTGCGTTTATATTTTTGTTGAGTGTACATGTCAATACTAGAAAATCCCGCAGAGATTTTGAATGTACGGGCCATCCGGTGCCGACCGCCCGCCCCGCATCGGCGGCGCCCCACCCGGCGGCCGGGCTCGAACGCTTCTACTAATCGCCGCCACGTGCTTTCCAAATACGAGCCCCAAGTTGTGGCCAATTGAAGGTTGCAATCTTTGCCGCAATCATGGCCGCTCTCACGAAGACGTTTTCGTTAAGGGCCGCCATTTTTTTTTAGCTATCTAGCTAAAACTTTATTCACATGTGTATGTTGGTCCCCTGATGCTGTGTACACAATTTGGTGATGATAGGTTGGAAATCCACGAAGTAAATGTCACTTGACTGAATTTCAGGTCATGTAAATTTGGGAAGAAAAATAATCATGGCTGACCCCTATGGTCCAAGAGGCTTTATTGTAGAGCACCATGAGCTGTACATGTGTAAGAAATGCCAAGTCAATCAGAGTGAGTGGGAAAGGGGCTTGGCCTGTCTAACATTGCATTTTTGAATAATGCTTTTCGCATTTGTGGCGCCCCCTATGGGTTAATCTCGACAAGCTTCGAGGGACATGCTACCACATGTATTCTGCACATAACCAGCAAGTTTTATGACGATAGGATTTATGGTCAATGAGTTATGGCCAATTTGTTAATAAGCCTGGAAAAGCATCACAAAAGAAAAATGCAAAAGTTTTGTGATGTCAATGGGTCACAGGCTTGATGCAGTTATTGCAAGCGAAGGATTTGCAACAAAATGTTAAGTCTTATTTACTTTATTTTAACTGTATCTGTTCCAATACTTTTGCTCACCTAAAAATGTGGTGTTCCTTTTCAAATAATGCTATCTTCTCAGTTAGGGCTGGGCGATATGGGCTAAAATCAATATCTCAATATTTTTTTACTATATCTCGATACACGATATATATCTCGATATATTTCAAATCTCCTCTAGAGCACATCCTAAATGCTCAATTTAATGTATTTTTGCAAAACATCACACCAGTAATATTATTTAAATAGTCCCTGCAAAATGCGTCTGCACTAACGATGCATTAGGCTACATGAAACAACATCTTGTTTATATTCTTTAGTGCTTTCTATTGGAACAATTTGAAACTTGCACATGGCAAAGAGTTTGCACATTGTATGGATTATTCCACATCCTTCCACTCCCATACAATGGATCCAGCATTATTTTATTTGGAAACAGTTTTTTCCATCTGTAAACTGAGAACACTAATTATGACTCATTACAACCACTTACTAATTGTTTATCACCACTAACCCCCTGAAGATAGCAGCCACACTTTAAATGCAGAACAGGTTTTGCTCCATAATAGTAGTCTATGTGTATAAAAGGCTCTGACATTTATAATGGTTACTGTCGCTTTAAGAGCAGTTGCTCCCAGTCTATAGTGTATAAGTTAAGTTTCGTTTTCTGCCTGTTAGTCCGAGAGAGAGAGATTCATGCGAGCGCCCAACAGCAGGTGGCTCATCGTCCCTCTGTTACCTGCCTTATTGTTTAATTGTCCTGTATTGAGTTCATGAAAATAAAAACTGGAAGACAATCAGATGATTTAAATAAATACGGCTGAGAATAATATAGTCTAAAGAAAGCAAAGTCTCATCATCATCCTTCCTTGCATTTTAACCGATGCACCATTCCTGGATGCTATTCATACATATTGATCTAGACCTCCTGCATAATCACTAAAACACTATGTTTTATTTTATAAAAAGTACTCGCAAATGTAGCTTACTTTACATAGACTTTTAGTTAATAAACGGTGTGCACCTCCCTTGGTGCTGACATGGACCTATTATAAGAGGCTGCCCGTAATAAGTCTGATGCTGTGGTTGTGTGACGTTGGACCAAAAACTCTCCGTGAAGTCGGAGTAATCCGCCCCCGGCGCTCGTTCGCCTTCCTCTCATAAGGACCAGGCTCTGTACAGCGGCCGCTTATGCTGTCAAGCGCCCGCCTCCCCCGTTCTTTCGCATGTGTAGCCACTAGCCTTCCTCTCATAAGGACCAGGGCAGGCTGTGCTGTGTACAGCGGCCGCTAATGCTGTCATGTGCGCCCGCCTCCCCCGGTCGTTCGCCTGTGTAGCCTTCTTCTCATAAAGCATGGACCTTTAAAAAAGGTCCATGCTATGAACGACGGCCACCATCGCCGTCTTTCGCGCCCCCCTCCCCCCGCTCATTCGGCTGTCATAAGAGCACAAGAGCCCTCGTCTTTTTTTCTCCCCCTTAGTACAGGCATTTTGTGAGAAAATATGGGTGGACCTCTCAAAAATTGAAACAGAAACCATTTCAACTGTTTTTGACTCATGAATATGTAATTAATAACATACTAAAAGTCTTAAGGAATCCAAGTGGTGGAAAGTTATTTTCTAAGGGGTTTCTTAACCATACCTTTATGTCAATTTTCGGCTTCCTAAAGTACTGTTTTATGGTAGAGGGGATATGTGCCAAATTGTTAACCTTTTCAGAAAAGCTTGAAACTTGGTACACTTAAGCCCAGTTCAGACCAAAGATTCGCCTTGCAACTGCTTGCAACTGCAACTCCTTGCAACGAGACCGCCGAAACGTTCTAAAACTGGACCTTGCGATTTGACATGTTGAATCTTCTGCGACGCCTTGCAACGGCTTGCGATTTATCCCCCGCGACGTTCTAAAACCGTCTCGTCGCAAGCAGTTGCAAGGCGAATCTTTGGTCTGAACTGGGCTTTATACATTTTGGGGCTCTGAACATTTTCAGATATTAAGCCATTGCAAAATCGAATCATGGTTGCCATGGAGACCATTTTACTTTCCGCCATAGCCTAATTAAGCATTTTTCATCATAACTCCTGAACCAAACATAACACCACATAACTAGTGATGTCTAACCCTATGTTTTCATGGTTAGGGATTACTATGATACCACATACAACATCAGAAACAGTGAAGGTCAGTAGTTAAGGGTGAATCCAATGTTAATTTATTTTTATTTATTCATACATTCTTTTCTGATATCCACACAAATCGTTCATTACTGTCCAAATCAACCGACAACTTTGTTTAACAAGAGATATGGTACAATGCATGTGCAAATAAATGATTAACTATGAAGTCATAATATTCATTTGATTTAATTTTCTTGCCATAAATGTATTAAACGTTTTCAAGATAACAATGTCAAGTTATTTTTGGGTAATTTTTGCCTTTATTAGTTAGAGAGAGAGAGATCAGAACCATATGACCCGACAGCAGACCAGCCACTTGGGTGGCCCATGGTCTTTGGAAGCCAAGAACCTACCTTTATTTTTTGATTTTTATGTGACCATCATGTGACCAGCTGAACAAGATGGCTGCTTAGATTCCTTAGTGCAACCCAGCATAGTCAATTTCAGTATTTTATACCGTTGAGACAACGCTTTTTTTTTGGTCACTCGACGTCTTTAGCTGTCAGTAAGAAGTCATGGCCGATTCAACTAAAAAAGCTCCGGTAACAAGAGGGAAATCTGAAATGGAGGCCCTGGCGGAGGCAGTGCTAGAGAAGCAACGTGGCTACCTTGAATCTGCTTTGATCAACTTCAAACAATGGGAAAGGGCACAGACGACAAATTAAAAACTATCCAAACTGACTTGGCAGCCCTTACTAAGAGTATTGGCACAGTTAAAGCAGAAATGGTCAAGATACGGTCTGATGTTGTGGGCAACTCCAAGATGCTAGCCGACCATGAGAGCACGCTGGATTCAATTCAGCTTAAACTAGCTGATATGGAGGACAGAAACAGAAGATGCAACGTCCGTATCACTGGCCTAGCGGAAAGCCTAGAGGGGTCTAACGCCATTCAGTTCCTCACACACTTGTTGCAAAAGTGGTTCCCATCCCTGCGCAACCTTGAGGGGGAGATCATGCGCGCCCATCACATTTACAATGACAACCATAAGAAGCAAGGTGTCTCCCGTACTCTGATCTTCAATGTCCTCCGATATACCACCCGCCAATGCATCCTACAAGCCGCAAAGAAATCCCCCCTCACCATCGACGGGCAGAGGATTCGCTTCTCGCCTGACTATAGCAGCTACACCGTTAAGCGTCGCCAAGCTTTCTCTCAGGCTATGGACACGGCCCGAGCCAAAGGTGTGGAATTTTTCCTGCTTTACCCCGCTGTGCTCAAAGTTAAAGAAGGCGGCAGAGTAAAGACATTCCAGTCAGCCAGCGAAGCCGACTACTTCATCACCTCCCTGCCGGGAGTGCAGGCTCTCCAAAGGGACGAGGACGGAGAGCAGGAGCCGGAGTGAACCTGAGGTTATGCAGTAGCAATTGCCTTGCCTGGTGTGAATGTGTATGACTGCTGTATGTTTGAGGTGGTGGTCGGAGGGGCCGTTGGCGCTGAATGGCAGCCACGCTTCCGTCAGTCTGCCCCAGGGCAGCTGTGGCTACTCTCGTAGTTTACCATCGCCGGTATGACTGTGTGTGAACGAATTGAACCTGGAACCATGTAAGCAATTTGAGTCCTTAGGGAATAAAGCGCTATATAAATCCTATCAATTATTATTATTATTATTATTATTAATTTCAGTCCTTATAACACCAGTTAAATAACCAGCATGACATTTTAAAATCTCATCCAAGCTAGCGTTGTTGCGGTACCGTGCATATGGTTGCCAGGTTGTTAGTGTCCTCCAATTTAAATGTCCAATTTAGAGATATAAAACGAGATTTATTTTTTGCAAATGATTTAATATACTCCATAATCGTGAGCATGCTTGGGATAAGATTGGTTTCTCTGATCATACTGTGGGATGGTTTGTCAACTATCTCACTGACAGAACTCAGGCTACTCAGTTTGATGGATTTACTTCAGAGATGCTTACAGTGCGTAAGGGAGTTCCCCAGGGTTCAGTTCTGGGACCGCTATTATTTACTTTGTATATTAATAGCCTTGGACAAAATGTCCCAAATGCAGATTTCCATTTCTATGCGGATGACAGTGTAATTTATTGTTGTGCATCCTCGCTCAGTAAGGCTTTTGTTTATATGCAAAGTGCTTTTGATCAAGTGCAGGCTCAGCTTTGTCAACTGAAGCTTGTTCTCAATGCTGATAAAACCAAACTTATGGTATTTTCAAATTCCAGAAAGATTGTGTTAAATCAGAACATTTTAACTTCACAAGGTAATGAAATTGAGGTTGTAACTACTTACAAATACTTGGGATTTATGATTGATGACCAAATCTCGTTTAAAACTCACATACAAAACCTGGTGAAAAAACTGAAACTAAAGTTAGGTTTTTACTTTAGGAATAAGTCATGTTTCTCTCTTGTTTACCTGCTAAAGAGGAGACGACGATTAGTCGAAGCTACCTTCTTGCCGGTTCCTGATTATGGTGATCTGTTGTACATGAATGCATCAGCTCACTGTCTACATATGTTGGCCATGGAGCCTTGAGGTTCATTACAAACAGCAGAACCTTAACCCATCACTGTACACTATACTCAAGAGTAAACTGGCCTTCTCTTTTTATGAGACGACTTAGTCACTTGTATGTTTTTATTTACAAGGCGATCTTAGGTAAACTCCCTTGTTATTTGTCATCGTATATGTCCAGAAAATGGGTCCCCCATGCGTTAAGGTCTCAGGACATGGTGCTCATGACTGTTCCTCAAGCTCGTACAGAGCTGGGTAAAACAGCTTTTAAGTTTTTTGCGCCGTCGTCATGGAATAACCTGCAAAAGCAGCTTAAGCTTCAGGACCTAGTAACTCTAAACAAATTTAAGGCTGTTGTTAAGAGTTTGAAGTTGGACTCCATCGGAAATTGTGAATGTTTTTAGTTAAGAATCTTATTTTTATGTTGTACAACTGTACTTAATATCGAACTTGTATTTTGTATTGTGTTTTATGTGTAACTGTGTTCTGCTGTCCATCTTGGCCAGGTCTCTCTTGAAAAAGAGATTTTAATCTCAATGAGACTAACCTGGTTAAATAAAGGATAAATAAAAATAAAAAATAGACGGTATGCATAACATATTTGTATTGACTGTGAGTTTTTTATTTTTTTGCCCACAGTAGCCCAATCCATCTAAGAGCACATTCTCCCTTGTAATGCATGAAAACCGCAAATCTGGCAACCCCGCTGTCAGTCCGCGTAGGGCTGAGCAAGTTTAAATATATTTTCTAGTCTGTATTTCCACCTTGTAATGCCGCTGTTGACTTATTATTTTATTAATTATTTGTAAGAGAGCAGCCACGTTAGTTTAAAGGCCCGGACACACCGGCCCGATAATCGCCGTCGTAGGTTATGGAGGGGGCAGGGACACGAATCTGTTTGGTGTGTGCCGTGAAATCAGTCGTTGTAGATGTCGTCGGGCTTCTTTTGTTCTATCGGCGGTGGGCAGTCTTTCAGTTGGAGCAATTTGATTTGTGGAGGGCTAGCGAATCAGTGAAGCCCGGAAGTGAGGTGGGTAGCACAAACAGCTAACAACAGTTAGCCATTGTTTAATGTGTTTGTTTCGTTCAGCGAGTACTAACATGTATCAACCCTTGCTGACTGCTCGACACCAAGCTCGACACTCTCTGCTAAAAATGGTGCTCTTTATGGTCCATAAATATAAATACGTATTTCTATCTATGTTTATGGTCTAGAGAGCCGACCCATCATTTCCGGCTTCCGTATTTTTCGGGCCACAATACAGATTAGCGCCGCCTGCTGTTATGGAGACATTACATCCCGCGCAAGCGCAGAGCGTATGGAAAGTCAGCAGTCGGTTTGGTGTGTTCTTTGCACTTTTTTGGCCGCAACGGGAAGACTGGAGCTGCCTGAATCGGCAAACTCCATTTTCGGGGTAGTCGGACTGGTGTGTCCTGGCCTTAACAGGTTTAATGTTATAGATCTGCTTGTTTTTAATGGTTTTATGAAATATCTGTATTAACTGCATGATCATATCACAGTATTTTTTTACTGCCATGCGAGCCGCAAATAGAAGCCTGGCGGCTCGCGAAACGCGCAATGAGTAACACTGGCCTAGATCAATATGGAGACGTCTTGTGCTTAAGGTTTGCCACTCAGCAGCTATCTTTACTCATATGATCCGAAAAAAGCTGGGGAAAAACAAAAATCAAAAAAATACCATACTCATCTGGCATGAGGCTCACAAATATATTGAAGATACCCCCAAACTTTCAGGTTCACACAAGTAAGGGGCAACATCAAATTCATACATGGGAGGTAGGGCTGGCATGAAGTATTCGAATATTCGAAGACTCCTTTGTTAGAATTCGAAGCTCAATTCAGTATTCTGAATATTTATTTTAATTTTTTTATAATAATTTTTTAATATTTTTTTTTGCAGAAGCAGCTTAAACCTACAATATATGATGTCAGCAAATAATAATATTCAGATATACAAGTTATATATACAACAATTGTTAAAATAAAAATGTAATGATAATTTAAAATAAATTATCAAATTATTTGAACTTTGACCTAGTTGGCCGCTGACCTAGCGCAACCGGTGCACCAGCTGTAGGCTACGTGACGTTACCAGAGCGAGGCCAAAAAAGCGGTACCAAGCTCAGTAGGGAGACAGAGATGGAGGAAGAATAACTTACAGTGCTCTCCAAGAGTATTGGGACAGTGAGGCCAATTCCTTCCTTTATTTATTTTTATTTATTTTATTTATTATTCTTTCGGACAATTCCACACAATACACAATTTTCTCTTGCAAATATTCATACATCATACTTTGTGTTGTCCGAAGGGAGACGGAAGAAGCCAAAGGCTTATCAGGTCCCGCCCCCATTTTCATCAAATTCGGATTCAGATACACAGTTACTGTTACAGAAAATAAAAATAAAACAAAAAACATTTTTATATATATATAGCTATATATATATATATATATATATATATATATATATATATATATACACATATACCCATACATTTTTTTTTTTTTTTTTTTTTTTTTAAAGAATCTGCAGTCCAATACACAGTCAATTTTAATCTAATTGCTTAAGCTTTTAATTTATGCTGTAGACTGGAAACATTTGGGTTTGACAGCAAAATATGAATATGAGACAATAGATCAACATTTCAGCTTTCATTTCCAGGTATTTACATCTGGATCTGATACACAACTGTGAAGATAGCATTATTTATAAAGGAACACCACATTTTTAGGTGAGCAAAAGTATTGGAACAAATATCAAATAAATTAAAGTGAATAAGACTTAATATTTTGTTGCAAATCCTCCGCTTGCAATAACTGCATCAAGCCTGTAACCCATTGACATCACCGAACTTTTGCATTTTTCATTAGTGATGCTTTTCCAGGCTTTCCCCCGAAGCCTCTTTCAGTTGCTGTTTGTTTTGGGGGGTTAATTCAATTCAATTCAATTCAATTCAATTCAATTCAAATCACTTTATTTGTCCCCGAGGGGCAATTTAAAGGGGGCATATGAGTAGCTTAAAAAAGAAACACAAGACACAATCAACAAACATAATCAGTGCGCACACACTGTATGATCAGCAACACACACATCGTTACTCTCTTCAGTCTCCTCTTTAGCAGGTAAAACGCATGCTCTATAGGGTTTAAGTCTATAGATTGACTTGGCCAGTCTAAAACCTTCCATTTCTTGCCCCTGATTAACTCCTTCCTGTTAAAGCCTAGAAAAGCATCACAAAAGAAGAATGTAAAGGTTTGGTGATGTTGAAGGGTTACAGGCTTGATGTAGTTATTGCAAGCTAAGAATTTGCAACAAAATATTAAGTCTTATTTACTTAATATTTTAAGTATATCTGTTCCAATATTTATGCTCACCTAAAAATGTGGTGTTCCTTTTCAAATAATGCTATCTTCTCAGTTGTGTATCAGATCCAGATGTAAATACAGTCATATGAAAAAGTTTGGGACCCTCTTCTAATTTTGGGGATTTTTCTTAATCATTAGCTGGGATTTCAAAGAAGCAAATTCCTTTTCATATATGACATACCTTAGGTAAACAGAAGCAATTCAGCAGTGTCATTTTGGAATAATAGAAATATGCAATAAGCATCATAACAAAATTTGACTAGGGCATAAATTTGGGCACCCCAAAAGAAAAATTACATCAGTACTTAGTTGAGCCTCCTTTTGCAAAAATAACAGCCTCTAGACGCCTCTGGTAGCCTGTGATGAGTGTCTGGATCCTGGATGTAGGTATTTGTAACATTCTTACATACTAAAGCGATCCAGTTCAGTTAAATGTGATGGCTGCCGAGCATGGAAAGCCTGCTTCAAATCATCCCATAGATTGTCGATGATATTCAAGTCATTGGACTGCGACGGCCATATCAGAACATTGTACTTTTCCCTCTGCAGGAATTTGAACTGTGTTAAGGGTCATTGTCTTGTTGGAATATCCAACCCCTGCGCAACTTCAACTTTGTGTCTGATGCTTGAACATTATCCTGAATAATCTGTTGAAACTGGGTTGAATTCATCCAACTATCCACTTTAACCAGGGCCCCAGTCCCTGAAGTGGCCACAGCATGATTGAACCTCCACCAAATTTGAAAGTAGGTAGCAGGTGTTTTACTTGGAATGCAGTTTTCTCTTTTTGCCACGTAAAACACTTTTTATAATGACCAAATAACTTATTTTTTGTCTCATCAGTCCAAAGCATTTTCTTCCAATATGAATCTGGCTTGTCTAAATGAGCTTTAGCATACTCCAAGCAACTGTATCTGTGGCGTGGGCGCAGAAAGGACTTCCTTCTCATCACCCGGCCATACAGATGTTTTGGTGCAAATTGCACTGAATTGTTGAACCATGTACAGATACACCATCTGCAGCCAGATGTTCTTGCAGGTCTTTGGAGGTGATCTGTGGGTTGTGTGCAACCATTCTCACAATCCGCCGCATATGCCGCTCTTGTACTTTTCTTGGTCTGCTAGACCTGGGTTTAACTGCAACTGTGCCTGCGTCCTTCCATTCCCTGACAACATTCCTTACAGTAGAAATTGACAATTGAAACCTTTGGGAAAGCTTCTTGTAGCCTTCCCCTAAACCATGACAATGAATAATCTTTGTTTTTAAGATCTTTTGGGAGCTGTTTTGATGATCCCATTCTGTCTCACTTCTGCAGAGAGTCTGAGAAGTGCAACTTGCATTTAGGCGCCTAAAATACCTTTTCTCATGATTAAACAGACCTTTATATGAGGTTCAAGGCTTAACAACATAATCCAACCAATTTTGTGTTTAAAGTCATCAGTTTTACATGCTGTTACATGCATTAAAATCAGCAAAACCACAAGGGTTCCCATATTTTTGCACAGCCAGTTTTTCACATTTTATTTAATTTCATAAAACTAAATACTGCTTTTCAAAAAATCTTTGTTTGGAAAACATCCCAGTACTTAGCTGTTCCTGGTAAATGAAAGACATACCACTTTTATCTTTTTTGTGTGAAAGCAGAGTCAATTATAATGCCGGCTGAGAGGGGTTCCCAAACTTTTTCATATGACTGTAACTGGAAATGAAAGCTGAAATGTTGATCTATTGTCTCATATTCATCTTTTGGTGTCAAACCAAAATGTTTCCAGTACAGCAAAATGGATGGATTTATAAATCTCGAAAAGATGCACATTACAGGATGAATTGATAAGGGCTACGATGGCACAGAAGAGAGCTGATTTGGCACAACACAGCTGTTCGCTTCCACAGGGAAAAGTAAGGAACTCCGACTTTATCACAGTTCGAAAGTTATTAAATCATCAACAAACTACGCAGCTACTGTCTTGGCTCACACACTCGGTTTCAGTGAGTACATTGGGATAATTCATGTTGTTTTTAATGGTGTGTTTTTTTTGAACGAGTATTCGAATACTCGCGCGGAAAGTCCAACAAGTATTCCAAGCCGGTAAAATGGTATTCGGGACAGCCCTACAGGGAGGGGATATGCTGGGTTTAAAGTATGGGCGAACAAGGGATTGATAACGGCCTCCACACACATCCTACCTCTACTGTACGTCTACTGCGCGTCTGCGTCTGACTTTTTCTCACTGACCGTGTAATCAACCTAGAGCGGCCACACATCCAACATCAGACGCACTGCAGACGGCCGTCTGAGGCACGTCTGCAGCAACGCTCCACTTTACCTCAGGAGGCTCGCCTATTTTTATCTGAGAGCTGCGCGTCTCTCTCGGGTCTCTCTGCTTTAACTGATAGAGAAATACTCTGCTGAGTCATATTGACATCATACCGGCAGCTTACGCTGTAGTTTCACCATTTCCTGGTGTGTCCCTTTAAAAATAAAATTTCCAACAAGCAAAAATGTGACAAAAAAAAAAAAAAAACCCAATGGGGCGCACGGATTACTGTCCAGACTCAATATTAGACTAAATATAAATCAAATGCATCATAAATGACACTAAAGAACTTCATTTTTAATGGGAACTATCTATGAAAACTCTATGTAGAAAGATAGGGCTTTTAAAAGCAGCGCTGCAGCAGCAGCAGCAGTTGAGACGTTGTATGTGTGTCTGAGAAAAGCGCGAGAGAGGCAGCAGTAAGGTAAGGCGACGCGCTCCAGAGGTAGACGCAGGATGTGTGTGGAGGCCGTTAGGATAATAGATATTTTCAACGATGGAAGACTAATGTAATTTACTGAATCACAAGGAAAATATGCTATTCCTTCAAGGCACTTTAAGTTTTTTTTTTTTTAGAAGATATTTTTTTGGCATTTTTTATGCTTTATTGATAGTGTAGAGACAGAGTTGAAATGGGGCAGAGAGGGGAGTGACATGCAGAGAACGACCGCGGGCTAGAATGGAACCCGGGTTGGCTGCTGGCCGAGGCCCATGGGGTGGAACGCCCTACCAACTGAGCTAAGGGCGCCCCCTTAAGTTTTAACAAATAAGGAAAAAAACAATCACTTGTTCAGCCACCTCTCTCAAAGCTCAAAGACATTACCATGAAATACGCTGTTCGTAGGGGGCAGTTATCGCTGCTCTATAAAATGTAGATTTCTGTATCTTAATATTACAAAGTCTTTATTTGAAACTCTGTAACACTACACCACTAGCGCCCCCCAATCAGTAACACTGGTGCAGCCCGTTTCTGGTGACACTTCTATGCTGAATGACCTTAACAGCTTCTTTGCCAGGTTTAAAGCACACAACAGCATGACTCTACAGAAGGCTGAGGAGAAATGTCATTTCCATTGCGCTGTATGTCTGGCACATACTGCAGAAATTAAAAATAAAGTTGACCTGACTTGATAATGGAATATAATGCAGTAAGGCTCTTAGGCATTCTGCATTGCCTTCCAATATTTATTCTCTTGGATTGTTCAAAACTGATGTTGTTCAACCTTTTTTTCCCACAGAGGGCACTGTGTTAGGAAGATCAACTGGTCATAATTCCCTCTATTTAGGCTATTTTATGCTAATATAAAAAAAACATCTCATCCCCTTGAATAACTGTATTAATATTTCTTGCCAAAAACTACATTTTACAAGATTATATTTTAACACATCACGTAATAATTTAACTTTGCCGAATAGTAGTTTTTACTGAATAGATTGTAATAGCAAATATTGCATATGATATATCTCCGGACTCAAATGTTAGAATGCTTATTAATGCAATAGGAAACATTGTATTTATCTTGTATTACTCCTGTATGTCTAGGATTAGATTCCTCAAATGTTTATTGGAGAGCACTCAGACTGTGCCTCCCCAGCTCTCCCCCCTCCCTCCCTTGGATACCCCCCCCTGCAGCAGTAAACAGTCTGCCGCAGAGCCCTCCCCAACCCTCTCCCCCTCACCTGACTGCCAATTGAAACACACAACATTCTTGTTGATGCTCAACTGACTTGGATAAAAGATGTGACTTGCCATCTGATCTGGGCCATTCTTCTCAGAAAGCCACCGTGGGGCTTCCTGGAATCGGATGGACCTCCATGTTCTTACTGGATCCAAGAACATGAAGCCTCTGTTGTTTGATTAAATACTCTTTGCTTGATTATTACAGCCTTATGATCTCATTTTCTCACTACAAGATCTAGAATGCATCTCCATGTTACCTCCGCTAACGTCCGTTATTTAGGCAAGCAGGCAATGGCGTCTGCAGGTGGAGACCGATGCTGAATACAGCACAACACCAGACCACAGGGTGCACACGTCACCTTGTATTTCGGGTGAAATCCTCACATAAGGTCTCTGGTTAAACTGTGCTGATATGACATTGTGTATCAGTGTTTCCCCCAGAAAATGTCTTAGTCAAGGTGGTCACTGCCCCGTGACATGGGAGGCGCGGCGCTGCACAGGGAGGCGCGGCGCCGTGGTGAAAATTTGGGGGGTATTTTGCTCAAAGATGCCAATGCGCAGTAAAGAAATAAACAACTGTCAATTTGAATACAAAAATACAACAGACACTGACATTACAGTTGTGCAATTTTGTTTGCTATGTGCAGGTACAAATTATGTGCAAACATGCAGACAGTGCAAAGCACTTCTACTGTTTTGGTGCAATACTATGCAGACACACTAAATACAAATAATTGACCATACTCTTAATATGTGTATGCACATCAAAGTGAGAATTCAACTTTTTAAAGTTCCTTTATGGATGGGGGGGCTGTGATTATTGTGGACAATAGGCCTACTGTGATGTGATAGCCTATAATTCATTAATGGTTATTTTGAGCCTACTTGCTTGATTTCTTTTTAAATACAGAGGTTATTGGTCGTTTTGGAACATGTATTTCCCAATTTAAAACATAAAAATAAAGCAGCATTGAAAATTCTGAAAATAAATCTTCTTGGCCTACACCAGCATGCTGTTTGAAAAATAACTCAATAGTTGAAATAATTTATACTGTGTGTTTTCCCCTTAAAATGACTAAATGCATTTCAAAGACAGTAACAGTGTGGCACTTCTGTAAACACTTACTGAAACTTGGCCGGGCCATCACTCTGATGCATTCATCAAACTTTTCTCTGCGCTGTCTGAGCTGAGATAGGTTGTGTTGCCACGGTGATGTGGAGTCTTAAACTGTTCTAGCTTTGCAGAGCACTTCTTTCTGTTCAGCTAAATATCCCCATAGAACCGCACTGCGTTTATTATCGCCACCAGTTAAATGTCGGTTTGCTTCTGCTCGTTTAATGCCTGATTTATACTTGTGCGGCTTTTAGCCTCTGCGTTCTCAGCTGGGTAGCACGGACACCGAACGTTCTCATGAACCGTTGGTAGTAGTTCGCCCGTGTCGCAGATTGCACACTGCACTTTTGATGTAAATCGGCAAAATCCGTTGGTAAACAAATGAAAACTGGAAGATTTTGAGTTTGATGATAATGAGGAAGAGCTTGTGTGCTGTTAAAACCCCTCCTTGTTGCTTTGATGCCCAATCAAACCTCTGCGGCGTCTGCGGCATCTGGCGCATAGTGACAATTTTCAGTTGGTACGCGGCGGGGGTCTGAGGCCACCGCACAGGCTCTCTGTGGTTCCGCGGAGCCTCTGCGCACGCGGTAGGCCTACCGCACAAGTATAAATCAGGCTTAACTCTCCCGCGTGCATGCCATAGGTGCGGTACGGTCGCGCGCGCAAAGCCGCAGACGCAGAGCAGCTGATAGAGAAATGCTTGGAGACACATGCTTTTTATCGCAAATTGCGGCCTTTCGCGCAGTTATGACCATGCACAAGCACACATCGCGCTTGCTAGTACATTAATTGTGCAGCACTTGAAAAAAATAAATAAATAAATTATTTTTTTTATTTTTTTTTATTTGGGTCGGTTGGTAGTCAAGGCGGGGGACTGGCGTTGCTAAGGCGGCCGCCTTAGCTATATAGCGCTGGGGGAAACACTGTGTATTAACAAAAACATTTTTTTCGGACAATAGGAAAGTAGTAGAATATTCAAAAAAAAGTAAAACACCAAGTTCCATATTGTAGTATGTTATGTCTTTAGAATGTCAATTGCTGTGTGAAAGTAATGCATGTATGACTCACTCTTTGCAGGCGCTGGATACGTGGGCTGGTACACTGTATTTACAGTCCATGATCATAGTGAGGGTCTCACTGTCATTTGCCTCCTGGAAGGGTGGCTGGCCACATACTAACATGAACAGGATTACACCGAGACTCCAGATATCTGAGGTAGAGGGAACCAAACAGAAAAGCAATCATAACCCATGTGTCCTAACAGACAAATACAAGTGGTTTTCTGTAATTAGAGCATACTTGATCAAACCACAGTGTAATTGTGTAATTTATATTACACAATTTCAATTTACACAAGATGAATGAAGTATCGATCTAATCAGAATGGAGAAATCACACACTCGCCTATGAAGTAGATCATGATTTTTCTTTTCTCGAAAATGAGTGGACAGTAGGACTGCAACCAACAATTATTTTAATAATCGATTAATCGGTCGACTATTTTTTCGATTGATCGATTAATTGGATAAAAAAAATAAACATTTGTTATTGCCGCATCTTTATTAAAAAACTGAACATTACTTCAAATTCACAGTGCAGACTGAATGATTTTTCAGATGATAATATTAAATGATAAAAAAAATATTAAAACATAACTGGAATAACACAAAAAAAACATACAATGTTTGATATACATTTATATACGTGTATATAAATGTATTGTATTGTATGTGTACACTCACCGGCCACTTCATTAGGTACACCTGTTCAATTGCTTGTAAAAACAAATAGCTATTTTAGCCATACATGGCAGCAACTCAATGCATTCAGGCATGTAGACATGTTCAAGGCAACATGCTGAAGTTCAAACCAAGCATCAGAATGGGAAAGAGAGGGGATTAAAGTGACTTTGACGGGGCATGGTTGATGGTCCACGGCAGGATGAATCCATACTTTCATGTTCAAATTTGTACCCTACCATCTGAACTGCACAACTGAAATTGAGACTCATTAGACCAGGCAAGACTTTTCCAATCTTCTATTGTCCAATTTTGGTGATCCTGTGTGAATTGAAGCCTCAGTTTCCTGTTCTTAGCTGACAGGAGGGGCAACCAGTGGGGTATTCTGCTGCTGTAGCCCATCTGCTTTAAGGTTGGTCATGTTTTGCGTTTAGAGATGGTATTCTGCATACCCTCAGTGTTTCTCCTACCATTATACAGGGCTGCGCGGCGCGATGCGCGTGTGCATTCGGAGCGCACATGTCAAACAGGGAAACTGACGAGAAAGAACATTCCTTTATAGGGCCATGGCATACACTGGAGATATTTAGGACTCAGTAATAGGGAGTTAAACTGGAAAAAGTGCTGAGCAAAACTTAGAAAGTTAAAGTCGCTAGGTCGCCGTGGCAACCAATCTGTATCAACAGCTGAGACAGTGCAGCAAGTTATCTTGAAAACAGCAGGCTATTGCAGCCCTACAAGCTTTATTTTTTGGTATTTTCAATGCTACTTTATTTTTATGTTTTAAATTGAGAACTAGGCTACATGAAATATAATGGTCGGAATATGAAATTTGGCTAAGTTTGCACACATTTTGATTGATAGGCTAATCATGATGTGTAGCCTAGGTTAATTCATTTATTTTAAATTAATATTTGATAAATTAAAGAAAATGTTTCATGATCCAGATTATTCCAGAAATGAATACTAGACAGGACATACCTGTCTATATTAGGTATTAGTGTTTATTGTATTGTATTTTCATATCCAAGTGTTTTTCTTCAATAGTTTATATGGTTTGTGTTTCTAAATTATTACAGAAAATTGTTTTAGGCAGGACATATGACAGCTGTTTACAGAGCAAAACAAATAAAATCAGATTTAGCTTCTCAAAGTGCACCAGATTGATGCATTTAAGTTTAAAATGGTAAAGGTTTTCTTCCGCAGGGGCATGCCCCAAGACCCCACTAGAAGGTACATTCTCCCCCAGCAGTCTCCAAAAATCCTGAGGGAAACACAAAATGTACAAACGTACCGAATGTGAAGGCATAACCCTATGCCCTAATGTATAGCGGGCTGTCAAAAGAGGCTCATCCATAATACGGTTAGTTTTGGTCAATTTCTACTAGGAATTTGGTACGCACGCCGCGCGCATACTCTTTTATCAGCTTTTACCACCGGGCCTAAAAAAAATTCTAGGGGAAACACTGTACCCTGGTTGTAACGAGTGGTTATTTGAGTTGCTGTTGCCTTTATATCATCTCAAACCAGTCTGCCCATCCTCCTCTGACATCAACAAAGTATTTTCTTAATTTTTTTTTCATTCCCGGTAAAGGGTTTTTACTGGGAGTTTTTTCTCAGCCGAGCTAAGGGTGCAAGGGCAGGGTGTCATATTGTATCATATATCATATTGTATGAAATGTAAAGCCCACTGAGACAAATGTATTTGTGATTTTGGGCTATACAAATAAAACTGATTTGATTTTACGTCAGCTCACTGGATATTTTTTCTTTTTCTCTTTAAACCCTAGAGATGGTTTAGAGTGAAAATCCCAGTAGATCAGCAGTTTTCTGAAATACTCAGACTAGCCCGTCTGGCACCCTCAACATTGCCATGTTCAAAGTCACTTAAAACCCCTTTCTTCCGCATTCTGTTGCTCAGTTTTAACTTACATAAGTTGTCCCGTCTAGGTCTACATGTCTAAATGCATTGAGTTGCTGCTACTTGATTGAATGATAAGTTATGTATTAACAAGAAATTAACCACTGTACACATATACATATATATATACATATATATATATATATATATATATTAGTGCTGTCAAACGATTAAAATATTTAATCGCGATTAATGTCATAGTTAACTCACGATTAATCGCATTTTTATCTATTCTAGCCTAAACGTCCCTTGATTTCTTTTTGTCCCATTATTTTTTCTAATTTTAATGCTCTTATCACACCCATTCTCTACACCCTTGTAATCAGTGAGTGTCTTTCTTCTAAAATATCATAATTTGCAATTCAGTGCAAATAGCCCACAATGTAGATATCACCCCTCTCCCCCTCCCCCCCCAAAAAAATTATTGGAACTTCTTTAAAAAAAAAAAAACATAAAACAACATAGGCTATATAAAACAAATGAGTATTTAGGCTAAAGTAAACTGGTTGTTGTAGGCCTAAATGTTTTGGGAGTCTTTCATCCACGGCTTATTTCAGACTGTGTGGAGTGGACACACTATACGCTTGTGTATGTGGGGTGGTTGCTATGGCGCTGCTGCAGCCGAGGCTCGAGTCGCCCTTCGTAGCGAAAATTAAAGTGAAAATGAATGACTGTCGGCTGCCACTAACATTCATGGAGGTTTTGGTGTGCGCGCAGGGTTATAAGTAAGACTTCTGCAAACGACAAGCTTTCTTTTCTGTTCTTTTTCCGCATAGTCCCAGACTCACACCACACGGAAGAAGCTACTAGTAAAGGTTGCGCAGCTGAGCTAGGAAGTGCTCGGTTCCGGTTTCTGCTTCAAAATAAAAGTCAGAATTGACTGGACGTTTAGCCGTTTTGCCAGTTAAATGATTTTAATGTGAAATTACGCTGTAGGACATGTTCCGTTTGAATGAACAGTAACTTAACTGTGAGCCATATGTAGGCTACAGTTTGTGGTGTTTCAGTTGTTCTAACATTACTAGTTGATGCAACAGCTTGTGAAAAAACCACAACGTTTGCTGGACCATGACGAGCGTTAATCGCGCAATAAAAAAATTATCGCCGTTAAAATGGGTTTGCGTTAAAGCCGTTAATAACGCGTTAAACTGACAGCACTAATATATATATATATATATATATATATATATATATATATATATATATATAAATAAAAATAAAACAAACTAGTAGCTGCCGTGTAACTGTAGTAACTCAGAGGGACAGCCTCCCGCGACATGAACTTTTTTTTTTTTTCTTCAGCGGTATAAACAGCAAATTTCTCCCGGTAGACAGTTCTGATTTCTCTTCCTTTGTTTCAAATTGAATGGTTATTGTTACATTAATTTTTTAAATAACTAAATTTGATAAGGCCTTGAAGTACATGCAAATGGAGATTATATCACTCAAGACACCATGAACTAGCTTTTCAAGAAAGAATAAAAACATGTAATGAGTATTCATGGCATAAACATCCCAGGGAGAGAAGAGATAACACACCGACCTTGGAGGTGTTATCTCTTCTCTCCCCGGGATGTTTATGCAGAAAGACGCTCTACCCCACTCCTGACCTAATCTCCTGTGAACTCTATCTCTGGCTGGCCTCGAGGTTGTCTCATTGGACTCGCTATACCATCTGGCGCCTGAAGACTCCCGTTATGTCTGGACTGATTTAGATAAACGGAACACACATACACACACACGTAGACACATAGCACACACGACCCCTGACCACATAAGCCTTCTTGTCTCCTTTACCCCTCTCCCTCCCTCGTTGCAGAATGGATGCCACGGGCGGGGCGCCTGCCGGCTGCGTACGCCCCCTGGTGCCTGGGCTGTGACACCTATCGTCCCACAAACCCCTAACCCTTACCTCTGTGCTTATCAACGTGTTCTATTTGTCTGTGGCGTTATCATGTGCTTATTATGCCAAGGTGGTTTTTGTACTAATCACACACTTCGCACCCATAAGGAGCGGAGTGTGAGAGTAGCATTTTTTTTAACCTGTCTTTCCCTGACGTTCTCTTTATCATTCCTACTTTAAGGGGCGCAGCGCACGCTAGACGACTCTTCAGTGTATCCCTCATGTCTCCCATGTTTGGTTACTGTCACTCTATGTCTCTTGGCGGGGTATAACTGTAAACAGATTATCGTTGTTCTGAAACATGTACAATGACAAAGTAAATCATCTTGAATCTTGAAGTCCAATGATCCTAGACTATTATATATTTTTAAATGGCACAGCCATCTGTGCAAAAAAGTTTAAATTCTTATCGTATGGAGGATTTGGAGAATCGTGACACCCTAGCATTGTAACACAAACATACCTATAATCTGTAATTCAAATAATGTATTTGCAATATAATGTAACCATAACTAGTCAATAGGAAAATTTCTGACGGCGCCTCACTTCATGGAAATAAAATTTTATACTTTTTCATGTTATAAACTAAAGAAATTTGTTAAAACCAAGTAAATTGGTGCTTTTAAAGTCATTATATTAAAAGGTGAGACAGATTCCATTTTTCTGTTCCCGTTTAGCTGTCCTCGGCAGGCACGATGTGCGCTACATTGTTAGATAAAGTCAGCCTAATAATGTCACTATTAAAGTTAAAATCCCAAACTATATAAAAAAGGGTCTCTCTTTATGTCTCTTTTCTTTCCCCTATGGTCTGCATTATAGCGGATGCCTGCAGACCTGCAGGTTAGATGTTTGTGGTTGCGTGACTTGCATAAGTAGACTACAGTAAGTGTGCCATCACCAGCGGGTGGGTTTTGGAACAGAACGTTGAGAGTGCAGGTAGTAACTCTAAACTAATTTGGACGGTTACGGAGTGTGGCCAGCCACTTCCTGTGTATGGCCTTTCAAATTAAATTTCCACATGGTGAAGCCATTTTTTCAAAAAAGTTTCCTGCAACTATGCGACCAATGAAATATTGTCCGACCAATGACCTTTCTGATCGACTATAAGGGGGCCGCCCCAGCTATCACACACTCTTCAGACCCCTTTATATCAAAATGAATGGTACTGTCATTAGCAGGTGGGTTGAGTGGAAAGAGATCTCTATGAGACAGCTGTAGTCCGCCCTAGGTCTCTGCCTGTCACATACAGACCTGCCTTCAGCTCCACCCCTATACCACATGTAAGGGACTGCTCTCCTGCCTTTCACATCATGGTATGTTACACAAACAAATATACATCAAAACACACACACACACACACACACACACACACACACACACAGGCCACTTTATTAATTTCACCTTGCTAGATGTTGGTCCGTATTGACATGATCATCACAGTTGCTGCAGATTTGTCAGCTGCATATCCATGCAAAGTTTTTCCTGCATATAGAATTGTTTAGTGCCCGTCTTTAACATTTTGACTTCATATCTACAGGTTCTTTATTGTGATTTCATCAGAGAGTCAGTGGTGATTGACAGGCTGAAATGCACAATCCCACGACAACAAAGAAGTCTGACCTCCAAAAGGCCCATTCTGAGCTAGGAAAAACCCTGCTATGATGCAAATCCACCTAGCGATGTGCATCATCAAAACAATGAAATAAAAAAAATTACATAGTCTCCCCCCGCCCCCAAATGAAAAATGTGCAGTTAGGGCTGGGCGGCATGAAGGTGTCATAACCTGGACGGAATAAAAGTGTCTACCGGGAGAGATTTGGCCATACCGTTTATACCGCAGAGAAAAAAAAGTTCATGTTGCGGGAGGCAGCTGTCCCTCCGAGTCCCTACTGTTACACTACAGTTTCACTGCCGCACCACACGGGGCACTGTTGTCGTGACGCAGAGTTGGCTTGTTTTAAGCAGCTGACTACATGGGTTAGCTCTCGTGAGCTAGCTGGCTAACACTGACATCTCTAGCATCTATTCAGGGCTTAAACCCTGTGCTGTTTTTGGTGGAGACAGCCAGCAAGGCTGGTTTCATGTTAACTTTAACACATGTCAAACTTGAAAATATAATTGGTGTTGAAGCTGGAGTGAAATTATTACCAGACATTTGCACACTAGTTTATTTTGACAGGTTTTTTTAACGAAGATGAGCAAATATTGCAGGAAATTTCAAGTCTTTCATTATTTTGATATAGACTAATATCAATTGAAAAATGCTACACATTTGGTTGATGCTGTCATTTTAATTTTGAACTGACTGAATAAATTCTTTTGTCCCTGCATCCATTCGGGCAATCAATGCAGCCAGCAGCATCTGATGCTGATTTGATTTTTGTGTTGTTGTAGTTTTGTGTTTTAAATCTTTGCACTTTATTTTTAAGCACTTTGTGTCTCCTCAGGCTTGTGGACATACTGTTGTGTTTTGTGTCCATTGTTGTCTTGTTTTCTCGTGTGTTTTTAACCACTACTCATGCTGTAAACAAATTTGCCTTGTGGGACATTTAATAAAAACCTTGAACCTTGAAGCCAGACTAGTGTGGTATTTTGCATCAGTTTCGCTTTTGTATGGAAATATAAGCTCCACGTAAAAGATGAAAATAATCTAATGTGATTAAAGTACAGTAGGCCTACGGTTATTTTAATCCATTGAATTTAAAGGAAAAATACTATACTGTGATATACCTTTACCATGATATAAAATTACCTATACTGTGATATAAGATTTATATCTTGCAGTAGTGTTACCATTTAAGGTGCAAAATGTATTGCAGGCGGCGACAGCAGCTCGGGAATAGAGGACGTGGGGAGAGTAAACCAGGAGAATGGACTTCCTGGTTAATTCAGTGAATATGTGCGGCTGTGCTTTAGCCGATAAACCAAGTTAGCGCCGTATTGCATTAGTTAACTCACCCAGTTGTGTTTGCGGGCGGCTAGCGCCTCATATTATGAACCCAAACATGACGGCTATTTCCGGGGGACTTTCACAACAAGTACAGCGAAGCACCGGTGTTGATCTACGCCAGCCACGGTCCCCTGTCACAGCCAGGTAGGGTAATGTTGGCTACTTGCCTTTATGTTGTGCCGCCGTGCACCGATGCTGCTGTAACTGTGTTTGTTATGTAGATGTAGCTGCCGTGAATATGCAATGCTGTTTTAATGCTAGGCTATTTGTGCTGTTCAGTTTGTCTTTTGGCACAGTTGTTGGCCGTGTTGTTGTTGTTGTTTTTGTGCGGACATGCACGCTGTTGTGTCGGGTCTGATTGCAGCCATGGTTGATTAGGGGAAATACAATATCGGGAGGGAGACTAGGCACGTTACGCGCGTAGAACCATTTTTGACACAAAATTAACGAGCAGGGTCCAGATGCAGCTACTGCCACTTGCCAGTGCAGCTCGGCCAAACACGCCCATCCGCCAAACACCCCCATATCGGCCAAACACGCCTACAGCTTGTTGCTATGGTTGCTCTGCACTAAGCTGTGTGACGTTCTTCCTGTTCCGTTCTGTTGGTTAATATCGCGCTAGCCAGCTAGCTGCTCTTGCTGCCGTCAATGTTGAGACCAGCAAAATGTTTAAAACAGGACATTACAGCACAGTTAAAAACAAGAGAATCAGCATCCGCTACATTAAACATGAATACTAAGTGCTCATAGTACAGGAGTTACGTCTCCAGCGAGAGTATGGATTACAACAGTTAGCTGGGACTGAAACAGACACCCCCCTGCTCTTCTATATCAGGTAAGTCAATACAAATGTTTTATTCGCCTACTCCGTTACCAAATGTTATGTTTGTGTTATTCAAAGGATTTTGTTGGTTAGAAAATAGCTTAACGTTACAGACCAAATAGCTTCTTTATAAGTCTTATCTGAATGATAATTAGTATATGATAAAAATGATTAACATGTGTTTGTTTGTATATGTTAAATTAGACTGGCATCTGGTCACCATATGAGGTAACAGGTTAGGTGTTACTGTTAACATTATTTTGGTGGCAATGTATAATTTATTTGACTATGTTAATTAATGACTAACATGATTTTTATGTGATGTGTCTTTTGTGAATAGATTTGCAAGCTATGAACACCTGATGACATTTTGGAGCCTTGCATCAACAAAATGGTCTGGGTCTCCATAGCCAAATCAGCTGCCTAAAGAAATTAAGTTGTCACACCTGCAGGTCCTTCAATGGTGCTTTGTTGGTAGTTGCATATGTTATAATACATAAACAAGATGTCATTGTATTTGTGTAGACTTAAAGGCTAAACTAGCGAATCAGTCCCCTCAAATACATCAGTGTAATTAAGTGACTGTTTTTCTCTATTTTTAGGTGCACATGAACTTTGTACAACATTTTGTCAAAATCAATGAATATCTCCTCACAATATGCTACCTGTCCGTACTGTCTGAGCGCTGAAAAAATACTTATACCCTCTTGAAAAATACCTTTCAGTCAGAAGAAATGGAGTAAGGGCAGTTATATTTGTTTGATTGCAATGAGCCTCATGAGAGACTCTGCTTCTGTTCCACATAGGGAGTCTCAGAGCTATACATCTGAACATATTTAGTGGGCTTTTTCAAAAAGCTCCAGCTCTTCCATACGTGCACTAATCACAATTAAACAGTACTTGCTGGGTTGCCAAGGTGGTTGTCTGCAGGTTTGGGGACTGCCTTTATTTAATATATTGTGTATTTTCTGATAACGAAGGTTTTTTTGTCCCAGAGAGCCTGCAATTCATATCAAATCAAAGATGTCACTGACCAATGGGTCTGCCATATTCAGTGTCAAAAACTTCTTGTCTGTTTTTGCTACACTTTGCCTGCTGTGGAAATGGACCAATTAAAAGAAGCTTTAGTGTCAAAAAGGTTCATTTAGTCTAACTTGGTAAATTAACTTGTATGTTCATGTAAATAAACAGACTAGTATTAATTTGTTTGTACCTTGACATGTTTCGACTACTTCCTGCAGTCTTCTTCAGAAGCGTCAGCTGTTGCTATGACGCGCATTGTGTCAGCTGATGTTAAAGACTGCAGGAAGTAGTCGAAACATGTCAAGGTACAAACAAATGAATACTAGTCTGTTTACATGAACATACAAGTTAAGCTTCAGTGTCAATCAACCGTAGACCTTTGGGGTGGAAAAAGAGCAGAAGTGTGAGCCTTAACTTGGTCAGTGACATCTTTGATTTGATAGGATTTTCAGGCTCTCTGGGACAGAAAAAAAACGTGTTATTGGAAACTAAGAAATATTAAATAAAAGGCAGCCCCCTGAACATACGGCCAACAACCTTGGCGACCCAAAAACAAAACTCATTTTCATATCATTGTTGAGAAAATATATTCATAATTGTTTTGGCTGTAAATAAACTATTTGAATATTTTTGTCATTGAAGTCCATCATTTAAGAACCTGGGAAAGTGTCTGACTACACAACAACAAAAGCAGAACAGTTCATCAAAATAATATTTTTTTTTTAAGATACTTAGACACTTTACAAAAAAAAGTGCATTATGCACATACAATCAGTATGGAAAAGCATGTGAGATGTAATATTAATAATACTTATATAAATATATAGCCTATATATAACATTATTATAATTTAATAATACTTCAGTCTCTTATAATATTATTAGCGACTGAAGGCTATTTACTTTTTATACAGTCACATGACAATTGCATAGAAAACCGACGTGATAATGTTAAGTCTAGCAGCAATCATACATGCTCACAGTTTCAATAAGCACTGCATAACATTTTGAATTGCACTACTCATAGACTTTAAAAGAGGGGTACTACAACTGCTAATAGGGATGCTAAAGGAACACTAGAGCAGAGAGGTGTATATCTCCTGCTCTGTCCGCAGCTGGGAGGGACTGCTGCGCGAGGACTCTGCCGCCTGTCAGTGCCCTGGGAAGGGGGAGAGGCAGGGGAGGCACCCACTGATCGTTGATTAGAGTAAAGAGCGATACTTGAGCGAAAAAGTCATCAATAACACCAGAAAAAGTAGCTAGATTTGTCTCTGGTCCCTTTTTTGAAGAAAACGTCGCCAGAGGTGTCTGAAAAGTCGGTAAATATAGCGACAACATCGCTAAGTAAGCAACAATGGGACTGAGCTGCGGGCTTGAATCAGTTCTGTAGCGTTACGCATGCGCACGAGCAGAAGGCGTGTTTGGCCGATATGGGGGTGTTTGGCAGATGGGCGTGTTTGGCCGAGCTGCACTGGCAAGTGGCAGCGGCTGCATCTGGACCATATTGAAATTATCAAGCAACATTTTAGCTGCGTTACCTGCGTAAAGCTTACACGGGTAACGCGTATAGTGTGTTCTCACCTTTAGACGTTTTTGTAAACATTCCCCTACACTGTATAAAAGCCTGCATCTATGTGAGACAAAACAGGCTTTGGATGCAGATCGCCTGTCTGCGTTTGCGGCTTGCTCAGATAGTTCAGCCCTAAGTTGCACAAATATTTATACTTATTTATTTTTTTATAAATGTTCCATGTTTTATTGTTTGGTTTTCAATAAAAGAAAGAAAAAGTTCATATTTTTCATGTAGGCTACCGGTGACAAGTCTGGTCCATCAAATAGAAAAGAACCAATGGATCAAACTAAATATAATAACTGTGCAACAGTGGGGAAAAAAAAAAAAATTACTTTTATAATTTCATAAATGTGCCAACTCAAAATCTAGATCACATCCTGTCTGGCGGTGCTGCAGTGTAACACTGCCGTTTTCTAATTAATAGTGTGACTCATTGACATTAAGTTAGCATCATTCATCAGCATCATTCATCAGCATACATGTTTTGCATACCTACGGCTGGCGCATCATACTCATCTCCCAGCAGTATTTCCGGTGCAGAGTAGGCAAGAGATCCACAACTAGTTGTCAGCTTTTTCCCCGGCTGAAACTTGTTACTGAATCCGAAGTCAGTGAGCTTGACTAGCCCTTGTTTCTCAAAGAACACCACATTCTCTGGCTTTAGGTCCCTGTGCACCACATGCAGCCGATGGCAGTAGGAAATAGCGTGGACAATTTGGGCAAAATATTTCTTAGCCAGCTCTTCATTCAGCCCCTCCTCATGTTTCATGATGTAGTCAAACATATCCCCTCCATCACCTAACTCCAAGATGAGGTAAAGCTTTGTCTGTGTATCTATCACTTCATAAAGGCGCACAATGTTGGGGTGCTGGACCAGCTTCATACAGCGCACCTCCTGGAACAGGTGGCCTGTGGCCACGCTGTCAAGCTTAGTCTTGTCGATGACTTTCACTGCCACTTTCTCCCCAGTGAAGACATGCCGTGCCAGCTTGACTACCGCAAAGTGGCCCCGGCCCAGTGTCTTGTCCAGGTCATACAGGCCAGCAATCTTTCCATCATAGCCTCGTTTGAAGCCTGCCATCGCTGGAAAGGGCAATGGGGAGATGGGAGCCCCCACTGTAGTCAGGGGCAGGTCGGCTGGGTTATACGAGTCCAGCTTAATTCAATTCATCGCAGTCTTAATAGAAAGCCATGGCTCCAGCTCCCTAAATGATACAATACACACAAATGGCTACAGTTTGAATACAATCTGGTTATATTACAAAGAGAAAGTATCATTAAACTGAATTGGACATACATTGGTCAAAATAACAACGTCTGGCAGGTAATACTATTGTGCCTGTTCTCTCCCTTACTCAGTGTGAAGCATTGAGCAGAAAAATGCTTTGAAATATTATACATATAGTATGAAGGCCCATTCAGGATATTGATCTAGCATAATAGTACGGTAGCGCATAAACAACGATTACTTACTAAATACACAGATAAGGCGTGTTGTTTTTTTTGGCAGGATGGCTGATGCACTGACGTTAGCTTAATAATGCCGATATGGTGCCTCGTGTTGCGACAGTGAACCAAGTAAAACTTTCCTACAACTATTGTTCATTTTTAGGGCTTCCAATAGTCACAATTGCAGGCAGATGATCTACAACCCCTGCTGAGTTTGACTGACCATTTCAAAAGTCAGCTGCAAAATGGGCCCAGCGGTAACACAAAACAACCAACGTTAGCCTGGCGTTACCAGGGGCTAGCTCGTTGTTCATTGATTGATCGTCGTTAGCTTACTAGCTGACAAATGTGAACTGCGTCCGTCCTTTACGATTGAATGTCGCCCGCTAGTTCACCAACCGCTCCTATGACGATCTACACAAACCCATTTAGCCGTGACACAGAGCGCTGGGCATAAGGTACATCAATGATGTTTTAAATATCACACAACTAGCCATAGTTAGCTTGTAGAAAGCTAAAGTTAATACGGCGCTCAGCTCACCCATCCAGCTTCTCTTTGGTAAACATAAAGCTCCGCCGGTCTTTACCGGATGCTTTGGGTC
Source organism: Hyperoplus immaculatus (assembly GCA_949357725.1). Lineage (NCBI taxonomy): Eukaryota > Metazoa > Chordata > Actinopteri > Uranoscopiformes > Ammodytidae > Hyperoplus > Hyperoplus immaculatus. Next base: position 1,017,043 of record OX442353.1, read on the forward strand.
CTTCAGGGGCTTTTTACCCAAGCATATCAAAATGATCAGAGAAGACGAGGATGGTACCAAGGTGCCTATGAGTAGGTCTCATCCATATAACGAGGTATTGCATCGTTGGCAACGACAGCCGAAGTAGGAATGGTTGTTACCTTCCCAGCCGAGGTTGTGTGGCTATGATGTTACATTCAAGTGCTAAAAAGATTGTCGAAATGTACATAATCATTAGACTTTTCCCACGATAAAGCCTACCATAGGCCATTATACACGTTCGAAAACTATCTTACTTTTTGAAAAATATTTAACCTCTTACAGATGTCTTAGAGATAAATGAAATCATACTGTAAAAAACTCTGTTCCATTAAATCTATTTTAAGGTTGACTCGTAAGATCCAACAACAGCAAAACAAATGTTGTTTTCGATTTTACTTATTCTTAGTTTTTTATTAAAAGCTTTAAAGATTAAATGCTTCCCATCCTGTGGAGAACACTAGGCCAATGGTACCCTAAATGTTTTGTACCCTTTTAGCTGGATGCCATGTTGAAAGCACCACGTCGCTCATGTGTGATTATTCGCCTTAATTTCTCCTTATTTTAAAGCCTTTGTCTTGGTATCTGTTATGTAACTTTATTTAAACAGGGATAATGTACAAAAGAAACATTAACCTTGTTCAGAGCAAGGAGAGATGCATTTGACCAGGTTTTAGCAAACTGCTATTTTCCACCTGTAGTCCCTGGTGGAACATCTACCCTGCGTTCCGAAGCATACTTTAGGAACGCTTTTACATTATAGTAGGGGAGAACGGGGTAATCTGAGCCACTTTTTACATTTGCTCCCCTCTAAGCGAGCTAAAATGATTTATCACTAAAATTTACACATTTCCCATTAATTCAGGATGTTTCCTAGAAATGGGCATTAGCAGAATTTTTTCAAGACAAAGGGCAGTGAAAATATGGTTGTTTTAAAAAAAAGTTGTCATGTGACTCACTTTAACCCAGCTGTGGGGTAAACCGATCCACTTACTTTTTCCACTCTGAAACTACCATAACAACACATATTGTAACAGTAAGAATCCTGAAAGCTAGCCACACATTCCAGAACTAATGTTGGACTAGTAAAATAATTATGGGGTCTGGTCAATTAAGCAAAGCAAATTTTCTAAACACTTGAAAGTAATTCTGAACAAAATCAAATACAACATATTATAATTCAAAAGGCTTTAATAAGATTCAAATGAAAGATATAACCAGTTAGATTAGAACACAGTCTGGGGGTCAGAACACAGGACCCTTAGAGCCAGCTAGTGTCTGGGGGTCAAAGCATAGGAAAATCAGAACCAGCGAGAACAGCCTGGGACTCAGAACACAGGAGAAGACCCAACTGGATTATAACATCAGCCTGTCATACTCTACAACTAGGCCTACTCTACATTCCAGCCCTGAAGGTTACAGGGAAAGATGAGAAGGTGCTCTTTCCGTGTGGTTGCCCCAGGTCGTCTTCCTGGTGTATTTCCTTGGCATGATGGCTTTTCTACAATGTGTATGACATTAAAATAAAACATATGTCATGTAATATTACATTAAAATATGTTTAAGACTAAACTTAACTTGTGCCTCATGGTGGGGGAAAGTGAGACAGTGGCTCACTTTCCCCCACAGCATTTGGCTCACTTTCCCCCACCACCACAATTTGAGAAAAAACTACCTCTCTTAGCATATCAGCTAATCTTCAGTTATCAGCATCACATGGTTTCATATGTTGGTAGTTCATTAACACGTATAATAGAAGTTTTTCTACGTGAATACATTTGCTTTGGCACAACAGTTGATTAAGTTGACAGCAAGAAAATGTACTTTTACATGCAAAATACCTATTTTGGTGAAGAAAACATGCTTACCACAGCACCATGAGGTCCTCTCTTTCAGGGCCATGGGGAAATGAGAGGGGCTTGAAAACATACATCTCACATGACCACAAATGTTTTCTGTTGCCTAGATACAGGGGGTGGCTCACATAACCCGATGCCTCAGATTCCCCCGTTCTCCCTCATGTAGAAAAAAGATTTAGGATGTCCCGATTCTTGTGGCCAGATTTAGGATGGTTAGAAGTACCCGGATGTCTGGGGGCACCCTTAGCTCAGTTCGTAGTGCGTCCCTCCCCCCTCCCCCCCGGGCCCAGCAGCAGACGGGTTCGATTCCCGCCCGCGGTCGTTCTCTGCATGTCACTCCCCTCTCTGCCCCATTTCACCTCTGTCTCTCTGCACTATCAATAAACATAAAAATGCCCAAAAAATATCTTAACAAATAAATAAAAATAAGTACCCGGATGTCCTACTTCATCCGGCCAAGATTGTTAGTGTTGAAAACTGCATCCTATTTGGGCGATTCTGACCCACAATCCGGTGCGCACGTGAAGTGACGTCACATCGTCGAAGCCTCCATATGAAAACAAACGGGGATGCGCCAGATATCCCCATATTGCAAGAGGCAAGATCAAGGCGCAATGTTATGATGAAATAAAAGAGTAAAAGTATGTCCCAATAGTATGCCTACTGCATCTTAACTAGATTATTTTTATCGTCGGATGTAGTATGTAGAATGGAAAAAAGAAAGAGTAGGCCTATGCGATTCGGAACGCAGGGATAGTCCAACAAATGGTTTAAATGAAAACCACATAACTCCCTCTTATACAAACACATTTACAGTTATAATTATATTCAGTCTTACCAATAGCAGTTTTAATGTATTTTATTCAGTCACTGGCGCTTTTAATGAGACACTTGAGCTTGTTTGTCTTTCATAAGCTTTGACAGTTCTGGAGGCAGTGTGGCAACAGCCGTTACCAGGCTGCTCTCCACATTCAGTCTGTTCCTCTGCTTGGTTTTGGTCAGGGCTGAGAAGGTTACTTCAAACATGTAAGTAGATCCAAAAGGCAAGAGTACCTTAAATGGACAAAGCCACCACGTTTCCCTGCAGTCTGGTAGGAAGGCTGCTGCTGCTTTCAGTCCTTCTGAATGAGTTCCTTACCCAGTGCAGTTGCTCTGACTATAGCTGTGTCTCAATCGAGGGGCCGCATCCTTCTAAGGACGAGGTCTACGCGGTCTATGAAGGCCATAGCCCGTGAAGGCCGAACCGAAGGCCGAACGAGCGTTGTTAAATGAGACGGCATCTGTTGGACACTTCAAAACCGTGAAACGAAGGCTGCATTTCTCAGCCGCATATGAAGGAGCCTTCCAAATGGGACAAGCCTTTGCGCGCCGCTATGACGCAATCGGTCTTCAAATGCAGCCTTCCCAGGCTGCGGCCCCTTAAATGAGACACAGCCTATAGGATGAGTAGAGGAGAGGGACCATCAGAGGAAGGAGAGGGAATGAACCAATCAGAGGACAGGAGAGGAAACAGACCAATCAGAGGAGAGAAGAGTGGAGTAGACAGATGAGAGGAGAGGAGCGCGGAGGAAACGGACCAATAAGAGGAGAGGATTGCTCCTATTGCTCCAATAGCAAGCGATAGGAATTTGACACGGAGGACACAGATACTGCAAGAGAGGAATACCTTCCTGTGTCTGAATCCTCCTTTAAAGGGGTAGTTTGGAATTTTGGACATAGGGCCTGATTCCCAAGCTAGGCTAGTGCACGGGATTGGGGTCCAATTAGCCTGCTACTAAAACAGTCTTACCCACTCACAGTACACCCGAGGCAAATCAATTATAACACCAGACTATAGATGTAAATGTCTGTAGCCCCTTTTACACAGCCAGTGAAATCCGGGAATATGCCGGAATTTCGGCCCTCCGCCCTGCTGTATAAATTCGACCGTTGCGGAACGGGGGAAGAAAGGTGCGAGAGATTGTTCCGGGAATTTTACTACCTCGGGGGGTAGTAAGATTGCCGACACAATCAGTTCCGCCTCTCTGTATAAATGCGGCCAGCTTGTTGTTGCGGAACAGGGGGGCGTTTGACGTTCCATAGTCTACGTTCTAAACATGCGACCATGTTAGCAGTTGAAGGACGTGTGTTAAACATTAACCACGGCGGCCTGATGTCCAGTAAAAATCACCAAATAAAAGGAACGGCATATAATCTAGCTGGTCATAAGGTCCGCTGCTCAATACAAACCCCCACGCTTCATTTTGCAGAGTGTATGAGTCTATTTCTGCCCAGGGGAAGTTGTACAGTGAATGGGAAAGCTAGGCTAGGCTAAGCTAGGCTGCGACCGGATCGCCGCCGCTATTATCTTAAGTCTGAGCGTATATCCACACTATATTGTCACACAGACACCCACCCACATACACACACACACACAGGTGACGCAGTGAGCGGAGTGATGTTGTCAGTGTGGTTAACTGTCCCTGAGATGTTGGACTCAGCGCGTAGCGAGATCAACCGGCACATCGTGGGGAAAGTAAAATACGGCCCTCTTACTGCAAGCTCCAGCACTTCTGCTCTCAATTCACCGCCCAGTGTTGTTGTTGTAAAGCAGCTGACCGGCGCGGCGCTAAATGTTTACGTCACATCTGACGCTGCTTACAAGCACCTCTTTCATTCCGGAACGCTGTGTAAAAGGGGCTACTGATGCGCCAATATAACGGCGTTGCTTGGTTCTGTGTAAATAACACCTAACCAAGCAGAGCCGGCAAATTGCCGCTCTTTCGTACCGTCAATATGCCGCAATCTCTGTGTAAAAGGGGCTAGAGTTGATGTTAGAAATAAAACCAACCTTGCATATTGCATTTTGAGGGGCTTGCTGTGTTTCAGCAGCAGCGTTATATTCCTGGTAGTAGACTTCGGTAGCGGCGCCACGTTTGGAGGACTCAGCGATGCGTCTGCTTTTGAAGATGATTATGAGGAATTTGTTGTATCCAACACTAATCTCCACTAACGTTGTCATCAATCTGTCAGTAGGCTAACAATAACATTATGAAAGGGGCCAGCTTTATTAGCTAGTGTAGCCTACCAATAGTTATTACCTGTTCATCAGTGGTTGTTGGTGCATCTGAAAAGACGGATGGCACCGCTTTCGTTTTCAGTGATTTATTTCTCTTTAGATTGCAGGGGTTTCTCGAAGTCATCCGGTCTGAAATTATCGCTACAAATACTCCGTTTGCAAACAAGTTTCCACTGGTGTTTTTATGTCCAAACCAGCAGCAACAAGCCACTGGAAATTGGTGGAAACTTTGTGGTGCCCATCTGTAGGGTTTATTTGTACAATTCCTAAATGCACACTGAACCACCATGTTGCCTAGTCCTTTGTTTCCGCTTCTGTCCCACGCTGCTCTGTTTACTTTCTGCTGTAGTGATTCGGTTACACAACTAGCCGGAGCAAAGTAAAATTCCGCTGCTGCTGAGAAAGTAGTCCCTCAAAATGCGATGATTCATGCGATGCGAGGTTGGTTTTATTTCTAACATTATTCTATCAACACAGACATTTACATCGATAGTCTAGCGTTATAATTGATTGTTCTCGGGTGTACTGTGGAGTGGGTAAGACTGTTTTAGTAGCAGGCAAATTGGACCCCAATCCCGTGTGCTAGCCTAGCACGAGCAAACTCTGCAACTAGAAGGACTGAATGAAATGTGTTGAAAACTGTCTCCAATGATAAAGAACACTTAGGCTAACTTGGGAATCAGGCCCTATGTCCAAAATTCCAAACTACCCCTTTAACGCGTAACAGGTGGGTCCCTGTACCATTCCATTGGCTGCAGGACTAAATAGCTGCGTATGGGTGTTGGTGGGTCCACTGAAGATTCAAGATGATTTATTTTGTCATTGTACATGTTTCAGAACAACGATAATCTGTTTACAGTTATACCCCGCCAAGAGACATAGAGTGACAGTAACCAAACATGGGAGACAGGGGGGATACACTGAAGAGTCGTCTAGCGTGCGCTGCGCCCCTTAAAGTAGGAAAGGATAAAGAGAACATCAGGGAAAGACAGGTTAAAAAAATGCTACTCTCACACTCTGCTCCTTATGGGTGCAAAGTGTGTGATTAGTACAAAAACCACCTTGGCAAAATAAGCACATGATAACGCCACAGACAAATAGAACACGTTGATAAGCACAAAGGTACGGGTTAGGGGTTTATGGGACGGTAAGTGTCGCAGCCCAGGCACCAGGGGGCGTACGCAGCCGGCAGGCGCCCCGCCCGCGGCATCCATTCTGCAACGAGGGAGGGAGAGGGGGACAGAGAGAAGAAGGCTTATGTGGTCAGGGGTCGTGTGTGCTATGTGTCTACGTGTGTGTGTATGTGTGTTCCGTTTATGTAAATCTGTCCAGACATAACGGGAGTCTTCAGGCGCCAGATGGTATAGCGAGTCCAGGAGACAACCTCGAGGCCAGCCAGAGATAGAGTTCACAGGAGATTAGGTCAGGAGTGGGGTAGAGCGTCTTTCTGCATAAACATCCCGGAGAGAGAAGAGATAGCACCTCCAAGGACGGTGTGGGGAGCCGAATCGAGATAATGAATTTGTTTAGAAGAGACTAGGCGCTGGAATGTGGAGCCTGTCTTAAAGTCACTGGTTAGGTAAATCCGAAATATTCCAAAATCCAGTGGCCATTTTCCGTGCCTACGGACTGTTAACGCTCACCCAGATCGCATTCACTTTTCGATTAAGTCCGTAAAGCACCTCCAGCTTGCAGTTCACTTCGCTTAATACTTGAGTCTGTACCTTAACAGCCTGGCACAAGCCCTGAAAGACGGGCAGCTTGTCAATGGCCTGATGTGCTGCCAACGCCTTTTTAACTTTGCGGTAGAACAGGAACCCGCCAACACCAAACAGCAGGAACCCTGTTAACAAAAGCCCAATTATGTAGATATCTTCAGCATCCTCGATGGAAAGTGTTGCCAAACACATCGGGTTCCAAGTACTCCATGCGTCCCAGCTGTATCCGGCAGCAAAGGTTCCATCAGGACAGCGGGCTTCTCCTGAGCCCACTTTTCTCGTTGAGAAAATTTGATCTATTGCAGAGAGACCCCAGTTGATCAGATCCATAATTTAGGTATTCGGAGGAATATGCACAGAGAGTCTCAAGGATAGATAGAGACAGCACAGAGACAGAGAGCAGAGCAGGGAAGGTTTACGGAGGGAGGAGAAATGCGACCGCCTTCGTTCAGAGCTAGAACAGGAAATTCTCCACTTCTGGAAGTCAGAGGACACAGGAAGGTATTTCTCTTCTGCAGTATCTGTGTCTACGTGTCAGATTCCTATTGCTCTCTACTATCAGAATCAGACTCCATCACTGTTTCCAAAGCTTCATGCACTTCTTGTGTAAAGGCTCCATCCATATTTCCAGGAAAAAAAAACTAGTTCTACAGGATGGTTTTGTATAAACTTTGGCTCCAATCACAGCTGTGTAAACAACTCAACGACTTGTTATGTGTCTCTGACGGCTGCACCTTTGATGTGATTGAAGATGACCCATGTTTTAATTTATTTGAAGCAGTGTATGCTTGTGTGCATGGACCTCTTTATAGGGATTTTGATCTTCAGCACAAACTACACATAAAACAGAGTGAATGAGAACAGTGTCACTTTGCTCATAATGTCATGCACGCACACTGTGACAGCTCCTGGCACCTCCTGATTGGCAGGCTGCCAGGAGTTGATTGCTGATCCTTAACACCCATGCTGGCTGCTCTCCTGCAGCTATAAAAGCTGCAGGACTCAGCCACTTGGTCTCCCCTCCCGTGACGTATGGTTTGGTTTGGTTGGTTGGTTGGTTATGGTTATGGTTATGGTTATGGTTATGGTTATGGTTATGGTTAGTTGTCTGGTGAGCACATTTGTACTTTCCCCGTTAGGCTTCAGTTGCGTTTCCCCTTTGGGTTACGTGAATTTTTTTTTCTTTTGTTGTTTTTCCCTTTTGGTAGTGCTGTGGGGCGTGGTTAGTGTCAATTGTTCAATGTCAATTGTCTCGGGGGCACATCCGAAGGATATTGGGGGTGTCTGCTTGCATGTCGCCTTTCAAACCGGCTGGTTTATAGTGCGTAAATACCCACCGCAAGCTGCATGAACATTAGGGTCAAGATTATTCAGGTTTGGATAGGCAGTTAGGGGGGAAGTTCTAATTATAGTTGCATCCCAGTGATCAAAGCTGTTTGGGCATGGCTGCTGTAGTAGAAGTGTTTATTCAGTCTCCTTCTGAGACCTTGCTGGACAGCTGTACAAAGGACCAACTGTTGAAAGTTGCTGATCATTTCGGAATTGAAGTTGCAGCCACACGTCTGAAGGACACAATCAAACGTATCCTGAAGGCGACTTTGATGGAGGAAGGGGTTTTGGATTCTGATGAAGGTAAAGGTTTATCAAGTACGATTGTTTCACCAGGGGGGAGTCTCACCTTTGATCAACAAAAGGAACTGATGTTAATACAAATGGTACATGCAAACATTAGGTTAGATAAAGAATTGGAAAAAACTAAATTGGATAACGAATTGGCTCTTGAAAAAACAAAAGTAGATAAAGAATTAACTCTTGTAGATAAAGAATTGGCTCTTGAATGTGCGAGAATGGATAAGGAGTTAGCGCTTGAAGAAATGAAACAAAGAACAGAACAGGCAAAACTGGACATTGAACAAATTAAACTAGATCTAGTTAGAGAAGGGAAAATGGCAGGAACTGATATAACTAGGTCTGCTGGTTCATCTAGGGTAGATTGTACTAAGAATATCAGATTGCTGCCTAAATTTGATGAGGAAGACCCAGATACGTTTTTTTCCTTGTTTGAACGTTTAGCTGATTAACAGGAGTGGTCTGATAGTGAACGTACGTTGTTACTTCAATGCGTGTTTAGAGGTAAAGCCCAAAAGGCATATGCAGCATTAACAGCAGAACAGTGCAAAGAGTATAAACTGGTCAAAGACGCCATTTTACAGGCTTATGAATTAGTTCCTGAAGCCTACAGGCAGCTCTTCAGAAATTGGAAAAAAGGGGGAAAGCAAACGCATGTGGATTTTGAAAGGGAGCTGGATGTATATTTTGATCGGTGGTGTTCTGCATCCAGTGTTGTTTCCTTTGAAGAACTGCGTGACCTGGTTGTGCTGGAACAATTTAAGCAGTCTGTGCCTGACCTCATATCTACTTATATCAATGAGCGAAAGGTTAAAACTCCTAAAGAAGCCGCTGTACTCACTGACGAATATGGTTTAAAACACAAACGTATCTTTGGGGAGCAAAGTCAACAACAGTTTGGACTTAAAGACAGCGGAGAGAAAGGTGAATCAGATTTCAGTCTGGGCTCTTTAAAGGGAGGGCTAGGCACAGTTGGGAATAATGATCCTAATACAGCTTGTAATTATTGTCAGCGACAAGGGCACTGGAAAAAGAGTGCCCTTTGCTAAAATCAAAAAAGGGTTTTAGTACAGTTCTGGGCAATGATTTGGCAGGAGCGTGTATGTGGCCTGATGCGGCCACCTCTAATGGGTGGGGTGTATTGTCTCCTGTTAAAGCGAGATCTGAGGTCCCTGAATGCAGCATCAGAGGGAGGAGGAGAAGGAGGCGCCGAGCTCGCTGCGGGTGCATGAACACACCGCTCACACCCTGCCGCCAGAGAGAGCTACTAGGCGTGAACGGGCGCAAGGTAAACATGTCGGGGAACAGTTTTCGAGTCAGGGACGGGAACTGGATTTGTCCTGATAAAAAGTGCGGAAACATGAACTTTGCCAGAAGAACAAGGTGTAACAGGGACAAAACCACAGAGGCAAAAATGATTGGCAATGCAAAATGTAATAACTTTTGTTGTTTTGCAGGTGACGCAGTGGGCCTCATTTTTATGGAGGGGGGTGTGACAGCTCCTGGCACCTCCTGATTGGCAGGCTGCCAGGAGCTGATTGCTGATCCTTAACACCCATGCTCGCTGTCAGCCACCTGAGGGGTATACTACGAAGCAAGATTAAGGGCTGAGCGAGGTCTGTTGAGTCTAAAGCCAGAGTTTTCAGCAGAGGTGGAAAGAGTACAAAAACATTCTACTCAAGTAAAAGTATGATTACTTTGATGAAATTTTACTTAAGTAAAAGTACTAGTCTAAAAATCTACTGAAGTAAAAGTGAAAAAGTAGCTGATTTAAAATGTACTGAAAGTACAAGTTACTAGTTACTTTTTAACAGCGGGAGGGGCAGGGGGCTCTTCTGTGTAGGGCATTATATATATATAGACAAGGGGATATAAATCTCAAACTAGTTTTGTTTAATTAATGCAACAATTTTACAAATTAAAGTGCACAAATTAAACAAATCATGTCACCACACATGTATGGATGTATACTGTGTCATTATACTTTAGATAAGCAAATATGGAGCAAATAGTCTGTTAATGGGGAATGTAACCGGTCTACAGACCTAAACAGACTGCAGCTGCAGTTCTAATAATGTAATAGTGTATAATTGATCTAAACCATGGAAAGTGCAAGGTTAGGCTGCTCGATTGACAAAAATCATAATCATGATTAGTTTGATTGACATTGTGTAATCACAATTATTATAGACAATTATGCGTTGATTTAAGAACTGCAATTTTTTATTTAACATTTGACACCATGACCTTTGACTTTAAACATATCCTAATTGAACATAAATAAAAATAAAGAAAATGCAAATAGCCTAAGCAAAACGTATTTTTTATAATTAAATAAAATAAGTGTCAAAATCAAAATAAACCGTTGCAAATGTTGTCGATAGGGCACGTCTTTTGCTAGCAGGAATGTGAGCACATATTTTATTTATATCTCAAGGAGCTGGCTGGTTAAGCAAGTTGCATTGTAGGCTACAGTGTTCTTAATTGATGACTGTTGTAGTGGCAAGAGTCAAGGAGCTTTTACTTCATGTGTTTTTTTATTCCTTTATTGCTTGGTCATAGACCACTTGGATTTGAATTAAAGTGAGTAAACTAATAGGTCGTGATGTTTTGAGGTGCAGCTGGGTCGCATATGACTTTTTTTCTCTCTCTCACGGTCGCGCATGTCATCTGACTCGCGTGCCCGCGCGTAACATATCTTGCACATTATTTTAGTCTATTAGTTTTACCTTTCTTCTCGACCAAAGGCTGACTTTCTGCCATCTTCTGGAAGTTTTTCAAAGCTCCCGGCAACACGCACCGTCTCCATCCAACTCTGCACTGTTAAGGCCAGGACACACCAGCCCGATAATCGCCGTCGTCAAAAAAAATGGAGTCGGCCGTTTCAGGAAGCTCCAGCTTCCCGTCGCTGCTAAAGAACACACCGAGACGACTGTTTATTTTCCGTACGCTCGCGGGACGTAATGTCTCCACAACAGCAGGCGGCGCTAATCTGTATTGTGGCCCGAAAAAATACGAAAGCCGGAAATGATTGGACATCTCTCTAGAGCATAAACATAGATAGAAATACGTATTTATATTTATGGACCATAAGAGCACAATTTTTAGCAGAGAGTGTCGAGCATGGTGTCGAGCAGTCAACAAGGGTTGATGCATGTGAGTACTCTCAAAACGAAACGAACAAACACATTAAAACGATGGCTAGCTGTTGTTAGCTGTTTGTGCTACCCGCCTCACTTCCGGGCTTCACTGATTCGCTAGCCCTCCACCAATCAAATTGCTCCAAATGAAAGACGGTCGGCCGCCGATTGAACATGTTCAATCGGCGGCCGACAGGCTCAAAACAAGCCCGACGACCTCTACGTCGGCCGACGTCACGGCACACACCAAACAGATTCGTCTTTTTTTTTGACGACGGCGATTATCGGGCTGGTGTGTCCTGGCCTTTAAACTGAAAGCTAAACCAGCAGGTGAGGGAGGGGCCGATCGCATGGCTGGATGAAAGGTTTGCTGCATTTAAAAGCCTTCACGTCTTCACGTGCGGTACAATGATAGTTTAACTAGGATTATGTTGTTTTAATGATAGAGGGAAGCAATGTTTGTTGTTATCATTTAGTCGCAATGATCCGCAATGTGTTCTCTCGGTTCTCTCTCCTGTCGATCATTCACTGTTAGTTAGTTTCCGGTATTGTGCCGTAAAAATAAACCCCCCCCACGATATTTCTTTTCTTTTCTCTCCTTTCCCTATCTATTTTTTTACTCAGTAACACAGGTGATATAAAATGTAGCGAAGTACAATACTTCAAAATAAACATACTCAAAGTAAAAGTATAGGTTTTAAAAATCACTTAAAAAATTACAAGTACACGAAAAAAATACTCAATTACAGGAACGCGAGTAAATGTAATTCGCTACTTTACACCCCTGGTTTTCAGTATCACGAAAGGTGGCTCTCTTTCTACCTGGCTAGATCACCTTGGTAACAAAGGCTGCACGGCTAACCTGCCCAGACCAGTTTGTTCCAGAGTTTGAGTTTAAATTCGGCTCTTAGAGCGCTGCCCTTTAAGGAAACTACACCATTTGAAATCCCGCGGAGACACGGACCTGACTATATTGTCTGAGCGATACTTCTCACCGAGTAGGCCTAAACTAGTTAAATCAGTAAACTTATTGATCAGTAAGTTAATGAACGAAACAAAGTCGTGACATAAGGCTTACATTAGAGTGAACTGTAACATTGCGCTGCGGCTTTTTGCCACATGCATAGTTATTGATGCAGAAAATGTAAAATAGCGTATGCAGTGCCACACAGCGTATGCTCTCACCTCAAATGATTTTACCTGGCGATCTACACACACTGGGGGCCAATCCGAATAGTCTTTTTTGCATAGGTAATTTCCTTTCCTATCGAGATGACCCGGAAGTTCTCGGCGGATAGGTGATCCGAATTCTCAAAATGCTTAGGAAAGGCATAGGAGAGGAGCCTCGATTCATCCTTTAACCCTCCTTTAGCATAGGTTACTCCGGACCAACCTATGCTGAAGGAAAGGAGATAGTGGTATCCCATAATCCTTTATGGCGGCAAGATTTAAAGCAACAGGCCACCGCCGGAGTTTACCAACTCTACACGAATACGAACGAGAGGTAAAACAGAAGAGAGGAGAGGAGAAGAGAAGAGAGGAAGATTTAACTCGGCTAAAACAAAATACCCCCCCCCCCCCACGTAAATATAATAAAGAACTCATAAAAGACCAACGTCATAATAGTTATTTTCGTAGCACATAATTTACACCATAAGAAAATAAAATACCAACTTCACATTTAATGAAGTTACTGGGGGCAGTTCATTTCAACATCAACATAAGTGTAGCCTCTTTTTATTCCACATGTGAATTGGGATATATGCAAGTGATTCTCACTCTGTTGCCGACAACCTGATTAAAATCAATATAAAAAGAATGCATGGATCAAACGAGCGCTTGTTGTAGTCAATTTTCGGAGAATAGGCTATAGTGTAGTTTCACGCTAGTGACTCACGTCAGCAATACTCGCCGTCGCGCAATGACGTCGGTTAGGAAAAGTGGAGTGGAATTAATTTGAAACAGTGCTGTCTTTTCCTATGTTCGATAGGAAGCACCTTTCATATCTCCTTAACCCCGATGACGTTTAGGGGTTAAGGCAGGGCTGTACAGTGCGACAGTTTTGATCGCATTTGCTACTGAAATTGATCACGAGCGATGATGAATACAAATCCATTCGCACTCGTGCGACAGCTTGATAATGAGGAGAGGCTGTCTTTGAAACACAGAGGAGCGTTGCACAACACTGCTTAGAGGGCTCTACATTAACACTGCGGGTAAATGAGTCTTAGGCAAGTAAGTTATTGAGTCCACCCTTCCCTTCAAGATATGTGTCCTCGGGATCTGTGCTCGTGCAGCGATTCTAGGTATAAAAACTTCACCTACGGCAATTACCGGAAGGAGACGGCACATTACCGCAGTTAAGTTAGCGAATTGTACAAACAGAACATTTCCTGTGCGCCTTCACATTAAAAGCCTGTTACTAGCCAAACGTGAGTTGACTTTTATTTTGAAGCCAGTAAGAACAGGAAGTTAGCGTTTTTTTCTAGCTTGAAAGGCAACTCCTTCAGCTGCAGCGAGCAGTCAACAGTAGCCTAGTCTATTTAAACAAAGTTTTAAATAGGCCACTGAAAAGCAACTCCCAACACAGTCACAACAACCTATTTAATTTATCCTAAATTGTACCAATATGTATACTTATTTATTTAATAGGCTATGTTTAATGTTTTAAAGTTTGGTTTTAATTAACAGAAGGACATTATAATAATAACTCTGAATCAGCAAAAAATTGCAATTGGCAGGTTAGATTATTTTTTCTAAATTGCAATCAGTGCACCCCTATTAATTTTTCCATAATTATTACTGCACACACTAGGATATAATATTAATTGAGAATCTCAAATGAGACCAAGATGACATGCTCAAAGGTAATTAGAGCGAAATGCAAGGGTTACGGTTATGCAAGTTTTCGATCATACTTTGTGTGCTACCAAATTTATTTTTGTGCTACTGAATTTTTTTGCTTGCTAGCACCAGTGCTACCACCTAAAAAAATAAGCGTACAGCCCTGGGTTAAGGTATAGGAAAGGAGGTTCATAGGTTAGGAGATTGGACTATTCGGATAGGCCCCGGCTCTTAATGAAGCGTTCTATAAAATCACAGGTTGCAACATTATTTCACTGTAGGCTTCTTTCTTTTCATCAGTTGCGATTACAGTTGGGACGTCACGTGACAAGTGACAGCTGTCACAGTTCGGACATCGCTGCAGACTCGCAGGTTAAGCTTCTCACAGTAGATTCATATTTGTCCGGAAAATACAGACTAGCCTACAGGTTTTGTATCTAGGCTATTTATTTTAATGGTATTTATAAGATGCAAATAAAGGGCTATTAGCCTAAATCAAAATTGTATTAATTTTGATGTGGCCCAAAACTAACGTGATTTTCCACATAGGCTATGCTATTCATTAGGGGACAGTGTCAGACTTAAATCAGATTCTTAAGTGTAGGATTATCAACTAGGCTAAATGGTGTACTTTTTAAATCCGAGTTCAAACTTTAATTGCTTTATAATGTCACGTTACGCACTGCAAGAACGATCTGTAAAATAAATGAATCAATTCAGTAGCCCAATTTTCTGACAACATTCCACTCTCTCCTTATTTGCAGTAAGAGTTTTTTTCGGCTCTTTGTTTTCTGCTGTTCTGTGATCATTCAGACTGACAAACTCTTGTGAAGTCAGCGAAGTCAGCTGCTCGCAATCAGTCCGTTAGTGTAAAGTTAGCGGCACAAGATCAGTCCAGTCTGTGCGGAAGCAGAGTCAAATGACGGCCAAACGCCCAGTGGCGGAGCCAGGAAATTTTCATTGGGGTGGCCAGGATGGGGCCATTGATAATTTTTGGGTGGCAAGCACAAGGGCTTCGGTTTTGCTTCAACATAAGTGGGGGTCTGGGGGTACTCCCCCAGAAAAAAATGTACTTCAAACATACCATTTGGTGCATTCTGGTGAATTTTAATGTACTTATTTATGCCTTCTGTAGCCTATTTAATTATTATGGTGGACATGTCTACATTTCTGTTAAGGAAAAGACAACAGGCTCCCAGTGACGTAAACATAATGTTATAAAAAGCAGTAGGGCTCTCAGGCATCTGTATTGCTTTCAAATATTTACTCTACTGTATTGTTCAAAACATTTTTTTAGGACACTACTCATGACACAGCAGCAGTGTGAACTATTATGACACTTGAAATTTTGAAATCATAGGGGAATATGTATTAACAATTAGGAGATATATCAATGTTTCAACATCCTAAACTGTTATTTTTACCTCTTTTGGGGGAATAGGGTTGTCTTTCTTACTTTTTGAGGGGGAAAAATGTATCTCTTCTGATTATTGGGATGGGGGGGACATCCCCTTGAGTTGCTGAAAAACACTGCACCACAGCCGCCACCGAAATGTTCAGACTTCAGAATTTCATTTAACTTTTATTTATCCTCGAGAGACCAATTGAGGGGTGACCCTCATTTACAATGGTGTCGAGTTCAAACAAATTCAAAGGAAAAACAACAATACATAAACAATATTCAACGCAAATACATCAAATACACAACAACAGGTGAAGAGAAAAACAATTGAAACATTTACACAGTGGTGAAGATTAAGTGGTAGCAATTAAAATTAAATGGGTGAAAGTACAATATAGCCTAATTAAAACAGTTACAGGTAGAGTTTGGCCGATTTAAAATAGTTTGTTTAAATTGGTTAAAGGATATGAAGTTATTTAGTTTAATTTGTTGCTGTAAATTGTTCCAGGAGTCAGGGGCACTGAAGCTAAAAGCTGTCTTTCCTACCTCAGACCGGGCTTGTGGGACATAAAGCATAAGCATGTCAGTGAATTTGCATCAAAGCCCTAATGATCATAAAAACAAGATGCTTTATTTAAACTATGTCCATGTTTAGGTGGTGATTGTATTTTTTTCGGCTGTAGGCCTACTGAAACTAACGGAGGGAGTCAGGCGGCTCACTCTATAGGCATTTCCTCTTGTTGCGCTGTCAGTTCGCAATGCCTACATGGCTGTGTTTTCATGCTCGTGAAATGCAATCCGATCGCGGAAGCCTCCCCTGAACAATGTTAGCGGACATGAGATCCCCGGCGGCCGGTTATCATTTTAGCCGTTAAGCCACAGAGCTTTTCTCACCGGCAAGGTGATGACACCGTTACCCACAGTCACAGTCTCACCCCATGTTTCACTGGGTGAATCACTGCTTTGTTCGGTTTAACATCAGTCTTGGGCGAGCGAGTGTTTTAACTTTATGCTGAATAACCATTGCACTGCAATCGCTGAAAGCGAAATAGTTCAGGCGGGGCAGAGCGGAGCGCACTAGTAGAGATGGAAGGGTTCGCTTACTTGCCAGTCGAAGCGTCAGGTCTGTAGTAACCTCTTTATAGGTCCATGGTAGTAACCCCATGGTAGTAACCATGGTAGTAACTGGCATTCAGGCTTGAGCTGTTACATGATGTGTGCGTGCGGCTACAAGGTCCGACAGTGTACTAGCGGTGTAAGAAAGGTTCCGCATTTTTCCACAGCCGCCAAAACTATTGACGGCTGTGATATGGCGCTTGGGGTGGCCAATGGGGTGGCCGAGATTCTGCGGGGGGTGGCCGTGGCCACCCCCGGCCCCCTCCTGGCTCCGCCACTGCAAACGCCCCCTCTCATGGGGACGCGCCAGGCCCCCAGGACTGTGCCTTCTCCGAGCAGCCAGTATGGACATGTGGCCAACCCATTGGTACTGCATGCTATGAATGGGGCTGGAGGGTGGAGCTTATTTTCATGGTAGCCCAAAGGCAGATTTTCCCGTCCACACCAATACAAGCGGCGAACAAGATTGTGTCGCCGCAAACATTTTCTGGAATCATAGACTCAAACTTATCTTTAGACCATATACTATTAAATCTGAAGTTTTTTCATTTCAAAACGCCACATCAAGCGTTTTATTAGCCCAACGGCTTTTAACGGCTTTCAGTTTGTTTTCGAGGGAGGAGGAGGGTGTGGGCAGCCGTGGGCAGCTGAACAGAGTCGTAGTGAAACAAATGTTTCGGTTTTCGGCCCGGTCTCCGAGAAGGCTCAGCAGTGGCGTGCACAGGTAGACCTGAAGTGGTGCTGAAGCACCTGCCCTTTTCCCCTGGCCCAATCAAGTGCCCTTTTGAAAAAAAAAAAATCTGAAAGTTCGTTTTTTTTTTTTTTTTTTTTTTTACTGTGTATGTGGCCCATGCCGACATTATCATCTATAAATGCTCAACAATTAAAAACGTTTGACAATAATGCCCCAATAAATATGCCCCCCCTCCTCCTCCTCCGCACACACTTCCTTTGTCAACGTTGAACGCGCAGAGTGGACACAAACGGAGGCGCGTTGCCGCAACAGTTCACAGCTGCTGCACACACACATAGAGCTGTTAAGCGGAAGTGGCGGAATTACGGGGCATGGGACCTTTCGGCTGAAAAAAAATGAATGGGAGTCTATGGAAAGTAATCTACTATTTTCTGGTCCCAGTCATTAAATGCCTTGGATTACATATATGTTTTGTATGGGTCTAAATGATCATTTTTCATGTGAAGAGTTTGACGGTATGTTGTATGATTATTCGTCTAAACGAACTGGGCTTAATACGTCACTTTGTTCATTACTCTGATTGGTTGTAGTGCTATCCAATACTGTGCAGTGGTATTTGAAATGCACGGGTAGGAGCCGCCCCTTGAGTTGGGAAGGTCTATTGATCGTGGCCAGACCCTCTATCGTTCTAGAAAATTACCAGGCTAGTGATCTGGTCGACCATAGTAAAAATATCAAATCCAGGGCAAAAGCCCAGATCGACACCTAGATATAAGAAAATTCATATTTAATGCTTTAATGGAAGTGAGATCAGAAAATGCAGTTTGCATGCGTTTTAATGGCGCATTTTTCCCCTATTAGGTTTTTAATTGAATGTAACTCTTGCAGTTTATTATACAGTGTATTTCATCATTACCGTATACCAGGGGTGTAAAGTAACGAATTACATTTACTCACGTTCCTGTAATTGAGTAGTTTTTTCGTGTACTTGTAATTTAAGTGATTTTTAAAACCTATACTTTTACTTTTACTTTAAGTATGTTTATTTTGAAGTATTGTACTTCGCTACATTTTATATCACTTGCGTTACTGAGTAAAAAAAAATAATAGGGAAATGAGAAAAAAGAAAATAAATACCGCGGGGGGCTTTTATTTTTACGGCACAATACCGGAAACTAACACAGAAAATTATCGACAGGATCATTGCGACTAAATGATAACAACAAACATTGCTTCCCTCTATCATTAAAACAAAATAATCCTAGTTAAACTGTCATTGTACCGCACGTGAAGACATGAAGGCTTTTAAATGCAGCAAACCTTTCATCCAGCCGTGCGATCGGCCCTCACCTCGCTTTCAGTTTAACAGTGCTGAGTAGGATGGAGACGGTGCGTGTTGGCGGGAGCTTTGAAAAACTTCCAGAAGACGGCAGAAAGTCAGCCTTTGCTCGAGAAGAAAGGTAAAAGTAATAGACTAAAACAATGTGCAAGATATGTTATGCGCGGACACGCGAGTTAGATGACATGCGCGACCGTGAGAGAGAGAGAAAAAAAGTCATATGCGACCCAACCGCACCTCAAAACATCACGACCAATTAGTTTACTCACTTTAAGTCAAATCCAAGTGGTCTATGACCAAGCAATAAAGGAATAAAAAACACAGGAAGTTTAAAGCTCCTTGACTCTTGCCACCACAACAGTCATCAATTAAGAACACTGTAGTTTACAATGCAACTTGCTTATCCAGCCAGCTCCATGAGATATACATTAAAATATGCCCTCACATTCCTGCTAGCAAAAGACGTGCCCTATCAACAACATTTGCAACAGTTTATTTTGATTTTGACACTTATTTTATTTAATTATAAAAAATATGTTTTACTTAGGCTATTTGCATTTTCCTTGTTTTCAGTTCAATTAGGATATGTTTAAAGTCAAAAGTCATGGTTTCAAATGTTAAATAAGTGCATGTTGCAGTTCTTAAATCAATGAATATTTGTCTAATAATTGTGATTACATAATGTCAATCAAAATAATCATGATTATGATTTGTCAAAATCGAGCAGCCTAACCTTGCAATGTCCATGGTTTGGATCAATTATACACTATTACATTATTAGAACTACAGCTGCAGTATGTTTAGGTCTGTAGACCAGTTACATTCCCATTCCCCATTAACAGACTATTTGCTCCATATTTGCTTATCTAAAGTATAATGACACAGTATACATCCATACATGTGTGGTGACATGATTTGTTTAATTTGTGCACTTTAATTTGTAAGTGTTGTATTAATTAAACAAAACTAGTTTGAGATTTATATCCCCTTGTCTATATATATATATATATATATATATATATATATATATATATATATATATATATATATATATATATATATATATATATATATATATATATATATATATATATATATATATATATATATATATATATAATGCCCTACACTGAAGAGACCCCTGCCCCCTCCCGCTGTTGAAGAGTAACTAGTAACTTATACTTTAAGTACATTTTAAATCAGCTACTTTTTCACTTTTACTTCAGATTTTTAGTACTTTTACTTAAAGGGGACATATTATGAAAAACCAAACATTGCAGGTGTTTGGCACACTTTTTAGGTTATTGGGGTCCCTACCAGCACACACAAGCTTCAAAAAAACAAATACGTGTCAGTTTCTTCAGGGATGCTTTTTTCGAAAAAAGGGGGATTTGAAGGTTTCTTCCAAAAAACACCGACTGATGACGAAATTGGTCGGTTTGCATTAACATAAATACTCCCATTGGAAAGCTTACCAGAAACCCGTTAGATGATTGGCAAATCAAGACGTTGGTAACCACAGACAGCTGAGCCTCCACTGCTATTGCAACAACAGAGTAGAAGCAAGCTGCAGTGTTAGCTCATCCTCAAGCTACCATCACACCCCAGCCTCGAAGCAGACCGGGGCTGAATGGATTTACTTCATTTTTTGTTTGGCTATGCCAAGCAAAGGTTGGCAATCTGTTTGTGTGATCTGCCGTTATACTGGAGTGTGGAGGAGAGTGTGCCTGGAAGACTGAGAGACACCATCTCTCCTCTGGAAATGTAAGTAGTCCTATTTAAAAACAAATCTGTCCGTTTATGAGTTCAATGTGTGTAATGTGCTTTAATTTATCCCTCCTATAATAACCGACTCCGACTGAAACGAGAGAATGTCTCTGGGTTAATTAGTTAGCGTTAGCGTCTGTTAGCGTTAGCGTCCGTTAGCTTTTATGCTAACGGTTAGATCTGTGAGTCTGTCCGTGACAGCCCCTGTGTGAAAAACAGACGGTGAAACTGTACGGTGTGTTGGAAACTGAAGAGTATTTGTTTGTTGTTGACAGTGTGTAGTTATGCAAGCAGTCGTGGTACATGCAGCAGTAGGCCTACTACATCTCTAGTGTAATGTACACTATAACGGACAGGAATACTTTAATTTGCCTCTGCCGCTGTTTGTTTCCTGTCCATTATATTTCAAAAAGCACACAGTATCACTCAGAACTCGTTGCTTCTTGAGCAAGGGTTATACTGAATCTATTAGTAGCCTATCTTATTTAATAATGGAAGAAAAAATATATTTATTAGTTTGTAGCTTTGCCACAGATGTATGATGTAGGCTATGTAGGCTACATGATGTAACATTGATTGTGCCATGTTTTACAGATGAGTGACCTGACGGAGCGTTGACCCAAAAGGACCGTCACACTGTTCCATCAGAGGACTGTTCACTGGGTGGGACAGGTGGTCTCCTTCAGGGCCCACCAGCAACAACTGGACAGTTACATACAAGTTATGGCTTTGCTTCTGTTTGATATGTACACTCTATATTTCCATTTCACTGGCTATGAATAGGCAAGGCAAGGCAAGTTTATTTATATAGCACAATTCAGACACAAGGCCACTCAAAGTGCTTTACAGGGGCAAGATAAGAATACATAAAACACATTAGAAAACTTTTAAAAGCGAATAAAAGAAGCAAAAAAGCAAATAAAAGAAGCAAATGAAATGAAAATTACAGGTTAAAATGGAAACAAAAAAGTCTTCAGACTCGATTTAAAAGAACTGAGAGTTGCAGCAGACCTCAAGTTCTCTGGGAGTTTGTTCCAAAGTCCTAACTCTTGGGACTGTAAGTAGACCTGTCCCAGACGACCTAAGGGCTCTGGACGGTTCATAACGTATTAGCATATCAGTAATGTATTTTGGCCCTAAACCATTTAGTGCTTTATAAACCAACATCAGTATTTTGAAATCAATTCTTTGAGTGACTGGAAGCCAGTGTAAAGACCTCAGAACTGGGGTAATGTGATCTACTTTTTTGGTCCTAGTGAGGACTCGGGCAGCAGCATTCTGAATTAGCTGAAGCTGTCTGATAGATTTTTTTGGAAGGCCTGCAAGGACACTGTTACAGTAGTCAAGTCTACTAAAGATAAATGCATGGACAAGTTTTTCTAAATCTTGCTGAGACATAAGCCCTTTAATTCTTGATATGTGTTTTAGGTGGTAGTAGGCTGATTTATTAATTGATTTGATGTGTTTCTTGAAATTCAAGTCGGAGTCTATAACAACACCAAGATTTCTGGCTTGGGGTGTGGTTTCTAACATAATGGATGTAAGCTGTGCGCTGACTTTTATTGTTCATCTTTGGCACCAAAGACAATTACTTCAGTTTTATCGTTGTTTAATTGAAGGAAATTTTGGCACATCCAATCATTGATTTGTTCAATGCACTTACTCAGTGCCTGTATCGGACTGTAGTCTCCTGGTGATATGGTTATGTAAATTTGTGTGTCGTCTGCATAATTATGGTAGCATAATTTGTTCTTATTCATAATCTGAGCTCGTGGGAGCATGTAGATGTTAAATAGAAGAGGGCCAAGAATGGAACCTTGGGGGACCCCGCATTCAATATTTGTCCGCTCAGATGTGAAATTGCCTATTGACACATAGTAGTCTCTATCCTTTAAGTAGGATTCAAACCAGCTTAGTACAGTTCCAGAAAGTCCAACCCAGTTTGCTAGTCGATCTAGTAATATGCTGTGGTCAACTGTGTCAAAAGCGGCACTGAGATCCAGTAAAACTAAGACAGAACTTTTGCCACTGTCTGTGTTTAAGTGGATGTCATTGAGGACCTTAACCAGAGCAGTCTCAGTGCTGTGGTGTTGTCAAAATCCTGACTGGAAGACATCAAAGCAGTTATTCATTGCGAAGTAGTTATTTAGCTGTTGATAAACAGCTTTTTCAATGATTTTACTTAAAAATGGTAGGTTAGATATGGGCCTATAATTTTTCATGAGTGATGTATCTAGATTGTTCTTTTTTAGGAGTGGCTTGATGACTGCTGTTTTCAGGGCCTGTGGGAATACACCTGTCTGAAGGGACATGTTGACAATTTGTAGAACATCTGAGGCCATACAGCTAAAAACTGTTTTAAAGAAGCCTGTGGGCAGAATGTCGAGGCAACAGGATGAGGAGTTCAGGTGTTGTATAATGTCCTCCAGGTTTTTGTGGTTTATAAGATAAAATTCTGTCATTGCATTTGAATTGATTTTAAGAGGGAACACATATGTTGAACTTGGTATTGATGCAGTGACAGCTTTTCTAATTTTGTGAATTTTCTCAGTAAAGAAGGAGGCAAATTCATTGCAGGCCCTCGTGGAAAGATGCTCAGACGCTACTGGCACATGAGGGTTTGTTAATCTGTCGACAGTAGCAAACAGGGCACGTGCATTGTTGTTGTTTTTGATGATGATGTCAGAAAAGAAAGAATGCCTTGCATTTCTCAGTTCTGAGTTAAACGTAATGGAGCTAATATTCCCACTTACTCTCTTTGTTGAACGCGATCTAGCATCTATGATCGATTGCTCTTCCTTGGGTCCCCAAAGTTTTACTCTGAATTTCATACATGGGATTTTGCAGTTGAATTTGGCACGTTGAATTTTTTAATGTTGAATATTTGATTTTGAATTTGAGAACATTGTAAAATAAAGGTGAAAATTAGTTGTTTAAAATGTAATGAGTTAAATTCAGAGGCAAAAAATTCAGATACATTATTTCAATGCTGCAAAAAATTCAGATACGTTATTTCAATGCATAAATATTCAGTGCTTAAAATTCAATGGCTTTTTATTTTAAAAATCCGATGACACTCATTTACTTCCATATAAACGTGCACAGTTTCTCTTTGAAGATGTCATAATGAACCTGGAGATTTGTTTTTCGCCACCTGCGTTCTGCTTTACGGCACTCTCTTCTTTCTATTCTGACCTGCGGGGCATTTCTCCAAGGAGATCTTTTCTTACCAGAGACAACCTTCATCTTAGTGGGCGCAATAGCATCTATAACACTTGTAAGTTTGCCGTTAAAGTTGTCTAAGAGCTCCTTAACTGAGTTACAGGGGAGGGGTGGTATCGAAGAAAATGCTTGAATGAATGTTTCACTAGTATTTTCTGTAATATACCGCTTTTTGATTACTTTTGATTGATCAATTGTGTGCACAGACATTTTACTCTCAAAAAATAAACAGGAGTGGTCCGTGAGGGGACCCATATCTGCCACTGTTATGTCTGAAATGTTCATTTCTCTGGAAATGATAAGGTCCAGCGTGTGCCCTTTGTTATGAGTTGGTTTGTCAACATGCTGATTTAGTCCAAAGTTGTCAAGGACACAGCACAGTTCTTTCGCACATCTGTCCTCTGGTTTGTCAGTATGAATATTGAAATCTCCGACGATTAATACACAGTCAAACTCAGTACATATTACAGACAGTAGTTCAGTAAGTTCATCAAAAAAGCTTGCATTGTATTGTGGTGGCCGGTAGATATTGATGAAAATAGCTCTAGAGGCTGAATTTAACTGTAGAGCCACATACTCAAATGAATACAAATTTCCATAAGACATCTTTTTGCATTGTAGAGATTCTTTAAACAGAATTGCAACCCCCCCTCCTTTTTTATGCACTCTGGATTCACTCACAAAATTGTAATTTGCGGGGGCGAACTCTATGAGAACAGCTGAGCTGTTATCTTGGTCTAATCAAGTTTCAGTTAAAAACATAAAATTAAGATTGTGCCTAGTAATAAGATCATTAATTAAAAATGTTTTACCTGCCAAGGATCTGATGTTTAATAAAGCTAAATTTAGTGTGTTCGAAGCATTGTCAGCCCGATTTATTTCAGCACACTGTGGCTGAAGAGGAATGCTTATCAGATTTGATACATTTACAGGATTTAAGAGTTTCCTGTTACTTGAGATACACTTTGAGAAACAGGGCCCCAGCTTATCCTGTGAGTCGTAGGCGTTAACTATGTAGCCGCGGACCGGCACATATCAACAAGTGCTGACATTATCAGTCTCCCTAGCCTGATGATGATAACGTAAGAGCCGGGCACTGTGGCTTAGATTGGCGAGTTGAGGGGGACGTTGACTGCTGGGGGTACATATGATTTCATTAAATCCCAGATCAGGAGAGGATGGAGAAAGGGTGGTTGTAGGAGAGAAATGAGGAGAAAGAGGTCGGCTTGGTGATGACCTGCGGGATCCAGGGGAGACGGGGATGGGTGGAGCCCCCTCCTCTCTGCCCTGATATCTCTCCTGGTCTGAGCTGTCATCTGGGGCCGGCAGTTGTCCTTCGGCGCTGCTGCTACGCTGTGTTATCTTCTCCTCCTGGGCCTTGTCCTTGGTACGAACAGATTGGTGACGTAGGACGTACATCACGTTGGATGTGAATAGTTTGACTCCAGCCTTATTTAGACAAAGTCCATCTGTCTTAAAAAGCTGTTTGCGGTTCCAGAAAATATTAAAATTGTCAATAAAATGCACTGAGTGGTCAGGGCACGCAGTTGAAAGCCATGTGTTCAATGCTAACAGTCTAGTGAATCGCTCAGGTCCTCTTCTGATTGGTGGCAGAGGACCACTGATAAACACCTCAGCATTCAGTGAGCTGACCGTGTTCAGGAGATTCTTAAAGTCCTGTTTCAACATTTCAGACTCTTGTCTTACAACATCATTTGACCCGATGTGCAGAATGATGTTCTTTACAGTTGTGTGTGCAGCTGCAATTTCCAGGATTCTCTCTTCTAGGTCCGACACCATATCATTGGGAAAGCAGAGTACTTTGGTATCAACACTAAACATGCTTTTCATATCTCTAACAGAAAAGTCTCCAGCAATCAGATTTGCAGGCTCGGTCGTTAGCTTGTTTAGCCCGGGTTGTTAGCTCTCTCTGTGGCTCTTGGCTTTCGGGCCTTACCTTGCTGTGTGAAGGCGCTATGCTATCTTGGTCATCAGAGGGAAATCCAGG
This sequence comes from Hyperoplus immaculatus, assembly GCA_949357725.1. Taxonomy (NCBI): domain Eukaryota; kingdom Metazoa; phylum Chordata; class Actinopteri; order Uranoscopiformes; family Ammodytidae; genus Hyperoplus; species Hyperoplus immaculatus. Next base: position 1,042,857 of record OX442353.1, read on the forward strand.
GACTTGCATCAGTGGAGTAAATCGGTTCGACACTTGCACACTTGTTTGCTGTGGAAGTTTGTTGTTGTTACCTCTCCCCCTTGCAGTAATCCATTGCTGCGGCCTCCGAGGCGCGGGGGTTGAGGAGGCACCGTGCCTGAGTGATAACGCAGGCCAGCCATCCAGATCAGTCATCTCATGGTGCTTGGCCCTGCCGGTTATCCGTCCTCCCTGTTCCAATCTCTTTGGCCTTCCACCAAGACGATTCCAGGGAGGGTTATCACTAACCTGGACACGGTCCTTTTGTTTCTTCATAGCCTTGTCGGTGCTAGTTAGCTGTGCGTTAGCTCGATCTTGTCCACTGTTTAAAGTCACTGGTAGAGTGTTGTCGTTCCCACATAGTCCATTCACTTCAATGTTCATTTCTATTAGATAAATTTTTGTTTCCAGTGCTGTAATCCTCTGTAGGAGTGTTTGATAGTCCTCGTTAGATAAGGGAGGCATCTTGCTGCTAATTAGCTTTAGCTTAGCGCCTCGCTTCCAGTCACCACAGGCTTGTCCTGTTGTTAGGCTCCCCCTCACGTTCTATTGAGAAGGTCGTAAAAGTGTCCAAAAATGCCTGCAGTATCTATAAAAGTAAAAATATATTACAGTCCCTTTGATTTGTATGTATCCAGGAGCTGCTGCTAAATGTATTTTCGAGGAAAAATAAGAATGTAAGCAAAAAGTGCAAGAGGAGGAGAGAGCAAGCAGAAAAGCGTCTGCACAATAGGAAAGCAGGAAGCAAAACATTGAATAAACTGCTTTATTTATAAGGATGGTTTTGGTCTTTTTAAAATGTAATGATACTGTTTCAAAGAAAAAATCTTCAGAGAGATAAAGGGTTGAATTAAAAAACTTAAAGTCAATACATGTAGATCGGTCAGAAAAGTAGTCCAACATCCTGACTATGAAAATGTGAGTTTCAAGTAATCCTTTACTACACAAAGCAAACAGTGACAGTTTAAAAAAAAACACAATACATTTTTTTTACAGTAAAACTTTATTATGAATGAATGATCACAATACAAATGATACATTATCTACTAGATATTGAAAGGGTGTCAGATAATTTGCAGCTCTGACTATAATTTTTTCTATACTTTTTTTTTTACAAAAGATAATGCCTTTCCAGTGAATCTTGACATGATACATTCCTTTCCTGCCGCGTTACTGTACATTTACATGTTACCTCAGCATGGCTTTACAACCAGCTCCACTGGGTTGTAGATCATTCCCCAGTTTAACCTGTAGAGACATACATAAAACGTTGTATGTTACACGTTTAGAGAGTTTTTGCATAAATACTCAGTGGTGGGCCAGCAGGGCCTTCTCTGCTGGCCCTGTCAAAATCCAAATAATATATTTTTTTTTTTGTTTAAAATTATATTAATTTGTGTTTAAATGTGTCTGAATTTAATTAAAAAATTCAGTACGTTACAAAAATAATTACATTTTTTTTGCAATATAGTTATTTTTTTGTGAGGCTGAGCTGGATTTCCCAGGCATATCTCATCTAAACGCATCACAGCTATGTGGAGCAGCAGGACCTGCACTAGAAGTATTGCTGGCCTTTCGTTGAAGCTGCCGTCTCCTATTGGATAATAACGTTGACTGACGTGTCTCATCAGCCAATCAGATTTTGATGTGTAGTGACAGCCCGCCCCAAGGCCCAGCGATTTCTCAGCCGCTTGCCCCCCGTGATGTCATCAGCGAAGTTTGAAACTTCGGCGGGGCGGGCTATTAGCATTGTGATGTGAGTGAACTACTATGGCCATCTTTCACACAACCTACTGCTGCCGACCCATTGCCGATCTAGCGTGGCTATTTAAAGGTGATCGTTTAACATAGTTTCGATATAGTTTCGACAGGAATACTAAAGATAAGCTGGATGGGCTGACAACGTTTTTTTGCAGCACTTCACTGACTGTAACTACGAGGCTATGACAGGCTAACCGCTAGCACCGAGCGGAACAAGTTACCGGTATAGAGACAGTGCATAACGCGTCATAATCTGAGGCCACGCCCATCGTGGGGGAAAACAATACACAGCGCTCCATCCACTTTATATTGAATGACACCCGTATTCGGCAAACAAACTTAATAAAAACGTAATACGACATGCCTTTCACAAATACACGTTACTTTCTTTAAAGCCACGACTCTTGTCTGTCTATACGAGCTGTTTTTGTGAAAAAGTATTGAGTAATTTTCAATATCGAGACAAAACTCTTAACTAATGTATGCTGTATGCTAGGCTAATGTTAGCCTTCTGCTGTAGGCTAACCCTCACGGACGGGAAAAAACACCTCAATATTGAAAATTACTCAATTATTTTTCACAAAATAGCTCATATGGACAGACAAGAGTTGTGGCTTTAAAGAAAGTAACGTTTTTTTGTTAAATGAATGTTCGATTACGTTTTAATTAAGTTTGTTTGCAGAAGACAGGTCTCCTTCAATACAAAGTGAATGGAACGGTTTTCAACGGTTTCCCCCTCGATGGGTCCGACCCGGTCCGACCGGACAAAAACACCTCAATATTGAAAACTACTCAATTATTTCTCACAAAAACAGCTCATATAGACAAACAAGAGTCGTGGCTTTCAAGAAAGTAACGTTTTTTTCTTAAATGGATGTTTGATTAAATTTTAACTAAGTTTGTTTGCAGAAGACAGGTCTCCTTCAATACAAAGTGGATGGAGCGCTGTTCAATGTTTTCCCCCACGATGGGCGTGGCCATGGGCGTGGCCTATTTCATGCACTGTCTCTATGTTGCTGGCCGTGTTTGCTTTTTAAACCTGTGAAGGAACATGGCACATCACGGATTTTAACAGCCTTAATGACTTATAGGATCCGAGAATGGATTTCCTCTACAAGTGATGGGTGAGTGTTACTTTTGGCTGTGTCTATCTGTGAAGAGATAACATTTTTTTATGGGGTTTTAAAACCATTTTGTTTGTTTGTTATGTGGGCAGTGGGTGATGCTGTTTTTCATTGTTGATGCCGCTTTCTAAGCATAATATGGGAATCAACTCTCAACTACACTTCTTCTTAATATGCTGGTTGGATTGGCTCATTGGCATGTTTCATTTTTGTTATTGAAGTGAATGCGGCTCACTGGTAATATTGTCGCTATACAAAATTGAATCCGTTGAAGTTGCGCAAGCATCCGGTGAACCCTATTGCAATAACTGGATGCTTGTGTTGTGTCGTGTTATGCGTTTGCAAACAGTTGTCGAGTGACATGAAATATCTGATGGTGATGGTGCAGTAGTCTATCTGGTGTAGGATAAACAACAGTGGTGTGTGCAGTGCGCTGCTCTGTGGTTGTTGAAGATCAACAGTCAAGCGCTTCATGTTATGCATTAGTGTATACTGTGATTTTAGCCTATATTTTGTATGTGGCTGTGTTGGCTGTATCGGCACCTGACGTGTGCGTTTCTCAGTGTTGGGGGGGGGGGGGGGTGGTCGGAGTTCGCTACTGAAGGCCCTGACTGAAACCCCACGGTACGCTACTGTAAATACTTAGCTCATATTCTGTTACTGACTGTGACATATTTAAACTGTATTTACCTGAGGATAATGTCAGGGAAACCAGAACTCTTGATGCAATTTTCACAGTTTTCAGCTCAGACTCCTGCCTGACCAGGTTCAGTTGTAAAAGCTTGGTTTAGAAGTGGTAAGTGTGCTGACATTTGCTGTAGACATGAAGCTAAACATGGTAACATCGATCTCCATGCTGCATTGGCCAAAAGTAAACAAAACTGACAGCTGGGCGTGTGCCATGCCCATATAGGTAGGTATAGAGTAAATGAGCAGGGCGGTGCATGCACGCCCATGTAGATCTGACCAGTCAGAGCAGACTAGAATTTTTGCGAAGGGGGGTAGATGTCAAAACCAACCTTTTGAGATAGAGGGCAGAGAAGGCTGGAAAAGGCGATGAAGAAATGGGAAATGGTAGAAAACTATTGGGTTTTTTGAAAAATAAACCATGAAAACCTTTTCTAGTAGACCTTGGAAATACACCTTCAAAACCGAGATTTAGCATGATATGTCCCCTTTAAGTAAAATCTCATCCAAGTAATCATACTTTTACTTGAGTAGAATATTTTTGTACTCTTTTCACCTCTGCTGTATACAGGGGTATCAAACTCATTTTCACAAAGGGCCACTCTACCACATGATGATCGCACTAAGGGCCAGACATTTTTTTTGCATTTTTATGCTTTATTGATAGTGTAGAGACAGAGTTGAAATGGGGCAGAGAGGGGAGTGACATGCAGAGAACGACCGCGGGTTGGAATCGAACCCGGGTCCGCTGCTGGCCGAGGCCCATGGGGGGGACGCCCTACCATGCCTTCTTTTTAATCCAAAAATAAAACAAGATATCTTAGTATATAACCTGCATACATACAGGGGCATAGACTAGTTTTTGTTTAAAAAGTTTGGGGGACAAATTATAGGTTTGGGGTATGGGGGTGCGCCCCCAGAAATCTTTGAGCATCAAACACTTAATTTGCTGCATTCTGGTGGATTTTTAATCCACCAATCTGTACCTTTTCTGCATCAATTTATGGCGGAAATGGCTTTATGTTTGTTAAGGAAATGACAACATTCAGGTTCCTGGCAACAATTATAAGGAATATAGAGTAGTCAGTCTGGGGCCGCGGTATATTCGTGGGTTTTTTCAGCTAGATTTTTTGGGAGTAGCTGAGAACAATGACGTTGAGTTTCAGTTGTAGTCAGAAGCCAGCGCATGACATACGTCACGACCAAACGTTATGCGATTGGTTGGCAGATCCAAAGTGGCACTGGGCAGATCCAATAGTTTTAAACTTCAACAGACACCCGCCTTCAAGTGAGTTTACGTTTGTCGTTTCAGCGATTTCAGACCTTCTATACAAATGAAATGAAGTACGATAGTCTGGCAGGACCAGGCTAGCCATATATGCATGAAAACAGCCATAAAAAGAAAATAAAAAGTGTGTAAGGCCTTAGGTTTAAATTGTAATTTTAGAGTACACTACTTATTACCAAATTGCATTACTTTCACAGTTGTAGTGTATTTCGTTATGACACATTCTAAGATTACTGATAATCAGGAGAGGAGCAGCTCTCGTGGGTATATGTGTGTGCAGGATAGGAACGTGGATTGCTTAAATTGAGGAAGCCAGCAGGCTGATCTGTAGATCATTCAAATTGTACACAATAGAGGGCTCCGAGAAGGTCCTTGGTGGGGGCAATTTAGGACAGTTTGGTTAAGATTTAACAGCTAATTTATTGGCCCCTGGCTAAAGGGATTGTCCTAAAGTTACTGAATCAGACTTCCGGGCCCCAAATGGCATATCATCTTCAGGTGATGATTACCCCAGATGTCCTCTGAAACCGTAGGTCAGAGTTAGTTAGGGTCCACCAATCAGGAGTTAGGCGAGGTGGAGCTTACTGACCTAAGGACCAATCAGCTCACTTAAATTTGCAGGTTAAAGGCCACCACAATTCAGGAAGAGACAGGTCTTTTAGTATACAGGAACTCTGCTGTTGCGTTCCGAATCGCATACTCTTTCTTTTTTCTATTCTACATACTACATCTGACGATAAAAATAATCTAGTTAGGATGCAGTAGGCATACTATAGGGACATACTTTACTCTCTTATTTCATCATAACATTGCGCCTTGATCTTGCCTCTTGCTTTTATATCCGTCTCATCTCCGTTTGTTTTCATAACATGGACCTATAGGCTTCGTCGATGTTACGTCACTTCACGTGCACACTGGATTGTGGGTCAGAATCGCCCAAATAGGATGCACTTTTCAACACTAACAATCTTGGCCGCATGAAGTAGACCATCCGGGTATTTTAACCATCCTAAATCTGGCCACAAGAATCGGGACATCCTAAATCTTTTTTCTACATACTATATAGTAGAAAGTATGCGATTCGGAACTTAACCTTAATGGGTTTTTAGCTTACAGGAACTCTTCATAGCTTTTGGTTTTATGCATGTACCTCTATTAGTTTTTTGGATACAAACACTTTAACTTTTTATTGGCTTCGTTTTGACTGCAGTATGAGTTTTGTTGTTAAAATAAAAGAATTGTTCCTGAAGACCTCCTCATCTGCCTCAAACTGCGTCTTCTTTCATCAACCCACTACCAACGCCGTTTTTCTGAGTAAAGGCCGGAAAATTAACTGCACAGTAAAATGTAAAAAATACAGGCAAGTACTATAATTCCTCAGCTATAAAATACGATAAAAGAAGAAGAAGGGTTGAGCTTCCCTTTGGAAAAGGTGAGGCCAAATCTTAGATAAGAGAAGCAGTGAGGGGTCGACCCTTTATTTAATGAATAAGTGTTTGTCAGATAAATGTATTCAATGTAATTTTGTAGAAAATGTTGATCATGTAATTATGTGTGAAGCAAATTTGATCGGGAGGGGAACATCTTGCGTGATAATATTTATGAATTAAAACTGTCCTGAATGTTGAAGGAACTTTATGGATGAGTTAGAAAACTAGGTGATAAGCCTACGAAGGGCACTTTTTAGTTTTCTTAAAAATCTTGGGATAATTAGGGTTTTCTTCTCTTTTTTTCTATTTCGTTAACTTTTCTAATTTTATTATCTAAAAATGTAACCTGCAGTTTGTGAAGCCTGGTGTTACACCTCCGGTACAGTTGGTGGCGGTATGCGCCTACACGTCGGTTTGCAATCCGCAATAAAACAGAAGAAGAAGGGCCAAGCTTCATCGCGAGACCCGAGCGCGAGATTCCCACCCGCGGTAGGTGGGGACCATGGACATATTATGGTGAGTACACAGCATTTGCGGAGTCGGTATCCAGACAGCTGCATCTATCCTCTCTCTGCCTTTCTGAATGCTAGGTTAGCTCATTAACAATACGGAATGTAATGACTGAACACCAACTTGTTTTTCTACTGGTGGCAGTATCCGTCAGTATTCTTCATTTATTGCCCTGTGTTCCTGTTAAGGACTGTCTCTGCAAGAGTCTACACTGAGGACTTGACTAGCCAACCTCTTCACTGCATTATAACAATAAAACAACAGTTTCCAGACCTGAGGTATGATTGTTTTCATTTATTTATTTACAGAAAACTGTTTGTTTGTTCATGCGCAGAAAATACGGATTGTATCAATACAATTCTTCCAGACGACTGTCACTAGGCTTTGCCTTTGCAGATGTTGGTAGCCTATAGCTTACTGTATAAGAGATGTGTGTGTATGTGTGGCTGCATCCTCGTGAAAAAATAAAATAAACAGTTCAGTAAGAATTCAAGATGCTTATAGATGTGTGTGTATAAATAATAATATATATTTCGAAAAGGAGTTATCTAACTCAATGATATATCCTCCTTAAGTGCTGTTAATGTCACATACTGCTAAATTTATATCATTTAAAATAAAGGCCTACTAGAAAACAATTTATGATTCAAAGGAACAATTCAACCTCTTTAATGTTAACTTTTTGCCTTACTCTACAGCTAAAGGAAAGGTGAAAGAAACCATTCCTGCAACTCTGCGTGATTTTTTTATTTATAAATAGGAATAGGTCGCTTATTCAGGTTAGCTTAGCTCAAACACTGGTAGTCAAGGGGAGAAGGTAAAAAGATAAACTTTACAACATCACTTCGCACTCCAGAGGGGTATACTACGAAGCGAGATTAAGGGCTGAGCGAGGTCTGTTGAGTTTGAAGCCAGAGTTTTCAGTATCGCGAAAGGTGGCTCTCTTTTTACCTGGCTAGATCACCGTGGTAACAGAGGCTGCAGGGCTAAACTGCTCAGACCAGTTTTTGTTTCAGAGTTTGAGCTTAAAGAGGACCTATGATGCTTTTTGACTTTTATGACCTATAAACGTTGTTATGATGATTCATAGTCATGCTTAACCATACTAAATTATCAAATAATGACTTACATGCATTTCGACATATTCCCTGCTGACCGTCTGGGGTGTCTGTGCAGAGCACTAAACACTATTCTAGCCAGTGGAGAAGTCACGTGTTCAAAGCGGTCTACCCTTTCATAATTTGTGACGTCGCATAAAACTTTGTGACGTCTCCACGCGGATGTTTCCATGTATGGTAATGCTGTCACTTCCCTGTTCGCGTCTGCCTCGCGCCCTTATAGGTCCATGCTCGCGCTTCCCGCCACTGAAAGTGTTCCGGAAGGAAGGTAACCAATCACAACGGAGTGGGGTTTGCAGGAGGGGGGGAGGGGAGCGGAGATGGCCGAAGCACAGGCGGAGGGAGCCGAAGCACACACACTCAAGTGTTGACAGGATGTGCTGGATCGCCAAAATAAGAGAAAGAGCTTCCCGAAAATCTACATAGTTTTTTGTGATGTGATTCGTGTCAGGTTGCTCTATAGCAGTGTAAAACAAGAAATTAAGACCAGAAAAGTAGCATAATAGGTCCTCTTTAAGTTCGGCTGTTAGAGCGCTGCCCTTTAAGGAAACTACACATTTTGAAATCCCGCGGACCAGACTATATTGTCTAAGCGATACTTCTTACTAAGTAAACTAGTTAAATCAGTAAACTTATTGATCAGTAAGTTAATGAACGAAACGAAGCCGTGACATAAGGCTTACAGCAGAGTGATCTGTAACATTGCGCTGTGGCTTTTTGCCACATGCATACAGTTATTGATGCAGAAAATGTTAAATAGCCTAGACCTAGGCCTACTGTATGCAGCGCTACTCTATGCTCTCACCTCAAATGGTTTTACCTGGTGATCTACACACACTGGCTCTTAATAAAGCGTTCTATAAAATCACAGTTTGCAACATTATTTCACTGTAGGCTTCTTTCTTTTAATCAGTAGCGATTACAGTTGGGACGTGACAGGTGACAGCTGTCACAGTTCGGACATCGTTGCAGACTCGCAGGTTAAGCTTCTCACAGTAGATTCATATTTGTCCGAAAAATACAGACTGCAGGTTTTTTAATGTAGGCCTATTGGTATTTGTAAGATTCAAATAAAAGGCTAATAGTCTAAGTCAAAATTGTATTCATTATGATGTGGCCCAAAACTAAAGTGATTTTCCATAGGCTATTCATTTGGGGACAGTGTCAGACTTAAATTACATTCTTAAGTGTGGGACTATAGGCGTAGTGCTATAAATATAGCAAAGTAGCCTATATATATATTAGGCTAAATGTTATAGTGTTTAAATCCGAGTTCAAAGTTTCATTGTTTTATAATGTCACGTTACGCACTGCGAGAACGATCGGCAAGATAAATAAATAATTTCCATGCTGGCAGCATTCCACTCTCCTTAGCCTATTTGCAGTAAGAGTTTTTTTCGGCTCTCTGATTTCTGCTGTAATAATTCAGACTGACAAACTCTTCCTCTTGAATGAAGTTGGCGACACACTTTTGTTTTAGTCAGCTGCTCACAATCAGTCCGTTTGTGTAAAGTTAGCGGCACAAGATCAGTCCATTTTGTGAGGATGCAGAGTCAAATGACGGGTCAAACGCCCCCTCTCATGGGGACGCGCACAGAGCCTGAAGCCGAAACCCTCGTTCAACATAAGAGGTTGATAACTTCCTTCGTGATACCGGTTAGCTCTGAGCGAGGGTATGTGTTATGTTGAACCAGATCAAAAAAAGGGAGCCGGGCTCTGTTGAGTTTGTTTCGTAGTATACCCCTCTGTGTGCTTGTTGGGACTTGTTTATTTATTTACTAATGTTGCGCTCCATATTTGTATGCTTTTTGTGATTTTAGAATGGTTTCTTTTCAGCATGTATTTGATTCTAAAATGACACAACGTGTAAGAATATAGAGCACAACATAACATGTTAAATAAACAAGTCCCAACAAGCACACAGGAGTGTTTCGTGATGTTGTAAAGTTTTATCTTTTGACCTGCTCCCCTTGACTAACAGTGTTTGAGCTAAGCTAACCTGGATGAGCGCCCATCAATCATTTCTATATCAAAAATGGATGCACAATTACTGGAACGGTTTCTGTCGGCTTTTCTTGAGCCGAAGAGTGAGGCAAAAAAACAAAACATTTAAAGTGTTGAACTATAACTTTTTTAATGACTTAATGTTTAATGTCAACGGTGCAGCTTGAAAGACCCCTTGTTTAATTTAAATTGAAATGTTACTGGAATAACTGAGTACTTGTTGTCTATGTTATTTTTCGAGTAACGTTTCACTACTTGCACCAATTATTTACGACTGGTAACAGACAAGAGTTATGGAATGTAGTTCCTCCATGTTTTTATTGTGTACTGTAGTGTAATGTTGGGCATGAAGAACAGTTTGTACACCACCGCTATCCACCTCGGCATATGATCTTCAATGCTTAATAGGGCCAAGTTCCTTTTTTTCCACTATCTTATGACACTTCGCCAATGCGTCGTAAAATCCGCTGTTTGCAGGTCAGACAGCAAATTTGCTGTCTGCACCATATGAGCAATACAGGGCATGTGCTTGAATGGAAGCTTTTTCATGGCAACAACCACGTTTTGGGCACTGTGCGTGCAGACTGTATGTGAAGACCTTTTGTTGAACTCCCCATGACTCAGCCACTGACAAACTGTTCGGTGCAGGCATCAGCATAGTGCCTGGTGTCAGTTTTTATAATGGCTAATGCAAATGACTGAAGTTTCCACTTACTGTCAATTATGATTGCTAAGAAGTCCAGTGATTCCCAGTCACCGCAATGTTTTCAGCTCCCGCCACCATCTTTTTTTGTTCTCTTTTCTTGGTTGTAAAGCTGCTGGATTTTGGACACAATCGTGCTTCTCAATGGCGGCTCGTAAGTTGTGTCAGTAGATGCTATCTGTAAAATCTCTGCTAACCCCCTGTCCTCTACCACCAAAGTCAGTGATGGCTACGCAAACATTCACCCAACTAAAAATTGTAGTGCTTATATCCATTAAAAATGTTACAAATACATTTTGAATTATCTCTTTTAAATTAATTTGTTTATAATGATTTTTTCCTCTTTTTTTAGTATCTACACTCATAAAGGTAGTAACAGTATCAATTATGTTATCTTATTTCATTCCCCAAGTCTGAGCTAAATACAATAAATACAAAAGTGCAAAGAATTAAGGAAAAAGGAATAAATAAGTTTTAATTATCGTAAAGATCTCTTATTATACTACTTTTCTGGTCTTAATTTCTTGTTAAAAATTTAGATTTTCGGGAAACTCTTCCTCTCATCTGAGCGAGCACAGCAGTCTCTCTCCACACTCGGCTTTGTGCTTCTCCGGAGCAGATATTAGTTTCAATTTGGTCAAACATGATTTAGGAAGCTATCGAAAAAATTGGATTTTCATTTAGCATTTTCACAGCATTAGATTGTCCGTGCACAACGTTTTCACATGTTTTCAGAAATAGCCTAGTCGAGGTAGTTTGGGCAGGGAGCGGCCGTGTGTGTGTGTGTGTGTGTGTGTGTGTGTGTGTGTGTGTGTCTGCTCTGCAGCATGCACTTTCTCCGTTATAATGACAGCCTACATTATGATAACAGCCTACTTATGGCGCTTTTCCACCGCACATGTAGCTCGACTCGACTCAACTCGACTCGACTCAACTTGGTTTGGTAGCAGCACGGGTCGTTTTCCACCGCAAATAGTACCTGCTGAACGTGGGCGGGGTCGTCGTAAGGGGCTGAAAGCCTACTCCGGAGCAAAGTAGCGAAGCAGAAATTACGAGCAGTTGTTGCACTATTAACTGAACCAACCGCCAAAAACACGGATGAAAAATGTTTAAAGAGATCCTATTATACTACTTTTCTGGTCTTAATTTCTTCTTTTACACTGCTATAGAGCAACCTGACACAAATCACATCACAAAAAAACTATGAAGATTTTCGGGAAGCTCTTTCTCTTATTTTGGCGATCCAGCACGTCCTGTCAACACTTGAGTGTGTGTGCTTCGCCCATCTCCGCTCCCTCCGCCTGTGCTTCGGCCATCTCCGCTCCCCTCCCCCCCCCTCCTGCAAACCCCACTCCGTTGTGATTGGTTACCTTCCTTCCGGAACACTTTCAGTGGCGGGAAGCGCGAGCATGGACCTATAAGGGCGCGAGGCAGACGCGAACAGGGAAGTGACAGCATTACCATACATGGAAACATCCGCGTGGAGACGTCACAAAGTTTTATGCGACGTCACAAATTATGAAAGGGTAGACCGCTTTGAAGACGTGACTTCTCGACTGGCTAGAATAGTGTTTAGTGCTCTGCACAGACACCCCAGACGGTCAGCAGGGAATACGTCGAAATGCATGTAAGTCATTATTTGATAATTTAGTATGGTTAAGCATGACTATAAATCATCATAACAACGTTTATAGGTCATAAAAGTCAAAAAGCATCATAGGTCCTCTTTAAGAAATACCCCCCTTGTATCTGTTTGCTAAAATAAGTAGAAGAACATTGCTACGGGCCATTAAAAGGGATGGTTGTTGTCCCGATGTGTGACTCTGCCACACAGTCAGCTGTAGGGATGCGTCACGTACATCCCTATGCACGTAAACACGGGCATGATAAAGTTGACTGTTTAGTGCTTGTTTCAGGATACGTGTTTTCAAATGCAAGCCGTGTCTCAGCCTGAATATTTTATTGAGGTAATCAGTTCAGTCCGAGGCTTGTAATGTAATCGCTCGCTACCATGTCTGTCCCAGCTGGCTACTATTTAGCCGAGCTGCTAGCTGCCCTACATGTCTCCTCTCGTATGTAAGTAACTTCCCCAACAACCAACACTGGGTGAGCTTAGCGAATATATGGAAAATAAATTCGGATCTGTGATGCAAATCAAATGAAAGAGAGCCAGAGAAGGCTGCACGCGGCGTAAATACACTCAAAAGTCCCGGAGAGTTGAGGAGAATAAACAACAGAATGAAGCCGGTAGTCTCTGGCCACTGATTGGCCAGACAATAGTCTCTGGCCAATCAGTGGCCGGCCGTCTGCCGACGTCACCTTTTAGCATCGGCTCAGCTCGCTTGGAACCTAGAGCGAGGCGATACCAAAAAAGCAGCCGCTACGTGGTACCAGGTACCATGAAATTGCAGTGGAAAAATCAAAAATGCGAGTCGAGTCGAGTCGAGCTGATACCATGCGGTGGAAAAGCGCCATTAGTGTCATAGCACTTTCTTGACCGTGTCGGGGAGACTGGAGCTGACTGAATCGTCCGACTCATCACTCTGCAGTGATGTCAAAAATAGCCCAAGAACCTGCAAAACAGAAAAAGCAGAAATCCACAAGAAAACAGAGAGGGGGGGAATGAGTTCAGATTGTGTAAGGAAATAAAACTAAAGCATGTACAAAATAAGGGAGAGCATTCTAAAATAGTTACAGTAAAATAACTACAGTGAGTTATTGAACAGCCTAGGCTCTGTAAACGGGCATGTTGCTAGCTAAGCCCCCCCCCCCCCCCCCTTGTTTACATACATTTTACAGAGCCTAGGCTGTGTATTAACACCAGATATTTTTTTCAACCCGCACAGTATGGACAGGTAGCGCATCGTGAGGAGATATTCAGTGATTTTTGACTAAAAGTGATATTGGCAACATACCCAGGGGGCAAAGTGATTTTATGGACATGGAGCGTTGTAAAAGGTTGTTCACCAAAAATGACATCTAAGACCTTCCATGATCACAACCTGGGTGGACAACCTTGTCAACAAGCTGCTGGAAAGCTACAGTGAGCCGACATAGCAAATCAGAACCACTGTTTAAGTGAATGGGGGTGAATGGGAATGGGCTAATGGGGAATTTTTTAAACTTATAGATATCATTATGAGACTTTGCCAGTTGATTACTGACATTAAAACAAACACTTTTTGTATTACAGTATTTTCCAAAATGTTTAAATAAATCTGAAAAATCATCAATATCTTACTAATGATGCGAAAATTTGCATATCTGCAAAGCCCCAAAATCTAGATGTTGGAAGAAAACCAAGTCAATTTGTTTTTAAATTTTTAAAACAAAACAAGTGTCCAACTGCCTGAAGCCTTTCCTAATCACAGTTCAAATTTGATCAATAACCCATAGAAAATACATTTTTTACACAGTTACATTTCATGTGCTATGGACCAAAAGTGTCCTTTTGGAGTCTCCAGCTGCTATTTTAGGAAACGGCTAGACATTCCCTTGGAAAAAACAGTGTAAAAAATTCATTTTCTATGGGTTATTGATCAAATTTGAACTGTGATTAGGAAAGGCTTCAGGCAGTTGGACACTTGTTTTGTTTTAAAAATTTAAAAACAAATTGACTTGGTTTTCTTCCAACATCTAGATTTTGGGGCTTTTCAGTTATGCAAATTTTCGCATCATTAGTAAGATATTGATGATTTTACATATTTATTCAAACCTTTTGGAAAATACTGTAATACAAAAAGTTGTTGTTTTAATGTCAGTTATCAACTTGCAAAGTTTCATAATGATATATACAGTATCTCACAAAAGTGAGTACACCCCTCACATTTCTTCACATTTTTCTTTATATCTTTCCATGGGACAACACTGAATAAATGACACTTTAATACAATGTAAAGTAGTCAGTGTACAGCTTGTATAACAGTGAAAATTTACTGTCCCCTCAAAATAACTCGACACACAACCATTAATGTCTAAACTGCTGGCAACAAAAGTGAGTACACCCCTTAGAAAAAATTTACAAATTGGGCCCAAAGTGTAAATATTTTGTGTGGCCACCATTATTTTCCAGCACTGCCTTAACCTTCTTGGGCATGTAGTTCACTAGAGCTTCACAGGTTGCAACTGGAACCCTCTTCCACCCATTTATGACAGCATCACAGAGCTGGTGGATATTAAAGACCTTGCGTTCCTCCACCTTCCATTTGAGGATGCCCCAAAGATGCTCAATAGGGTTTAGGTCTGGAGACATGCTTGGCCAGGCCATAACCTTTACCCTCAGCTTTTTTAGCAAGCCACTGGTCGTCTTGGAGGTGTGTTTGGGGTCGTTATCATGTTGCAATACCACCCTGCGGCCCAGTTTACGAAGGTTGAGTGCACATGGTCAGCGTCGTACACAGAGGTTGGCTTTGGAAAATAGACGTATGAGTGCTGCCAGCATTGCTGAAGGGCTTGAAGGGGTGGGGGGTCAACCTGTCAGTGCTCAGACCATACGCCGCACTCTGCATCATACTGGTCTGCATGGTTGTCATCCCAGAAGGAAGCCTATTCTAAAGATGATGCACAAGAAACCCCACAAAAAGTTTGCTGAAGACAAACAGACTACGGACATGGATTACTGCAACCATGTCCTGTGGTCTGATGAGACCAAAATACATTTATTTGGTTCAGATGGTGTTAAGAGTGTGGAGCGGCAACCAGGTGAGGAGTACAAAGACAAGTGTGTCTTGCCTAGAGTCAAGCATGGTGGTTGGAGTGTCATGGTCTGGGGCTGCATGAGTGCTGCCAGCACTGGGGATCTACAGTTCATTGAATTCTAACATGTACTGTGACATACTGAAGCAGAGCATGATCCCCTCCCTTCATAAACTGGGCCGCAGGGCAGTACTGCAACATGATAACGACCCCAAACACCCCTCCGAACGACCACTGGCTTGTTAAAGAAGCTGAGGGTAAAGGTTATGGACTGGCCAAGCATGTCTCCAGTCTTAAACCCTATTGAGCATCTTTGGGGCATCCTAAAACGGGAGATGGAGGAGCGCAAGGACTCTAATATCCACCAGCTCCTTGATGTCGTCATGAATGGGTAGAAGAGGGTTCCAGTTGCAACCTGTGAAGCTCTAGTGAACTACATGCCCAAGAGGGTTAAGGCAGTGCTAGAAAATAATGATGGCAAAACAAAATATTGACACTTTGGGCCCAATTTGGACATTTTTTCTTAGGGGTGTACTCACTTTTGTTGCCAGCAGTTTAGACATTAATGGCTGTGTGTCGAGTTATTTTGAGGGGACAGTAAATTTACACTGTTATACAAGCTGTACACTGACTACTTGACATTGTATCAAAGTGTCATTTATTCAGTGTTGTCGCATGGAAAGATATAATGAAATATTTGAAGAAATGTTAGGGGTGTACTCACTTTTGTGAGATACTGTATAAGTTTAAAAAATTCCCTATTAGCCCACCCCCCATTCGCTTAAACAGTGGTTCTGATTTGCTCTATGTCGGCCCGCTGTAGCTTTCCAGCAGCTTGTTGACAAGGTTGTCCACCCAGGTTGGGATCCTGGAAGGTCCTGGATATCATTTCTGGTGAACAACCTTTTACAACGCTCCATGTCTGTTTTTCAAAAAAAAGGGGTTTTGCCCCCTAGGTAACAAGCATTCTCCAGAATCGCTGAATACACTTAAAGGTGCTGTAAGCGGAATGGTTCTTTTAGCTAACTTCCTGTCAGTTACTGCAGTTAGCAGTCCCCTCGCTCGTCCCTACGTCACCACATTAATGCACTGCGGTCTTCAAGCAGCGAGTTATCTAGCATCATCTCAGACCCATAAGTGTGATAAAACATGGAAAAAAACATCAAAACAGACACTGGGAAGGATTTTTACCTGCTCTGCCATTGTAGGCGCATAAGCATTCACCCATCTGTCGCTCTGGCGTGCACCGGCAGTGAGACCATGAGTGAGACGGGTTTCGGTTTGTAGCGTTCTCTCTTGTGATCGGATATTCATTTGGGATCCCCCGTAAAGTTTATTTGCCGATTACATGCAGAGCAGCTGACTGAGAGATCGGCTTTATGAAACGCGCACATTATGTAAATGATCACTGTTTGAATAAAGAGCGATTTAACACTTATATTAAAGGCCTACTTCACCGGTTTGAATATGAAGGTGTATTGAATTCTGAGATCCTATGTAGTATAAATGTGCGAAAAAAATTGAAATCGGTTCATCCTAGCCTGAGAAAAGGCAGAAAGAGTGTTTTTTTTTTAACCCTATATTTCTCTTTCTCGTGACATCACAAAGAGAAATACAGGGTTAAAAAAAAACTTTCTTTGTAAATATTACTGTGATGTCTTTTACTGTGACATCACAGTAATATTTACAAATTACGTTTTTTTTAACCCAATATTTCTCTTTCTGTGATGTCATGAGAAAGAGAAATATAGGGTTAAAAAAACACTCTTTCTGCCTTTTCTCAGGCTAGGATGAACCGATTTTTTATTTTTTTTTGCACATTTATACTACATAGGATCTCAGAATTCACTACACCTTCATATTCAAACCGGTTAAGTAGGCCTTTAAAACCACTACGAGTAACATGGCACGTTGGCGTCCCCTTTGGACAAAAGCGGTAGTATTTTTACGACGCCCGCTGTCGCAAAGCTGTTTTATAGCTCGTGCCACGCGCGTGAGTGTGAACTGAGAAGGGAGCAACATAGTGCATGTCCGTGTGTTGAAAGTGTGAGGACTCTTTTCGGCTCCGTGAGAGTGGTTTTGACACTGCATGAACTAATGCCAGTCACTGCCACACGCACCTGATTGCAGCAGTGTCACCTAACTACTCTCTCTCACGGAGCTGAAAGATTACGTGTCCGACTCCTCACAGAAAGCGAATGAACGAGAGACGGCAGTTAGTATGGATCACAATGAGGTAATGTGTTTATGTTGTTGTAAATAATTACTATTTCAGATAATGGTTATCTGATGATGGTGAAGCAAAGCAAACTTTGTGTTAGTACCAACCGCTCATTCATTTAGGAGTAAACACTGCAGTCTAGTTTCGCTCTCGTGAAATTGTATACACGTTGCTTGGCAACGCCCTCGTCCCCCCCGTAGCCTATATCACTCTCCCTTTTAGCTTTTCTTCATTGCATTTTCTTTTTTTTCTTTGATGGTTCAGCCCCGTTATCAGTCATTATGACGACAAATAACTGTATCAAACAAGGCTCCCGCTCCCCTTCCCTCACCTGGAGGGATAGGCTTCTCAATTCACGTTGCTGCGCCACACTGAAATCTGCGACCAATACGGATATGTGACCATAGAGCCTGCACGAGCGAACCGAAAATCGGACTGGGTGTGCGACCAGACCAAAAGCAGTAATAAAAACTATTTAAAAACGTCTTTCTTCTGGCCCTCCCTAATTTCCAATACTATTACTGGGCTGCTAATATCCGTTCTTTAGTGTATTGGGTGCATTTTCACCTTGACGACTCAGCCCCAGTATGGGTAACAATGGAGTCCAGCGCTGTTAGCCCATTGTCCCTATCTGCCCTCTTAAGCGCCGCACTTCCACTCTCTTCGGCTATTCCCAACAGTAATCCCGTGATTAAGCACTCCCTTCGAATTTGGACCCAATTTAGGAAGAATTTTGGAATGCAGAATTTTTCACTTTTCAGCCCAATTGCAGCTAATCATTTGTTTACTCCCTCGACGGTGGATGGTGCATTCAAGATCTGGCATAAAAAAGGCTTAAAATGCATCGGTGATTTATTTATTAATGATCTATTTGCTAGTTTTTCCCAATTGACAAAACATTTTGGTATCGAAAAGACAAATTTTTTCCGATTTCTGCAAATCAGGCATTTTACACAGAAGTTAATTCCCCAATTCCCTTATAAACCGCCAGCCAATCATGTCGATTTGTTTCTTTCTGTAAACCCCACATTAAAAGGCTCAATTTCTGTGTTTTTCAACCTTATTTCGAAATTGCATAGCCCCTCATTAGCAGCTATAAAAACCCTGTGGGAGCAGGACCTAGGTTCTGCCTTCACAGATCACATGTGGGATTCAGTCCTGGATCGGATACACTCTACCTCCATGTGCGCCCGACATGCTCTTGTGCAATTTAAAGTAGTACATTGTATCCGCATATCTAAAACTAAATTAGCTCGTATGTTCCCCGATGTAGACCCGACCTGTGATAGCTGTAAAAGCGCACCGGCATCACTCTTTCACATGTACTGGTTGTGTCCCACCTTGACTGAGTTCTGGACATCAGTTTTTAAAACAATTTCTGAAGTACTTCAGCATCAAATTGAGCCGAACCCTTTTACTGCAATTTTTGGCATCGCCCCCAATTCAGGCTTGCCTAAAGTGAAGCTAAAGATACTGGTCTTCACATCCTTACTTGCTCGTAGGGCTATTTTACTTAAATGGAAAGATCCTGCTCCTCCCTCCCACTCACATTGGATTAGAGACATTATGTCATGTATGAATCTGGAAAAAATACGTTGCACTACCCAGGGATCTGAGACTAAATTTCATAAAATATGGCGCCCCTTCCTAGACTATTTTAAGAAACCGTCCACATTAATTGAAGAGTAGCTACCCCCTCCCCTTTTTTATTTGATTCTGTTTTTTTTTTTTTCTTTTTTTTTTTCATATTGATTGTTTGTTTTTGTTTCTTGTGGTGTGTGCTTTGTGTTGTTGGGTATGAGGGTGGGATGTGGGTGGGGTATGTTCGGGAGAAAAAGGGGAAAAAAATGTTGTACTTGATGTGCTACAATTTTGTTGTTATTAACATTTAATAAAAAAACCTTTGAAAAAGAAAAACGTCTTTCTTTGCACTGATGGTCTCGTTTGCTGTTAAAGGTAATTTATGATTATCAGAGGAAACATGAGGCTGTTTAAAAGATATTTAAATGTTACTCGTAGCCGCTTTAACATAAATAAATCGCTTACTTTACCTTTAATTAGTGCAGTGTATTAGTTTGGGTTGACCCAATATACATTATTAAATAGGGAAAAGGTGGCTGGAATAACATGTTAAGTAATCATTCAGGAAAAGCCTTTGTTGTAAGGCGGATAAGCTAACCTTCAGATGGGTATTTAGCATGCTAGTTCCCTAGTTGTCAGGCAGCTGCTGGCAGTTGACTGTGGGTTTGATTTAGAGTCTCAATAAGGCACTTGTTCTCACGGTATGCAGATGAGTAGAGTTGAGAGCAATACTTTTTCGTTTTCCTGTGACTCCTTAGTGTCATTTATCCTGACATAATCAGTGAGGGTTTAAGTTGACAGCTGAAACCTGCTCTGTTGAATCAGTGGATTCATAAAAATAATAATAATAATAGAAACTTAGTGGCTTGATATCGCTTCCATAAAGAGCCCTGCTGCATTATGGGCTTTACTATTGACTTATTAATTATATCAGTTATTTTCTGTGTCCTGCACTGGTATTCGGGTCTTCAGAAATTTGTTGTGTTTAGTAGTTGGCTTTATAATTCGGTGGGATGCACATGACTAGTCGGTTAAACTTTTAAATGCCCGCTGCCTCACTAGTCAGCACCAGGAATGCTAGTCGATTAATAATAACTTGCCAAGCACGTGGACTTGAAATGTGTGAGAATGCATGTGTGTGTATAGGTATGGGTCGGTAAAAGAGGGAGAGAGATAAATACATAGAGAGAGCAAGAGAGTTCCATTGGTCATGCTCCACTAGAGCTCCAATCAAAATGACAAGTGTTTAACTTTTAAAATTGAGATAAACTTCAACTCTTTATAAAATGACCAACTGAAGGAAGCCCTTGAGTACAGCAGCTAAAGGAAGGAAGACCAGCGGATTGGGAAGACAGATACCCCTTTCACACCAACAGGAACCAAAAGCCAGCTCCGGGCTGGTGCTGGGGCCAGTTCAAAACGGGTTACAGCCATATACCAGTTATGAACCGGTTGGTTTCACACCGACAGGAGCCAGCCATGGAGCCGGCAAGAGAGCAACGTCATGACGTCACTGTAAACGTGTGTGCACGTCGCTACTCTCGTGGCTAATGCTAAAACTAGCGCTAGCTTTAAGCACAACAACACCGGCGGATAAATCTTATATTACACATGTTGCCTCTCGCTTTGCTTTGTTAACCAAACAGGACCCATACAGCGTATCTTTGCTGGTCAATTTGATCGCTACATTCGGTAATTATGTTGTGTTTACGTCTCGTAGTGGCGGTGTTTTTGAATATGGCGGGCATGAGGTTTTGGTTGGTCTGGTTGGTCAGGATAATCTCTCCCCCGGCTGCTGGCGCAGGCAGTACTCATTTTTAGCCCGGCTCAATCCTAGGTCTGGGATTGAACCGGTTTTTACAGTCCGGAGCCGGCTCTGGCGGTGTTAAACCAAAAAACTGACTCTAGCTCCGAACTAGCTCCGATTTTGCGGCGGTTTGAAAGGGGCAAGGGAGAACCAAAAGGAAAGCCCATCCAACAGGCGGCTAGCAGAAGAGGTAGGAAGCTAAAACCTAAAACCTCAAAACAATGGTGAGACTACAGGCTACAATACTAGACTACATAATCAGAGACACCAAACACAAAAGGACAAACTAACTACACAGACTAATTATATTGAGACCCTATAGAAGCCGTAACCCTAACCCTTTTGAAAAAATAAGGCTGAAGCACAAAACATTTTAGGGACAAAATTCTAAAGCAGAAGCCAGACACTCTGAGGACTGACCTCAGTGGGACTGGAAAAAAGGCCAAAATAAACAGCCTGCTAATGTTCACTGAAAACACCGAGGCCTGACATAAGGCCATATGTACCCACTACAGCCACTCTAAGAAAAGGGGGATCTGTAATGGGAGACAAACTGTTATTGAGGAGGCCGACAGCGACAATCCACCGTTCACCGTCAACATTTACCACAATGGCACTGCTCCATAAATGAAAACTTCACAAAAATCAAAAGCCTGACTGGGACCACAAATCAGACTCTTAAAGACAATAACAACAACACAGAGAGACCAAAAAGTACACTGTGGCCCCCTACCTGAGCACTGTGACTGAGTGATGTTAACAACGTACAGACTGAGCGGCCATAGAGACAGGCCGATGTAAGAAGGCTTGGCTGTGCCAGCATGTGGAGAAGCTGCTGTTGAGACCCAGCAGTACTTCCTCCTACTATGCCCCAAATTAAAAAATGTCCCGGAAATATATTTTAGCAAATTCGGCCAAAAAAGCAAATTTTCAACTGACCTGAAGACCAATTAAAAATATTAATAGGCGAGAGAAAAGAAAGCTCCCTCCTCACAGGACATTTTATTTTGACATGTTACAACATGAGAGAATGATCATCTACTCCAGGCCTCACTGTTTTACCAAATGTTCATGATTATTCGATAACCTATAATGTGTATTATGTAGCTTCTTTACATTAATTTCTTTTCATTTGCAAAATGTTACTATTATTTCTTATCATTAATATTAAAATCATAACATTTTATTGTAAGGTATACTATTTGGTCTACATTATTGTCCATTTCATTTTATATATTATATGTACATCTGTATGTTATGTTGTATGTTCTGATGTTTTCTTTTGTTATTATTTATAATATTTGTAATGCTTTGGCCACACTGTTTACCACAAAAGTCATGCCAATAAAGTGTTTTGAATTGAATTGATAAAAAGGGTTGTTGAACTCTGCAGAAAGGCAAAGCAACTGTATTTAATAACTCATTCGTAATCCGTGCTTTTTTTTCTTTTCCCTGTCAGCTGTGTTATAGGCTGATAATGTGGTTTTCCGGCTTTACACGCGGCAGTGGAGACATAACATATAGCACTTAAGTTTAACTAGAAATCTTGTCAAAACACACTTTAAATAACTAAAGTCCTTTTCTCCATGTCTTCAGTCATTTCCAGGCAGCAGATGTCTCATTGCCATCCTTCTCGGTCTGAGGTCAGGTGGAGTCAGAAGGTGGGTCCTCAGCAGTGATGCGGGCTTCAGTGGGCGGCTGCAGGATGACGGTGGGTGCACTCCTTAACGGGCTGTTGGTCTCTGTAATCGCAGCTCTGCTTTGGAAGTATTCCAAGCTGAGTGAGCATGCTGCTCTGCTGGAGGAGGAGCTGCACATGACCAGACAGTCCCAGGAGCTCTCACAGGCACATATCGACTACCATGTGGCCCTACAGGCTCTTCAGGAACACGGCACCCGCATGGTCTGCACTGGCAAGATGCACACTGACCGTGTCTGCCGCTTTGACTACTTGTGCTACTGCTCTGAGGCAGAGGAGTTTGTGTTCTTCCACTCCAATTCCTCTGTCATGTTGCCTAACCTAGGGTCTAGGCGCTTCCAACCTGCCCTGCTTGACTTATCCTCAGTAGAGGATCACAACACCCAGTACTTCAATTTTATAGAGCTCCCAGCTGCTACTTTAAAGTTTATGCCCAAGCCTGTGTTTGTACCAGATGTGACGCTGATCTTAAACCGGTTTAATCCAGACAACCTAATGCATGTGTTCCATGATGACCTGCTCCCAGCCTTCTATACTATGAAACAGTTTTCAGACTTAAGTGATGAGGCACGTTTGGTTTTTATGGAGGGCTGGGGTGAAGGCCCATACTTTGAACTCTACCGACTTCTCAGCCACAAACAGCCATTGCTCAAAGAACAACTTAGGAACTTTGGCAAGCTCATGTGTTTTACAAAATCTTATGTTGGCCTGTCCAAGATGACCACCTGGTACCAGTACGGTTTTGTCCAACCACAGGGGCCCAAAGCCAACATGTTAGTCTCAGGAAATGAGATTCGACAGTTTGCCAGGGTTCTGATGGAGAAAATGAATATCACGAGGGTGGAGAATGTTGAGAAGGATGAAGGGAGTACTGAAGATGATAAGGAGAAAGAGAAGAAGGATGAATACATTGTTGTATTTAGTCGTTCAGCAACAAGGCTTATTTTGAATGAAGTGGAGCTCATTATGGCACTGGCCCAGGAGTTCCAGATGAGAGTGGTCACAGTGACCCTGGAGGAACAGTCATTCCCCAGTATCATCCAGGTCATTAGCAGTGCTTCCATGTTAGTTAGTATGCATGGAGCTCAGCTTATCACCTCACTCTTTCTCCCCAGAGGAGCTGCTGTTGTGGAGCTGTTTCCCTTTGCTGTGAACCCAGAACAGTACACCCCATATAAAACCCTGGCCTCCCTTCCTGGCATGGACCTTCACTATGTCTCCTGGAGGAATACTAAAGAGGAGAACACCATCACCCACCCAGACAGAGCCTGGGAACAAGGAGGCATCACTCACTTGGATAAGGAGGCGCAAGAGCGAATACTGGCCAGCAAAGATGTTCCCAGGCACCTCTGTTGTCGCAACCCAGAGTGGCTCTTCCGGATCTACCAGGACACTATGGTGGACATCCCTTCCTTCCTGGGAGTCCTGAGAGACGGCATAAAGACAAAGCCTGGCTTAAAGAAGTCAAAGCCAGCCAGCACAGTTCACCCAGGCCGGGTCAGACAACCCCACTGTCAGACCTCAGTACAAACCACTAGTGAGGCTAAACTCACTGTCTCCTGGCAGATCCCATGGAATCTGAAATACCTAAAGGTGAGAGAGGTCAAGTATGAGGTGTGGATCCAGGAGCAGGGAGAGAACACCTATATGCCTTACATACTTCCCCAGCAGAACTACACCTTCTCAGAAAACATTAAGCCCTTCACCACCTACCTGGTGTGGGTCAGGTGCATCTTCAATAAGAACCTCCTCGGCCCCTTTGCAGATGTTCTTACGTGCAAGACCTAGTGCAAACACCTTACCAGTGTAAAAACAAAGAGGAATTTTTCAGACAATCAAATTGGTAAAGTGGACCGTTTGTCCTGTGGAGGTTGTCAAATGTGGTCTGGCATATCTCTACAGTCCTAGAACAGGCAATTAAATTATTACCAAGTGACGTTTCCTTCACCAGGACAGAGAAAATGGAACAGCTTTCCGGGTGAACTGCAAAATACTTGAACAACAGAGTCAGAACTCAACAGCAACATCCATTATGGATGGAAATTATATTTCACGTCTACTGAATTGGTCAGAATTCCATTTGAAGATTTATTCATGTGCAAAATAATATATACATTTTTTTGTAGAAGTCAACACCTGTTTCTTTAACTTACAGTATGCAATAAAGCTTTTCTGTGGAGATAAGGGAGAATTTAGAATAGCAAGAATCTTTTATGTTTTCTGTCTTGTCCGACGTCTACTGTGTGTGTGTGCTTCCTGTTTGAGTTAGTTTACCTATTGTTTGGTTGCATATTCTATTCATTGCAGAAACTAGACAACCAAAGCAACTTTTTCCATATACTTTTAGCCAATCATTATTCATCCCACAACTTTCCTATGATATAGATCTCTCAGACCCCAGTATAAAGTATACAGTTACACCTTGTCTTTTAAGACAGTGTGAAGGATTTGTGTAAAAGTGTCGAGCTCGACATTTTTTTAATGAATGCCTCGGTAATCAATCCTAGACCCTGAAATTAAAGATATCTTTTATCAGAATACTTTATGGAGCATGTAATGAAAGATGAAAGACAGTTATTTTTTTCACATGTATTTTTTATTGTTTTATATAGTCATTAACAAAACGACAGAAAAAAAACAACCAATCTAATTAACCCAACCTGAGGGCTAAGCTTACAAAGACAAAAAAAACTTCAACCATGAATTATTAAAAGTAGCCACCAATTGCAAACATTTCAGTCATCCTGTCATTGCATGCAATCAGATTTGTGAAATAGATCCAGGGGTCATGGGCATAAAGTGAGACCACATGTTTTATCGCAAAACTGCAAATACCCTTTTAAGTGAAGACCTCCTTAAAGCCAACAAAAGCTGTTCACTTGCAATAGCGAAACAGCAACCACGGCTGTGGAACTATATAATATACTAAATAAGTCTTAGCCATGAGAATTGTTTTTGGCCAAAACCAAGAACAGCGCTTTCAAAGTTACCCACAGAAGGGATGGAGAAACTGAATCAGATAGGTTGCTTTGAATGAATTGAGAAATTTTCTGAGAAATAAAATCCCAACATTTCTTAGAGGATAATAAACCTAAATTGAATCAATTCAGTTTAATTTGTATATCACAAATAGACATTTGCCTAAATGGGCTTCACATTCCGTACAGTATGCCACCCCCGTATGGGCAGAGATATGTGTCAGTAGAACTTGAATTCGAATTGATCGACTTGAATATGAATTGATCAACCTGCATTTGAATTATTGATACTTGAATTTGAATTTATACACTTGAATATGAATTAACCCATTTGAATTTGAATTAATTACAGTTGAATCTGAATCAGTTAATATTCAAAATGACACATACAAATAAAAGTTCTAAAATTCAAGTAGAAAAAATTCAGATTCAAGTAGAGAAAATTCAGATTCAAGTGCACATCCGGTTTCTTTGAGGAAGAGCAATCGAGTGCAGACCTCTGATACTAGGCTACAGCGTCCGGCGGGTGACCGTTATTTAACGTTCAGGAAATATAAAGTCATAAATGAGTTTGTTTAATCATCATCTGTGTTTTTGACCTCTTGTTT
The DNA here is from genome assembly GCA_949357725.1 of Hyperoplus immaculatus. Classification (NCBI taxonomy): domain Eukaryota; kingdom Metazoa; phylum Chordata; class Actinopteri; order Uranoscopiformes; family Ammodytidae; genus Hyperoplus; species Hyperoplus immaculatus. The sequence continues at coordinate 1,069,089 of OX442353.1, forward strand.
TATAAACAAAGTATCTTTTAGAACACTAATCACGTTTCAGTAATGAAACTGAAAGTAGTTATAATATCGCCAATAGGCTATATCAATGAAAACAGACGGTCAAAGCAGCGTCCAAATGAGCTAAAATCCTAAATACAATAAACAGTAACATAGCAAACTTATTTTTAGGTAAGCTCTAATTGATTATCCATTAATTTTTTCACACGTTTACATGTTTTGAGGCGGAGGATTCCTCCGACGCTCTCTGTCCGGCTCATCAGACAGCACTCAGCTGTCAGATGAGCCGGGCGAGCCGCGTGTGTGTGGAACACAGCGCTCAGTTCTGATCTCTCTCCACTATCAGACTCGCATAACTCATTTCACTTAGTAACTCTAATGTTGTTAGGTATTTATCTTCATCTCTTATTTATTGTAAGTGTTTATGAATGACTGCACGTACAGTGGTCAGATCGCGGACCCCAAACAATGCCGTTGCCTAGCAACTTGCTCGAGCTGACGAGCCGGAGCTTCACTTGTGTTAACAGTGTGTGTGACTCAGGTTGGCTGTGAGCGAGTCTCCCCCTTTGAGAGAGCAGCGGTGCCACACACACACACAGACAGTGTGCGGTTGTCGCTCACACTCACGTTACTGAAGACAGCAATAGTGTGTGGCGATAAACTCAGGCTGCTGGATAATACGAGCGGACGCGATCCGGACGCAGCATAGCTTTAGCCGAGCCTAGCTTTCCCACTTCATTGTATAACTTCCCCCGGGCAGAAATACACTCATAAACTCTGGGAAATGAAGCGCAGGGGGCTGGATTGAGCAGCTATAACCAACTAGGCTAAAACCCGCCGTTCCTTTACTTTGGTGATTTTTACGGGACATCGGGCGGCCGTGGTTAATGTTACCAAAATAAACACTGCAGGACGAGCTCACTCACGTCAAGTTGTTTACACGTTGCTTAGCAAGTTGTCGGACTGTTTGTGTCTTTCTTAAATGATTAAAGATCTAATTGTAAAGTTAACTTGTGAATTTAAGTTGTAAAACTGCTGTACATCACACTCCAGGTCGCAATGTTGTCGCTCTATATCAGCGCTGCTGTGTTTGTCCCGCCGGACGCTTTACTATCAGAGATCTGCACTCGATTGCTCTTCCTCAAAGAAACCGGATGTGCACATCTCTACTTGAATCTGAATGTTCTCTACTTGAATCTGAATTTTTTCTACTTGAATCTGAATATATTTTCTACTTGAATTTGAAAACTTGAATTTTAGAACTTTTATTTGTATGTGTCATTTTGAATATTAACTGATTCAGATTCAACTGTAATTAATTCAAATTCAAATGGGTTAATCATATTCAAGTGTATAAATTCAAATTCAAGTATCAATAATTCAAATGCAGGTTGATCAATTCATATTCAAGTCGATCAATTCGAATTCAAATTCTACTGACACATATCTCTGCCCATACAATCTGCCCTTAGCCTGTGTTTAGTCACCAGTTTGGGTGTGATTTTTGTTCAACAGAGGTGGACGGTGAATATTCGCATGACTTTACTGAATGTAGGAGAAATAATGTGGGAATGTGTATGGTGAATATGGGCATACAATAAAAAACTTTTGTTGTTGGGTGACTAAATGGCCATACCTCCATGCCACAATTTGATACATTAGTGCTATCAGAGCTCTGAGGGGGAACAGAAAAGAAGAAAACAAAACACATTCACAAACTGAACAACAAACAATGTCCTGATAGACATCATTAAACCCAGCAAACACTTATATTCTTGTCCTAGACTCATCTTCAAAACACGGATGAGAAAGCAGGAAATCTTAGCCTATACACCACCAACATACAGTTTGCTACACTTCAAAAATTAAATCCACATATACAGCGATGTGCAGAAGAAATTAGTCGTGTTCTATGTGGTATTAGATATTGTAAATTTAAAAAAAACAAGTCTACCACATTACCAAAAACTAAATAAAACATTTTGAAATAGAAGGGCATATATAAAGTATTTTTAACTGCAAAGAATGAAGAAAAATCAGAGGGCATCTGTCGAGTCTATTTAATCCATCTATCTATCTATCTATAAAGCAAGAAACGTCTGTCTGTGTGTCTGTGGCTCGCATATCTCTCTGAGTTTTAGTCAGATCGGCATGAGCTTCGGGATATTGCTTGCACACAGCACGAAGGTGTGCATCCTTCATTTTGAAGTTGTAGAAGTTATCATATTTATATCATGCTGGCGAATAGTAGCTTACGTGCGCACGGAGCCGACTAAACCCCGCCTCCCTCTGACGAGCGGGACACACACAGCAGACCGACACAGCCTTACTTCCTCAACAACTCCTCACCTGCTCCACCTGTCCGCTTTAGTGGTAAAGACTGCACTTTACGCTATTTCCACTGTAATAATACAACACGGTCTCGGATGCTTCCCCAAAATGTTTTATATCCGTTTAAAATCTAAACTGAAAGCCCGGGCGCGACCGCGCGCACACACAAGTCCACTCCCACACACCGAGCGCGCGCACACGAGTCCCACCCCCCCACACACACACAGCTGCCTGCTACTGACACGTTAACATTAATTGACAGCACGGTCTCGGATGTGGTTGCCCGCGCGCGCACACACACACACACAGCTGACTGCTACTGACACGTTGACGTTAATTGACAGTTATCCAAACTCTTAGCTTAGTCTTAGCTTTCAAATACCTAACAGTTTTGGTAATGGAGTTGACAATGTTGTCTTGACGTGCAGCATAGACTCCTTTTATACACAGTGCAGCCATTTACTGATTTACAGATTGTATAGGTAACACCTGTACAGCTCGATTCTTCTTTAGGCTTCAACACTTAATTAATTAATAACATTTTCTGTTTCATTTCACTTAACAAAACACATGGAATTAGTTTGTGGTTATCTTTACACAATACGCTAAGGAATGTTGCCCTACTCTATAGCCAACTTCTTATCGCAAAAATTGCAAAAAGTGTTACAACTGTACCTGGTCTCCCCTAAATTACTGATCATAACCTTCAACAGTGTACAAATTTGCCATCAATGATAGCAGCCAAATGTACTGTCTAATATCTTTCTTTGTTTACCTGCTTCCTACGGGCACTGCACTATTTTATTAAAATAAAACAAAAAAATTCAAAGGCCATCTGTTCTGGTTAATTATGAAAATACTGAGGGTCTATTCACACTGGGAAAGTCCACTAGTTCACTTGCTTTGGTCTAGACTAAATAGAATTAAGATTTTTTTGTTTGGTGTATAGTCCACTTTCAAATTTTTTGCAAGTGAACCAGCATTATGAAGCAAAACCACACGTGAGCTGAGGTCATTCATTCATTGGACAGACATTCTGCAGCGGGGAAAAGCAGGAAGAACGAAGTGAAAACTGCCATAGTGTAAACAATTATAGATATATTCCATACTGCAATAGTTTTTAAAGGGATTTCATGCCACAAGCAAATAACAACTGTGCTTCATTAAAACTTTACTTTGTGTAGAGAGAGAGGGTAGTATCACAGGGACACAGGGATAGTATCAACAGTCTAACCGTTAACATGGGAAGCAAAATAAAAACACTTACTTTGTGCAAAGTGCAGCGTGGACCTGTTGGCACTGTGCGGGAGACGCTCCCCTCTCCTTCATCTGATCGCTGAACATATCAGCATTTTTACTCATCCTCTCGATCAAATGTAATATATTGGCTCGGGGCTCCCGGTCAAACCTCAACTAATCTTCCGAACAATGGCGGCAAAAACACTTTCCCATGGCCAAATGTGAAGCTGACGGCGATTTATTAGAAAAGAAAAGGCACAGTGCTTGCTGCAGCAGAGTGCTTTTGCTGTATTCACACCTGCCTGAAAGATGGGCACCAAAGGCAGAAGTGCACCTGAGTTTGTTCCAGGAGAACTAAACACGGCAGGTGTGAGTACGCCCTGAAATACAATAAAAAATACACTTCTGATGCCATCAATAAAGTCCCTTTTGTTTTTTAAATGTAACATAACCCTATCAATTCTGTTACTTGAAATACAATGTATTGAGGTGAAGAAGTATAATGTTCAGTTTTATTTAAGTAAACATTGAAAGCTGTCGTTTAAATTTTTTGATGAATTGCTGCTTTTAGGTAGTTAGAATGCAAACATTTATATAGATACTTGAATTGAAAGTGTTAGTATGTGATAGACATGTAGCGAGGGATGGTTAATGGAATGGCAAGTTAAACACTGTTTCTTAGACTTCATGAAACATTTCATTACCCTATTTTTAATGTTTGAGTACTTTACACTGACGATTATTTTCCATTACCTGAAGTCTTGAATTGGAATTTGTCTTTTTTCTGTTTTCTGATGCAGATGTATTTGTGTGTGTATTATGTAGATTTAACAGATTTTTATATTGGTATTGTGTGTGCAGTGCACGATATGATGGTTTGGATAGGTCTTTGTTTTAATTGATGGTTAGATTTGTGTGTTTCTCTTCCCCACCTCATGATGAGAGTGTACATGTTTACTAAATAAGCAAAAAGTTTTAAGTTTTTATTTTTTTCAGTTTCTGTGAATAAAGATGCTGTCTACCAACACTTATTGTGTCTGTTTAATGTATACAAGTGGAAAGGTCTCTGCTTGGATCCCCGGCACCGGACAGGAGGACGTTAGTGGTAAAGCTAGTGGTGGCTGCTATTACATCTACGGTGCCCAAGACACTGAACCCCAAACTGCTCCTGGGGTGCTGGAAGCAGTGGCGTTTCCAGAAAATGTTGATTGGGGTGGCCACCCAGATAACAGGGCGACATTGATTCAATGTTGAAATTCCATCGGTTTCATCAAAATGGTCAGGGTTGAAATTCCAATGATAAAAGAGACATTAATTCAATGTTGAATTACCACCAGAGACTGATCATTGTTATGATTGAAATATCAGTAATAAAAGTGACATTCATTCAATGTTGAATTACCACCAGAGCCAATGACCAATATATATATATATATATATATATATATATATATATATATATATATATATATATATATGTTTGTGTGTGTGTATGTATATATATATATATATACACACACACACACACATATATATATATACACACACACACATATATATATATACACACATATATATATATTAGGGCTGTCAAACGATTAACATTTTTAATAATTCTACCATTCGAAATAGAAAAAAAAATAAAAAAAATTCTGTATATTGTATGAATTGAAAGATAAAGGACATACTATATACATTTAAATGTAGTTTTTTATTAATTGAACATCCAAATGATGGCGTAAATACTGCAAATAAATTATAATCAACTAAAACATATGCTACCACACCATACTTCAATTTGGCTATTCCTATGTATTTGAGCAAATATAGTGAATTGGTGAATCCATGGTTTTGCATTCCTGAATACAACCTGATTGCTGTTTGTGTGTGTGTGTGTGTGTGTGTGTAGAAAAGGCCCCAAAGTTCATAAGTTAGTGTTTGATATTTCTTACAGTGTGTTAAGATGTTTTATTCAGTGTGGATAACTGTCAGTTAGGGCCGTGACGTCAGTCGGCCGGAGAGTCTGTTTAGTAAGTTTCCTTTCTCTTCTCCCTCGGTCAGATGTGCATGTTGCCGCAGTAATCGATCATTCCACATGTGAAACGTGTTTATTTGAGTTTATGTGAATCACGTGTGTGTGAGTAAGTAGCCTACATGCAGTCCCGATTGCTGTTATGAGTTAGTTAGGCTATAGTTTATGCATGTTATTAACGGCCTTGATTTGCGAAATGAAGTTAGAACAAATTTTCAAATGACCTGTAATTGATTTGAATATATTCTAATACCCCCTCAACATTAGCTTGGTTTACTGATAGGTCAAGAGGGTATAAAATAGGTCAAACTGATAGTGAAGTTAGAAAGCGCCCTCTGCTGGGTCAGAAGGGAAACTACTTTGAATGCTTATGAGACTGCAGCACTCATCGAACAGGAAATTACAGTTTGAATATGAACTTTTCATCCCACCTTCTAAAAAGTGACAGCCCTAGTAGGGGAGAACGGGGTAATCTGAGCCACTTTTTACATTTGCTCCCCTCTAAGCTAGCTAAAATGATTTATCACTCAAATTTACACATTTCCCATTAATTCAGGATGTTTCCTAGAAATGGGCATCAGCAGATTTTTTTCAAGACAAAGGGCAGTGAAAATATGATTGTTTAAAAAAAAGTTGTCATGTGGCTCACTGATCCACCTACTTTTTCCACTCTGAAACTACCATAACAACACATATTGTAACAGTAAGAATCCTGAAAGCTAGCCACACATTTCAGAACTAATGTCGGACTAGTAAAATAATGATGGGGTTTGGTCAATTAAGCAAAGCAAATTTTCTAAACACTTGAAAGTAACTCTGAACAAAATCAAATACAACATATTCAAAATTCAATTTCAATTCAAAAGGTTATAATAAGATTCAAATGAAAGATAGAACCAGTTAGATTAGAACACAGTCTGGGGGTCAGAACACAGGACCCTTAGAGCCAGCTTGTGTCTGGGGGTCAAAGCATAGGAAAATCAGAACCAGCGACAACAGCCTGGGACTCAGAACACAGGAGAAGACCCAACTGGATTATAACGTCAGCCTGTCATACTCTACATTCCAGCCCTGAAGGTTACAGGGAAAGATGAGAAGGTGCTCTTTCCGTGTGGTTGCCCCAGGTCGTCTTCCTGGTATATTTCCTTGGCATGATGGCTTTTCTACAATGTGTATGACATTAAAATAAAACATATGTCATGTAATATTACATTAAAATATTTTTAAGACTAAACTTAACTTGTGCCTCATGGTGGGGGAAAGTGAGACAGTGGCTCACTTTCCCCCACAGCATTTGGCTCACCTTCCCCCACCACCACAATTTGAGAAAAAACTACCTTTCTTAGCATTTCAGGCTAATCTTTAGCTAATATCATCACATGGTTTTTATATGTTGGTAGTTCATCAACACGTATGATAGAAGTTTTTCTACGTGAATACATTTGCTTTGGCACAACAGTTGATTAAGTTGACATCAAGAAAATGTACTTCTACATGCAAAATACCTATTTTGGTGAAAAAAAACATGCTTACCACAGCACCATGAGGTCCTCTCTTTCAGGGCAATGGGTAAATGAGAGGGGCCTGAAAACATTTATCTCACATGACCACAAATGTTTTCCGTTGCCTAGATACAGGGGGTGGCTCACATTACCCGATGCCTCAGATTCCCCCCTTCTCCCCTATATATCATTTTCACATGTCTCCTCATGCACTGTTTCTTGTGTACTTTCAGGAGATGAAAGAAATAGCTGCAGAAATCGACTTCTGCTCCAATATCTTGAAACATGTCAGGACTAAATCAGTCACAATAGGGTTGAAGTACACGAGACAGGATCACAGGTCATTTCATATTCTATAAGAATAAGATATTAACTAATGCCTACAACCAGTATAAATAAATGGATCAAAAGTGATTGGATGGATGTCTACAGTTTTTGTATGCCTTCCAGAGCAAAGCCAGTAGCAACACTTATAACAGTGAAGGGGTCTACCAATTTCATTGTTGGGATTGAAGTTGGCACCTGTGTTAGATGGAAGAGCAGTGCAGATAAGTATACATTGGTGTAATGACGTGGCTCGCTTTACCTGTGGATAAGTAAACTGGTTCTTTAAAAGGTTTTTTAGTTGAACCACCCGCAAACCGGCATCAGAACAGACTGAATACTACCAGATTTGTGTTGGTAGAAAAGGGGCATGTGCCTATGTTACACCACTCAAACACAACGGTAGAAGTAGTATAATAAAAGTAAAGTTTAATTTTTTTGCAGCACGTAGAGACACAGAAACGATAGTTACGTATGTAACTACGGTTCTATGAGTTCCGGATGACCGCCAGAGGCGGTGCTTTCAGCACTGGATGTTCCATCGCGCGCATGCGCAGGTCGAGATCTTATACCAAAATAGTCACCTGTGACACCTGGGTGACCCCGGGAATGTCTATATATTCCGGAAGTCACTCTAGGATCTGTTCCAACTGGATCTTCTCGCGGTATCTGAGAAGTCTGAGTGACAGAGAACTCTGGCGGTCATCCGGAACTCATAGAACCGTAGTTACATACGTAACTATCGTTCTATTTCGTTCCTACTGACCGCCAGAGGCGGTGCTTTCAGCACTGGATGACTTATACCAGAAAGGTCACGAAGAGTACTCACCATTTAAGGCCTTCCAGCCTCCAACAAGACAGCCGTCGCCACCGGATGAGGAGCAGCGACATTCACTCTGTAGAACCGCGCAAACGTACATGATGAGGACCATGTAGCCGCGGAGCAAACGTCCTGAAGAGGAACCCCCTTCAAGGCCGCCCATGATGTAGCCATACTCCTGGTAGAGTGGCACTTAACGGCCAAGGGCACAGGGAGCCCCTGTGCTCTATATACATTCAACACTAGATCCACAATCCAGTGAGAGAGTCTCTGTTTAGACAAGGCAGCCCCCTTCCTGCAGCCCCCGTAACAGACAAAGAGGTTATCTGTCTTACGCAAGCTGGTTGTAGCCTCAGGTCTGATACGCTTTCTGCACCCCCTGGAGAGCCTGGTGGATTGAAAGCAGCCAACTCGATTGGTTGGTTTGCGTGCTGTGGAGACAAGCGTTTGAGCAGGAAGGATGGATTCGGCCAGAGCACCACTCCTGACCCATCTGCGTGCCAGCGCATACACGCCTGGCTCACTGACAAGGCATGGAGCTCACCGACCCGTTTCGCAGTCGCAATGGCAAGGAGGAATGCCGTTTTCATAGACAGCCGCATCAGATCTGCCTGACTTAGCGGCTCAAATGGGGGTAGACATAAGGACCTCAGAACCACCTGCAAGTCCCATGATGGTGCCCTCAAGGGCCGTGGTGGTCGAAGCCTCTGGGCTCCCCTTAGAAACTGCCTGACTAGGTAGTTGGACCCTACCGTCTGGTTATCAACTCTTGCATGTGCAGCCGAGATCGCGGCCACATAAACGCGCAGGGTCGAAGCAGCTCTGTTGTTGTCCAACACAGACTGCAAAAAGTTTAGTATCACCACCACTGAGCACGTCTCTGGGACTTCGCCCTGTGCCACGCACCACTGTGAGAACAACTTCCATCTGTTTGCATAGGGCAACCTAGTGGAGAGTGCCCTTGCACTAAAAATGGTACGGACCACTGCCTGGTCGCAAGATGTCAGCAGAGGGTTCTGGCCCTCAGGGGCCACACGCACAGCTGCAGGCGCCCCGGATTCGTGTGCCATATGCGTCCGCCGACCTGAGACAGAAGATCCTGTCTCTCTGGAAGGCGCCAAGCCTCTCCGTTGAGGAGCCTCATCAATGCTGGGAACCATGGCCTTCCTGGCCAATGTGGAGCCACCAGAAGTAGGCTGTGACTGCCAGTAAAAGGGGAATTGGAGGAAATGCATAAAGCAGGCTGTCTGGCCAAGCATGAGCCAGAGCGTCCTGTCCTAAGGGACTGGTCCTCTCCATCAAGGAGAACCAGAGGGGACAGTGGGTCGTCTCCTCGGAAGCAAAGAGATCTACCACTGCCCTGCCATACCTGTCCCACATCATGCTCACCACCTCCGGATGGAGCCTCCACTCCCCGGAGGGCGGCCCTTGGCGAGAGAGAAGGTCTGCCGCTGTGTTCCGGACACCTGGAACATGGACAGCCCTCAGGCTTAGAAAGTGGGGGAACGCCCATGGAAGGAGCCGCTGCGTGACTCGCAAGCTCCGTCTCGATCTGGTGACCCCCTGGTGGTTTATATGGTAGACTGTGGAAATGTTATCTGTCCTGATGAGAACATGCCGGTCCCTCAGAACTGGGAGGAAGTGCTTGAGAGCTAAAAACACCGCAAGGAGTTCCAGCACATTTATATTCTCCAGTCTCTGCTGGGCATCCCACTGGCCTCTGACAGTCCTGTGCCGCCATACTGCGCCCCAGCCGGAAAGGGAGGCGTCTGTCTCTACAACCCCCCGCCGGGAAGCTATCCTTCCTAAGGGCGACCCCGCAATCAGGTATGCCCTCTCTCTCCAGGGTCGGAGTGCCAGAAGGCACTGCCCGGACACCCTGACCATCTTGTGTCCCTGCCACTTGGGGTCCAAGTGGAGACCATTGGCCCAGATCTGCAGAGGCCGCAACTTGAGAAGGCCCAGTGGGACCACCATGGATGCTGAGGTCAGCATACCTATCAGTTGCAGGAAGAGGCTGTACTTCAGCAACCTCCCCCGCCTGCAGCGCTGTAATAGCTGCAGAATGGTAACGACACGTTTTGGAGAGAGGCAGGCTCGCATGCCCACCGAGTCGAGCACCAGCCCTAGATAACTCACAACCCGACATGGTGTAAGGTTGCAATTGGTAAAGTTGACTGTGAGGCCAAGCCGATCCACATGGCCGAGGAGCCTGGCTGTGTCCCTGACTGCCTGCTCCCGAGTTGGGGAAATGATTAGCCAATCGTCTAGGTACGGCAATATCGCCATACCGCCGGCCTGTAATGGGGACAGGGCTGCTGCCACACACCGTGTAAATATACGTGGGGCCAGAGACAACCCGAACGGGAGGACCTTGAATTGGTACACCTTGCCCAGAAATGCAAAGCGGAGGAACCGCCTGTGACGCTGTGTAATAGGGACATGAAAGTAGGCGTCTTTCAGGTCTATCGATACGAACCAGTCCCAATGAGCGATAGCCTGGAGGACATCTGCAACACGCAGCATGCGGAAGCGAAAAACCTTGAGGTACCGATTCAGTCGTCTCAAGTCCAGGATGGGGCGAAACCCGCCATCCTTCTTCGTTACCAGAAAGTAGGTTGAGTAGAACCCCCTGAGCCGATCCTGTGGTTCTACTACCTCGATGGCACCCTTCCCCAGGAGGGTGGCTACTTCCTGTCTCAGGACCAGGGATTTGTCGGGATCTTTGACCACAGTAAGTTAGATCCCGCTGAAAGTTGGGGGCCGACGTCGGAACTGGAGTGTGTACCCATTGGATAGCGTGGACACCATCCAAGGGTCTGTGGTCTGCTCTTCCCAGTAGCTCAGGTGCTGCTGAGAAAAGCATCCGACGGCCGGCCTCTGAGCTTCAGTACCTACCCCCCCTGCCCCTAGGGGCTCTGGGGGGGCGGCGGCTGGGCGCTGGCCCTCTTGGCGCCCGAAATTCCACCCGTGGCGCAGTGCTACGACGCTGGCCACCCTGCGCTGGTAAGCGCTGGCCCCTCGAACGTCTACCCGGACATGGTCGAGGGTTACCGACACTGGGTACCACAGAGGCCCCCGGCCTGGTATAAGGCGGAAGCCTACGCCTTAAGCTTGCAAACTGCTGGCTGGACTGGCCAACCTGTACACTTCGCTCAAGGGCCTGCAGAGCTGCTGGCCCAAATGTCTGGCCTGTGACCACTGGGAGAGACCGGAGGGTCCGTCGACACACCTCCGACAGGGGGGATTGCGCAAGCTAAACCTGGCGGCGCGCCAACGTAACAGTCAACATTACTCTGCCTAGCTCCCTAGTCATGTATGCGAAGGTCTGAAGTGACGTCTCACTGAGGGACTGTGCCGAGGGATCAGCATCCGACTCCTGTATTGACTGAGACAACGCCAGAATAACATGAGACATCGAATTCCCCAGACGGCCCATACGGGCGGCAATGTTGTAACTCCTGGTGAGGAGGTCGTCCGTAATCCGGCACTGGGGCCGAGGGCAGCGCGCATCGGCCCTCAGAGCCTCGTCTGGGGAGACAACCAGAGAAGCTATCGCCGGCTCAATTGGAGCCAACCGGTCCAAGCCATAAGCCCCAGCATTGTGCATCGCTGCCAGGGCTCTGCTATCACTGGTGTGATGCGACAGGGCCTTTGCATCTGGCCAGCATCTCTGAAGCTCCGCGATGTACGGCTCAGAGGGGGGCCAAGTGACAACAGAGGGTTGAGCTGCTTGTGGAAAAAAAACATTTACAGGAGCAGCTGAAGCAGGAGCTTCATCTAACCCCAGTCTTTCCAGCGCTACACGCATGGACGGCCTAACAGAGTCACGGCCGGGCACTGACCCTTCAGCCGATCCGGCCACAGACCCCTGGGAGAAAGGCAGTGAAGCAACGGACGCTACCTCGTCAAACTGTTCTCTCTCTTCAGCAAAAAAACTATAGGATGCCAATGTGGACAACACATCATCCTCTGGGCAGGCAGTTGCAGGGGGACTCGCTGCGGCTGGTGCATCATGAGCTGGTTGGAGGTTCTGCAGGAGGGCCTTGATCTGCGCAACGTCGCTAGACAACGACTCCACCTGGTTTGCCAAATTGTCAACCCTACGGGACTTCCCGGGGAGTCCCCCAGCTGCCGAGGAACGACGCCTGGCGGCCCTCGGACCCACACCCGAAGGAGGCAACCCTGGTACGCCCTCCACCTCAGCCAACCTAGCTAGCCTCAATGCATGAGGCATGAAACTACAGTTCATGCATGGGTTATCTGACACTGCCTCTCTCAGGTGCTCAACCCCAAGGCATGCAGGGCACTGGTCATGGCCATCCTCCGCTTGCAGGGAGGCCATGCAGGCAACGCAATTATGGGCGCTTAACATAATGGCAAACAAATTAGCCTATGCCAGTAAATTACCTCGTAAGTTAATTAGTAGGCTATGCAACCGGCTGTAGGCGAGAGCACCCAAGCACCGATGCAATACTTTTAAATCAAACAGTGACGGCGAATCCTGCTAGAACCCCGAGCCGTCCACTGGGGAGCGAACTAAGGCAGGCTAGGCAATCGAGCTATAGGCGCGAGCACCCAGCAACAATGCAACCCCCCTAAAATGACAGTAACGGTGACTGCTGTGATGCCCAAGCCGCGCACTGGAGACCAAATTAAAGCAGGCTAGGCAATCGAGCTGTAGGCGAGAGAGCCCCCAGCAACGATGCGACACCCCTACAATAACACAGTGGCTGTGACTGCGGTAACACCAAGTCGCGCACTGGAGAGCAAATTAAAGCAGGCTAGGCAATCGAGCTATAGGCGAGAGAGCACCCAGCAACGATGCGACACCCCTACAATAACACAGTGGCTGCGACTGCGGTAACACCAAGTCGCGCACTGGAGCGTAAATTAAAGCAGGCTAGGCAGTCGAGCAATAGGCGAGAGAGCACCCCGCAACGATGCAAAACCCCTACAATAGCACAGTGCTTACAATAATACACTGACGGTGACTGCTGTACACCAAACCGCGCACTGGAGCGCAAATTAAAGCTGGCTAGGCAATCGAGCAATAGGCGAGAGCACCCAGCAACGATGCAAAACCCCTAAAATAACACAGTGCTTACAATAACACACTGACGGTGACCGCTGTATACCAAGCCGCGCACCGGAGCGCAAATTAAAGCAGGCTAGGCAATTGAGCAATAGGCGAGAGCACCCAGCAACGATGCGGCGCCCCTACAGTAACACAGTGCTTACAATAGCACAGTGACAGCGACTGCTGTACACCAAGCCGCGCACTGGAGCGCAAATTAAAGCAGGCTAGGCAATCGAGCGTAGGCGAGAGCGCCCTACCCCTTGACGGTGAGCCTTGACACAATGCCGGAGAGCAAATAAAAGCAGGCTATGCAATCGGACTTACCTAGGTGAAAGCCCTCGCGCCTGATTACCCGTGATGGCGACCTTAAACCTAAGCGCCCCACTGACGAGCTAATAAGTAGCCTGAGCCAACGTGCTTCAGCGAGAGCACCCGAAAACCATGCCCCGCTAGGAAGAAGCTAATGACGGCGACCCTGGGCCAAAATAGTCACCTGCTCTCGGGCCGCTTACAGGCGATAAGTCAAGTATGCAACCGGCATAGGCGAACTCAGCACCCAAGAAACTGTGCAACAATGCTACACGATACCGTGGCGGCGGCTCAGACCCCAAGCAGCTCGCTGTCGATTAATCAGTAGCACCTGGTCTGGTGACTCAGCACCGAACGACAGTGCAACAATGCTAACCAAACACTGTGGCGGCGGCTTGGCCTCTCCTAGCCCAAGCCGCTCGTCGATTAAATCAAATAAGCAACCGGTCTGGGCGAACTCAGCACCCGAGCAACAGTGCCTTCAAAAAATGCTTCTTACAAAATACCGTGGCGGCGGCCTGGCTTACCCCCCAAGCCGCTCGCTCTCGATTAAATCCAAGTAAGCAACCGGTCCAGGCGAACTCAACCCGAACACCGTGCAGCAATGCTAGAAACACAATACATTCGAGCATACAATTAGCAACCGGGCTTAGCGAACAACACAAGCGACGGTGCGACAAAGAATAACACGGCGACTGAGAACTCAGCCGCCGCCTGACAAGCTCAATTAAAGCAAGGTGGGAAGGAATAGCTTCCGCGGTAGCCGGAGGCTACGCGTAGACTTCACCTTCTACTCACCCCTGACCGAATTCACCTCGAAGCACCAACCCTTAGGTTACAAAGCTACTTGCGAAAATGCTAATGGTATATCACACAACAATATTTATGTGTCCTGCTAGTACGCGAGAAGATAGAAGGAACAGATCCTAGAGTGACTTCCGGAATATATAGACATTCCCGGGGTCACCCAGGTGTCACAGGTGACTATTTTGGTATAAGATCTCGACCTGCGCATGCGCGCGATGGAACATCCAGTGCTGAAAGCACCACCTCTGGCGGTCAGTAGGAACGAAATAGAACAGCCAGTTCAGAGTCAGGAGCCACCCACTGGCCAGGAATGTAAAATGCATTTTGGGTAATTCCAGGTGCTACATTCCTCCCCTGCAAAATAAATGTTATCCTTAACATTAGCTAAATGTTCTAGTACCTCTATTTACTCACAATGGCAATATCTTTCTTTTGAAAGTAAGAAACAAGTAAATAGTTTAAGTGCATTTCACAGGTTACACCCTTATAATATATCACTATTGCATACCATGTGATATAATCACATGTTACTCTTAAATGACAACATTAAGCATTTTAAACTTCAGTTTAGTTACCTCTGAGCAGTTGCAACAATAGTGTAATTATATGCGTTTTCTTTGACCCAAAACCATTTCTGTTCATTCAATATCTTCTCCGGAGACTTCTCTTTTTTCATAGTCTGAAATATAGCTTTAGGAAAAAAAGTTGTCTAGTGGCACAACTTGCCCCCGGTGTGGTTGTGCCTTTGCAAAGAATACCATGGGGTATATTGTGCCATTGATATACAGTGTGTTCCAAATTATTATGCAAATGATATTTTTCTCAGATTTTCCTAAATAGTCGATGCAAATGACAGTCAGTATACATTAAGTCATTAACCGTTAAAGTATGATTCACATTTTATTGAACAAACCTCCCAATGATAACAGTATTTTTTTTCAAAAATAAAAAACTCAAAATGCACTGTTCCAAATTCAAGATTCAAGATTCAAGATTACTTTATTTTGTCCCGAAGGAGATTTGTCTTAGACGTACAGACTGCTGCATAACACATAACACAACAAGACAGTAGAAAAATAGAATACTATATAGAAAAATACAGTGCCTAGCACACAAGTGCTGACAGTGCAATGATAAAGTGCATACATACATACAGACATACAGACATACATACATACATACAGATCTACAAATGGCATTCTACTAACGGCCTGAGTTCAACAGTGGATAGTGGAATGAATGAAAATTTATACCTGTTCAAAGATCTTTTCTTGCATTTAACTGGGACTCTGTACCGTCTGCCTGAGGGTAGCAGGTCGTACTCAGAATGTAAGACATGAGAGGGGTCTGCAATTATTTTCCTAGCCTGTCTAAGTACTGTTTCCTCAAATATTGCTTGGAGAGTGGGGTGCTCCCTCACTCCCATCACTTTCAATGCTGTGAGAACCAATCTGTTGATTTTGAAATTATTATGCACGACAGAGTTTCAAAACATTTTATAGATTGTGTAGAACTAAAAATGGCCATTTGTTGAATTTGCAGGATGTGAAGGTCATATTTATTGAAATCAAAAGCTATTTCAATCAAAAACATCTTAACAGGCCAAGTTACATGTAACATAGGACCCCTTCTTTGATATCACCTTCACAATTCTTGCATCCATTGAACTTGTGAGTTTTTGGAGAGTTTCTGCTTGAATATCTTTGCAGGATGCCAGACTAGCCTCCCATAGCTGCTGTTTTGATGTGAACTGCGTCCCAACCTCATAGATGTTTTGCTTGAGGATGCTCCAAAGGTTCTCAATAGGGTTGAGGTCAGGGGAAGATGGGGGCCACACCATGGGGTTCGCTCCTTTTTATGCTCATAGCAGCCAATGACACAGAGCTATTCTTTGCTGCATGAGATGGTGCATTGTCATACATGAAGATGATTTAACTACGGAAGGCACGGTTATTCTTTTTGTACCACGGAAGAAAGGGGTCAGTCAGAAACTCAACATACTTTGCAGAGGTCATTTTCACACCGTCAGGGACCCTAAAGGGGCCTACCAGCTGATTCTGGCCCAAAACATTACTCCACCACCTTCTTGCTGACGTCGCAGCCTTGTTGGGACATGGTGGCCATTCACCAACCATCCACTACTCCATCCATCTGGACCATCCAGGGTTGCACGGCACTCATCAGTAAACAAGACTGTTTGAAAATGAGTCTTCATGTATTTCTGAGCCCACAGGCCCAGACTGACTGCTGAAGGGAAATAAAAATTGAGCGGAAGTACGTAGGCGGGCGGTGCCAGGCTAGAATGTTGTACTTAAAACCACAAAAAAAACAGCAGGCTAAATGACGTCTGTCTATGACCCCGCTTCCACTTGGCATTAACATCTGATTTGTCATCTGATCACATGAATACAGCTCTAACTACAGGTGGAAACACTCTCAAGACGCATTGAGATCGGATCACAAAAACCACATTCGCTTGTGTCCGAATTCAAATAGAAGTGTAAACATCATGTGACTCTTGTCCACATTAGGGACCTCCTACTCAACTGCCGCCCCCTGCCTGAGCGGAAATACGTTGAAAATGCATCACTGTTCATGCAGCTTTTATAGAAGCCTCAGGAACATTAGTTGCATCCGCCAGTATTGCAAATGACAAGCTTTCTGTCCTCTGTTTTCATTTCACTGCGTAAATCTGAAAACACGGAAATCGCTGCTATTGACTTGTGCGCTGCAAGCCAGCGACTTCCTGTTCTTATCTGCTTAAAAATAAAAGTGTTGCCGGTAACACTGATACTGTTTTGGAGAAATGCCTAGAAGCAAGAAAAACGCAAAAAGAGATTCGGCAGAGTCAGATATGTCATCGGACAGCGTGGTTAGCATGGACGTTGGTGCAAGCACAATGGCTTCCATTCCGGATCTGCTCGAGCAGAATAGAGCAGCCATAGCCGCTGAGTTTAAATCCATTGCCGCTGAGTTTAAATCATCGTTCGCCAGCATGGACACTAAGCTGGACAACATCCAGGCTGTGGTCTCAGGCCAGGGGAAACGTATAACCGATCTCGAGGAGAATGCGGAAGCTGTTTGTGGACGCCTGGAGCAACTTGAGGCTACGTGCTCCTCACTGCAGGAAGATAACAAGTTGCTGAAAGCTAAACTATCGGATTTGGAAGGGAGAAGCAGGAGGCAGAACGTTCCTATTGTGGGCTTACCAGAGTCACTTGAGGGTGCACGCCCCACCGCCTTTTTCTCCGAGCTCCTCTTCGAGGTTTTTGGTGATGAAGTTCTCCCTTCTCCCCCGGAACTGGACAGAGCTCACCGTACTTTGGCACCCAAACCTGGCCCGGGCGAGAGATCGCGGCCCGTCATCATACGCCTCCACCGATACCAGATTAAAGACCAGATCATGAGAGATCCACGTAAACAGGGCGAGCTGGAATACCACGGCCACAAGCTCCGGTTCTACGAGGACTACAGCGCGGAGGTCGTGAAGCAGCGGGCTGAATACAGGGGGGTCTTGGCTGAGCTTTATCAGCGCGGTCTCCGTCCCTCTCTTCTTTACCCTGCAAGGCTTCGCATTACTCTCCAGAACGGCGAGAGAAAGTGGTTGAGGTCTGTTCCACCTAAAACGGCTCAGGGCTGGAATAGTTTTCCTTCAAGAAACCCACTTACATGACTCTGACCATGGGCGATTAAAGCGGCTACGAGTAACATTTAAATATCTTTTAAACAGCCTCATGTTTCCTCTGATAATCATAAATTACCTTTAACAGCAAACCAGACCATCAGTGCAAAGAAAAACGTTTTTAAATAGTTTTTATTACTGCTTTTGGTCTGGTCGCACACACAGTCCGATTTTCGGTTCGCTCGTGCAAGCTCTATGGTCACATATCCGTATTGGTCGCAGATTTCAGTGTGGCGCAGCAACGTGAATTGAGAAGCCTATCCCTCCAGGTGAGGGAAGGGGAGCGGGAGCCTTGTTTGATACAGTTATTTGTCATCATAATGACTGATAACGGGGCTGAACCATCAAAGAAAAAAAAAGAAAATGCAATGAAGAAAAGCTAAAAGGGAGAGTGATATAGGCTACGGGGGGACGGGGGCGTTGCCAAGCAACGTGTATACAATTTCACAAGAGCGAAACTAGACTGCAGTGTTTACTCTTAAATGAATGAGCGGTTGGTACTAACACAAAGTTTGCTTTGCTTCACCATCATCAGATAACCATTATCTGAAATAGTCATTATTTACAACATAAACACATTACCTCATCGTGATCCATACTAACTGCCGTCTATCGTTCATTCGCTTTCTGTGAGGAGTCGGACACGTAATCTTTCAGCTCCGTGAGAGAGAGTAGTTAGGTGACACTGCTGCATCAACTCATTGCAATCAGGTGCGTGTGGCAGTGACTGGCATTGTTCATGCAATGTCAAAACCACTCTCACGGAGCCGAAAAGAGTCCTCACACTTTCAACACACGGACATGCACTATATTGCTCCCTTCTCAGTTCACACTAACGCGCCTGGCACGAGCTAGAAAACAGCTTTGCGACAGCGGGCATCGTAAAAATACTACCGCTTTTGTCCAAAGGGGACGCCAACGTGCCATGTTACTCGTAGTGGCTTTAAGTGAATGCTGGCGTGGACAATTTTTTCATTCTAATTTCAGGGGTAAGGCTAGGGGCACAGCTATCCTTATTGATAGTAACATTCCTTTTGAGTCCTCAAACATTATATCAGACAAAAATGGACGTTTTATTATTGTTTCAGGCAAACTTTACAATAAGTCAGTCATCTTGGCCAACGTCTACGCGCCTAACGTCGATGATGTAGAATTCTTTAAGAGATTTTTTTCTCAACTCCCCGATCTTAATTCCCATTCTCTTTTTCTTGGTGGGGATTTTAATTGTTATCTAGATCCAGTCTTAGATCGCTCTTCCCCCAAACCTGCCACTCTTAGCAGATCTGCAGGTTATATCAAATCATTTCTTGCTGATTATAGCCTCTCTGATCCATACAGGTTTTTATACCCCACAGGAAGAGAATATTCATTCTTTTCACATGTCCACCACACTTACACCCGAATTGACTACTTTTTTGTTGATAATTCATTGATGTCAGACCTAAAGTCATGCAGTTATGAAAGTATTGTGATCTCAGATCATGCTCCTCTGCTCCTTCAACTGGCTTTCCCTGACGTTGAGTATACAAGAAGGCAGTGGAGACTAGATCCATTGTTGCTCACAGATGAGAGTTTTCTTTCACACATCTCTACACATATTAAAACTTTTTTGAGTATAAATAAAACACCAGATGTGTCCAATGCAACAATTTAGGAAGCCCTGAAAGCCTATTTGAGAGGTGAAATTATATCATTTGCAGCATACAAAAATAAGTGTACAAAACAGAAACAAACTGAAATTGCTGATCAGATTCTGAACATAGACAGACAATATGCTAATTCACCTTCATCTGAACTTTACATAGAACGTTTAAAACTTCAGACAGAATTCAACCTTCTTTCCTCTCGTCAGGTTGCAGACCAGTTGCTTAGGAGCAGAAGTACTTTTTACGAGCATGGTGACAAGATTGGTAAACTCCTGGCCAATCAACTGCGCGGATTTAGAGCGAAGCAACTCATCCCTGGAATACGAACAGACAGTGGGTGTACAACATCAGATCAGAAATTGATAAACGAAAAGTTCAAAACATTCTATTCAAATTTGTATAGTTCTGATTGTACAGTAGACGTAACGGTGATGGAAACCTTTTTCAGTAACCTAAACATGCCTTCCCTTTCTCAAGACCTGAGACATAGCCTTGAGGCACCTATTACTCAGAAGGAAATTATTGCAGCAATAACATCTATGCAATCAGGCAAATCTCCTGGTCCAGACGGACTTCCATCTGACTTTTTTAAGAAATTTTCAGCCGAATTGTCGCCTTTTTTATGTTCAGTATTCTCAGACTCATTTGACTCAGGTAAACTCCCGCCTTCGTTCTATCAGGCCTGTATTTCCCTGATGTTAAAAAAGTATATAGATCCTCTAGATTGTGCATCATACCGACCAATTTCACTATTAAATACAGATGTGAAGATACTTGCTAAAATTCTCGCCCACAGATTGGATGATGTTCTCCCCTCTATCATATCCCCCGACCAAACTGGGTTTATAAAGGGACGCCAATCATTTTATAATATCCGCCGGCTAATGAACATTTTATATTCCCCCAGAAATATTGAATCAGAATGCCTCGCTTCTATGGATGCTGAAAAAGCATTTGATAGAGTAGAATGGAATTATTTGTTTTTCACCCTTGAAAAATTCGGTTTGGGTCCTGTTTTCACTTCTTGGGTTAAATTATTATATGCATGCCCTTCTGCCTCAGTATTAACAAACAGCCGTTACTCAAGTAGTTTTGATCTGCACCGTGGGACCCGGCAGGGTTGTCCTTTGAGCCCACTCCTTTTTGTTATTGCAATCGAACCACTTGCGATTGCCATTCGCGGTAACAAACAGATTCAGGGGATATGGAGAGGAGGAATTGAACATAAGGTATCATTATACGCCGATGATTTACTTTTGTTTGTCGCCAAGCCAGCCACCTCTTTACCGGAGGCACTTTCTGTGTTGGAGGTCTTTAGTCAGTTTTCTGGCTATAAACTTAACCTGAGTAAAAGCGAACTCTTTCCGATTAATAAAGAAGCTCTTAAACTTGATTATACAGCTCTCCCACTCAAAGTGGTGACAGATCAGCTGAGTTACCTTGGGGTATGTTTTACCAGAAATGTTAAAAACCTATTTAAATCGAACTTCCTCAAATTATTGGATCAGGCGAAGCAAATATTATCGAAGTGGTCTCCTCTGGCTTTCTCTCTCATGGTAGAATAAATTCAATTAAAATGACATTACTCCCAAAGTTCCAATCCAATCTATTCCAATGTCTCCCCATCTTTCTCCCCAAATCCTTTTTTCAGGCCCTTGACTCTTTAATGATAAATTATATTTGGAATGGTAAACGCCCTCGGTTACGGAAAACTTTTCTTCAAAGACCCAAACAAACAGGTGGAATGGCCCTCCCTAATTTCCGATACTATTACTGGGCTGCTAATATCCGTTCTTTAGTGTATTGGGTGCATTTTTCCCTGGACGACTCAGCCCCAGTCTGGGTAACAATGGAGTCCAGCGCTATTAGCCCATTGTCTCTATCTGCCCTCTTAAGCGCCGCACTTCCACTCTCTTCGGCTATTCCCAACAGTAGTCCCGTGATTAAGCACTCCCTTCGAATTTGGACCCAATTTAGGAAGAATTTTGGAATGCAGAATTTTTCACTTTTCAGCCCAATTGCAGCTAATCATCTGTTTACTCCCTCGACGGTGGATGGTGCATTCAAGATCTGGCATAAAAAAGGCTTAAAATGCATCGGTGATTTACTTATTAATGATCTATTTGCTAGTTTTTCTCAATTGACAAAACATTTTGGTATCGAAAAGACACATTTTTTCCAATTTCTGCAAATCAGGCATTTTACGCAGAAGTTAATTCCCCAATTCCCTTATAAACCGGCAGCCAATCATGTCGATTTGTTTCTTTCTGTAAACCCCACATTAAAAGGCTCAATCTCTGTGTTTTTCAACCTTATTTCAAAGTTGCATAGCCCCTCATTAGCAGCTATAAGAACCCTTTGGGAGCAGGACCTAGGTTCTGCCTTCACAGATCACATGTGGGATTCAGTCCTGGATCGGATACACCCTACCTCCATGTGCGCCCGACATGCTCTTGTGCAATTTAAAGTAGTACATCGTATCCACATATCTAAAACTAAATTAGCTCGTATGTTCCCCGATGTAGACCCGACCTGTGATAGCTGTAAGAGCGCACCGGCATCACTCTTTCACATGTACTGGCTGTGTCCCACCTTGACTGAGTTCTGGACATCACTTTTTCAAAAATTTCTGAAGTACTTCAGCGTCAAATTGAGCCGAACCCTTTCACTGCAATTTTTGGCATCGCTCCCAAATCAGGCTTGCCTAAAGTGAAGCTAAAGGTACTGGCCTTTACTTGCTCGTAGGGCTATCTTACTTAAATGGAAAGATCCTGCTCCTCCTTCCCACTCACATTGGATTAGAGACATTATGTCATTTATGAAACTGGAGAAAATTTGTTGCACTACCCAGGGATCTGAGACTAAATTTCATAAAATATGGCGCCCCTTCCTAAACTATTTTGAGAAACCGACCACAATAGTTGAAGAGTAGCTACCCCCTCCCCTCTTTTATTTGATTAAATTTTATTTCTTTGTGTTTTTTGTTTCATATTGGTTGTTTGTTTTTGTTTCTTGAAGTGTGTGTTTCTGTTTTGTTTCTGCTATTTTTACGTTGTGTATTGTTTTGTGTACTGATTTCTTAATGCAGGACTGTTTGTGATTGGGTGTGAGGGTGGGATATGGGTGGGGTATGT
The DNA here is from genome assembly GCA_949357725.1 of Hyperoplus immaculatus. Taxonomy (NCBI): domain Eukaryota; kingdom Metazoa; phylum Chordata; class Actinopteri; order Uranoscopiformes; family Ammodytidae; genus Hyperoplus; species Hyperoplus immaculatus. The sequence continues at coordinate 1,091,992 of OX442353.1, forward strand.
TCGGGGGGGGAAAAAAGGGGAGAAAATTTATAATCCATTGTACTGTAGTTGCTTTGCTACTCTGCGATTTAATAAAAAAAACTTTGAAAGGAAAAATAAAAGTCAACTCGCGTTTGGCTAGTAATAGGCTTTTAATGTGAAGGCGCACAGGAAATATTCTGTTCGCACAAGTAGTTACTTAAATGCACATAGAAAGCCGTGTAGCCTACTGGTGGTGGTGACAAGAGTGTATCAGAGGCAGACGTTAGAAAAGCCGCCCGGGGAGCACCAAAGTGGCGTAATAACTTACTTGCCTAAGAGTTTTTACTTTTATATACTATCTATGATATTTACCCGCATTTGGCGAGTGTTAATGTAGAGCCCTCTAAGCAGTGTTGTGCATCGCTCCTCCTTGTCTAAATGAGACAGTAGCCTATCTCGTCAACCTGTAATTATATTCGCACGTAATGCATTTTAATAGCAAATGCGATTAAAACTGTGGCACTGTACAGCCCTGTATGTTTACTTGTTTGAACCCCACCGGTTAAAAACAGCAATGCAAACGGAAATGATATACGTGTTGATTTACATACAGTGCGGGTAAATCCAATCCGATCACAAGTAGACAAAGAAGTCACATGTGGAAAGACAAGTGTGAACACACGGACTGAGAGCTGGCCACCTTTGATCGGATTACCAAAATCACATCATAATCCCAGGTGGAAACAGGGCCTATCACCAACTACAGACAGCGCTGCACCACCACAGGTGCGTCCTACACTCAACAAAAATATAAACGCAGCACTTTTGTTTTTGCTCCCATTTTTCATGAGATGGATTTAAAGATCTAAAATTAATTCCAGATACACAATACTACCATTTCTCTCAAAGATTGTTCACAAATCTGTCTAAATGTGTGATAGTGAGCACTTCTGCTTTGCTGAGATAATCCATCCCACCTCACAGGTGTGCCACATCAAGATGCTGATCTGACATCATGATTAGTGCACAGGTGTGCCTTAGACGGTCCACAATAAAAGGCCACCCTGAAATGTGCAGTTTTGTCTCACAGCAAAATGCCACAGATGCCACAAGCATTGAGGGAGCGTGCAATTGGCATGCTGACAGCAGGAATGTCAACCAGATCTGTTGCTCGTGCATTGAATGTTCATTTCTCCACCAAAGGCGTTTCAGAGAATATGGCAGTACATCCAACCGGCCTCACAACCACAGACCACGTGTAACCACACCAGCCCAGGATCTCCACATCCAGCAGGTTCACCTTCAAGATCGTCTGAAACCAGCCACTGAGACAGCTGCTGAAACAATTGGTTTGCATAACCAAACAATTTCTGCACAAACTGTCAGAAACCGTCTCAGGGAAGCTCAACTGCATGCTTGTCGTCCTCATCGGGGTCTTGACCTGACTCTAGCTCGTCGCCTTAACAGACTTGAGTGGGCAAATGCTCACATTCGATGGCGTCTGGCATGTTGGAGAGGTGTTCTCTTCTCGGATGAATCTCGGTTTACATTGTTCAGGGCAGATGGCAGACAGCGTGTGTGGCGTCGTGTGGGTGAGCGCTTTGCTGATGTCAATGTTGTGGATCGAGTGGCTCATGGTGGTGGTGGGGTTATGGTATGGGCAGGCATCTGTTATGGACGAAGAACACAGGTGCATTTTATTGATGGCATTTTGAATGCACAGAGATACCGTGATGAGATCCTGAGGCCCATTGTTGTGCCATACATCCATGAACATCACCTCACGTTTCAGCAAGATAATGCACGGCCCCATGTTGCAAGGATCTGTACACAATTCTTGGAAGCTGAAAATGTCCCAGTTCTGGCATGGCCAGCATACTCACCGGACATGTCACCCATTGAGCATGTTTGGGATGTGCTTGACCGGCGTATACGACAGCGTGCACCACTTCCCACTAATATCCAGCAACTTCGCACAGCCATTGAAGAGGAGTGGACCAACATTCCACAGGCTACAATTGACAATCTGATAAACTCTATGCGAAGAAGATGTGTTGCACTGCATGAGGCAAATGGTGGTCACACCAGATACTGACTGGTTCTGAGTCCCCAGACCCCCAATAAAGCAAAAAAATGCACATTTCAGAGTGGCCTTTTATTGTGGACTGTCTAATGCACTAATCATGATGTCAGATCAGCATCTTGATGTGGCACACCTGTGAGGTGGGATGGATTATCTCAGCAAAGCAGAAGTGCTCACTATCACACATTTAGACAGATTTGTGAACAATGTTTGAGAGAAATGGTAATATTGTGTATCTGGAATGAATTTTAGATCTTTAAGTCCATCTCATGAAAAATGGGAGCAAAAACAAAAGTGTTGCGTTTATATTTTTGTTGAGTGTATTTGCCCAAAGCATTCCATAACTGCTTTCTTTACGCTTTACTCTTTAATCCTGTGCGGACCGTGTCTGCAAGCAACAGGTGCAGCTATGCTATCATCGCACCCCTTTTGCACAGAGTCAAAGGGCACTATAGAAGCGCGATAAATCTGCGTTATTTTTTTTAAACGTGTTATTTTTTCTGTGATTAATTAATAGAACTCTAGTGGGAGGAGTGGAGACGTGGGCGACCTGATTTCGGATAAGCGGTTGAAGATGATGATGACGTTAATTTGACAGCCGAAGAAAATAAAATTCAAACAAAGAAATGTAATTATTTTTTGTATCGCTTTTTGAGATGATCTTCTTTGGCACAGTAAAGGCCTGCTCTATTAATATCTCATATAAAGGGTGCTAAATTGTGTATGATCGTTATGACTACTTTTATAAAGTGTCATTCGGTCAATTATGTCACCTTTATTGCAACGTGTCGTTGACACTGTATGAAAGGTCTTTATTATGACAACCTGTGATGAACTAATACATAATTTCTTGTCCATGTCTTGGTCATGACAACTTGACATTAATTAAGCAATAACATTACCGAATCAAATCAAATCAAATCAAATCAGTTTTTTGTATAGCCCAATATTCCAAATAGACATTTGCCTCAGTGGGCTTCACATTCCATACAGTATGACACCCTCTGCCCTTAGACCCTTAGCTCGGCTGAGAAAAAACTCCCAGTAAAAAACCCTTTACCGGGTTTCAAAAAATGGAGCAATCTCGGAGAGTTGACAGAGGAAGGGATCCCTCTCCAAGGATGGACATAATGCAGTAGATGTCATATACAGAAAAGATGACCTAGCTTTATGTTGAACTAATGCTAGCAAATTAGCCACGTAGCATTTCTGCTAGTTGGCTTCGTGTCCTGTTAAGCTAATGCTAGCTAGCTAGCCACGTAGCATATTCATGTCAAAGTAGGCTTCATCATCAAATCAATGTAATAAAAAAAAAACTATTTAGGGTTATTTGGTAAGATTACAGTAAACATTAATTTATGGAAGTTTTGACATGCTGTCATGAAACCTTTATTTTACTGTGATGATTCTGTTTTCCTCAAGTTAAGTGAAACCATTTGGACATTTCAATAATATGTCATGAGACCTTTATTACACTGTCATGACTGTGCCAGTTTGTGTCCAGGTGTGGTGTGGAAAGAACATCTTTCTATTTATTTTTAACCCAGCAAAACTACATGTAAACATATAGTGCTTAACAAAACAATTGTGAAATGAACTAATTGATTCACAATAAAAATTAGTAAAGCATTTTATACTTTAAGATCAAACATTATTCAAACACTACAATGGACAACGAATGACATTTAAAATGCTTTCATTCCAGCAGGTTTTTCGTTTATTTCCTTCAAGCACACTGCTTCAGGAAAGAAGAAAACAAAAGTCTGTTTTAAATAACATTGAAAACACAAAATATACTCGTTTTTTAGAGGCTCAGTACATAATATTAAGTCTATTAGCCCTGATAGCCTATATAACTAGGTGGCTGTAATGGTAGCTAGCTAGATGAACAGCAACACATGTCAACAACTAAAATTACTTTTCATCTACAAATTCTTATCGCAGCTAAACTGTGCTGTGCTGATCTGCTAATATCAGAAGATACAGTTCAGGTTTGTCGGTCAGAATTAGCCTGGCTCCGCCCGCCCGCCTACTTCCGGCCAAATTTTATTTTCCCTTCAGTAGTCAGTCTGGGTGTGCAGCCCATTTCCCAGTTTTGCCGGAGATTCAACAGCCGGTCCAATCAGCGAACAGAGCGAGTGGCTGAGAACGATGACGTCGAAGTCGCGCTCCAGTTTCAGTTGCCAGAAGCCGGCTCATGACACACGTGACGACCAAACGTTATGCGATTGGTTGGCTAGTCCAGAGTGGCACTGGGCAGATCCAATAGTTTTAAACTTTAACAGACACCCGCCTCCATGAGTGAACGTTTGCCAATTACAGCACTGCCAGACCTTCTGTACAAATGAAATGAAGTACGATGGTCTGGTAGCACCAGGCTAGGTCAGAATACCACTTAAGGCCCAATATGTCAGAATATGAAGCAAGAGAGATGAGATGAGGAGTGAGGATTGACCCGCTGTTTATTTCTCCTTTTTTGTACAAGCACAGCAACATACAGAACCCGGGAAAAGAACAGACGTACAGACGCTCAGGCTGACTGACGTCACCTCCGCTAACTGACAGTTACTAGGCCTACGTCATTTGCACTAAATAACACACTTCTTAATAACAGTATAAGGAAATGAGTCATTCCATGAATCCGGTACGATTTGGACTTAGACATTTTTGGATTTTTGACCAAAATGTATTACTTTTCTGAACATCCCACAACATCAAGGACATATTTAACCCTCAGAAACAGATATTTTCCCATCTCAGGCATCAAAGACCTTTAATTATTGGCCATTATTGTATTTTATTGGCACCAATTTTTTTCAACCCCGTTATGGACACTGTGACACCTGTCTGAATATGTTTATAAAATGTATTCTTTATAAAATCTACATTTTTGTACTATTCAGATGTCCCCAAAACTAATGCAATATTTGCAAATATAGAAATTACACAACATGTCACTTTTCAGCAATTCTCAAGTATGAAATGGGTACCTTTTGTGACAGCAATCACACCATTTTTGATCAAAGTGTGATCAAAATGTGGTTTTACTTCATATTTTTAACTAAAATCAATATTCTGATGATTGCCCTAAATATTTCAGACATAGTTCAACAAACAGTTCATATTTTTTATAAGCTTTAAGGAATAAATACCATAAATGCAGGTGTGACGGGGTTGAAATTAGGGTAACGGGGTTGAAAATTGTAACGGGGTTGAAGGGAACATAAACAGATTAGAGTTTATTTTGGACTCTAATTACTTTCAACTGTCAAAAAAGTAACGGGGTTGAGTGTAACGGGGTTGTGATTTTTTTGTCATTATGGCTGCTGCTCTGCATGTGTGAATAACAGGAAAGCACACATGGCATGCATGAGATAAGAAATCATAAATGTATTCAAAATTACAAATATAATTTTCACAAGTTATTGTTTTCTATCTTTATTTCATGTAACGGGGTTGAGTTGTTAAGCTTGACGACTACAATATCAACATTTAAATGACTGAAATATAGCTGTTAAAGGTGATGGCAACTTGCCTCTTTCTGCTGTTGTTGTTCAAAAGGCCTCTAACATGTCTTCTAATGTTACATTTAACATATGGAACAGTCCATTATTTTTTTATGGTTGGGAGAATGACTTGTGTGACGGGGTTGAGGGTTACCGAGGGACGGAAGTAAATATTGTGATTTTAATTAATAATCATGAATTTATTTAGAATAAAATCACTTCCTGTAAAAAAGCACATATAGAGGTTTATGGGTATGGCAACATTTATTGAAATTTTTCAAGTTTTACTTGTCATATCCCAAGTAGATTGTCATTGAAGGCTGTGGGGGACATGACAAAATAGATAGTTTCAACTAAAGAAAACCAGATAATTACTGAAATAAGGATAAAATGTATGTAATGTTTTACATCTTATTAAAGGGGGGACTTCAATTGATGTAAAAAGCTTTTTAAGAAAGATTTAATTGATCTCATAGATAAAATACACTTAAAAAGATCTGAGGGACTCAAATCGTACCGGATTGGTGGAATGACTCAAATAATAATCACTAACTTATTAAAGTTGGACTCCAAAATTACATCAAAAAGGGGAGAAGTTTCTGTAGCATGTATTGTTGATTTATTATGATTTTTTAAAGTTTAAAATTTAGAAGAGTTTATTGTCATCAGGGGCCTGTTTCAGGAGGCAGGGTTGACAAACTCTGAGTTCAACCCTGCACTCTGAGTTGACCAACTCTGGGAAGAGCAACTCTGGGTTATCAGTTTCAGAACAGGTGATCAGTGTTGGGTCAGTCAACTCAGTCTGCTCACATTTGGTTAAGCATGTGCGTAAAAGCCATCATCAATGGATCGCTGATAACATGATTCACCATGGAAACAGGAGAATCAAATGCTTGATCCTCCCACTTATTCACTTCTGAAAAAAAAACCTTCCCCATGTCTCCACTCCTCCCACTAGAGTTAGAATTATTAATGAATGAGGACTTGTTGTACGGAGAAGAATTAACAGGGATATTATCTCATAACTCTGATCTAATTACCTCGACAATTCAGAAAAAATGGGGCAATTTTTTTTTGTTAAGAGCATCATTACCTTTTCCGTATGAGAAGCAATGGCCTATTTTAAAAAGTTACGCATATCAGCAGCAGCAAAAGTATTGAGCTGGTGCAGCACAAAATAGCTAACAGCGTTTTATATTCGCTGTATAATAGCCTAGGTAGTCAAGCTATAATCATGTGCAGTAAACAGACTGTCGTCCCTTTTTAAATGGGGAGTGACGGATTTAACGTCAGACAAATTAGGCGACACTTTTCATTGAAGAGCCTGATTGATTTATGACCAAATCCATGTTCCTCAAGTGATCACGGTTTAAATTATTTACTATTTTCTATAGGCCTATTCATATTAGGCTAATTCATATTTAATGAGGCTCCTCTGTGACTTTGGGATCACACAAGTGAACAGTAGAGCTGTGTCTGAAATCGCGCACTTCTGTAGTTACACTTACTTTTTTGAGTGCACTTTGCGCAAAACCGGAGAGTGTGCCAAAATGCAGTGCACTGTAAGTTCCTCGGTCGTGCACTGAAAACGGTCTAAAACTTGAGTGTGGAGCGATGGACACTTTCCACACTCAACGGCCGCCATCTTGCCTACGTAACGGAGGAGATGGGACAATAAAATCAAAATAGAGGAGCTTGAAGCAACCGTGGAGACGGACGCGCTCTACAAAAGTTAAATTACATATTATGTTTGTTTTTCCGCGAGTAATGTGCCTGTTTTGGCTATCGGTAATGCGAGCAGAAAAAAATACCACCGAAGAAGAACCGTCAAAATGCAAAGTCATTTCCGCTAGGTGCGCGACGGCAGTTTGGACAGTGCACTGTAGAAATGAGAGCACTGCGTCTATAAGTAAGTGTACTGTAGGGATAATAAAGCGCACTCAATGTAAGTGTACTTACGTAAGTGCGCGATTTCAGACACAGCCTAGGCCTAACGATCGCGTGCAGCCTCAGCATGAAACATTTCAACCTGACAGAAATCTGTTTAGTGGCACAGATGTAAGAAAACTCCCTTTAATAAAAAAAAAGTATGAGATACAATACAAATAGGTTTATTAATTTGAATGAAGAGCATGTTCATAGTGTGTTAGGTGGCCGCCTTTATGAATGACACGAGGGCTGAGAATACTGATCAGATAAATGATCGATCAAATGTAAAAATCATCAGGAAATGATAAAAACATCCCGATGGAGACTTCTATGGAATGATTCTGCTTCAAACTGTACGTTGTGACATGCTTCCTTCAGTTGGAGCTGCAGCGTAAAGTCACACAAACTCAGAGTCGGTTCCCTCAAACCACCTAGCAAGCAGGTTAAGGTGCGGCCACACGTTACACACGCGTGTAACATCGGCAATTTTTCCATAGGGAACCATTGGTTTACGCGCGTAGATGCATTACAAGCGCTAAAGCAACACTCTGGGCGCGTTAGCCGCGTATATACGCACCTAATGCGCCTACGCACGGAGTTCAAAAAGCTTTTTACGCTCCTACGTGTGACGCTTAGTCGCGTTGGCCAATCAGCATTGGGCTTGACCCGACGTCACATACATTGGCACGGTCGGAGAACAGTGTACACAGAGGCTGAGAGACACCGAGGAGGAAAATGTATTGCGAGCGGCCGGTGCTGTATGACAGCAGCTCGGGAATAGAAGACGTGGGGAGAGTAAACCAGGAGAATGGACTTCCTGGTTTAGTCAGTGAATATGTGTAGCTGTGCTTTAGCCGATAAACCAAGTTAACCAAGATAAACCGGCTAGCGCCTCTTATTATGAACCCAAACATGACGGCTATGTCCGGGGGACTTTCACGACAACTACAGCGAAGCACCGGTGTTTATCTTCGCCAGCCACGGTCCCCTGTCACAGCCAGGTAGGGTAATCTTGGCTACTTGGCTTTATGTTGTGCCGCCGTGCATCGATGCTGCTGTAACTGTGTTTGCTATGCCTTGCTGTTTGTATGAATTTCCGAGCGGCGTGAATATGCAATGCTGTTTTAATGCTAGGCTATTTGAGCTGTTCAGTTGCTGTTCAGTTTGTCTTTTGGCACAGTTGTTGGCCGTGTTGTTGTTGTTGTTGTGCGGACATGCACGCTGTTGTGTCGGGTCTGATCGCAGCCATGGTTGATTAGGGGAAATAAATTATCGGGAGGGAGACTAGGCACGTTACACGCGTAGAACCATTTTTGACATAAAATGATCAAGCAACATTTTAGCTGTGTTACGCGCGTAGTGTGGGCGCACCTTTAGACTCACGGCGTATGTTGCCGCAGTAACGGATTCTGAGTTGCCTGAAAACCAACTTCCTGAAATGGGCCCCAGGACTACTAGCATACAAATAAGACTGATTCACTTTGGCACAGGACTGGACTGTGTGTGCAAAGTTTAGTGAGTTCACACATGGGAACATGGATTTCCACTGAAGAAAAAGGAGAGGAATACTACTGGAAAAGAAGAGGGCATGTAGCATTGCTGCTTGGCCTGAAACATTTCACATCTTAAGGTTCTCTTTATGCAGGAACCCTTTTATTTTGGTACAGCATGTCTCTCTTTGATTCCACTAAATAGATGTCAGAATCAGCTCATCAAATCCAATGATGTGATTCTTTTCTGTTTGAGTTTGGTGGTGTCAGCTAACTCACAGGTCCCTCTCAGGCTGTAGTTTCATGTTCCTGATGTACTGCAGTAGAAGCTTGCCTCTGCGCTCTACAGTGTGGATGAGAGGCCTGATCCCACTGGCGCCTCCTCGGCTGGCCCACAGCTCCCTGTCTGAGTAAAGAGAGCGTAGAAGAAGACTCTCCAGACAGCCCGACTGGAGCACTGACACTGCTTGTTCTGGAAACCTGAAAATAGAAACAGCATTGAATTGGATGTGTTTAGCTCTGCTGACTTGTTTACCGTCTAGGTCTAATGAAAGCCTCTCTAACGGCTGAAATATCCTTTCTACCATGCCGTTATTACTGATTCTAAAGCGATAAAGCCAAGTTGCCTTTTATCTTAGCATCTTTAGAGACGCTTTACCACTAGCATTGCAAATTAATACAAATAAGAACGCTTTGTTTGCACAGCAGATTGTAAAAGTGCCTTACAATTAAATATGCAAGATTTTAATGAGGCTGGTGCTAAAGGAAAGGTCAAAAGTGTCAAATTCACATTTTTACAATAGTATTTTTTGTAATTGTAGTCAACTCAAATCATGTCCATTCAAGGCAGGGAAAGGCTCCAGTATGAAGCAACCAGACATTGTCTTTCAGAAGATAAATGTGACATTCCCTTGGAAAACACTTGTTTCATAATATAACTCCTGAAACTTGGCAACTACAACTCCAGACAATTTTGCCTCAATGTTACAAACCTTCCCTACAGGGAGTTTTCAGGACTCAACAAGGCTGCTTTCACCTGATACTGTATCTTCTGTCATTCACTCTAAAGGCCTAATTCCACCGGCTGCCTGTCCGGTCCTTCTCCGCTCCAGCACGGCAGTGGAGCTGTCAGGTTTTTACTTTGGTCAGTGCGTGAGCGTCCACTAGCTCCGCTGCTGCTCCAGCTCTCCGGTGAAATACACACTGCTTCTATTTTTGCTGGATGCCGGAGCTCATCGCATCAATTTAGCACAGAACACATCGAGAGAGACAGGAACACAGACGCCGACAAAACAATAAAACCTCCGGTTAATTTTCAAAGTAAGACACTCGGTGTTCACTGCAGGTAACAATCTCAAAACAGAGACACATACAAGCAGGGGCGCCGTAATGGGGTGAAAAGTTAGGACGATTCTGGCAGGGGCCCAAAAATATTAGAACTTAAGGATTTAAAAAAAAAAAATCAATACTTAATCTTTAATCAATACTCTCCATTAATAAAACATTGTATCTAACGTGAAACAAATAAAATTAATTGTTAATTTAAAAGTTTTCTGACAAAAAGTAACAATTTCAAAACTCTGTACACCCCCCTGTATTTAGAAGTAATGGTTTGGTCCGCTTTTTAAACAGCTCAGCATCTAGTGTTGCCACCCGTCCCATTTTTCCCAGAATTGTTCTCTTTTTTCACCAGCACAATTTGTCCAGTTTTTTTGGGGGGAAATGCCAAAATCTCATTTGATTTCCTTCGTTCAGTAGTTAAGGCCGTTTCACACGGGCCGAGGCGTTTGTTGCGCCAACTAATTCTCAATGGAGAGGCGAGCGGGGCCGGGCAGAGAGAAGGCGCGTTCCGTTGTCAGGCGGCACGACAAGCGGGCAGGGGCAGTCTCAACGATCTCGGGGCCTGTTTCAAGATCAAGACCCAGTGTGTGGGGCCCCATTTTTTATTTTTTTTTAATAAATAATGCTTGCTCCCCGCGAAAATAAAAAAAAATATTGTGGAAACCATTTGGTTCATAGACGGATTATGAGATAATGGGCCCAGAGGTGGATAGCTACTTTTTTATTAACAGTAAATAATTTACACATAGAAAGCTTATTACTGCATGTGCGAGGGGCTCATGAAGCCCCTAAGACAGAGCTAATACGTAATGCTTTTGTTTTGCACTTGCTTTTCTATTTTTCACCTACTAGTTGAGGGGCCATGATGATTTATTTCCTTATTTTAGGCGATTCCTTTTTTTAGACCCGGTTATTGACATGAATGACTGAGCTCTTTGACAATGCGACATTTAAAGTTATTATCAGTATTTCTGGCATAGGGCCCCCCGGACCCCCCTACAAGGTCCAGGGTTCCCACCTCAGTCTCCTTATATATCCTACTGTAAAAAGCACTGTAGGTGTTTATGGTTATTATAGGTCATTACACTGAACTGGTAGCCTAATAATGGCCAAGCCCTCCGCCCCAAACATCAAGTGTCCCTTTTTTTCCTAAATCCAAGGTGGCAATCCTATCCGCATCCCGTGCCACTATCGAGAGCCATCAGGGCGCAGATACAGGCTTCCACCTTGCCGAACTAACCGGTGGAAGAAATCATTTATGCCTGCTGCCATCAGTCTGGTCAATGACCACATGTAAATATGTGATCTGTTTGTGTTATTTGTTGTCTTATATGTTATATGTTTGCCATCTTTCTCTACTGCTGGCTGTACAACAAATTGCCCCTCGGGGATAATAAAGATACCTTGAACCTTGAACCTTGAGAGTGATTAACGGGGGATGATTGAATCATGTCTCAACGACAAAAGTCAGTATATCAAAAGCGAAAAGAGAGGAAAGAAAGAAAGATAGATGAATTAAAGGGCGACAGTATGTCTTTTTGATATTCATGTAGATGACGCAATTAGTTAATTTAAAGAGTTATATTACGTACATTGACACCACAATTGATGTTGAGATTTTTTTCATTTGAATCAGAATCAGAATCAGCTTTATTGGCCAGGTTTGCGTAAACAAACAAGGAATTTGACTTCGGCAACCATTTGCTCTCCAAGTACAACATACACTAAAAACTAAAACATTAAAAATACTGTTAAGTAAACAATATTACAAATGAACAAAAACAAATACACAACAACAATTCAAGAGATGGAAGAAATGGTGCAATCAGTCAGTTAGTGATTAAGAATTAAATAAAATATAAATATATATATATACGGTATATATACACGGTCAGATTTAAGATTTCAAAATAAATATAAAAATATAAGTACAGTGCAAGGCAGATCAGTGCTGAGGTAGTGTTAACAATATTTGAGTTTGAAAATATACATGAGGTACATCACAATTTTTAATGGACCTTCAGCGACAGGATGTGGGAGATCTGAGAGTTCAACAGAGTGATTGCTTGGGGAAAGAAGCTGTCTTTGTGTCGACTCGGCTGGTTTTGGCAGGCAGTGCCCTGTATCGCCTACCAGAGGGGAGGAGGTTGAACAGAGTATAACCAGGATGTGAGGGGTCTGCAGATATTTTTACGGCCCTTTTCCTGACCCTGGACTGGTACAGGTCCTGGATGGAGGGGAGGTCAGCTCCTATGATCCTCTCTGCAGTCTTTATTGTCCGTTGCAGTCTGGCCCTGTCCCGTTTAGTGGCTGACCCAAACCAGACAGTGATGGAGGTGCAGATGACAGACTGAATGATGGCGGAGTAGAAGGTGGTCAGCAGATCTTTAGGCAGATTAAACTTCCTTAATTGTCGCAGAAAGTATAACCTCTGCTGGGCCTTTTTCCGGACAGAGTCGATGTGGGGACACCATTTTAGGTCCTGTGAAATGGTTGGGTAACACTGTATAATAACTATCCGTTGTAACTTGTTAATAGATCATTAGTAAACTCTTAATTAATGATTATTAATGATTTGTTATGTGTTTGTTAGCAGTTTGTTAAGGATTTATAACAATGGTAGATAGTTAATAGCTTAATAATTGAATCAGTTCATCTGGGAGGTAATCCGAGATTAACTGATCACGACACGTTCAAGTCCATGGCATGCACAGTGTGTATTGAGTTTATTTAAAAAATATTTGAAAATGGGGCTGCCCTCAGTTGCCCATGCACTGTGTATAGTCTATAGCCTATTTCAGCCTCGTCGGTATCTCGGATTACCTCCCAGATGAACTGAGTCAATTATTAAGCTATTAACTATCTACCATTGTTATAAATCCTTAACAAACTGCTAACAAACACTTAACAAATCATTAATAATCATTAATTAAGAGTTTACTAATGATCTATTAATGAGTTACAACAGATAGTTATTATAAAGTGTTACCAATGGTTGTTCCCAGGAACCTGAAGGACTCCACAGTGGACTCTGTGTCGTTCTGGATGGTGAGGGGGAGGAGTGGGGTGGGGGGGTGGGGCTTCTCCTAAAATCCACTGACATCTCTAGAGTCTTCCTGTTGTTTAGCTCCAGGTGGTTCTGACTGCACCACTCGACCAGCTGGTCCACCTCCTGTCTGTAGGCAGACTCATCACCATCCTGGATCAAACCAATGACGGTGGTGTCATCTGCAAACTTGATGAGTTTTACGGACGGGTTCTTTGAGGTGCAGTCATTGGTATAGAGGGAGAAGAGCAGCGGGGAGAGGACACACCCCTGTGGTGCGCCAGTGCTGATGGACCGGGTTTTGGATGTGGTGCTCCCCAGTATGACATGAGAATTGAAAAAATAAAATGTGATTTTCACCATAAGAGATGGCCTGTAGCAGATTTGTTTTCCAGAATATTAGCCTTGCATCGTATAGAGAATTGTCTGCAGAATGTTGAACATTTGCACAGTTTTGTATTTTAACAGCTCAGTGTCAGTGTATTGTAGGCCTTTAGTATTGGACTTCACCATAGGTGCACGCCTGTATGAATAGAGTTCTAGGTAGTTTAGGTATCTCGTCTGTATGAATAGAGTTATAGGTAGTTTAGGTATCTTAAGCTTCAATGGGTCTGTTGGGTTCTGGACGTTCCGTTACAGAACATTGCATTTGCTTGGCGTGGCCTGGTTGGGGGCCCAGAGTGATATCTTTTCATGGGGCCCAAAATCTCTGGCGGCGCCCCTGCATACAAGCATGTGTTGTGCCTACGCAGAGTGTCTCATTTGAAATGTTGTAATGGGTTAAGACTGATGCCACAGTGCATTCCAAGAGACTAAAGTCTAACGCATGTTTACATAAGTTTTTCTGTAGATGCAACCATCCCAGACCCCTGCGGAGGTCATAAACTCATTTAAGATCCCTTTTAAAAGGTTGGTTAATCCTACCAGACCTTTGGGGACTGATTCTCTGCAAGTTCCACCAGATGAAACTCTATTTGGAAGCTACCATAAAGTTCAAACCAGACATGGCAGGGCCCAGGCACCCTGCTGTGTTTACCTTATCTCAACTGTGAGACACAAGCTTCAAAGCTTTCTTTTCCTAAGGAAGGAAGAGCATTGTATTGGCTGGTTCGAATGTAAACACTGCTTGCTGATTAGACAACTAACTTCTGATTGGATGAGAATGCATTTGGACTGTTTTAATACAGGATGCAAGACTCTCATCTTGGCCTTCGGCTTCCAGCCGTGATAGAAGGTACGAGATGCTTAAACCTGAGGCCTAGGAATAAGCAACCAAGTCCCAGTCTTAATTCTCGCTGGACGAGTTCATGGACTGCTTGAAACATCTTCTTCTGTTTTCCCGGATTCGAGAGAGTTTCCTACAGAAACCGCTTCACCAGAGCTGAAGCACACCTCAACCTCTCCTCAAAATAGAACGACCCCACACGCGCAAAGCGTGAGCAAAGACGCAGGATCCCTTCATCAAGACGCCTGCACTGCCCGTTCCACGGACCGGAGCCAGCCAGTGGACCCGCCGAGAAGTGAAGCCGCCTATCACTTATCATCTGGGCCGTTCCTATGCTGCCCCAGACGCAGCGCCAGCAGAGAGCAAGGCCCGACGCAGAGGGAGTTCTCCGCTTCCTCCTCTCCTCCTTGCCTACGCTGCCCCCGCTATTGCCAAGAAGAGCTGCTGATCCCCTGCTTTCCTTCCCCTTGGCATGGTGAGGCACGCTGCCCTTATCAGCTGAGCTGTTTCCACACCACTGTCTTCCACAAGACGCGCTCCATCAGCGCACAAGGCCCGGCCAGCAGCCTTTTTCTTCATCTTCTCCAGCTGCCTTCCACAAATCATCGCTGGACCAAGCGATTCACTTGAGGCTATTGTCTGGGCTAAGATAGTTATTTTATGTTGTTCATTAACTTGAAGTAAACGTAAGAGCTGACGAGCTCCCTATTTCCTGATTTAAAGTAATTCTGACTCACTTATGTTTTACATAAGTGTTTTTCGCTCACAGTGTTTTTCTCCTGTTAACCAGGAATGTATTGATGTGTTGTTGCTGTCACTCTTATAGCCGGTGAATTGTTTCCTCTTTATCAATTCAACTCAGTGTACGCAAATGCGCATTTGCAGTCACTGTGTGATTGGAGGAAACAGTTCACTACGCGCTGGAGCTGCAGTTACTGTCTTTTGTTTTCTCATTTCTAACTACGCACATCACACACACTGACACTCGTGATTTCCCCCTCAAGTATTCTTAATGAATACATGATCGTTGAGTTTTCTGTCATTTTAAAGTTAAGATCGCGTGAAGACAAAACCAAAGTCTCCCCGCATCATCCTTTTTAATTCTTATGTGTTTGATTGAAGCAGTAGGTCACATACATGCTTTGCATGCTACTTCCCCTACTGATTAAAGGTAGAATATTCAACTTTCAGAAGTTGTCCACCACATTGCTTTTAGCAATTGATCTACCCGTGGCTTAAAAGCCACCTCAAACTATCGCGTGATCAACTCTCGCGTCCGTCCATCTAATTTCTAGAGTGACGTTCCTCTGTCACACACACACACACACACACACACACACACACACACATACACGTGCACTCACCCGCACATAGATAGAAATACATGGCTTTATAATCTAAACTGTTCTTATTATTGCTAGTGCTATGTCTGCTTTCTTAAATTAGATTAGTTCATGGTTATTGACTTATGTGTATCGTTTTAATCAACTTGCCTAAGTAAATAAACCCTTACATTTTGATTTTAAGAAGCAGTGCCTGTGATATTTGTGTCTTGTATTTCACTAATGGCTGGTAAATAAGGTCTATGCTCGAATATTCACTCCTTCATTATCTTAAATGTACATTGTAACCAACTTTGACATTTTCAAGATAAATCCCTTTAACATTATGAGACTGTTTTCTGATTTGATACAAAGTTCCCTTTTACAAAGGGTGGTGCTCCGTAGGTATTAATGAGTAATTTGATTAGCTTGACTAATTTAATTGATCATTAATTAACAATTTTTCTTAATATTATAATTTCCTTGAAATTAATAATATTCTTGACTTTGACCAAATCTACCCCTTATGAATTCCCAACACATGTCCACTGTTCTTTTACTCGTTCGGATGGGAACAATAACCTTCCGTGCGTTCGTTGTTGTGTAAATACCATATAGGAGAATCATTTTATCAAGAGCGATCGCCCGGAGCCGGTGGGTGTTGACGGACATGGGCGCACGGAGCAAAACCGTTGGACAACGCACGCACAGCCAGTGGAATTCCGGGGTAACTGTTAAAGAGGACCTATTATGCTACTTTTCTGGTCTTAATTTCTTGTTTTACACTGCTATAGAGCAACCTGACACGAATCACATCACAAAAAACTATGTAGATTTTCGGGAAGCTCTTTCTCTTATTTTGGCGATCCAGCACATCCTGTCAACACTTGAGTGTGTGTGCTTCGGCTCCCTCCGCCTGTGCTTCGGCCAGCTCCGCTCCCCTCTCCCCCCTCCTGCAAACCCCACTCCGTTGTGATTGGTTACCTTCCTTCCGGAACACTTTCAGTGGCGGGAAGCGCGAGCATGGACCTATAAGGGCGCGAGGCAGACGCGAGGCAGACGCGAACAGGGAAGTGACAGCATTACCATACATGGAAACATCCGCGTGGAGACGTCACAAAGTTTTATGCGACATCACAAATTATGAAAGGGTAGACCGCTTTGAACACGTGACTTCTCGACTGGCTAGAATAGTGTTTAGTGCTCTGCACAGACACCCCAGATGGTCAGCAGGGAATATGTCGAAATGCATGTAAGTCATTATTTGATAATTTAGTATGGTTAAGCATGACTATGAATCATCATAACAACGTTTATAGGTCATAAAAGTCAAAAAGCATCATAGGTCCTCTTTAAGAACATTTTCAGTTCATGCAAACAACATGTGAAAACTGGAGTTTATACAAAGGGTAACTTCTATCAGTCATTCGGCATATTGCATAGCCATGAATCCAATGCAAACCTTGTCTGAAAGATATTGTAAGAAAACAATTTGATTTGAAAGTTGTTAGATGTGTTTTATTTTCTCGATAAATCACACAACACAGAGTTGGAAAGGCATTTGCAATCACAGCATGGATGCCAGAGTATAGAACAAATGTAAGAACTTAAATGTGTATCTCCGTGCTTTGAAATGGTGTGTTACACTCACTCATCGATGCCTTCAAGCAGCCTGAAGTTGAGGTTGTCCTGGGACTGCTGCGGTCTGCCAGCATTGTCTATGAACACCAGTCTGGAGGGATCTGCCTTTCTCACCTGAACAAAGGGACAAACACAGAGTCAGCAGGAAACCAAAGTCTCCTGGGCTGGGCACCACCTGAACAGACAACACCACTCAGCAGTGAAGAAGGCACAGCAGCAAGATCCTCAGGAGAAATAACCTGCAGGAGCAGCTGCTGGTGTCCTTCTATGGCTGCTCCATGCTGACAGGTCTGGGCCCGGTTTCCCCGAAGCCTTCTTAACGCTACGTCATTCGTAACCACAAATCAGAGTTCCTTCTTAACATTTTGCCTGTTTACCGAAACGTTCTTTGCTACGAATCTTTTTCATACGTAATACGTTGGTAAGGTTGGTCTGGAGTGCCCTCAGAGCCTTCTTTGCTCTATCGTAGTGATGTTTCAGCTCCTGACGCTAGTTGCCGCCACTTTACAGTAACGCCTCGTTTCAACATACTATGTCACTTGTGTCCGTTTTACGCATGGTGCTTCTAGTGTCCAACGGAAGGAAATGTGGGGTCTGTGTCTCTGGCGATGCCGCTGCGATCGCAGGGACTCTCACTTGTGTCATTAAACTAATAAATCTGACTGTATTTCATATCTAACGGACACAGCGATGACTGTATTATATAACAAACTGTTAAAAACGATCCAACTGTATATAGTGTATATCACGTAGGCCTATATTCAGTGTTGGGAGTAACGCGTTACAAAAGTAATGCATTACTGTAATGCATTAAGTTTTGCTGTAACGCGGTAATGTAAGGCATTACAAAAAAAATGGTAATATGTAACTCGTTACAAATCTCTGTAACGCGCGTTACAATGCATTCTAAACCGTTTTTATACAAATTGGCCAACACCGCGAGATTCGCAGAGGAGAAAAAAACTTGCGCTAATGTTAACTTCGTCTTACTGCTAGAGGAGCAGAAAACTCGATTTGCTGCTACAATTGATTCCAAAGATGCGCTACTAGCTTCCGTCTCACTGCCCAAGTTTAAGCTGCGCTGGGTAAAAGAGGAAACCAGAAGAGACCACATCACTTCCCTCCTTACAATGGAGTGTCGCTCCCTTCCAACGGAGGAGCAGCTTCTGCGATCCGATTGCATGTCCCGAGTCCCGAGCCCTGATACACAGAGACATGTCGCCAAAACTGAATGCGCAACTATGGAACTGTACAGTGAAGCAGCCGCCCCTCGTTAGTTTCAGTCTACAGCCGACACAGTTAATATAACCACAGGATGGACAGCGTTTAAATAGAGCCTCTAATTTTTATTATCCTAAGTGCTTTGATGCAAATTATGAAATCTAAACATAACGGAGGCAGTGATGGTGCGTAAAGGACAGCGCAGTTGGCAAGCTCTCCTCAGCACTACAAGTGCCGCAGCAAAAAAGCCACAGTGTCACAACTTCAGCCAGTATTTAATTTGTTTTCATATGTATGTTTTCCTTGTTTCCTTTCTAAGTCTCATGTCATTTAAGACCCGGACACTCCCTCCTGCTCTGCACTCCCTGTTAATTACATTCACCTGGTCTGCCCCTCAATCACCTGCTCCTCATCAGTTAATCAGCCCTAGTATATATCTCAGTTCAGTTCCTTCAGTCAGTTGCCAGATTGTCAGATGTCCTACTGTGTTCACCCAGCTTTCCAGCATTCGGATTTCATCCTGTGTTCCGAGCCTGTTCGTGTTTCGACCTGTCTTTGGACTTTCCCTTTTGCCTGCCCCAACTGGACTTGTTTGCCACGCTGTCTTACTACCTGGTTTGTCATCAACTTCATTAAAATCTATTTTTGAATCTGAGTTGTTTCCTGTGTCCTGCAATTGGGTTCTTGTCTGTCTTTCCCTGAAACCCTGACACACAGTAAAGTTGATCGCTTTGTCGATTCATGCCTCTGACACGTCGACTCCCAACATAATGAGTCGAGGCTTTGAATTCAATGCTGGGCATGTTGCGCTCTTTGGCGATATCCCGTGACTTTTTATAGCCTACTATAGTCTCAGCCCACCGCGTTCTCTCTCCCAGTGCAAAAACGCACGTCCCAGCCGCTTCAGAGCGAAAAAAAGAAAAGAAACAAGGTGGACACAGGCCCTTAAGCTGAATAATCGCTCTGGTAACGGGCATTCCCTTACTGGACGCCGAATATTAGACCCCAAATATAAGACGACCCGACTTTTTACGACCTTTTTGTAGGGGAAACCCCCAGTCTTATATTAAAACCATCACCGCTGCATGTAACACTATTACACTGGTGAAGTTTGTATTTATCAATGTAGCGAGTTGCGAGACAAGTGCAGGCTGAGCTTTTTTTTCAGCACCCCCTGTTAAGAATCTGTTCCCGCGGCTATGAATATGTTCCCGCGGCCATGTGCGCGTCTGTTTTATGTTGGCGAGCTTGAGTAAGTAGCCTATATTTTAGAGAAGTTTCACATCAGGCCAGCCTATTATGTAGCCTAGTGATGCGGCGAGTCCTTTTATTTATTTATTTTTGCCTCAAAACCCGGCCGAGAGTCAAGCCGCTCGCCCGACAGCATTTCATTCAAATAGGCTGCTGCATCCAAATCATCCCGCAATCACCAATTTGATACCAGAAAAGTTGCCAGCGTGTCTGTTTCTCCCCAGCGCACAGCAAAGGAGATATATATTTAGGATACTATTATTATAAAAGGTCACGCAAGAGAGAAGATAAACAAACATAATGGGCAGTTATCATTTAGATTAGATGGAAAGATGATAAGGCAGATTCTTTGGAACAACTAAAAAAGGCAAAAGTTGATGATGATGTGTTGTTTGTGCTTTTAAGTCGCCAGAACACAAGAAACAAGTCGAGGCTAAATTTATTTTTTACAATCTACAGTAGTATGCGTTAGCTCTGTTGATATTAATATAAATACCTAAAGATACAGTATTTATATTATAAAATGTATTGCACCATGAGCCATAACTGTGACCATTATATTATATGCTTTTGTTAGCCTTAAGCCTAGTTCAGTCATTATGCCATACCATGTCACCTCCTGCTGTGTAATGAGCTGCATTGAACACAAGAAGATCTATTGAGAACACCAAATCCATAGTTCCTGTTATTTTGGTGAAAGTAATGTAAAAGTAGTTTAATGCCTTACAATTCAAAGACAGTAATATTGTAATGTAACTAACTACTTTGAAATGACAGTAACAAGTAATAAATAATGCATTACGCTTTTGAAGTAACTTGCCCAACACTGCCTATATTTAAAGTAGGCTATTTGATATTGTAGCAGGATACCATTCACTCGGATTCACAAAGTGTTCAAACTTTTTAGTCATCTAACTGACTTGACAATCAGCATTAACTGAATGGATGCGATGTCCGTCAATGTGAAAATACTTTATACGTGATACACTATATACAGTCGGATCGTTTTTATCAGTTTGATATTAAATACAGTCATCGCTGTGTCCCTTTGATATGAAATACAGTCAGATTTATGAGTTTAATGACACAAGTGAGAGTCCCTGCGATCGCTGTGGCATCGCCAGAGATACAGACCCCCACATTTCCTTCCGTTAAAGCACCATGCGTAAAACGGACACGAGTGACATCCCTGTTGCGCATGGAACTGCCACAAGTCATTCATGAAGAAAATAATTGCATTAAAAAAGAAAATATTTTCTTTATCTTTTTTAAAATCAGTATAGGCTATGGTAGTATGTTTGACCATTTTCCACACCGCGGCTCGCTGTCAGTTGATCCGGACAGAGAGCGTCGGAGCGATCCTCTGCCTCAAAACGATCCTCCGCCTCAAAACAACTGTCAACTGGTGAAATTTCTTTTGAAAAATAAATGAGAGTTTACCTTAAATTAGTGTGCCATGTTACTGTTTATTGTATTTAGGATTTTTGCTAATTTGTTATTTGCTAACACTGTTTTGGCCGTCTGTTTTTATTGATATAGGCTATTGGCGATATTATATCTACTTTCAGTTTCAATACTGAAACGTGATTAGTGTTCTTAAAGATACTTTGTTTATAAAACAAGAGGTCCAAAACACAGATGATGTTTAAACAAACTAATTTATGACTTTATATTACACTAGAAATGCATGGGTAGATTTGATTACGCAGCATATAAAGAGAACGCTGGCGCTCCTAGTGTTAAATAAATGTTTCGGCCTAGAAGGATTTCTAGCATTCTTTTATTCGCTAAGACTGCAATACGTTTTATAATATAGTGCTGTCATGTACAGTATCTCACAAAAGTGAGTACACCCCTAATATTTCTTCAAATATTTCATTATATCTTTCCATGCGACAACACTGAATAAATGACACTTTGATACAATGTCAAGTAGTCAGTGTACAGCTTATATAACAGTGTAAATTTACTGTTCCCTCAAAATAACTCGACACACAGCCATTAATGTCTAAACTGCTGGCAACAAAAGTGAGTACACCCCTAAGAAAAAATGTCCAAATTGGGCCCAAAGTGTCAATATGTTGTTTTGCCATCATTATTTTCTAGCACTGCCTTAACCCTCTTGGGCATGTAGTTCACTAGAGCTTCACAGGTTGCAACTGGAACCCTCTTCTACCCATTCATGACGACATCAAGGAGCTGGTGGATATTAGAGTCCTTGCGCTCCTCCATCTCACGTTTTAGGATGCCCCAAAGATGCCCAATAGGGTGTAAGACTGGAGACATGCTTGGCCAGTCCATAACCTTTACCCTCAGCGTCTTTAACAAGCCAGTGGTCGTTCGGAGGGGTGTTTGGGGTCGTTATCATGTTGCAGTACTGCCCTGCGGCCCAGTTTATGAAGGGAGGGGATCATGCTCTGCTTCAGTATGTCACAGTACATGTTAGAATTCAATGAACTGTAGATCACCAGTGCTGGCAGCACTCATGCAGCCCCAGACCATGACACTCTAACCACCATGCTTGACTCTAGGCAAGACACACTTGTCTTTGTACTCCTCACCTGGTTGCCGCTCCACACTCTTAACACCATCTGAACCAAATAAATGTATTTTGGTCTCATCAGACCACAGGACATGGTTGCAGTAATCCATGTCCGTAGTCTGTTTGTCTTCAGCAAACTTTTTGTGGGGTTTCTTGTGCATCATCTTGAGAATAGGCTTCCTTCTGGGATGACAGCCATGCAGACCAGTATGATGCAGAGTGTGGCGTATGGTCTGAGCACTGACAGGTTGACCCCCCACCCCTTCAAGCCCTTCAGCAATGCTGGCAGCACTGATACGTCTATTTTCCAAAGCCAACCTCTGTGTACGACGCTGACCATGTGCACTCAACCTTCGTAAACTGGGCCGCAGGGTGGTATTGCAACATGATAACGACCCCAAACACACCTCCAAGACGACCAGTGGCTTGCTAAAAAAGCTGAGGGTAAAGGTTATGGCCTGGCCAAGCATGTCTCCAGACCTAAACCCTATTGAGCATCTTTGGGGCATCCTCAAATGGAAGGTGGAGGAACGCAAGGTCTTTAATATCCACCAGCTCTGTGATGCTGTCATAAATGGGTGGAAGAGGGTTCCAGTTGCAACCTGTGAAGCTCTAGTGAACTTCATGCCCAAGAGGGTTAAGGCAGTGCTGGAAAATAATGGTGGCCACACAAAATATTTACACTTTGGGCCCAATTTGTAAATTTTTTCTAAGGGGTGTACTCACTTTTGTTGCCAGCAGTTTAGACATTAATGGCTGTGTGTCGAGTTATTTTGAGGGGACAGTAAATTTACACTGTTATACAAGCTGTACACTGACTACTTTACATTGTATTAAAGTGTCATTTATTCAGTGTTGTCCCATGGAAAGATATAAAGAAAAATGTGAAGAAATGTGAGGGGTGTACTCACTTTTGTGAGATACTGTACCTGCACATGAAATGAGCATGAAATGGAACATCAAACTCTGAGCAATCCATTTCAGCACTTTCTTTCTGGACAGCGCTGTGTAAGAACGACGTAAGGGGTGTTTCTCCTAAGAGACCGTTCGGGAACCACGACTACAGAGGTAAACAACTTTGGTAAGTCATAACGTAGGACTCTTCCTAAGAGAGGACGTTATCGGGAAACCGAGCCAGGGGTGCTACACTGGATGGTAACAGCTCTGTGTGCTACACTGGATGCTAACAGCTCTGTGCTACACTGGATGCTAACAGCTCTGTGCTACACTGGATGCTAACAGCTCTGTGCTACATGAGATGCAAACGGCTCTGTGCTACACTGTATGCTAACAGCTCTGTGCTACACTGTATGCTAACAGCTCTGTGCTACATGAGATGCTAACAGCTCTGTGTGCTACATGAGATGCTAACAGCTCTGTGCTACATGAGATGCTAACAGCTTTGTGCTACATGAGATGCTAACAGCCAAGGGCGTAGCCGACGCGGGGGACACGGGGGACGTGTCCCCCGCACTTTACATGTCTGTGCCCTCTGTCCCCCGCACTTTCTACAACCACTTAATTCATTTGTTATATGTCGTAACACATTTTTCCGAGCTGTCCTTAAACGCACCATGAGAAGCCGGCATCACGTGACGGTGGCATACGGTTTGCGTCATACAATTGAGACGTTTGCTGTAAAGCAGAATTTTGGCTTCTTTTTTCCAGGGTTAGGCTACTGTATGGTCAACAATGTTCAGCAAACCAGCCAGCAAGAGGCAAAAAACCTTGCACTCATTCTTCAGAACTAACAGTGTAAGTTGAGTAATGCAGGCGGTTGAGTAATGCAGGCTGTAGATAATGCTGTTCGTAGGCCTAATGTTCGCGCCTATTTTTCAAATACTGTACAAGCGTCTCAGCGGTGTGAACTGACCGTGGCGTAGCGTCCATAGACTGTATGGTAGCGTCCGATGGAGTTGCACTGGTCATTTATTACCCGTTCCCAATTCCCATCTCTTTTCTCCGTGGCCTGTAGGCTACGTCTCCTTTGTTCCCGCTGCGCGATCGGTCTGACCGGCTAACCCTAACCCACACACACTTTGCTCCATACGGTTGTGCGCCAAGTAAAGGCTTGTTGGGGTGACTGTGAATGTGGACATGGCCAGTGGCCTTTTTCAGTCGACTTTTCTTTTCTTTTTTATATTCTCTTCCCCTAAAACTCACTTATTTGCACTGGCTTCTGTTAGGAAGAGACATTCATTTATTTCTGCTCAGAAATTGTGCTCACTACTAGCCTACTACTTAGGGCTGGGCGGTTTATTGAATTTCAATTTCGATTACGATTTTGGCTTCCCTCGATCATGAAAACAAGATAATTGTAACAAAACGATTATTCTGCCGTGCGCCGTGTCTTGTGTGGTAAATGCAGCGGACCCTTCTTCTCTACCTATGCACTCCTCTCCACTCCGCGCCTGATTACTTTCACTTTCGGCCGGTGCGTATTGACAGAGTGTTTGGAAAAAAAACGTGTAAAAGGGGGCAGAAAGGCTGCCTTTGGTTTATAAGAAAGATAAAGCGAATTGTGCGGTGGAAACTTTGGAGCAGTCTCTCCCTTTACTGTTGATGATGTGTTGTTCAGCGCCACATTACAGCCTACTCACCGTCAGTGAAGCGCTGACGTCTGTCAGATGAGCGTCTGGAATAAATATAAATAAGTGACCCACCCAATCCAAGCTCTAAAGCTAAGCAAAGCCGCGACATTTCCTTTTCAGTACGTGCATGTCTTTAGATAGCCTTATCATTTTTGCCATAATCGAGCAGCCCAACTACTACTATTGCTTTGCACATTAAAAAAAAATCTTTATTGCTACAATAGAAAGAGCAGGGAGGAGAAGGTGGAGAAGAATCTCAGTCAGAAGAATCTGGCAGTCATGCAAGAGCTTCACAGGTGAGGAGAGATTAAAGCTGAGAAAATATATATCACTATACTGTTTTCAAAACTATGCAAATATTTTGCAAATATTTTGTGTATTGTAATAGACAGAGCAGTGGGAGAGCAGCTCTCAACAGGGGTCAGAAGGACAAAGAGCAGGCAGCAGCACTGAACATCAGCCATAGGCTTCACAGGTGAACGATGCTTTAGTGGTCTTCGGAGGTTGAAAAACTGGCTCAGAAGCACTATGACACAGTCTCGGCTAAACAGCGTTGCTGTGTGTCACATACACAAAGAGAAATTGGAGAAACTAAATAGGAGAGAGATAGCTCAGCAATTTGTTTTGGTTAGTGAGAGGCGCAGAAACACATTTGGGTGCTTCACTTAGGTTATGTGTACATGATGCTTGTATTCAAAGTTGTCTATAATTGTTCAGACACAGCAATCAAAAAACCTTGATGTTATACATTTTATTTTGGAGGGCAAAACATTGTTTTTTGAATTTAAATGTGCTTTCCTCTCTCCTCTGTCTCCCTTCCTTACAGAATAAGTGAAATGAATTCAAAAATATGTGGTCACCGTCGAACTTCTTCTATGGGGGCTTCCTTAAAAATATTTGTTTTGGTGACTGGTAAACCTTCATAACTTAGCTTGTTTAGAAAGTTGTAGCATCGGTCAGACAAGATGTTCCTTTTGTTTGTTTATTGCAGGTAAATTAGTTGGTCTGTGGTTCTGGAACAGAGATAAGTACCATACATAACTGTTTGAACAGGTTGTTAAATGAGGCATAATTTGAGCCTGTAGCTTTCATCAAGTGAAGTACGTTCAGTGTGTGGTGTTAATGTATAACTTGCTAATAGTTGTGCCAAACGTTCTAATAAACCCTTTTCAGTTGGAGCCAGTGCCAGTGCCTCAACTATCAAATCTGTTGTGTTGTTAGTCTTCTATCTAATTTACAAATAGCACATGGGAATGTAATCTATAGCTAGAACTTAGCGTAACTGCTAATAAGAACAATGTGTTACTGAACTTGTTCTGTGTTGTCACTCTGGCTATTTACGCTGCAGATGCCTTACCGGCTTTACATGTCAACTCATTTGGCAGCTCAAACTTTTGATTTTGATCATTTTACTTAAGTCTGTGCAGAACTGTAGCTGGTATTTGGTTATTCAGCGACTGAGGAGAGGCTCAATGAATGCGAGGATGATAAATCACTCAATAGACGTCGGCTTACTCCTAAACAATCTGTCCCCCTCACTTCTGAAATGATGGCTACGCCCCTGCTAACAGCTCTGGTACTACTCATCCCTCCTGAGGACATGCTAGGAGGATACGGCATCAACGAGAGCGCCCTGGTGACCTGGGTCTATGAACATGGTCAGCTGGAAAAGATGAGATGACGATTGCAGGTAGATTGGCGCCCTCAATGTGACAGATGTGACTAACCCTTTATCCAAGAATGAATGTAAATTCATAAAGTGTAAATAAAGCAGTAAAAAGACACTCAAAATGACTTGTCTATTATGAAGAATCCACACTAAAACTTTGGTGCCGAAACCCATGACTTGAAGAGGATAAAAGAAGTAAGAAGTGTGGATTTGGAAACAATGGAAAGATGACAGAGGTAGTTGAAAGGGAGTAATTTGTACTTTAGTGATGAAATTGACCAGAAAGATTGATGATATTCTGGCAGAGAAAAATCCAGATAAAGTGCTTATATAGGCCTTTCACACCAAAAAGAACCATGAGCCAGTTCCGGGCTGGTGCTGGGGCCAGTTCAAAACTGTTTACAGCCTTATCCCAGTTATGAACCGGTTGGTTTCACACATGGACCACAACGACCAGAGCCAGCCATGGAGCCGGCAAGAGAGCAACGTCATGACGCAGGGGTTGACACTAAGGTTTCAAATGCACTTGCCCCTAGGGCAAGTACAGGTAATGTTTTACTTGCCCGAATGTTGTGTTCACTTGCCCAAAAATAAATAAAAAAACTGTTAAACAATGATATATACAGTATAGGCTAATTAAATTATACATTTTAGCGAACCGTATCATGCAAACAGAGCTTTACTAGTCTCATCCTGACCACATACAACCAACAACAATTCATATAAGCCTAGATATCATGACATCACACACTACACCAAGAGCTTGGTCCTGCTGCAGCATCGTGAAAGGGCCTCTTTTTGCCATGCACCTGGCCCAGGGGCTCAGAAAACTCAGTCTAGCTCAGAGTCAAGCTGAATGTTAGCTTCCACAGAAAAATTTAACTTATTTTACTTATTCAAAACGGTCACATTGTGCCAAAAAGTGACCGTGTGCCATAACATGATTAAAGTCCACCATGTTAAAGCTATTGCCCGGTTATACTGTAAGTAAGGAGGGGGATCATTCATTTCTATTCATATTGATACCATTATAAAGACTCCACAATCCAAATCTTTATCGATACTTTTCTATTATTTTGTTAAAAGAGAACTGGTATTATTGCTTTAATTGCTTATAAGATGAGCAGAGCTAAGGATAGGACTTTAAGCAGGTCATAATTCCATATTTAGGCCAACTTATTATTTCATATTGCTGCGAAAACAAGTTTTTTACCCAAACTGTATTATTCAAGCTTCTCGCGAAAAACTCAAATTTCTTATTTTCTTGATGTTACATTTGAACACATCATGATGTCATTTTATTGACCTTTGCCTAATAATCATTTTACTGAGCCGACCTGAACACATCACATTTGAACCGTTTGCGATTTTTTTTAGCTAACTAGTTCTTATCCTGCCGATTTTAATATTATGGATTTAAAAACTATCAGATTTTTTAACTGCGGGACTTGCTACAGTCTCTCGTTTGTTGATCACCGCTGCATTGAATGGATGATGGGACGGTGCCGAGCTCGTCTGCAGCGGCAGTCGAAGGTAGAACACTTTTACAATCCATGATGCGGACCAGTGATGGAATAATACACTGAAGTAGGCCTAATTAGATGAAGATGACCCGACTCGATATTTAAAATTACATCATGTAGCCTATCGATAAGCTCAAACGTTATTGATTTCTGGGTTTTGAATATAGCGGAACCAGGTCCGTCACTACTTGCGACGAGACGGTTTTAGAACGTCGCGGGGATAAATCGCAGCAGTGTGAACTGCTCGTTGCAGCGCGTTGCAAGGCGTCGCAGAAGATTCAACATGTCAAATCGCAAGGTCCAGTTTTAGAACGTTTCGGCGGTCTCGTCGCAAGGAGTTGCAGTTGCAAGCAGATGCAAGGCGAATCTTTGGTCTGAACTGGGCTTTATAGAGCCGGCTTTCGGAACGTAGACAGCGAAACTGCGCGCACACAGGCTGTGTGTGTGTGTGTTTGTGTGATGGGACGGTGCTGAGAGAGAGAGAGATAGAGTGCGAAAGAGCGAGCGTGATGCTGCTGGCTGCCGCGCGCAGCTGCTCAATTGCAAATATAGCCGATCTATTTTGTGTGAGTTAGCGGAAAAAAATAGTTTTGCAGACTCTAAAACACATGAATAAATAGCCTAGACTACTGACAAACCCTCTAAAATCCACTTGCCCGTTCGGGCAACCAAAAAGCAATGTCAACTTGCCCGAACATTATTTTCAGTTGCCCCGGGCAAGCGGGCAACCGTTAGTGTCAACCACTGATGACGTCACTGTAAACGTGTGTGTACGTCGCCCGACGCCGCTGCTCTTGTGGCTAACGCTAAAGCTACCGCTGGCTTTAAGCACAACAACAGCGGCGAATACGTCTTATTTTTACACGTTTAGGCTCTCACTTTGTGTGTGTGTATGTGTGTCTCCGTTTGTCGCGCTGCTCGGCTCAGTGGGCTCTGTGTGTATATGTCCATGCTGTGAAGGTGCTGCCTGCTTCTGCGTTTACTTTCATGTTACTTCAAAATAAAAGCCAACTCACGTTTGTCCAATGAAATGCTAATGTGAAGCCAGTGAAATGCTTTTAATGTGAAGCCGCAGCCTTAAAGCGGCAACGAGTAACATTTAAATATCTTTTAAACAGCCTCATGTTTCCTCTGATAATCATAAATTACCTTTAACAGCAAACGAGATCATCAGTGCAAAGAAAGACGTTTTTAAATAGTTTTTATTACTGCTTTTGGTCTGGTCGCACACCCAGTCCGATTTTCGGTTCGCTCGTGCAGGCTCTATGGTCACATATCCATATTGGTCGCAGATTTCAGTGTTGCGCAGCAACGTGATTTGAGAAGCCTATCCCTCCAGGTGAGGGAAGGGGAGCGGGAGTCTTGTTTGAGACAGTTATTTGTCATCATAATGACTGATAACGGGGCTGAACCATCACAGAACAAAATTAAAATGCAATGAAGAAAAGCTAAAAGGGAGAGTGATATAGGCTACGGGCGGGACGAGGGCGTTGCCAAGCAACGTGTATACAATTTCACGAGAGCGAAACTAGACTGCAGTGTTTACTCCTAAATGAATGAGCGGTTGGTACTAACACACAGTTTGCTTTGCTTCACCATCATCAGATAACCATTATCTGAAATAGTCATTATTTACATCAACAACACAAACACATTACCTCATCGTGATCCATACTAACTGCCGTCTCTCGTTCATTCGCTTTCTGTGAGGACACGTCTTTCAGCTCCGTGAGAGAGAGAGTAGTTAGGTGACACTGCTGCATCTACTCATTGCAATCAGGTGTGTGTGGCAGTGACTGGCATTAGTTGATGCAGTGTCAAAACCACTCTCACGGAGCCGAAAAGAGTCCTCACACTTTCAACACACGGACATGCACTATATTGCGCCCTTCTCAGTTCACACTCGCACGCCTGGCACGAGCTAGTAAACAGCTTTGCGACAGCGGGCGTCGTAAAAATACTACCGCTTTTGTCCAAAGGGGACGCCAACGTGCCATCTTACTCGTAGTGGCTTTAAAGGGGTAGTTCAGGATTTTGGACATAGGGCCTGATTCCCAAGTTAGCCTTGGTGTTCTTTATCAGTGGAGACATTTTTCAACACATTTAATTCAGTCCCTCTAGTTGCAGAGTGCGCTCGTGCTAGGCTAGCGCACGGCATTGGGGAAACACTAGCCTGCTACTAAAACAGTCTTACCCACTCCACAGCACACCCGAGGCTAATCAATTATAACGCCAGACTATCGATGTAAATGTCTGTGTTGATAGAATAATTTTAGAAATAAAACCAACCTCGCATCGCATGAATTATCGCATTTTGAGGGACTACTTTCTCAGCAGCAGCGGACTTTTACTTTGCTGTGTAACCGAATCACTACAGCAGAAAGTAAACAGAGCAGCGTGGGACAGCACCTGAAACGAACGACTAGGCAACATGGTGCGTCAGTGTGCATTTAGGAATTGTACAAATAAACCCTACAGATGGACACCACAAAGTTTTCACCAATTTCCAGTGCGAGATCCAGAAAGGACTCAAATGTGGCTTGTTGCTGCTGGCTTGGACATCAACACGCCGGCCGAAACTGTTCACAAACGGAGTATTTGTAGCGATCATTTCAGACCGGACGACTTCGAGAAACCCCGCAATCTAAAGAGCAAGAAATCACTGAAAACTAATGCGGTGCCATCCGTCTTTTCAGATGCACCAACAGCCACTGATGAACAGACAACTTTTGGTAGGCTACTCGCTAATAAAGCGTGCCCCTTTCATAATGTTAGCCTACTGATATATTGATGATGACATGCATTTTGGAGAGTGACAACGTTAGCTAATGGTATAGTTACACACTTGGTACCTGGCTGGGCTAATTGCTTTCTCTTTCTGCCCTTTGCGCATCCATCTCTCAGTTCTTCATCAGTGTATTCCGGCTCGTACAGGTACGGTTCGGTGGTGGATACAACAAATTCCTCATAATCGTCTTCAAAAGCAGACGCATCGCTAAGTCCTCCAAACGTGGCCATATCTTGTTTATTGAATAGGCTAATACAATTCCTTCGTGCACTGTACTCTGCGTCTGTAGCTATGACAGCAGCAGGTAAACAAACTATTATAGATCCGGTAACCTAGGTATTAGTCCGCCGCTGCTGCTGCCTAGCAGGAATAAACACTGCTGCTGAGACACAGCAAGTCCCTCAAATGCAATATGCAAGGTTAGTTTTATTTCTAAAATTATTCTATCAACACAGACATTTACATCGATAGTCTGGCGTTATAATTGATTAGCCTCGGGTGTACTGTGGAGTGGGTAAGACTGTTTTAGTAGCAGGCTAGTATTTCCCCAATGCCGTGCGTTAGTCTAGCACGAGCGCACTCTGCAACTAGAAGGACTGAATTAAATGTGTTGAAAACTGTCTCCACTGATAAAGAACACCAAGGCTAACTTGGGAATCAGGCCCTATGTCCAAAATCCTGAAAAATTTGGTTTTACAAATATTGTAAAAGACAAGCTTTCTGTCCTCTTATTTCACCGCATTGAACTCGTAAAAACAGAAGACTTGCTGATAGTGAAGGGGCTTCGTGAGCGGATACCTTCCTGTTAGGCGTACTTCAAAATAGAAGTCAACTCACGTGTGTCCAGTGAAATGCTATTAATGTTTAGCCAGTGAAATGCTTTTACTGTGAAGCCGTAGCCTTAATGCTCCTTTTGTTGAACAGTAACTTAACCGCTGCGCGCTGAACTATGGATAGTGTTTTTTAATGTAGAGAGAGCCGTGTCCCTGCCCTGGCATAGTAAGCTACACACGTTTATTTGGCTAGAAAAACCGGCAGAGCACAAATCTTTCCCCAGACAAAGTGGCCGGCGGTCTCAATAACTTACTAATCGCTTAGACTAAATTGGCGAGTGTTAGGCTATATTTTAGCCCTGCACGTCACTCTCCGCTGATCATAGTGATGGTGCCGTGGAGACACCATTCATGTTGTCTTCTAACTTTATAACTCGCTTGTGTTGTGGATATTTTGACAGCAAGTTATAGACTACGCATGTGTGAGGGTGGAGCCGTGACGTCAGCGTTATCAGGGGAAATGGTTTCGGTGTTTACAGGAAACCAAAACCGTTAAGTTTTCCAAAAAATCCTCCCTGGGAGGTGATCTCAAAAACCTGCGGTTTCATGCCTGCGTTTGCTGTTTTCCTGTAAATGATATAGTGCAAACGCGGGAATTTTTCCGCGTTTGCACCGTTTCGTGTTGTCGTGTAAAGTGCCCCTCAGCCCCAGTATGGGTAACAATGGAGTCCAGCGCTGTTAGCCCATTGTCTCTATCTGCCCTCTTAAGCGCCGCACTTCCACTCTCTTCGGCTATTCCCAACAGTAAACCCGTGATTAAGCACGAATCTGGACCCAATTTAGGAAGAATTTTGGAATGCAGAATTTTTCACTTTTCAGCCCAATTGCAGCTAATCATTTATTTATTCCCTCGACGGTGGATGGTACATTCAAGATCTGGCATTAAAAAGGCTTAAAATACATCGGTGATTTATTTATTAATGATCTATTTGCTAGTTTTTCCCAATTGACAAAACATTTTGGTATCGAAAAGACAAATTTTTTCCAATTTCTGCAAATCAGGCATTTTACGCAGAAGTTAACTCCCCAATTCCCTTATAAACCGCCAGCCAATCATGTCGATTTGTTTCTTTCTGTAAACCCCACATTAAAAGGCTCAATTTCTGTGTTTTTCAACCTTATTTCAAAGTTGCATAGCCCCTCTTTAGCAGCTATAAGAACCCTGTGGGAGCAGGACCTAGGCTCTGCCTTCACAGATCACATGTGGGATTCAGTCCTGGATCGGATACACTCTACCTCCATGTGCGCCCGACACGCTCTTGTGCAATTTAAAGTAGTACATCGTATCCACATATCTACAACTAAATTAGCTCGTATGTTCCCCGATGTAGACCCGACCTGTGATAGCTGTAAGAGCGCACCGGCATCACTCTTTCACATGTACTGGTTGTGTCCCACCTTGACTGAGTTCTGGACATCAGTTTTTCAAACAATTTCTGAAGTAATTCAGCATCAAATTGAGCCGAACCCTTTCACTGCAATTTTTGGCATCGCTCCCAAATCTGGGCTTGCCTAAAGTGAAGCTGAAGGTACTGGCCTTTACTTCATTACTTGCTCGTAGGGTTATCTTACTCAAGTGGAAAGATCCTGCTCCTCCTTCCCACTCACATTGGATTAGAGACATTATGGCATGTATGAATTTAGAGAAAATACGTTACACTACCCAGGGATCCGAGAATAAATTTGACAGAATTTGGCGCCCCTTCCTAAATTATTTAAAAAAAACCAACAATAATTATAGAAGAGTAGCTACCCCCTCCCCTCTTTTATTTGATTTAATTTTATTTCTTTGTGTTTTTTTTTTGTTTTTTTTGTGTTTTTTTAATATTGATTGTTTGTTTTTGTTTCTTGTGGGGTGTGTTTTGTGTTGTTGGGTGTGAGGGTGGGAGGTGGGTGGGGTATGTTCGGGAGAAAAAGGGGAAAAAAATTGTACTCGCTGTGCTACAATTCCGTTGTTATTAATATTTAATAAAAAAACCTTTGAAAGAATGAGGAGAATACTGAGTAATATAAGATCAGATAAGGCGACCAGTTAACAAAGCTCTCTCGTCTGCGTTTGATACGACAAAGGGCCATTCACAGTAGTCACGCTGGGGAGTCTTGCTGAAGCGAAGTGCCTTTCATTTTATATTCACCCCTAATGTGATCGCTACATTGTAAATTCAAAATTAATCTTTTGTGATGACCTTGCTGAACTGCTGTCTGTAATTTGTATTGAGTTTGATTGTTTATTAATTGTTGGATGGATACTTTAATATACTGTACATGTTGACAAACCCGAGGACAGAAGTGCTAAAGAACTGTACTGTGTCCTTAAAAACTTTGGACTTTCTTAGCATGTGAACCAGCCTACACATAACAAAGGTCACACCCTGGACTTAATCATTTCCAAGGGCCTGCACATTTCAAAAGTAGCAGTGACTGATGTGGGTCTCTCCGACCATTCACGGTAATTTTTTGAGAGTACAATCTCTGTGCAGACAAATTATCAAACAAAGGTAATCAAAAAACGGAATATTACAGAAAATACCCGTGAAACATCTATTCAGGCATTTTCTTCAATACCCTCCCTCCCCTGTATCTCAGTTAATGAGCTTGTAGATAACTTCAACTCCAAAATTTCAAATGTTATTGATGCTATTGCACCCACTAAAATGAAGGTCGTCTCTGGTAAGAAAAGACCTCCACGGAGAAATGCACCGCAGGTCAGAATAGGAAAAATATAGTGCCATAAAGCAGAACGCAGGTGGCGAAAAACAAATTTAGGTAACACTTTACAATAAGGGTACATTAATTAATTGTTAGTTAACGCTTAATGAGGGTTAACTAACCATTAGTTGACTGTTAACTAATGTGTGTAGTAAGCATTTACTAATGGTGTTCATGTTAACTAAGGTATTAATTAATACATTTAATGTTTATAAATATCCTATATTAACCATACATTAATTGAGCATGAACCGAAAGTTGATTAATATAATAATAAGCATTAATTAACTGTTAACAAATGTCATTTTTGTAACATTACTTAAGCATAATTAACCATTTATTAATGCTCTTTGTGACCCTTATTGTAAAGTGGAAACAATGTATCCATTAAGTGACTCTTAATAAATGCACACCAGTGCTGAATAGGCATTACTGAAGTATAATTAACCTCAATAGGCATTACTTAAGTGTAATTAACCATTTATTAATGGACTTTGTGACCCTTATTGTAAAGTAGGAACCATTTCTCATGAATTAACACTTAATAAAGGCATACTAGTGCTGATTGAGCATCACTTAAGCATAATTAACCATTTCTTAATGTTATTTGTGACCCTTATTGTAAAGTGGAAACCATTTATCACTTGTTACACTTAATACATGCAAAAAAAGTGCTGAACAGTGACGTGCGGTCAGGGTAGGCAAGGTAGGCAGTGCCTACCCTGGCGCCGTGTGCAAAAAAATAAAAATAAAATAAAATATTTTTTTTATTTAATAAACTTATATTTGTATTATTACTGTTAATTATTTCGATC
Organism: Hyperoplus immaculatus; assembly: GCA_949357725.1. Classification (NCBI taxonomy): domain Eukaryota; kingdom Metazoa; phylum Chordata; class Actinopteri; order Uranoscopiformes; family Ammodytidae; genus Hyperoplus; species Hyperoplus immaculatus. The sequence continues at coordinate 1,127,478 of OX442353.1, forward strand.
TTTACATGTAATCCGCGATTACTTTAAAAAAGTGTAGACGTTTTGATTAGAAAGGTGGCAGTTAGTAAGTTACGCCAAAGAAATAATGTGCTTTTGCTGTTTCCCATTCATTGTGTACGGCAAAGAATCAGTGCTTATGCGCCTATTCATTGTGGACGGCAAGAAAAAAAAAGTTTTCGCGCATGTGCACTTGATTCTGTATTATTTAACATGTACGCAAATAAGCAGAATTCTTTGTGCTTTTTTTACGTAAATGGTATGCCACATAAGCCTTTACGTTACATATCATTCATGGACCAATTAAAATCGAGATATTACTAGACATTTACGCAGCTTAGGCCAACGTCATTATGTTGGCATCAGGTCGGCAATACGTCATCTGGACGTCATCTGGATGACTCAGTGAGGTGAAGATATATATCAGGGCATGATATCTCTGGCCAATGGGTCGGATCATTGCGCCAGCTTGATGCTGAGAGACTAAAAAGACATGGTTTTAGGTTGACCAAATTAATCATTTATAAGTGTCTTTAACGTTATCCAGCCAGCAGAGTTGTTGTAAAAGATTTTGACATTGTATCGGTCGGTCAAATTTTAACTTATTTACCTCTGATCGTTTTCTTTTTGTGCTGTTTTGGACCGCAATTTTGCATTATAGTCAATGGCACGTTCGGTTTGTTTTCCCCCCAAAGGGGGCGTGGCCTGATTGCCGACCTGATGTATGCTCATTCACGTCGCGTTACCCCCGCGGATTTTTAAGTCAACATTGCAGCTGCCGTGTCCGTGCCCGCAGATATTTCAGACTGGAGGAATTTTAACAAATTGGATTATAATTTAAAAAGGAACAGAATGAATAGCAAGAGAAAGGCCTGCGCCAGCCTTGGACGGTGTACAGCAGCAACAGGGACAAACAATGTTTGAGCATTTCAAACGGACAGGTAGCCTACATGAACGGAAGGATGCTAGCTAGCTGTGCTGTCAGTCAGACTGTCACTGGATTACTATCGTCTTGCTTCTTTCTACAGCCAGGGAGTCAGATTGGTGAGTCAGAAACTGTTTTGGGCTTTATTTAATAATAAAGTTGGATGAATTGATACCGAGTGCAATCCATTCTGCATTTTATATTCAATTGAGCAGTTGTGTTTTCATTTTTACTGACGGACAAACCTAAGCTGTGCAATGTGGATAAATGGTTACATTCTGATGCTGGACAGGTCCATGGGGCATATGCTACTGGTACTTTATCTATTAAGATAAAGTTTATGGAGTGGAGTTGCCATCAGTTATGCTGTAGTCCTACATAATGATGAATGCTGTCATTTATTTTTAAGTTGAATAGAAGTAGTACCGGTAGTTTGAATCGGCGAAGGTTTGACTTGTTGCCTTACGTTTTTTCAGTCCATAATTAAAAATGGAACTGTTATGTTCTTAGTGTATTTTATTTTTGTTTATGTTGCAACAATGATATACACTTCAAGGAAGAGAGTAGAAAATACATATATTTTACATTTACCTGTTAAACCTAACTGCTGAGTCAGTGTGTCTTGTTTCACCATTGCTGTTAGTACTCCATTTCCTCCTGTTTGTTCCTTTCAGAGAAAATCATTAAACTGGATATAATTTGTTGAAGAAACTATTTTGGAGTTCTTTGACGGTATTCATGTCAAATGTGAGAGCCGTGATTCCAAATAAAACTAAAGATTCTAAATAAAATTACATTTTCTTTCAGGCATTTCTTTCTTTCTCAGCTGAAATTTGTTCTCTGAGAGGGGGGCTCACTCTCTCACACTTTGAAAACCCCTGGCTTAAGTGATGCTCAATCAGCACTTGTATGCCTTTATTAAGTGTTAATTCATGAGAAATGGTTCCGACTTCACAATAAGGGTCACAAAGTCCATTAATAAATGGTTAATTATACTTAAGTAATGCCTATTAAGGTTAATTATACTTCAGTAATGCCTATTCAGCACTAGTGTGCATTTATTAAGTGTCACTTAATGGATAAATTGTTCCCACTTTACAATAAGGGTCACAAAGAGCATTAATAAATGATTAATTATGCTTAAAGTTCATATTGGAAGTTAGATACTGCAGTGAAGAATCATATAGGAAAAAAATTCTAGTATAACATTTTAATATTTGTTTTTATAAACCTACACTAGAAGTGGCCTCTGGAGCCGTTTTTGTGATACAATTTTACTTCTGCATCTCGAAACGAGTTTTCGAATGTGACATGTAGCAATTGGTCGACGAACATTCTAATCCATAGACTACTTGGTGAGGGAGATTGAGTTATGGTGAGAGGAAAATCAGTGGAGAATCGGTCTGGTGAGTGACTGGCATTAGCTAGAGTTAATGTTAGCTTATGACAGAAAATGCTGGCCATATTTCAACACTTAACAGTCAATCACTTTACTGGTATTAGGTTATGAAGCTGCATGATGTGTAACTCCACACTACCTCTTGCATCGCTACTGGAGGAAGCGAGCGAGAGACAGAGAGAGAGAAAGAGAGAGCGAGAGAGAGCTAACGACAGAAATGACGACATTTACCTCTGTTGAGTGAGGTGAACTTGATACAACTTTTTACTTGTGCATATCTTGTGACATTTGTATATCTTTTTGTCATAGGTAAAAGTAGGACATTTTTAATGAAACAGAATAGAGTGTGAATGCTCATCAGGTTAAAAACTGACCATAGTAGGGGGGAGGACCATAGGGCCTGTTAGAGCCATATTTTATGCTAGTTTAAAATCTATTATTATATTGATGAATTCCTATTTGAGTTAAGGGATGTTTATGGTTTACTCTTATTTATTTAAATATTAGATTTATGTTGAATTAACCGCAGGTATAGCCTAATTGGAGGCAGCCGGCAGAGAGTGGGTGGGGCCGCCAGGCCAGGTTAAGAGCAAGGAAATGAGCCATTGAGAGGGTGGAACAGGGGGTATCGAGACTGCTTTAGAGCTTACGTATCTCATATCACGTATCTCACATAGATCACGCTCATGCTCATCAAACCAAATGAAATGTTCTGTGATAAGAAAGAAAATAAATAATCTGAAACGAAGAAGCAAGACTCCTGAGTATACTTGAAGAGAGACGTGCGAGGCCAGCGAGCGATCCCCTGTACAGTGAAAAGTTTAAAACTAAGGTTAAGAACTGGCCACAACAGGGCCATAGGAAGTAGTAGGGGGAAGGACCTTATATGGCCATACAGTAGGAAGGGGTAGAGGGAGGGGGCTACTGGGGTTCCCCTGTGCAGCTGTTCCTTTTTCACTCCTCTCCCAAGTCTCATTGGTTCTCAGTTCACTATATAACAGCACGTTTTGAGCAGAACTGGGCATTACTATATACTCCTATAGTTTGTCACGCTCTGTTCCAGCAGACTCTATCTGTCCCTTCAACCATGGAGGCAGAAGAAAAACTTAAAAAACTTTGTGAGTCCAAAATACTCTGAAAGATTTGGACTTCGAAGTACTTAGAGACAAAGTCTTTTAAAAACACTTCTTTGAAACTCTTGACACAGATGACTTGGTCAAATGGTAAACGAAAAAAGGGGGAAATGATAGAATAGGAAATCGGACAGAATGAAAAGGAAGTAGAAAGGTATTGGTGGTCTAACAAGGCTCCTTTAGTTGGGCAATACCTGTTTAAGTCCTTATCATGTTTGAAAATTTCGAAGTAAAGCTTCAGACGATACTTATTTGGCATGCATGTATATGTCTGTGTATCGTTTCAAGATTTACAAAAATTCGGAAAAGAGATCAAGTCAACAGATATTAGGGGAAAAAGAACTCTATTGAATGAGTTATAGGCACACAACCTCTTTTCTTTTCCTTTCTTGTCCATTTTATGTATTATACCTATACTGCCATGCAAAGGCAAAAGACCGTAACTTCAATTTTTTAAAAAATTAGTTTTTGTCATTTTTGGAACACTGGCCATCAGTTTTATCATGTGAACAGATATCTTGAGTCAATTCTGTTGTTTTCTTGTCAAAATAAGATGCTGTTTTAGCCGTAACTTCCAAAAGCAGAGGGAAAGCCAAGGCAGAAGACCGTAACATCAGTTGCGGTCCTTTGGCTTTGTTTTTGCGTCGCTATGGAACGTTCGGATTAAGTTACGGCTGAGTTACGGCGCTCTGCCTTTGTTTTACTTCTTTATATGTCCATGGTTTTACAAAGCACCAAAGTGAAGTTACTGTTTACAGCGCTGGAGTAACGGTGATTTGCCTGTGTATTGCAGGTAATTGAAGCACTTCTGCGCTTCCACATTAAAAGCATTTCACTGCCATCACATTAGCATGTCACTGGACAAACGTGAGTTAGCTTTTATTTTGAAGTCACAGGAAGGTAAACACTGAAGCGGGCAGCACCTTCAGAGCCCACTGAGCTCGGCAGCGCTCCAGTAGCAACTAGCAAGTTTGCTGTCTCCACACAGCTATCGATAAATGCCATATTATAAAACACGCATTTAAAAATGCGGGCTCACTGTCAATAACAATGTGGGACAACGTCTCAAAAGTAATGGAAATGCGTGACTGTCCCGCACAAAGTGGGACATCTGGTCACCCTACTTCTGTCACACACATTAACTTCAATAAAGTAAGTAGCCTAATAAGCTGCCTGCCAATGACAGTCCAGTCCATTCCCTGACAGAAAACAATGCGAGCGAGATGGCGATGCCTCAAGACACATCTCCCTGGCTCGGAGAAAACATAGCCTAAACGATAAACCAATCCAGCAGATCCTAGATCGCAGACCTTTTCTTGAAATCTGGTCAAAATCCATGGCAAAAAAATATCCACCGAGGAGAAAAATCCATTGTCTAAATCCATAAAGAGTATTATTAGCCCATTCGCTGGCTTGTATATTTTCCGGTGCGGTGCCGTAAAGTGATCAGCTGTCATAAAGTGATTTAGGTCTCACTGCACTTGCTGAATACCACTTTTAAACATCTATGTAGCCTAGACTAAAAGTAGCAAGTAGTAGTCTTCATACAAGAATGCAAATTTGCTCGTGCTATCTCTGGATGTTCAGGGTATGAAGTGGGGCCTAACCAAACACCAATGTGTTTGTGAAAGTGTGCATTACAAAATGTTTTTTTCATAATTATAAAGAGTATTATAAATAATAGTTGTGGGAAGAATTAATCCCTGATATCCGGACTCCTCTCTCTCTCTCTCTCTCTCTCTCTCTCTCTCTCTCTCATACATTTTACTGACATGCAACCTTTCAAATGTAAGAAATATAGGTGGATACTTTAAAGTGTTATTTTATCTCAAATAAGTACAACCATAATTTTTTTTAATTTTCCAAAAATTAACAATGTTAGCCTTAAAAGTCTCATTATTATTTTTTTAATATTCAATTTGTGTAGTATTATGCCTAACAAGACAACACTCACTTAATGCTATCATTGTTATAACAGGAAATGTTGATATAGAGTGATACAAATCCAAATTGTCAATAGAATAGAAGTTAAGGTCTTTTGCCTTTGTATGACCCATTATTGTTCTGCAGATAATACAAAGGCAGAGTACAGTAACTTCCGAATAAGGGTCAAAGGTCAAGTTAAAATCTTAGATTTTTGGGGGATAAATAACTTCCTTCTCATACAATAACATGCCAAATTTTCAAGTATCTACCTACAACTGATTTGGCAGGACAACAAAATAACTTTGAACTCATTTTTCTCAGTTCTACACTCTGGTGAGTTACGGTCTTTTGCCTTTGTATGGCAGTATACTCTCTTGTATTTTGTAAATAAAATCCCTTAAATGTTGTAAAGCCTCAGTTGTGAATTAGTTTAACTGGAACAGAAGGACTTTAGGTATAGGTTCGTTCTTCAAAGAGATGGTTCCGTCCTCGGGGAGGTAAGTACAATTCGATTCCACACAACGGCACATTACTGATTTAAAACACACACAACCTCATACACCTAATCTTTAAAAATAAAAGAATAGGTTATAATGCCTTCCCAGGTTTAAACGAGGATGTTTAAATTCTGAAAATAGTACATCTGTTCTATTTTACTAGGAGGGTGGTTTACAAAACTAAGTTGCGTACTACTTAAAAGCAATAACTTGTGAATGATATCTTCCGTGAAAAAGGAGGAGGATTTTCTGAAGCAATATTTAAAAGGGTTTATACGACACGGAGATCGGCATCATCATTAAGGATGAGGGGGTTCTGATGAAGTAAAACGCTGAACACGGTAGTATATATTGAATATTGTACTTTATTTAGAAGTAAACTCAGGTAGTCCAGAGGGTAAAATCCCGCGCTTTTAACTGCAGAGGCCGGGGTTCGCATCTCTTGCAGGAACTGTGGTGAGAGGAGAGACTTCTTTATGAAGAAATAATAAACAAATAAAGCATCGTGTTACAAATTGGTTAATACGAGTTTGATAGGACATAACTAAAACTTAGATACTAGCTTTTCATTATAGATCAGACTTTGGAAGTCGAGATCGCTTTACCTCACACACCTTTTATTTGATAGGTGCCTGTGTGGGAAAGCCAATGAGCTCAGCTGAGCAGAGCATGCGCTGCAGGGAGGTGGATCCCTTCTGGGCTCTGGTGGAGACGCTAAACACCAGACCAGACATAACATGCCTGATTCAGTATCCAGGTTTACTTTTGAGCCCCTTTGTGCTTCAGATAGCATACCTGAGCTTCAGACAGGAGCATGGCCCTCTGCAGGCCAGCAGACACGAGTATGTCAATCAGTATAACCCATAACAGAAACTATTATCTCCAATTAATTATTCCACACCATGCAGCTAATGTGTCCACAGGAATTGAAACCACACCAATTTTTTTCTACAATTAGAATATAAGCCTTGAGGGCAAAAGTAAAGTAAATAAGTACATCTTGATGCCGAGTAAACATGTTAAGAGCTTACCCCACCAAGAAATCACAAATGTAGGGCTTTTTAAAATATATGTTTGGTTTAACGTATATATGGTCAAATGGAAAATACAAATTAACCAATTTAAAATTAGAATGCACTCATAATAGCATACCTCCTAGTTTATCTGTTTAATCCTCAGATATTTTATTAAGAGAAAATGTTAAATTTTATATCTGGCTCTAGATAAAACTACCCCCAATCCTCAGGTGTTTCCAGAACAAGACTTTATTACAAAACACAAAACTAAACTAGTAACCTTATCCTTGGTCTGTGGCTTAATTCTTTACCAAATTTAGTGTGTAGGAGCTAAGCTCAAAACAGCACCTTTGCTCTCGGAATCAACATTCTTATGTTTTGAAAAACAAAGAAAATCCTACATATTATTTTTCAATGGGCATGTCCATAATAGATTATGTATGAATCTAGAACTATTTTTAACTTCCAATACGCACTTTAAGTAATGTTACAAAAAATGACATTTGTTAACATTTAATTAATGCTTATTATTATATTAATCAACATTTGGTTCATGCTTAATTAATGTATTAAATAAGGTTAATATAGGATATTTATAAACAATAAATAATGTATTAATTAATACCTTAGTTAACATGAACACATTAGTAAATGCTTACTACACACATTAGTTAACAGTTAACTAATGGTTAGTTAACCCTTATTAAGCATTAACTAACCATTAATTATCATCTGAACATTTAGCTAGATAACTTCCCTGTTGAGAGGACCTACAGCTATCTGTGTACATGATGAACAACAGGGGTGACAGTACACACCCTTGGGGTGAACCAGTATTGGAAATAATGGCCTGGGACAAGTGTCCATTTACTGAGACCCTCTGAGTTCTGTCTGTTAAGAAATTTAAAAGCAACAACAGAATCTGATGGGATAGATTTGCCTTTTTTTGTTTGTTTTAGCTATATATATTTTGTTGTAATTTTTGTCTTGTAAAAAAAGAGGAGAAAGACAATAAACCTATTGTGAAAAAAAGAGCATGACCAATCATCCACAATATTTTCATTAAGGTTTCAGGAGGGAAGTGTTGTCCAAACCTCTAACAACAGCAGAGTGAAATAATCTCTTGCTGTGATTTTCAAAAACACAACAATACTAAAGTAATCAGTGCAAACCTGCCAGCCTGAGAACTAAAAACACACATACATTGAGGCTTCTGGGAGGATAATATTTGCTTCTGTTGTATCATTTAAATATACATCCCTTCTCCTGGGATAATGTGCAATTAGAGATGAATTCATTAGTCTTTGAGCCATTACTGGGTTAGATAAAGAGAAAACACACCAAAGGCCAAGCCATTTGATAAAAGGCACTATATTAGTCAGTATACTGTCTGTGGAGTACCACTACAGTAAGGGTGTATTCACACATGCCGTGTTTAGTTTGCCTGAAACAAACTCAAGTGCACTTCCGCATTCAGTGCGCATCCTTCAGGCAGGTCTCAATACAGCAATCGCACTCGAGGGCGGACAAAACAAGCGCTCCGAGACCCAGCTGAAGAGGTAGTCTCGGTTCGCTTCAAAGCGCACTCTGCTGCAGTTCGTTTGTGGTGTGAATTTGGCCTGACTCGATCCGCCACAAATGCGGATATCCTGCTGGATATAAATCGGCCCTTAGTCAGCTGTGTCTGTTGTTGTTGTCGCAATTTAAAAACATGAGTCGTGGCCTAACTTGGAGCTTTGATGAAACACAGTGTCTTCTGGATATTTGGGCAGACGCCCATATATCGCAGTATATCGCAGACGCATAAAAATGCTGATGTGTTCTGCGTGTTTAGCGAAAAGATGAAGGAGGGGGGATTTGAGCGGTCTCCCGCACAGTGCCGCATCAAGGTGAATAAACTTTGACAGTTGTAGATGAAAGTGCGGGATGCTTTAAACAAAAGTGGCAGTTCGGGTGAAGAAAAAGCAAAATGTCCGTGGTATGAAGATCTGGACAAAATCCTGGGGACGCGACCAACAGTGTGTCCAGTGGATATTGTCGAGTCATACATCCCTGAAGAGGCCTCATCAAGCCAAACATCCCCTCCCAGGAACAAGTGGAGAAAAGCTGAGCTTGATGGAGATGGTGAATGCATGTCTGATAAAGTTACACACACATAGGCATAATACGATTTCTCATTTGGTTGAAAAAAGCATGGCTAGAGTGGACCTCAGAAGGAAGAGCTGCTGCAATGCAGGAGCTAATGAGAATCCTATATAAACAAAGTGACCTCTAGTGTCAAAAAACAAGATGTATTAAAAATGGACAGCCCTTCACAAGGGATAGAAGGGATAAAGTGCCCCTTCATACTATAAATTATGATCATGCCCTCTACAGTGAGAACATAATGTAACTAGTGCTGTCAAACGATTAAAATATTTAATCGCGATTAATCGCATCAATGTCATAGTTAACTTGCATTTTTACCTATTCTAGCCTAAATGTCCCTTGATTTCTTTTTGTCCCATTATTTTTTCTAATTTTAATGCTCTTATCACACCCATTCTCTACACCCTTGTAATTCAGTGTATTTCTTCTAAAATATCATAATTTGCAATTCAGTGCAATAAATAGCCCACAATGTAGACCCCCTCACCCCCCTAGAACAGCATACACAGACATAATTGGAACTTATTTTTTTATTTAAAAACCAAACCATAAAACAACATAGGCTATATAAAACAAATTAGTATTCAGGCTAAATTAAACTGGTTGTAGTAGGCCTAAATGTTTTGGGAGTCTTTCATCCACGGCTTATTTCAGACTGTGTATGGAGTGGAAACACTATACGCTTGTGTGCCGGCGGCTGCCACTAACATTATGGAGGTTTTGGTGTGCACGCAGAGTTATAAGTAAGACTTTTGCAAATGACAAGCTTTTCTTTACTGTTCTTTTTCCGCAAAGTCCCAGAGTCACACACGGAAGACTCTACTAGTGAAGGTCGCGCAGCTGAGCTAGGAAGTGCTGGGTTCCGGTTTCTGCTTCAAAATAAAAGTCAGAATTGACTTGACGTTTAGTCGTTTTGCCAGTTAAATGATTTTAATGTGAAATTACGCTGTAGGACATGTTCCATTTGAATTAACAGTAACTTACCTGCGAGCCATATGTATAGTTTGTGGTGTTTTATTACTAATTGATGCAACAGCATGAGAAAAAACCACAACCTTTGCTGGACCATAAAGAGCATTAATCGCGCGATAAAAAAATTAACGCCGTTAAAATGGGTTTGCGTTAACGCCGTTAATAACGCGTTAAACTGACAGCACTAAATGTAACATGTCTTGGCGAGTGCCCTAAAGAAGAAAACACATTACCTGTGAGGGCCCTATAGGAGGCCTCTAAACTAGCTAGGTTATTTTTTGGAATACTACAAATGGCCTTGCTATTTCTATTGGAATATCAAACAAAACTGCATTTATATCGCCTACTGCACTGCATTTCATGCCAGTGGGCAAAACAATTCTGCATGAAGGCAGGTAGGCCTACTGTAGCCTAGAATAGGCTAAGCTGATATCATCCCTGATTATGATAGTGCCATTTATTTAAATCACATTTTACAATTTCAGGAAAGACTATTATATTGAATTATAGGCAAAGGGAATATGTAAATATGCATATGCATGTTTTTTACTCATGAAGTTGCAGTCAGACACTTCAGGGACATAAAATGTACACTATGCAGCTTGAGACATTCAGTAGCATGTTGGTGCCTTTTGACTTAAGTTTATTTTCTTTTACTGACAGGAGAAAAGGCAACAACGTCCACCACCAATCCACAACCTAGTGGTCCTACAGTTGCTGCTCTAACTGTGTCCACTGCCGAGGAGGACAGCAACGCTCCACCCAGCTGCGATGGGCAGACCGGAGAAAACAGTAGAACATTCCTGGGGCTCACACAAGGATGCACCTAGGTAGAAAGCGTAAGGCCAAAGCCTGTCTTACTGACAGTGGGCTGCAGGCTTATATGGCTCAGCAAAGCCAGCAGCTACATGACATGCATGAAGCTGAACAAATCCGTCAAAAAGAAGAGAATGCATAGCTTGAGAGCCTGCTGAGGGCACATCAGGAGGCAGAGGAAAGGAGATCACAAGCGATGCAGGCCCAGCTAGAAACAAATAACCAAATGTTCACACAGCTAGTGGGATCAGTGCACTGTCTTCAGCTCAGTCGCAGTGCCAACCCTCACAGCAGCCATCCCCAACTCACTGGATTCCTCCAGCTCCGATGACATCAACCCCTTCTAGTTCCTGGTCCCTTCTCCAGCATTCCATGTCCCGACCACAGCAACCCATATTCCGACCACATCAGTCCATAGCCGGAGAAGTGTCTCCAAATGCTGCATCTGTTTTACCTGTACTTAACCCAAAGCCTGAATAGTTGCACTATAATTTAGCTCATATGAAGTTGCAGATTGTTTTTTTGTGTTATTGTTGTTGAAGGTATACGCTTTTTTTTCTTTAAAAATATTTAAACTTCTTTTGTAAAAATGATGAACAAAGCAGGGACATTTTAGCCTTGTATTTTATTTTTCATCAGAGATGAATATTTTTGACATGTGACATTTTTTTGTACACTTGTTGAACTGTACTCAGTACAGAAAACTTTCAACGTGAAAAAGAATTTTTTTTTTGAAAAAGTTATAAAGAACACTTTGCTACCTCAACAATACAGTTTTTTGTAACAAAAATATGTTGTACTCATTCAAGTCATTTTCCACATGCTGAACCCGAAAAAATGGATCGAGAGAAACAGTGGCGTGCAGAGCCATTTTGGGGGGCAGGTGCTCAGTGCAAAAAAAAGGGCACAATATATTCTATCGATGAATGACCAAATCATTTTAAGGGTACTTGTACAAAATCCCCCCCTGGCCTAATGACTTTTAACACCCGGCCACACATACAGTGTTTCTGAAAGGAATTTGGGAGACTGTGTTTGGGACCCTGGACCTTCTAGGGAGGTCCGGGGGAATGGTCCCCCGGAAGAAAAATTTGAACCTTTTAAAGTAAAATTCATCAATCTGGTGCACTTTATGAAGAAAGCTAAGGCTAAATCACCTGTGTCAATGTGAGCTATTTAGTACTATTTTCTGGAATAATGTGGAGACACAGAATTACCAAAAAGCAGAAAGAAAAAATGTAGATGTTTGAAAAAAAAACTGTCATTTTTGGATTTTTTAAAATAATCCCTTATCCCGAATTCTCTCTTTGAAGTCTTCGTTAGGACCCTGATCTCCGTACTAATAATATCCTATTAAGGTAAATACAAGATTACTGCAAGTCTTGTAACATAGAAATAACTTATGGTTGGGACAAAATAATATAATTAGCTTATATAGCTTCATGACTGATTTAGTACCACCAACCCACTTTGCATAGTTGAAATAAAATGTGTGAACAGCTTTTAAGATATTTCAAGAACATTTGAGGAACAGTTCGATTAAAATCTGACCATATTACCATATAAAATAAGACTGCTTGGTTACATTACAACCAGGCACAAGGCTATTTTTTCTGCAGGCAATTGGAAATTGCCTGTTTGTCATTTAGCAAATAAATTACTGCAAGTGAAGTGTTAATGATATAGCCTAAAGTAAACCTAAACAACACTAAATATTCAGCATACTGATAGATTCACATGCTGCACCAATGACAAACTCCACCGACATTAGTTGTGTTCATCACGTCATATCTATTTTTTTGGGGGGCTAGCTTGTTTTAAGCAGGACAGTCGGCTAATTTATGCTCAGCTGTGTTATGTTAGAGGCTACTTTATAACAGAGACAAATAAATGCAAGTTAAAGCTTGGCAACTGAGGCTTAGGGGGCAAATAATACACACTTGACTCCATTCATGTATGTGTTACCTCGCTGGTGGGGCAGGGCAGGCCGGAGAGTAGGTGTGTGTGTGCAGCAGCTGTGAACTGTCCACTCTGCACGTTCACATTGACAAAGGAAGTGTGTGTGAAGGAGGAGGAGGGGGGGCATATTTTTTGGGGCATTATTGTCAAACGTTTTTAATCGTTGAGCATAGATGATAATGTCGGCATGGGCCACATACACTGTAAAAAAAAAAAAAAAAAAAAAAAAAAAACGAACTTTCAGATTTTTTTTTTTTTTTTTTTTTCAAAAGGGCACTTTATTGGGCCAGGGGAAAAGGGCAGGTGCTCGAGCACCACCTCAGGTCTACCTGTGCACGCCACTGGAGAGAAATGTGTGTTTCGTTTTGCTTAAGGAGGCATCTCCATCGACCTTTGAGGCGCCCAAAGGCTCTCTCGACTGTCATCCATGCCTGACTCAGACGGTGGTTGAAATGTATCTGTTCATTTGTCACTTCCCTGCCTTCTTGGTATGGCTTCATAAGCCAGGCAGGGTTGCCGCGGATCTTGAAAAGTATTAAAAGTCATTAAATTTAAGTTTCCATATTCAAGTCCTTAAATGTCTTAAAAAGTCTGGAATTATTGGTTGGGCGGCATTAAATTTAATCGGGGGCAGAATTAATGGGCTTGCCTTATTTATTTATTTCTAGTTTTCTAGTTTAATTGTTAGATTTCTATGTTTTATTTTATCTGTGTTTTATATACTTCAAAGATATCCGGCAAGTCCGACACCTACGCTAGAGGCAGTACGGCCGTGTGAGGCTGGGTACCGCATTTAAAACGTAGAAGAAGAATGTGTGCTCCCTGCTTCCAAATTTGTAGTCGGCAAAAAAGGAGAGAACGACGCGGCGAAATGCATGCCCTGTCACAACTTCAGCCAGTATTTAGTTTGTTTTCATGTCTGTTTTCCTGGTTTACTTTCTACTCACTTCAGACCCGGACACTCCCTCCTGCTCTGCACTCCCGGTTAATTACATTCACCTGGCCTGCCCCACACTCACCTGCTCCTCACCAGTTAATCAGCCCCAGTATAAATTTCAGTTCAGTTCCATCAGTCAGTGCCAGATTGTGCTTAGTGCCTTCACCCAGCGTTCCAGCGGTCTGAGTTTATTCCATATCCTTCTGATCCTGCCTGCCTGTTCCCGTTTTTGACCTTGGACTTTCCTTTTTGCCTGCCCCAACTGGACTTGTTTGCCACGCTGTGTTACTACCTGGTTTGTCATCCACTTTTCATTAAATCTGTTTTTGAATCTGAACTGTTTCCTGTGTCATGCAATTGGGTTCTTGTCTGTCTTTCCCGGAAACCTGACATGCCCAGCTATTATAAATTTAGTGAGAGGTGGAGGGAGGACGACAAATACCGTGGCTGGCTTTTTTCACCCCGTGACCGCGAACACACACTGCCGGTGCTTGTAGGTGTGCAACCACCCATCCACTGATGATATACAGTGCCTTGCAAAAGTATTCATACCCCTTGAAATTTTCTACATTTAGTCACGTTATAACCACACGGCTACATTTATTTTATTGGGATTTTATGTGATAGACCAACACATAGTGGCGCATAATTGTGAAGTGGAATGAAAATGAAACATGGTTTTAATTTTTTTTTTTATAAATAAAAAACTGAAAAGTGTGGCGTGCAAAAGTATTCAGCCCCTGAGTCAATGCTTTGTAGAACCACCTATCGCTGCAATTACAGCTGCAAATCTATTTGGGGTATGTCTCCACCAGCTTTGCCCATCTACAGACTGACATTTTTGCCCATTCTTCTTTAAAAAATAGCTTGAGCTTCAGATTTAGCATCAGATTGGATGGAGAGTGTCTGTGAACAGCAATTTTCAAGTCTTTCCAGAGATTCTCAATTGTATTGAGGTCTGGACTTTGACTGGATCATTCTAACACATGACTATGCTTTGATTTAAACCATTCCATAGTAGATCTGGCTGTATTTTTAGGCTTGTTGTCCCTCTGGAAGGTGAACCTCCACCCCAGTCTCAAGTCTTTTGCAGACTCTAACAGGTTTTACTGTCCTGTATTTGGATCCATCCATCTTCCCATCAACTCTAACCAGCTTCCCTGTCCCTGCTGAAGAACAGGACCCCCAAAGCAGGATGCTGCCACCACCATGTTTCACGGTGAGGATGGTGTGTATAGGGTGATGTGCAGTGTTAGTTTCTGCCAAACATTGCATTTTGCATTCAGGCCAAAAACTTCAAGTTTGGTCTCATCTGAATATGCTGTGTCCCCCGCATGGCTTGTGGCAAGGGTTGGAGGAAGGTGCTCTGGTCAGATGAGACCAAATGTGTGGTGGAAAACTAACACCCTATACACACCATCCTCACCGTGAAACATGGTGGTGGCAGCATCATGCGTTGGGGGTTCTTTTCTTCAGCAGGTACAGGGAAGCCGGTCAGAGTTGATGGGAAGATGGATGGAGTCAAATACAGGACATAAAAACCTGTTATTCTGCAAAAGACTTGAGACTGGGTGGAGGTTCACCTTCCAGAAAGTTAAATACCCTAGACATACAGCCAGATCTACTATGGAATGGTTCAAAGCATAGTCATGTGTTAGAATGGTCCAGTCAAAGTCCAGACCTCAATACAATTGAGAATATCTGGAAAGACTTGAAAATTGCTGTTCACAGACACTCTCCATCCAATCTGATGCTAAAGCTTGAGCTATTTTGCAAAGAAGAATGGGCAAAAATATCAGTCTCTATGGGCAAAGCTGGCGGAGACATACCCCAATAGACTTGCAGCAGTTATTGCAACGATAGGTGGTTCTACAACGTATTGACTCAGGGGGGCTGAATACTTATGCACGCCACACTTTTCAGTTTTTTATTTCTAAAAAAAAAATAAAACCATATTTCATTTTCATTGCACTTCACAATGATGCACCACTGTGTGTTGGTCTATCACATGAAATCCCAATAAAATAAATGTACGTGTGTGGTTTTAATGTGGAAAATTCCAAGGGTTATGAATACTTTTGCAAGGCCCTGTAGGTAGGCTACTGATGCAAATCACACAACACGTTGATTGTGTTTAGTAAACATGTTTATTTATCTATATTTATTAATAGCTGCTCATCAGACGTTCATTCAGGTCACGTTGACTTAGCGTGAGTTCATGGAGTGAGACACGAGTCTATCTCACTGCTTGTCTCTCTTTCCGTCGCTTTCTTTCTCTCCACTCTGCACTCCCGTTCTGACAGCTAGATAAAAACTATTGCCGATCCTCCCATCAATCGCAGATAGTAGCCTACATTTTCTTCGCCAATCGGTACAACCCTATTACCTGCGGTTTATTAACCTGAACGCCTGCAACAATACTGTATGAAGAACAAATTACTTTGCCCAAATTACCGCAGGTCCTGTGAGCATGGATGTAAATCTACAGTTGGCTAGGCCAACATACACAAACGATTTTGAAATTGCAAAAACCTCCCTTGACTTGTGGAACCAATTTTTAAATAGTTTCTGCCATAAGTTCTAAAAAAGAAAGTTAATGGACTAAGTTTGTTATTTATTGAATAAGGAATTAAAATATGAAGAACATTCAGATTATTCTTCCCCAAAAAATATCCCATTTTTAATGTAGTCTAATTAAAATATTTTATTCTGCACCTAACACATATTTTCTAAATTGATTCAACTGTTCTTGTTACTCAATTAATCAGAAAATGTAAACCAATTGATACAGTTCTATAATTGGTTGAAAAGGTGGTAATGATGGGTTCAGACTGCTGAACATTTTTTATTTTCTGTAATTAGACAGCAGTTGTTAGAAGTGCATTGAATATTTTACTACGTTAACCAGTGACTCTAAGACAGGCTGCACATTCCAGCGCCTAGTCTCATTCGCAAAACAAATTTGCAATCTCTCGATTCGGCTCCCTACACCGACCTTGGAGGTGTTATCTCTTCTCTCTCCGGGATGTTTATGCAGAAAGACGCTCTACCCCCACCCTCCCATCACCTACTCTCCTGTGAACTCTATCTCTGGCTGGGCCTCGAGGTCGTCTCCATGGACTCGCTCATACCACCTGGCGCACGAAGACTCCCTTTATGTCTGGACAGATTTAGATAAACGGAACACACATTCACACACACGTAGTAGACACATATCACACATGACCCTGACCAATCAAGCCTTCTTGACTCTGTCCCCCTCTCCCTCCCTAGTTGCAGAACGGATGCTGCGGGCGGGGTGCCCCTGTCGGCTGCGTACGCCCCCTGGTGCCTGGGCTGTGACACTTACCGTCCCATTAACTCTTAACCCGTTCCTTTAATGTGCAATGTCTATGAGTCTTATTGTTTGTGGTGTTGCTTATTGTGCTAAGGTGGTTTTTCACTAATCACACACTGCGCTCCCATAAGGAACGTAGTTCGTGATTGGCATTTTTTCTTTTTTCTTTCCCTGTTGTTGTCCTTTTCCTTCTATGATAAAGAGGGGCGCGGCACTGCTGCGACCCTGCAGTTACACTCTCTCCTGTCCACCCATGTTATTGTCGCTGTCATTATATGTTTCTTGTCGAGGTGTGAACTGGAAGGCAAATTTCATTGTTCTGTAACGGTGCATATGACAAAAAAAATAAATCTGACTTCTGACTTCTTGTTAGTCATATTTAATGCAACCTTTTACGGAGTTTAGTGTAGTTTGTCGATTTCTGTTACCACGGCATTGGTATTATTGTTTCATTTTAGAGGTCTTAAAAAGGTATTAAATATCTTTAAATTTGAACTTTAAAAATGTGCAGATACCATGCCAGGGGAGTAATGGATATGCAGCATGTTGCAACTTATAATGTAATAAAGACTCATAATGTAATAACGGCTCATAACGGCTCATAATGTAATAGTTTCAATGTAATAAAAGTTCATAATGTAATAATCGTCTCATAATGTAATAAAATCACGGACGCATAACGTAATAAGGGCTTTGCTAATAATGTAATACTGTAATAACTTATTACATTAAGAACCTTATTGATACCGCTCATAATGTTATAACAGCTGTCAAGTAGTCTGAATCCCTAACTGCCCCACACCACCTGGTACAAAGCCATAATAAAGCTATATTATCAGTAAGCCTCTCCAAGGCCCATGAAAGGGCTCTGAGAATATACCAGCGCTTAAGTGAATCATATAATCACATATAATCATGCAATGTGAAGCACAGAGAGTATTATAACCCTTATGCAAGCTAAAAGCAAGAGATTAAAAATGTAATGAATTATCATATTGCCATGAAATGGTTGATTGAAGTATTATTGAGTGAAGTATTGTGTATTGTGTTGAATTAAGAAACAGTAAGTGTGTTAGAATATATTAAAAGAGGGTATAAGAATTAGGTTGACACACCCACACACACACACAGGGATATATGTCTGACCTATCAGAGCCCACAGAGACCTATCAGAGCCTTTTAGGGAAGTTTCCCAAAAAGGGGGAGTTGACGACAAGAAGTTAGAAAAAAACTGAGGGCTGTTGTGTATAAAAAGGCATGATTTTGCGGAGAAAAGTTTGTTAAGCCTCGTCGGACCTTGCGGACGGAAGCAAGCTGGACCTGATCGACCACCCCAGGAGAAGCAAGCTACGGACCGAAGAAAAAGACTTAGTCTCTGGAGCGAGACAGAGAAGACAGAGCAAGCAAGACATCGCAGGACTTAGAGAAAACTCAACCTCCTTCTTCAGCTGAATCACAAGAGGACCGACTGCAAGGGGCTTAACCACATCCACCCAGCTGAAAAGGACATTCGGAGAGAACTCTTTGTTTCAACGCTCACACTGTTGACTGGTGAATCAAGGTCGGCCAGCTGGACGGAGCGGAATGTTGAGTCTGGAGAAGACTCACCCTCTCCTCTCCTCTCAGGAAAACTTTCTGAGACTTAGTACAAAGTTCGGGAGGATCTCCGCGCAGTTCCCTGATAACGGTGAAGGCGAGGTCGCTAGGCCGAGTGACTTCCCCTCTGCCTCTCCACATCAAAACGGACATTCATTATTCCCTGCTTCAGCTCTTAATACATTGAAGGATAGAGATTGGACGATAGAGTAGGATGTTTTATGTGTAAAACCAATCAATGTAAGTAATCATTTTTGAATCTGAATTGAGCTGTATGCCTGCCTTTCAATAGCAATAAAAAGCATCATTTAATCTTACATTTAAGATTTCATTGTGGACATTTGATCATTTACCTTCTTAGAGGTTGTAATGTACTAGGTAAAGTGTGTTCTTACATCTACAAATGGTTCTTATAGGTTACTTCCAGAGGTGGAAAGAGTACAAAAATATTCTACTCAAGTAAAAGTATGATTACTTGGATGACATTTTACTTAAGTAAAAGTAAAAGTACTGGTCTAAAAATCTACTGAAGTAAAAGTAAAAAAGTAGCTGATTTAAAATGTACTTAAAGTACAAGTTACTAGTTACTTTTTAACAGCGGGAGGGGGCAGGGGTCTCTTCAGTGTAGGGCATTATATATATAGACAAACTAGTTTTGTTTAATTAATGCAACACTTTTACAAATTAAAGTGCACAAATTAAACAAATCATGTCACCACACATGTATGGATGTACACTGTGTCATTATACTTTAGATAAGCAAATATGGAGCAAATAGTCTGTTAATGTGGGAATTTAACCGGTCTACAGACCTAAACAGACTGCAGCTGCAGTTCTAATAATGTAATTGTTTATAATTGATCTAAACCATGGACATTGCAAGGTTAGGCTGCTCGATTTTGACAAATCATAATCATGATTGACATTGTGTAATCACAATTATTATAGACAATTATTCATTGATTTAAGAACTGCAACATGCACTTATTTAACATTTGAACCCATGACTTTAAACATAGCCTATCCTAATTGAACTGAAAACAAGGAAAATGCAAATAGCCTAAGAAAAACATATTTTTAATAATTAAATTAAAGTGTCAAAATCAAAATAAACCGTTGCAAATGTTGTTGATAGGGCACGTCTTTTGCTAGCAGGAATGTGAGGGCATATTTTATTTATATCTCATGGAGCTGGCTGGATAAGCAAGTTGCATTGTAGGCTACAGTGTTCTTAATTGATGACTGTTGTGGTGGCAAGAGTCAAAGAGCTTTAAACTTCCTGTGTTTTTTATTCCTTTATTGCTTGGTCATAGACCACTAGGATTCAACTTAAAGTGAGTAAACTAATTGGTCGTGATGTTTTGAGGTGCAGCTGGGTCGCATATGCCTTTTTTCTCTCTCTCTCACAGTCGCGTATGTCATCTGACTCGCGTGTCCGCGCGTAACATATCTTGCACATTATTTTAGTCTATTAGTTTTACCTTTCTTCTCGACCAAAGGCTGCCTTTCTGCCGTCTTCTGGAAGTTTTTCAAAGCTCCCGGCAACACGCACCGTCTCCATCCTACTCTGCACTGTTAAACTGAAAGCTAAACTATCAGGTGAGGGAGGGGCCGATCGCACGGCTGGATGAAAGGTTTGCTGCATTTAAAAGCCTTCACGTCTTCACGTGCGGTACAATGATAGTTTAACTAGGATTATTTTGTTTTAATGATAAAGGGAAGCAATGTTTGTTGTTATCATGTAGTCGCAATGTGTTCTCTCCTCCTGTCGATCATTCACTGTGTTAGTTTCCGGTATTGTGCCGTAAAAATAAAAGCCCCCCACGATATTTCTTTTCTTTTCTCTCCTTTAGCCTATCTATTTTTTTACTCAGTAACGCAGGTGATATAAAATGTAGCGAAGTACAATACTTCACAATAAACATACTCAAAGTAAAAGTAAAAGTATAGGTTTTAAAAATCACTTAAAAAATTACAAGTACACGTAAAAACTACTCAATTACAGGAACGTGAGTAAATGTAATTTGCTACTTTACACCCCTGGTTACTTCTAGCCCTTTAAACTAAACATACCCTTATGGCCTGCTGTCCTGGCCATTAAAACCCTATCCTAGCGACCATACCAAGAGCCTGGATCATTTAGAGGAGAGCTGCCGTTAACTGAGGCGACTGGGGTGGTAGCAGGACCCTAGGGCTATTCGGTCCTGCTGCTGGGCCAGTGTAAGCAGGGTAGACCTCAGGACGAAGGCAGTTAGAAAAAGCTAGGCGTGTCTCCTCGCCACCAGCTTAATTATTCCTAGTTATTCTTGAATGGGTAATACCCTCAGGTTGATAGGAATCGGACCCTTTAAACGGAGAGCTGGTACCGGAACCTCCTGTACAGGGGTAAATACTATCTAAAACTCCGGGATCTAAACACAGCTCATAATGTAATAATAGCACATATAGTGATAATAATAACTAGAAAATCCCGCGGAGATTTTGAAAGTACGGGCCGCCCTGCGCAGGCCGCCAATCCCCGCGTCAGCGGCCCCCGCCTGTCGGCCGGGCCCGTAAGCTTCTACGAACCTCCGGTGTGCGGGGCGTGGCCTCTCAAACTTTCTTCAGTCGGGGCTTAATAACAGCGCCCCCTAGCGGAAATTAAAAAAAACTGTCCGAGAGGCTATATTGTAGAGCACCATGAGCTGTACAAGTGTAATCAATTTCAAGGCAATCAGAGTCAGGTGACTTTTGTGGCGCCCCCTATGGGTTAATCTCGATAAGCTTCGAGGGACATGCTACCACATGACTTCTGCACATACCCAGCAAGTTTGATGATGATAGGACCTATGGTTAAGGAGTTATGGCCAATTAGTTAATAAGCCCCGCCCCTGCGTAAACGTTTTGGGCAATGGCGGCGAAAAAAAATAATCATGGCTGACCCCTATTGTCCGAGAGGCTATATTGTAGAGCACCATGAGCTGTACATGTGTAAGAAATTTCAAGTCAATCAGAGTCAGGTGACTTTTGTGGTGCCCCCTATGGGTTAATCTCGATAATTTGCGAGGGACATGCTACCACATGACTTCTGCACTTACCCAGCATGTTTGATGATGATAGGACCTATGGTTAAGGAGTTATGGCCAATTTGTTATTAAGCCCCGCCCCTGCGTAAACTTTTTGGTCAATGGCAGCCATGTTTTTCAAGTTGTCCTACTAATCTTTTACGGGTATGTTTATTGTAGTCCCCCGGGGCTTCACGAGAAATTTGGTGTTGATACAGTCAACAGTCATTTCAGAAAGTTGTGGATAACACCCTGTTTTTCAGTTTATGCTAATTAGCGGGAAATATTCCCTGAAGAATTTTTATGGTCCCAGAGGCTTTTTTGTAGAGCACCCTAACACCTGTGTGAGAAATTTCAAGTCAATTGGAGTTACGGAGTGCGGGGCGTGGCCTCTCAAAGTTCTTTCAGTCGGGACTTCATAACAGCGCCCCCTAGCGGAAATTCTAAAAACTGTATAATAGCACACCCCGTGGGGTGGGGACGCACGTTCTGTGAAATTTTTGCATGTCTGCGTGTAACGGTGTGGGAGGAGAAGCAGCTAGAAATTTGAGGCAGAATAAAAAGAAGTCAGAAGAAGTCAGAAGAAAAAGTATGGTGGAGAGTAATAATTACGGGCCCTCAGTAAACTGAGGGCCCGTACTTAATAATTTAACCTCTCAAACAAAGCTGCAAGTAAAAGCAAAAGGCATGGGCTTCAGTGCATTAGTAAACTAAATTTGTGAAACCAAGTACTATTAATTAATAATAATTGCAGTCTCACATTTTATTGATGTGAAATAACAGTTGAGCCACTAGTTGGGATTGTGAGAACGCCGTGCTCACTTCTACTGTGACTTTTGCAGGTAAGCAGCCCTAGTTGTGACCTTTAAAGTTCAATATATATATTTGTTAAACCAAGCCATACACCTTATCTGTTTAAATTATGTGTATTAATAAGATGTTTGTAGGATAATGTGTATGTTTAAGCTAGCAGCTATTTTTTGTGTTTCAGCTAGCAGCTATTTCTTGTGTTTTAGCTAGCAGCTATTTCTTGTGTTTTAGCTATCAGCTATTTCTTGTGTATTAAGATGTTTGTTATAATAGTGTTGTATGTTTTAGCTGGGGCGGCAATAGCTCAGTCCGTAGGGACTTGGCTAGGGGACTTAAAGGTTGCCGATTCAAGTCCCACTTGGACCATAAAAGTATGATGTGGACTGGTGGACGTTTTGTTATCAAATTATTTGTAGGGGTACACAACATCCTAAAATGTATGTACATAAATGATTTGTTAAAAATAAATATTTACATTAATCTAGTGATGCTGAATATAAAGAGTTTCTGCATAGAATGGAAATTGGTAATTGGTGGAAAAAAAGACAAGCTTCAAAGGCATTGTGAAGACAGGGCTTGAAGAGAGGGTTGTGGTGCCAGAAAACTTAACGAATACCTAAAGGATTAGTATTCTGGCATCAGTACACAAAATGTGCAAAAGGTATTGGACAGGTCCAGGCGCTATCAACTCCGCAGAGCTACTTTTCAAAACAAGGCCATTCCCAAGCCGATCGGGGCTAAAACAGTTCAAGAGCGTCATCAAATCGACCTTCTCGACATGGGGAGATGGGCTGTCAAGCATAGAAACGTTAGATATAGGTACATTCTAACCATCCTTGATGTGTGTAGCAGATACATATGGCTACGCCCTCTGGAGAGCAAAGAGATTGCTGAACATCTCATTGAAATCTACACTGAACATGGCCCACCCAACATTTTGCAGCATGATCAGGGCAAATAATTCCAGACGCTGATGGAGTCATATCAGGTCAAAGTCATTCAGAGCTCTCCATACCACCCCCAGAGCCAAGGTAAAGTTGAGAGAACACACCAGGTGCTACGTCGAAAAATCATGTATGAATTTCAAACGAGGAGGTGTTAACTGGGCAGCACATATGCCAAATTATGCAAGAGTTATGAATCTGGACAAAAAAGAGGTTCTCAACTGGATGTCTCCATTTGAAGTGTATTATGGGCGGAAGAATAATATCAGGACTCTTCACTTATCCAGCAATACAGGTTGATGCTAGCCCCGGCTCAGTTTCTGATGCAGTTCCTGAAGACTTGGAACATAACATGAGTAAGTTTGAGCAAAACTGCAGGAAGATACGAAGGAGGGCATTAAAGGCTACGGAGCGTTGCATGAAACGTACGATTAAATCAAGGGGAAATCCACTACCATCAGTTTACAACTTACAGGACAAAGTGTTGGTGAGGGGCAGCACAGGTCCCAGATTTTCAAAATGATACACTGTGATACCAGGTATAGTTGTCAAAAGAAATGCAGATCTGTCGAAATACAAAGTCAAGTTCCGAATGCTAGGCAACCCAGGCCATCAACATATCAAATGGTTTGCAGTATGTGATGTGACAAGTGTCACAAGGGAGCGGGAGAAGCAGCGTTCTGAGCACAAGGCCAGAAAACATCAACGCATACAGTTGTTACAGCCCATCACCCATGGAATGAGGTTAGAATCCTTTGGATCACTAGGTTTCAGGACTCGTTTGGACCCTAATTCAGATGACAGCTGCCAGTTTGCTGCCATGGTTGACCAACTTGCCTCACTTGGAATTTTTTGGTCTGCAACATCTTTTAAGGCAAGAAATTGTATCAAGTAAGTAATGCTTCACCCACATGCCATGAATGGAATACATCTTTCTAATTTTGTGGAAGGGCAATGGGATGACTATGTGCAAAGCATGCAGCACAGTGGTACATATGGTGATCATTTGACTCTACAAAGAACATCCACCATATTCAATGTACAGTTTATGATTGTGTCAACGCTTGGAGTTGAAGCAACAGCAATAGTATCCCCACATGGTCACTACGATGAAAGTCTGCCATTGCTGATTCTAGGCCATTTTTCTGAAGGTTGTGGGGACCATTATGTTAGTCTTGATGGACCAGTCAGACCATTCATTCGAAGAATTCAGAGAGCAGAGAAGCAAAGGGTGCTTCTTTATAATACTGGCTCTGATGCTGTCCCTGACTCTGACCACCATTCAAACCCTGACTCTGACCATCACTCTGACCCCACCAATTACCCTCCTGGAGATTCCAGTGATGTCTTACACGGTGACTCATGTGATGTTCCTTATGGTGATCCCAATGATGTCCTACATGGTGACCTCCACACTGTCCGTTACACTGACCCTGATACTGTTCCTTCTGCATGTCCTACAGTGCCAAAATATATCTTCCCTGCTGACCCTGACTTAATTGCTAGCCCTAATTTGCCATTGATTGTACTGTCAACCATTATCCAGTATTGCCTGTTGATGGATATGACACCTTCAACAGAGTTTCCAACTTGTTCAGAGAGCTAACCCTGCCATTCCTACCAAGAATTTTTATACATGATTATTTGGTGGAATGTTTAAATATTGTGACGGATGAAGACTGTAGCATTGGTATTTGTAGGTTATGTAAAGCAGCTGGACGTAATAGTGGCCTTGCATCCAACATCAGGCAGCTCTTCAGCCAAAATGCCAGGTGGTTTACAGCATGGATCGTGATTCTACATATATCTTTTGGATGGTTCCATATTAAAGACATTCATTGGAAGAAATAAAGTGATTTGAGTGATCACTGGCACAGTCACTGACCACTGACAAATGGAGCCCCCTTGACTTTATTTTTGTTGGCAACTATAATGTATGATCATGTTTATAGGCATATTGTTTAGTTAAATTTATTACAGGCTGTGTTTACATTTAAAGAGCCTTTGAGCTGGTTCATGTTTTCTATGACATCCCTATGTCTGTTCTAGACTCACATACTGTATATAGCTGATAGATATTTTGAGACTAATTTGATGTTCAGATCTCCAAAGTTTTTGATGACTTTTTTGTTATTGTTCAAAAGTTCCAAAATAAAAGAAGTTTGAATTAACATGTTATGCTGCTTGTATCATGTATTTCACGTAAGTAGTAGGAAAATAATGTTTAAAAGCCTTTATTAAATTGCCATTAAAGACCAACAAAAAAACTGCTACAGTTTTATTGGAAGGTCTTCATAAGGTTGTATGGAAGGAAAGAGTGTTCACTTACTTTTTTGAAAAGTCCAATTTTAAATGTGCTTTCATTGCAGGAGTTATTAGTTATTGTAGCAAAGAACATTAAACTACATGAACTACAGTCCCCCTCCTTCTTCCCTAATCCAACCTCTTCTCCTGACAGCTTTTGAGTTGGTTACTGTAGTGCAACCTATGTACAAATCATAGTCAAACTCAAAAACAAACCTGTGCCCAAAAGTGCATTAGTTGTCAGTATACAGTTGTTGTCTTTATACCATGGATTTGACCCATGGAGGATGATGCGTTAAATAATAAGGCTTCTCTTCCTTTTTATGAGGCCTGCCACTAATTGGGAGCGAGATTCAGTATATGGCATCTAAGTTGGCTAATGCTCCAGCATGTTTGCAGAAATGTGTGATCTTGCTGAGAGACAGACAGAGGTGAAAGCATGTCCTTCCACTCCTGCAGGGATGGCAGAAGTAAACATTATGATAATGCAACACTTTTCTCACTATATGTGCTATTATTACATTATGAGCTGTTATAACATCATGAGCGGTATCAATACGGTTCTTAATGTAATAAGTTATTACAGTATTACATTATGCGCAAAGCCCTTATTACGGTACGCGTCCGTGATTTTATTACATTATGTGACGATTATTACATTATGAAATTTTATTACATTGAAATTATTACATTATGAGCCGTTATTACATTATGAGTCTTTATTACATTATAAGTTGCAACAAGCATCTTTTTAGTAGCACATCTACTCCCTCAAATGTTTCTATCCATGGTGGCAACAGTATGCCACTCTGACCTCGATCAAAAAGAGTAGAAAGGGCAAAAACCCAAGCATCATGTACTCTGCCTGGCTGTCCAATATTGATGTCCCAGAACTTCAATTTGTGGTCTACCACAGCTTGGAGTATGACTGAATATTGACCCTTGCGATTAAAGTAGTCTGCTGGGGTGTTAGGTGGAGCCTTGATGGGAATGTGGGTGCCATCAATGGCTCCAACAACTTGGGGGAATCTCCACTTATCCCTAAATCCTTGTGTGATTGTTCTGAAATGAGTAGCAGATGGTGTTGTGATGTAGATTGGTTTCATGATTGTGTTTATGGCTGTTACTACTTGTTGAGTGATGAGGCAGCAAGTGGACAAACCAATACCAAAGAGGTGGGAGATGGACCTGTACTCAAGGTTGGTTGCTAGCCTCCACAAACAAACTGCTACCCGCATTTCAACTGATAGAGGTCTTCTATATGTGGTTTGCTGGTGGGTCAAACAGGGCCTGAGAATACAGCAGAGACACAGGAATGTACATCTTTGCATTCGCAAATTTAGCAGCCACTGTGCGTCAGTCCATGTATCATTAATCAGGTGCCACCAATCTTGGGAGCGTGGATTGACCCAGATTCTCCTGTAGTGAAGGGAAAAAGACACATTGTCATATTGTAGAAATGTGAAAGTACCTGAGTTAGCTGGCCTCTATATGCTACACACATTGTCAGACAGAGAGGAACATGCAGAAACAACAACAGACAAATCAGAAGACATTTGCAATTGACCTTTTCATTATCAGGTCTAGTCAATGGGGAGTTTTTGGTTTTATTTTTGAAATGGGTGTAAATAAGCCAAGCCACAAGGGGGCAGTAGAATAATGGCCACAGGTCAAATAACCATAATCAAAATAACCATAGTCATTGATAAATAGAGTGCGTTTGGAACTTGGGATAAACAATAGTTCTTACCGCAAATTATACAAAAACACAAGTAATTTTTATTGCATGCCTGGACTGGTGGTTTTTAAACGTTTTAAGACAAAAGGAAATTATAAGCTAAAATCAACAGCAGCAGCAGAACAAAAGAAGTGAACAGCAAAAAAGGTAGGCTATGCGCTTCGTTAAAAGCTCGCTATCCAAACACCACCACCGCTCTTGGTGTTAAACCAATAATGTGCAAACCGGAAAAATAATAGGTAAATAAATAGATTAAATGGTGTGTAATGTGTGATAGCAGTAGGCCTACATTGCAGTAGCAGATGCAGTAGGCTCATAGCACTATCCTTTTCTGATGTAAAAATACAGTGACAGGTTGAATCATCTCTCTCTCTCTCTCTCAATTCACATTCAAAAAGGGCTTTATTGGTATGAAAGTTTTAAAAAAACAATATTGCCAAAGCAAAGCAAAGCATCAAGTATATTTTCAATAAATCCAATATTCAAACAATACACAATATGAACAATATATATATATATATATATATATATATATATATATATATATATATATATATATATATATATATATATATATATATATATATATATATATATATATATATATATATATATATATATATATATATATATATATATATATATATATATATAGTTTACCTTATTCGTCTTCTGTGGAGTGCCACAGCCAGCATGTCATGATCGGCACACATCATGGCATGTCTTCTACGCCGGAACCGTTTTACAGCGCGTCTCCGTCTTTGAAAAGTCTGTATAACAATATCATGAAGTAGTCGCCTTCTAAATACATGTTGTTCATGAAGCTCAATTCTCTGCTGATGGCAAATCAGTAGGCATATAAAGACGAACACTATTGCCGTACGGAAGATATCCATGATTGTTTATGCATGCAGTTTTCACGTCGTTCTTTCTGCTTTTATAAGCCCCAGAATGTCTGCCCAATGAATGGATGACTTGGCAAATGTGCTTTTGTTTACAAATTATAGTTCTATTGCAAGAAGGGCCGTGTGTAACTGAACCGCAACAAACAAAAGGATCAACATAGTACTTGGTCCGGACCAAAGGAAGTGCACTAGCGGACTTTCCTGGTGTGAATACACCCTAATACTACTTGTGATACATACCAGGATATGAACCAGCAGAAGGTCCTTGGTTTTGCCACACCTGGCGTGCAGCAGATTCTCCACACAAAGCTCTGTGGGCTCAGGCATGAAACCACAGCAGTACCTATCCAGCCTATCATTGACCTGCAACAATACACAAACAACACAAAGGCATGAGCTTTCATTGTGTGATTGTATATATTTTTTTTCTTTTTTTTTTAGATAATTTTTTGGCATTTTCAAGCTTTATTTGATAGTACAGAGTTGACATGGGGAGACAGAGAGAGAGAGGGGGGATGACCTGCAGTAAAGGTCCACGGGTCGATGATTGTATCATTTCTAGCTAGGTTACAAATGGGCCTCAGTTTGGCCTCTCAGATTGCTGGTGGATTGCCCCCTGGTGAATGTAAGATATATGCATCCTTAGATTGGAACTATAGTTTTTGTTATTATTTGTATAATGCGGTGGCTAAAATAACCCTAAGCTGGAATGAGCTAGAAACAACTTGAAATGCTGTGCACCAGCTCCCCAAAAAATATGATCCATAAAAAATATGGCAGCCTTGTTTTTTATGGATCATATTTTATATATTTAATATATGAATAGGAGCACAAAAGCATTTGTAGCAAGACTTGTACGGCACAAATGCAATAAGATTTGTGCAGCAAGAAATACTAATTACTTTCAATTTATATAACGAAGTTACTTAAGTTAACATTAATTTGTTCAAAATGAAATACAATTTTTTTCCTACCTATATTAACAAGTTACTGATGTTTTATATAAATTGGCTCAACTAGAAAAATTATTGTTTTCCAATTTATATTACCAAGTTTACAAATTTCTCCAGAACAAGTTTAATACAAAGATTCTATATAATTAGGGTCCCACTAATAATCGGCCTGGATTATCGGGCAACATTTGTCATTTTACAGATTATCGGTATCTGCGTTTTATTTGAATGAAAACCGATCAAGTCAATTCATTAAAATGTGTGCTACTATGCTACTATGGCTCTTACTGCTCTGTGTCCCTCCCTCTGCTACAGTTTCATTCATGTCTCGCCTACAACACTATCTGATTGGCTAGTTGTTATAAGACTAATAGTAAATCGACACACTGAAGCCATATAATGTTGTGCACACTACCACCCATCACAAATCCCTGGATGTGCTAAAAAAAAGTTTAAATGCACATACAATTTTACATGATTTTCAAAGCGAGGAAGGTAAAATTTAACCAGGCACTATTAAACTTTAGGAGATTACGTATGTATGTCCCATGATTGTCCACACCGAATTTAGTGTCAAACCTTGCACCAGACTAGACTTTAGTGGATTTAGCCATATGTGACATATGGCTGTATTTATTTTTTTATCATAATTATTATGTGTTTTTAAATGTATTGATTTTTGATATTTTCTTTATTCTACGGTGACCTTGAGTGTCCAGAAGAACGCCAGCAAATAAAATGTATTGATATATACACTGCCTGGCAAAAAAAAGTCACACACTCAAATATCTTGTTGGACCATCTTTAGCTTTGATTAAGGCACATATTCGCCTTAGCACATTTTGATAAGCTTTATTTGGCACAAGGTTGCTTAAAACCTTGACCTGACCAACTGAAGCAACCCCAGATCCTACTGTACACTGCCACACAGACTTGTACAGTAGGCACTAGGCATGATGGGAGCATCACTTCATCCACCTTTCTTCTTACCCTGATGCACCCATCACTCTGGAACAGGGTCAACCTGGTCTCATCAGACCACACAACCTTTTCCATTGCTCCAGAGTCCGATCTGTACGCTCCCTGGCAAATTGAAGCATTTTATCCTGATAAGCCTTAACGCTTCGATCTGCATAGTCCATATCCATTATGTTCTCTTTGCATTGTGAGTGTGGAAATGCTCTTACTTTCACTATTAAGCGGACTGATATTTACCACAGCACGACCCTACCAAATCATCCCCCATTAAAAAAGATCTCCCCAGGGGTCCTGCTGAAGTATCCCCCAATTTAACTCATAACAACACCTCAAATTGTCCTTCATTCATCACAGACATCACTGATTACCCCCTTTGCTCTAAACTAAATTCCCCACAAATTCTTAAATCAAGAAAGGGCTTGGGTTTTCTTCATCTAAATATTAGAAGTTTATTGCAGCATGATAAATTAGACCATGTAAAGATTTTAGTGTCCCAGGCAGATCCAGATGTCTTGATTCTGACTGAATCCTGGTTAAAGAAGAGTACAGATGACTCTATCGTGGCAATTAATGAATACAATTTATTCAGAATAGACAGAAACGCAAGGGGTGGGGGAGTGGCTGTCTATGTTAAATCCTGTTATTCTGTAACACTTTTACATGCTGTCTCTGTTCCAAATTGTTTTGAATTTATCGCGCTAGAATTATCTTTATCGTCAAATGATTGTTTTGTTGTAATTGGTGTATATAGGCCCCCTTCTGCTGTAACTAGCTCCTTAAACGATCTAGCACATATGCTCTCCAGTTATGTAAATAGAGAGGTAATTGTGAAGGGTGATTTTAACGTTGACTGGCTTTCTGGTGCCTCTGAACCTTTCAAAGAAATCTGTAGCAACGTTAATCTTACACAATTAATAACTGAGCCCACAAGACCCAATCTAAAAAACCCAGCAAAATCAACTTTAATCGATTTAATCCTATCAAATAAAATAAATAAAATAGTCTCAGCTGGTGTCTTTGAGTTTGGGATTAGTGATCACTGCCCAGTGGCCTGTATCAGAAGTATTAATTTAAAAAGATCTCAACCTAAAATCATAATTAAGCGTAATTTTAAAGGTTTTAATGAGCAAGCCTTTTTAAGTGATCTCCGTCATAGTGACATTCAACTCACTACGGAAATTTCGGATGTTGAGTTAGCCTTAGACTATTTCATCAATACTTTCACCTCAATTATAAACAAGCATGCGCCCCTTAAAAAGCACAGAGTAAAAAGTAGATCAAACCCCTGGTTTACAAGTGAACTGTCTGATTTATTTTCTGAAAGAAATAAAGCATGGTCTCTAGCTAGACGCTCTGGAGATAATACCAATTGGACTATTTTTAGACAATTTAGGAATAAGTGCACAGCCATGGTCAGGAAAGCCAAATCCGAATATTACCTTGAATTAATCTCCAACTGCTACTCTAACCCTGCACTATTTTGGAAAGCTGTGAACTATAATAAGAACAATTCTAGCACAGTTCCCACTCAGATCAAATTAAATGGTCACACTCTCAATGAAAAAGAGATTGGCTTAGCTTTTAATAAACACTTTGTAGCTGCTGGTTAACTCTTTCAGAATGGAGGATGTACACCTTCTACCACCAGTAGTAACGTACCGCCTGTCTCTCAAACTCCTATTTTCAGCCTTGATCTTCTTCCCACAAGTGTTGTTGTAGATGCGCTCCTCGCCATCAACCCCAAGAAGTACATGGGAGAGGACAATTTGGACCCGTTTTCAATCAAGCTTTCGACACATATAATATCAAAACAAATAACCCATATTTTTAATCTTTCCATCTCCTCTGGAATAGTTCCTAAAATTTGGAAAAAAGCTCACATAATTCCTTTACATAAAGGTGGTGACAAAAATAATCTTAATAACTACAGGCCAATTTCCAAACTCCCATGCCTAGCAAAAATTCTAGAATCACTTATTAATAATCAGTTAAAAACATTTCTGACTAGTGCTTCCATTTTGAGCCCATTCCAATCTGGTTTTAGGGCAGTCCACAGTACTGTCTCTGCTGTGACTTTGGTTGTAGAAAACATTGTTACAGCATTAGACAAGAAAAAGCACTGTGCAGCACTTTTTATTGATCTTTCAAAGGCCTTTGATACTGTTGACCACCATTTGCTTTTACAGAGGCTGCATGACATTGGCTTTGATCATTCTGCATGTAGCTGGTTTAGAGATTATCTCTCTGATAGACAGCAGTCAGTTAAACTCGGAAGATACCAATCTGAGTTTTTAACTGTTACAAATGGTGTCCCACAAGGCTCAATTTTAGGTCCAGTTCTTTTCACAATTTATATAAATAACATTGTTTCATCGCTAAAAAACTGTCACGCCCATCTATACGCTGGCGACACAGTACTGTATTGCATTTCCGATTCGGTGCACCAATCTATTCAGAACCTACAAAGCTCTTTTAACACCCTGCAGGATTGTCTAGTGGACCTCAGGCTGGTTCTAAATACAGACAAAACCAAATATATGTGTTTCTCCAGAGCAAGAACTACAAATTTGAATGATTTTAATATTTTTACAAATAATGGATTTTTAATTGAAAGAGTCACAGAGTACAAATATCTTGGCATCTGGTTAGATGATAAACTCACTTTTAATTTTCATATAAAAAATCTTGTTCGTCGACTACGACAAAAAATTGGCTATTTTTATAGGAACAAAACCACCTTCCCTTTATTTAGTAGGAAAAGGATTATTGAGGCAGTTTTCATGTCTGTCCTTGATTACGGTGATGTGGTTTACCGGCATGCATCACATTCATGTCTTAAACTCCTGGACTCTGTGTTTCACTCTGCTTTAAGGTTCATCACAGGAGATGCTTATGACACACACCATTGTCTTTTGTATGAAAAGGTTGGGTGGTCCTCCCTTAAAGAGAGACGTGACGCACATTGGCATGTTTTTATTTACAAAGCCTTGACCGGGAAGCTTCCTCGTTATTTAACTGAATTGCTGCAAATCTCAGATGGGCTTTATCAGACCCGCTCCACTGACATGCTTATGCTTTATGTCCCACAAGCCCGGTCTGAGCTAGGAAAGACAGCTTTTAGCTTCAGTGCCCCTGACTCCTGGAACAATTTACAGCAACAAATTAAACTAAATAACTTCATATCCTTTAACCAATTTAAACAAACTATTTTAAATCTGCCAAACTCTACCTGTAACTGTTTTAATTAGGCTATATTGTACTTTCACCCATTTAATTTTAATTGCTACCACTTAATCTTCACCACTGTGTAAATGTTTCAATTGTTTTTCTCTTCACCTGTTGTTGTGTATTTGATGTATTTGCGTTGAATATTGTTTATGTATTGTTGTTTTTCCTTTGAATTTGTTTGAACTCGACACCATTGTAAATGAGGGTCACCCCTCAATTGGTCTCTCGAGGATAAATAAAAGTTGAATGAAAAAAAATGAAAATGAAGCATAGCCGGGAGTTCTACTGTCGATATTTTAAATTTTGATTCCACCAAATAATTTTATTTATTTTAGGTGATCTCCCATCATGATCATTAAATATTTTTTTCAGACCCGAATTTCTTCCTCAAAGACGATTCACCACTATCTATCCAGGTTTTAATAATGTGTTGGACAGTTCTTAACATGATTTCAGTAGTTTCATCTTCTTCTGATTAGTTTTCTTTGTTTCATGCAGCCAGGCCAATAATTTCACCCTTCTGAAACATTGTTACATCCTTTCCAAAACCACAGTATATGTATTCTGTCATGGTTGTTTAAGAAATATGAAACTATTCACTGCATCAGTTAGGGTTAAATAACTTGGTGCCAACTGAAACATATTAATCACTGCAGTTTTTGACCGATAGAGGGCTATTACTAGCCTGGAAATCCAGACCTGTGCTCAGCGTGTTGGTCTGGGCACGGACGAAACCAAATGCCGTCGAAGCCGTGATAGTAAACAACGGAGATGGCTTCGGATATGTTGTTTCAGTTTGAGACGGCTTTGGCCTCGACACTTTACGATTTGGAAGACAGCACTCAAATCTTTCATTAGCAAGGAAGAGGAATGTTCTACTTTGCCGACCGACCACGGCAAAAGTTTAATTTACCAGTTTAACAGCTGTTCGCTAAATGAACAGGGCTTAATACGTCACCTTGTTCATTGCTCTGATTGGTTGTAGTGCTATCCAATTGCGTGCAGTGGTATTTTAAAATGCATGCGTAGGTGCCGCCCCTTGAGTTGGGAAGGTCTATTGATCGTGGCCAGACCCTCTATCGTTCTAGCCTGGCACCACCCGCCTACCTACTTCCGCTCAATTTTCATTTCGCTTCAGTCGTAAGTCTGGGGCTGCGGTGTATTCATGTGTTCCAGCACAGGAAGATTTCTGCCAGTCCAATCAGCGAACAGAGCGAGTGGCTGAGAACGATGACGTCGAAGTCGCGTGCCAGTTTCAGTTGAAGTCATAAGCTGGCTCATGACATACATCACAACCAAACGTTATGCGATTGTTTGCAGTTTGTGGTTGCGTTCCGAATCGCATACTCTTTCTTTTTTCTATTCTACATACTACATCCGACGATAAAAATAATCTAGTTAGGATGCAGTAGGCATACTATTGGGACATACTTTACTCTCTTATTTCATCATAACATTGCGCCTTGATCTTGCCTCTTGCTTTTATATCCGTCGCATCCTGGTCGCATCCCCGTTTGTTTTCATATGGAGGCTTCGTCGATGTGACGTCACTTCACGTGCGCACTGGATTGTGGGTCAGAATCGCCCAAATAGGATACAGTTTTCAACACTAACAATCTTGGTCGCATGAAGTAGGACATCCGGGTACTTCTAACCATCCAAAATCTGGCCACAAGAATCGGGACATCCTAAATCTTTTTTCTACATACTATATAGTAGAAAGTATGCGATTCGGAACGCAACCTCAGTTTCAGTTGAATGCTGCGTTCCTTTATACTCGGAACACGGAAATTTCCGACTTGGTAGTTCCGAGTTCCGACCTGTCTGTGTTCCAGTGCATCTGCTCGGGAAAGTATGGACGCCTACAACCTTTCTCATCCTAATAACTAAACGTTAGGCTCTAGCAATTTACCGTTGCCAGGTACCGGTAGATCCATAGACTACAATATGTAGTGAAGTCGGAAATTTCCGAGTTCCCTGTACAACTGGAACGCACCGTCAGAAGCCGGCTCAAGACATACATCACAACCAAACGTTATGCGATTGGTTGGCAGATCCAGAGTCGCACTGGGCAGATCCAATAGTTTTAAACTTCAACAGACACCCGCATCCAAGTGAGTGAACGTTTGTCAATAGAGCTGTTAAGCGGAAGTTTCTTACTTCCGGGGCATGGGACCTATCGGCTCGAAAAATTACAACGGTAGTCAATGGAAAGAAATTTATTATTTTCTGGTCCCAGTCATGAAATGCCTTCGATTACACATATGTTTTGTATGGATTTAGATGGTATTTTTTCGTGCAAAGAATGGAACAATTTAGCGAGTAGAAGCTGGATACGGTCAGGTTTTGTGCAGAGCGCTTTTGTGGACTACAGCTCTTCGCTGCTCTTGACACTTATGATATACGTCACCACCACTGGCACCTGCTTAGCTCAGCAACATGGCTGTGTCTTTAATGCACTTTACCGCCTTCTTTCAATGACAAAAGTCTTCAGCGTGGCGAAAATCACTACACAAGTGGACATGTGGAGTTTCAATTTCTCGAGTGGGGAGATTGTTGGCGTTGTCCACGCCACCCATTAGCATTAGCATTAGCACTGTCAGTCGAAAAGTGGAGGGAATGTGTTGAGGTGACGTCACAGAGGCGACAAGACTTGTAGTTGTTCTCGTAACATTTTTTCAAAAGCCGTTAGACGAATAATCATACAACATACCGTCAAACTCTTCACATGAAAAATTATCATTTAGACCCATACAAAACATATATGTAATCCAAGGCATTTAATGACTGGGACCAGAAAATAGTAGATTACTTTCCATAGACTCCCATTAATTTTTTTTCAGCCGATAGGTCCCATGCCCCGTAATTCCGCCACTTCCGCTTAACAGCTCTATAGAGCAGTTCCAGACCTTCTGTAAAAATGAAATTAAAGAGGACCTATTATACTACTTTTCTGGTCTTAATTTCTTGTTTTACACTGCTATAGAGCAACCTGACACGAATCACATCACAAAAAACTATGTAGATTTTCGGGAAGCTCTTTCTCTTATTTTGGCGATCCAGCACATCCTGTCAACACTTGAGTGTGTGTGCTTCGGCTCCCTCCGCCTGTGCTTCGACCATCTCCGCTACCCTCCCCCCCCTCTTGCAAACCCCACTCCGTTGTGATTGGTTACCTTCCTTCCGGAACACTTTCAGTGGCGGGAAGCGCGAGCATGGACCTATAAGGGCGCGAGGCAGACGCGAACAGGGAAGTGACAGCATTACCATACATGGAAACATCCGCGTGGTGAAGTCACAAAGTTTTATGCGACGTCACGAATTATGAAAGGGTAGACCGCTTTGAACACGTGACTTCTCGACTGGCTAGAATAGTGTTTAGTGCTCGGCACAGACACCCCAGACGGTCAGCAGGGAATACGTCGAAATGCATGTAAGTCATTATTTGATAATTTAGTATGGTTAAGCATGACTATGAATCATCATAACAACGTTTATAGGTCATAAAAGTCAAAAAGCATCATAGGTCCTCTTTAAGTACGGTGGTCTGGTAGGACCAGGCTAATATCGTTGTAGATATGGGTCTTGATTTCCAGGCTAGGCTATTACCTATTTGCTTAGTAAAATCCAGGTGGTAACATTTATTTTGGCGGGGTAGTGTATTATAAAATATCTTACCTGTAGTAAGAAGTCAAAAATAGCCAGTCTCCCCCACTCTGTGTGTTCAACTCCCACACAGGGCGCTGATCTCAGGTCTACCTCACTCCCACAGTGGACCTTCAGCAGCTCCTTGTACTGTACCCAGCTGAGTGCTACTGAGTTCTGGTCGTTGTTTCTATCAGAAAGGTGCTGAATATCTGGATCCCACCACACTACAGGTCTGGGGCTGCCTCTTATGTATCGATACGGTAAAATCTCACTGTGAAAGGTCCGCAGCAGCGCAGGAAGACTTCTGTTGAGTCCTAGCACTCTGTCCAGATGGAAGGCAAACACTTCAAACCAGTCATCAGTGCGTTTGATAAGGATGCAGTGCCCCTGCTGACAGCGCTCACTGTGGGTTTCTGGATGTCTGTGGCTAGGTCCATAATTAGATGAATTCTTCAATGATGGCTGTTGTAATGGATAAATAAAGTTATATAGCGTTAAACTTTCATTTATAAAACACAATGCACTCAATATCAGGAGAAACAGGCTATAGCCATGAATATTTTGGTGAAATGGCTTCTATTAAGATAATGTGGGGGTTGATGTACTAACAATTGCCAGACATTGATAGGCTATGCGGAACAGCCATCACTGCAAGTCCATGCTGTTAAAAATGTGCGTACATGAGGTGAGAGCTGCCCTGAGATGTGATCGTACCCCACTCACGTCCAAATTGATCAATGCCGAGGTTGCATGGAAATGTGCTTATGCCAACTATTGTGGTGTACGCACATTTGATAAATGAGGGCCAAAATGCTTTCTGTCATGAAGATTTTAATTGAACCAATAAAACAGTTACAGAAAGTCCCACTTATAATATGTATTTGTACAGTTTACAATAAGGGTCACAAAAGAATAAATAAATGGTGATATAGTATGTATTTATTAAGTGTTACTTAATGACCAAATGGTTTTCCACTTTACAATGAGGGTCACAGGAAGCATTTATAATTGGTCAATTATGCTTAAGTAATGATGATGAAAATAAAGGAACAAGCAAACCTTATGTTAATTGACAAATTTATCAATCATTAAAAAATGACTTAAATGTTAACAATAGCAACTAATTAACAGCTAATTAATTGTTGGTTCAAGCTGTATTAATGTGGTAACTTATGTTAATATCAAATGTATAAAGATTGAATAAATTAATAGCTTGGTCATCAATAATAAATATGTACTAGACACGTTAGTAGCCTATACAGTTAACTAATGGTTAGTTAATGCTCATGAAGCATTTACTAACCTTTATTTAATATACCCTACTAGTAAAGTGTATTTTTTTTAATTATCTTTTGTATCAGTAGTAGTGTAGTCAGCAGCAAAGTTTATTCAAATACATATTTTTGAATTAGGTATTCATCTTTATGTCTTTACTGCCAGTGAACTTCAAGCTAAATTTAAAAGCTGATTGCTAAACAAGCGATTCTGAAGGATGCTTGTTGTCAAAATCAATTAATATCTCCTTCAGATACCCTACTTGTCTGTACTCTGTGTGCGATGATGTCTTCGGTACATGGTGGTGTCTTATGGCTAGCAACATGCCTGTTTACAGAGCCTAGGCTGTGTATTAACACTGTGTTTTACAGGGCACACACAGTATGGAAAGGTAGCGATTTGGGGAGATATTCACTGATTTTGACAAAAAGTGATTTTGACCATAAGCGTTCTCCAGAATAATTGACGGCACCTTTAAGTAATTTTGCTATTCTTATCCAATTAGTCATCTATTTGTTTCAATAATTGATAGATTAAAGCTGGGGTATATGATTTGGGAGAAAATAGCAGTTGGAATAGAGACTCGAATCCAAATACCCCAACCCCTGACAGCTCTACACCAACAACGTCGGTGCCAAAGTGAATGGACAGTCCCAACAGCCATAAGAACGGAGAATCAGAGCGTCGCTCAGATTGAGCAAAGTGATGAGTAGATATTCTGAGACCACTTCACCTACATACAGCTGAATGGCTAATATGACATTTTTGCCAAATATTACAGTGAAAAAGTAACCCACCCCAGCTTTAATCGACCATCACAATAATAATGAGTTGCTGTGGTGTGAGAAGCCATTTTCTTTTGTGATCTTTTTAGCCTGTTTTTTTCATTTGAGTCGTAGGTAAGAGACCAGTATTTAATGTTTTTGTTGATTTGTTGATAGGGAAGTTAGTTTGGTTAAGAGAAAAATGTTTTGTTATTTTTTTTTGTCCATGCTTTTGTCTATGCCAAAACTATCCAAATTGATAATAAATAATTTGTGTCACTACTGTGACACTGGTGGTCTCTGGGAGTGGGGAAAAAGGGGCTCATGTTTCACCAAGGTCAGGCTATAGTAGTACATACCCTGGTAAACAAACATTTGGGTTAACCATATGAAGCCATTAGCCTGTTCCAACCAGACCATTGTATTTCATTTAATTTGTACAGAAGGTCTGGAACTGCCCTATTAAGCCAGGCAAAGTAAGGCATTTTAGAGCCAACAATAGAATAAATTGTAAAATATTTTTTTTCAACTCAGATAATTTCTATGAGGTGTCCAGAACAACATACTAAAAGTCCTAAGAAATCCTAGTTGAGGAAATATGTTTAATTCTCATCAATCCGAGATGTGTGCCAATAAGGCGAGACACCAATAAATCCCAATAGGGCTATTTTTTTCCTTTAGTCCTATCAAAATTAAACTTTACATAATGAAAGTATCAATTAAAATTAAAAAAAATTGTATTACAAGTTTCTTTGAAAATGAATTTGAATATGCACATGAGCTCCACACTTATTGTATATTCAATCATCCTACTGCCAATGGGTAGATAGATAGATAGATAGATAGATAGATAGATAGATAGATAGATAGATAGATAGATAGATAGATAGATAGATAGATAGATAGATAGATAGATAGATAGATAGATACTTTATTGTCTATCTATAAAGTGATGGCAAAGCTGCTTTTAGACTGGCCTCTAACCTGAAAAACTTCCTGGCTTACCTGCCAGGGGTATAACAGGTGCCTCTCATGAATTAGATTTGTCTCTTCAAATGCCACTGCACGCAATTGGATAGCACTACAACCAATCAGAGCAATGAACAATGTGACGTATTAAAGGTCACATATTATGGTAAATGCACTTTTTAAATGTGTTCTAACATATCCATGGGTCCACGGTGTGCCTAGAGACTCCCAAAATATAAAAAAAAATAACAATCTCTCCTTTTCTCACTCCCACCCCTCCCCCCCAATATACTCCAGTCAGAATTCTCGCCGACTATTACGCAATAGTCGGCACAGCCACATCCCCATATTTCCATGCTTCCCCCCCACATTAGTAACCAGAAACGTCCACCGTGCAGTAGTCTATGATAACCCCACCCCCCCATTTCTTATTGGTCCACGGCCCCGAGATCCGATGGAAAATTTTCCGAGCGACAGCCATGTTGTTTTCCACGCTAAGCGACAAGATGCCCGTAGTACAGCCTGAATGTTACATACACCAACACAGAATGCTTTTGCTCATACTCCACTAATTTATCTTAACCACAGCAGTCTATGCCTCGTTTTTAATAACACAACGAATAGGATGCTACCTGTGCTGTTTTTAAAACAGTGAAACTAAAATAATAGTTTTTATTGGTAGTTTTGCCTGACTGGTGTATAGCTATTAGCTTTGGGACAAGCAACCAGCTTTTGCTCATAACACACTGTTTATATTCCCCACAGCAGTCTGAAAATGACTCATTTTTAACATGACAAAGGATGGGAATAGGATATTCCTGTAGAAATCAAACTTTGAAGCTACTGTTTTCACTGGTTTTAAATCGTCTGAGTCTTAGTTTTAGCGTTAGCGCCCATGTAGCTTCGGTTGTAGCACCAAGTTTTGCTCCTAATACACTAACTTAGCTTTCCCCTTGCAGTCTAATAATGACTCGTTTTTAACATGACAAAGGATGGGAAGATATTCCTGTAGAAATCAAACTTTGAAGCTACTGTTTTCACTGGTTTTAATCATGTCATGTCAAACTGTTCAAAGTATGGCTTAGCTCCGGGTAAACACTATGTTAGCAGTCACGCAGTGTCTCTCTAGTATCGCGAGAGCACGGCAGAGACGGTGGGAGAGCCCCATGGACATATAAAGAAAGCCCGGCAGAGAGGTGGGAGGGGCCAGCCAGATCGCAGGCTGCAGACACAAATATAGGTCATCCTGAGACCAGAGGACAATCAGGGTATAGAGGCTTGCTACAATAAATGATCTGAACGGGTTTTTCAGCAAACATCTAAAAAAATAAATATTAGGGACTACTTAGACCATATAAAATTGACAGCAAAATGCATAATATGGGAGCTTTAAGCCCCGTTCATTTAGCGAACAGCGAGGTTAACTGTTAAATGTAACTTTTGCCGTGGTCGGTCGGCAAAACAGAACTTTACTCTTACTTGCTAATGAAAGATTTTAGTGCCGTCTTCCGAATCGTAAAGGGTCGAGGCCAAAGCCGTCTCAAACCCAAACAACATATCCACAGCCATCTTTGATGTTTACTATCACAGCTTCGACGGCGCACTGTCGTCATCCGGTTACGTCCGCCCCAGAGCACCATACATAGGGCTCTGGCACGCCCATATCAGATAGAAACATAGCTCAGGATTTCTTGACATATTTAATGAGCTTCAATGGAGAGTGCCCAGACCAACAGGCGCAGCACATTTACCTAGTGGCAGGTCTGGATTTCCAGGCTAGTGCCATTCCCTTTCCTATGCCAAATAGACGAGATGTAGAATCACAGCCTGAAATGGCCTGGAGAAAGAGGAGATTGTCACACACTTTGGGACCAAGTAACTCCTTTGTCTACTTTATGCACCATATCCGTCTTGTTTTTGTTGCTTTCTTTGGTTCCTGTGCCATAAACAGCTTGTGTGCATTCAGATCAGCATGATGCAACAAGAGTACTAACAAGTCTGTGTCATCACCTAATGAGACTGTGTCTTTTGTTCTAGCAGAGGTAATGGCAGTTTGGACAATGAGCACATCTGCATCGTGCTTTGCATGGTTTTTGATACACCATTTTTTCTCTTACAAGTTTCTTTGAAAATTAATTTTAATATGCAAATGAGCTATACACTAATCAAATACAGGCTACCCAAAACATATCCGCATAGGCAATGCAGCTCAGGGTTCACAAACTTTATTTGTTTTATCTGTTTTAACAGTTGATTTCCAGAAAAAAAAATGTTGGAAATATAAACAAAAATCTGTCATTTCATATAAAAATACTGGCATTGATAAAAATTAATTAATAATGGTTAAAATAAATACAATTCATAAAGGCTCAAGGGGTTCACATACTTTCAAGCAGCACTGTATGGTGCATAAAGTAGACAAAGGAGTTACTTGGTCCCAAGGTGTGTGACAATCTCTTCTTTCTCCATGCCATTTCAGGCTGTGATTCTACGTCTCGTCTATTTGGCATAGGAAAGGGAATGGCACTGAAAAAGGTAAAAAATTACACTAGCTATCCATAGACGGATTATGAGATAATGGGCCCCTGGGCACAAACTATTAAAGGGCCCCCCCACTCCTCCCTATCCAGTCCGGTACACTGACTTTTTCGCACAGATACATACAATTAATGGCAACAACATATTAAGGAAGTCAGTGTTTCCCACAGGTTTTTGGGATACTGTTGGAGGGACCCTGTACCATGTTGGGGGTTCCGTGGGCATGCCCCCCCGGATTTATTTTTTACCTTTTTAAAGTAAAATGCATCAATCTGGTGCACTTTGAGAGGAAATTTTAGAGGCTACATCAAATCCTGAGATGCAGAAGGAACATTATTCATATTTTTCTTAAACAGATTGGTCAGACCAATGTTCCATGATGGAGGGGCCCATTTCAACAGATAAAGGGTGGAAAGCTTTTTTATGAACAATTTAGAATTCACACATAGAAAGCTTATTTCTCTATGTGTGAGAGGGCCTTCAAGGCCCCTCATGAAGCCCCTTAGACAGAGCTACTAATGCTGTTGTTTTTAACTTGCTTTTGTATT
Source organism: Hyperoplus immaculatus (assembly GCA_949357725.1). NCBI lineage: Eukaryota > Metazoa > Chordata > Actinopteri > Uranoscopiformes > Ammodytidae > Hyperoplus > Hyperoplus immaculatus. The sequence goes on from OX442353.1 coordinate 1,170,782, forward strand.
TCTCCCCTACTAGTTGAGGGGCCCATGATGATTTCTATCTTGTTAAATTGTGTTGAGTATACTTATATTTAGGCTATTACTTTCTGGACCCTGTTATTGACATGAGTGACTTAACTTTGACTATGCGACATGAAAAGTTACTATCAGTATCTCTGGCTTAGGGCCCCCCTGAGCCCTTGGGCCCCTGGGCCTGTGCCCGGTGTGCCCGTGCAGTAATCCACCCCTGTAGCTATCTAATTCATGAGAGACACCTGTTATACCCCTGACAGGTAAGCCAGACAGTTTTTCAGGTTAGAGGCCAGTCTAAAAGCAGCATTGCCATCACGTATTGGCAGTAAGATGATTGGATATTCAATAAGTGTGGAGCTCATGTGCATATTCAAATTAATTTAAAAAAGAAACTTGTAATACAAAAAAAGTTAGTTTTCAAGTATACTTGTACTATGTAAAGTTGTATTGTGGTAGGAGAAAAGGAAAAAATTAAGCCCATTTGGGTTTATTTTGGGCATGTACGATTCATGTATAGCTCATTTGCATATTAAAATTCATTTTCAAAGAAAATTTTTAATTATCATGGATACTTTCATTGTGTAAAGTTTAGTTTAGTTTAAGTTTTTGATAGGACTAAAGGAAAAAATAGCCCTATTGGGATTTATTGGTGTCTCACCTAATTGGCACACATCTCGGATTGATGAGAATTAAATATATTTCCTCAACTAGGATTTTTTAGTATGTTGTTCTGGACACCTCATAGAAATTATCTGAGCTGAAAAAAAATCTTTTACAATTTCACCTGGTCTATATTGGCAAACGTTCATTCACTTGGAGGCGGGTGTCTGTTGAAGTTTAAAACTATTGGATCTTCCCAGTGCCACTCTGGATCAGCCAACCAATCGCATAACGTTTGGTCGTGACTTATGTCATGAGCCGGCTTCTGACGGTGCGTTCCAGTTGTACAGGGAACTCGGAAATTTCCGACTTCACTACATATTGTAGTCTATGGATCTACCGGTACCTGGCAACGGTAACTTGCTAGAGCCTAACGTTTAGTTATTTGGATGAGAAAGGTTGTAGGCGTCCATACTTTCCCGAGCAGATGCACTGGAACACAGACAGGTCGGAACTCGGAACTACCAAGTCGGAAATTTCCGTGTTCCGAGTATAAAGGAACGCAGCATTCAACTGAAACTGGAGCGCGACTTCGACGTCATTGTTCTCATCCACTCGCTCTATTCGCTGATTGGACATCCAAAAATCTGGATGAGCAGGAGCTCATGAATACACTGCAGCCCCAGACTGACTACTGAAGTGAAATGAAAATTGAGCGGAAGTAGGTAGGCGGGTGGAGCCAGGCTATGAAGCCATACCATACAATTTACTTGACCTGACATAACAAATAATAAGACAGTACGAAGTCATAAGTGACTTGTTGATTCACTTTTAAAATGTAACAGCTGTTAAATACAGATCCTATAAATCAAAGTATGTGGCTGCGAGATAAATAGTTTAAAAATACAGATCTACACATTGTGTGTGAAATTTGATCAAATGATCTACTGACCTGAACCTTCTGGTGTGCAGGGGGATCCAGAGCCACTTGGAGAACCTGTCCATGGGCTGGTACACTGGCCTTACTAACCACCTCACCCCCAGCAAGGAACTCCATCTTCTGGATGTCATCCTCACTGAGCCAGGGAAGAGGACAGAGATCTGAGCCAATCCTGATCCTCCTGAGGTCACTGTCTGAGAAGTCTGCCTCTTTAAATCCCCCACACCAGCATCTGTCATCTTTCTTTATGACTTGCTTTGGTTTGGACAAAGCCTTCCTGCGCTCCAGCGCTCCCGGTTTCTTTTTCACTTCAGAGGAATCCTCTGAGAGATGATGGTGTTTTTTGAGATCCTTAAAGGGCTTTTTCACAACCTGCTGCTCCTTACTGACTTTGTCAGATTTCCCAGTGTCCTGTCTGTGTTTTTCCAAAGACTGGTGATATTCATTCAGCTTTAGACTTGAATGACTGCTATGTAATTGTGTGTCTGTGTTCCTGTTAGTGGGTCTATCCTCCCATTTGCCTGCATGTCTGTCTACAGCTGCTCTGACACTTATTGGGGTATCTGCTGGAGCAGGGATAGGTACCACTGTAGACTTGCTCCTTTCCATATGAAGGTATGTCTTTGCAGTGTGCTTTACTACAGCACCATGGTTGTTTGGTTTAGTTCTACGCTTTGACCCTGTCTTTTTGACAATAAACTTTGGGATATGGGAATGACTGGTATTATACTGGATGACACCTGCCAGTTCTAGCCTTTTGAAAGCAATGTCATTGCTTTTGTGTTTAATTTTGAGCATGTCTGTGTGACTACTCTTGAAGAGGCTGTTTTTGGCATTCCTAACAGCGTCCCAAAAGTATGTAGGTGCCATTGAATGGTTTAACCTCTCTTTTAGAGTGTTGGATTTCCGGGCTCTGCTGTAGATGTTAGTGAGTGGCTGCTGGAAGGCTGGAGAGGGCTCCATAACCCTGGTGCTACATCTGAAGCCCTGGCTGGAGCTCAGAGATGGGGAAGACTGTTTGTCAATGTCAGCCAGTGGCAGAGGAAGGAGGAGAGTCATCGTCATCACAGAGAATATAAGGAGGAGGAGGAAGAGTGGGGAGAGGAGCAGCAGCCATTTATGACCACAGCACAGTTTGGTCCACACTCGCCAGGCCTGGAAGAAAACATAAGTAAAAAAGACAGAAACACAAGTTAAAGGGAGGTCATGAATTGAAAAGAAAGCAATTGCACTAAACAGAATGAGAAGTTGGATTCCTGCCTGGTTAACTAAAGACTACACTGACAAATCTGTGATCTAATCATAGTGATAGTACCTAAGAGTGGTTATAACGCAAAATACAAATGGCATGACGAAGAGAGAGCAGAGTTTACAATTCCTGTTTCAACTGCTATAATATGAATATGTGAGTAGCAAAGTATAAAGCTAGTGTCAGTGTGTCTGGCAGTTTACAACAAATTAGAATTATCCTGCTGAGAACAATACATTTGTGGAGTGCCCTTAATTCAGTACAGCCTTCAGCTTGCTAAGCAGCAAGGGGGAAAGCCATATTTCACAAGAAATGAATCATTTCTCCAATATGGCTTATATTATCCTGAATGCTGCATGAAAGGGATTTTGCTATAGGATTTCAAAGTGCTGGTCCTTTATATACTGTTAGGGTGTAGTACCTGAAATCTTATACACTGCTTCCATTAAAGGTCAGTGAATAAGGGCAGAACATGTGGAGCTCTATCAAACTGAAATCCAAATGAGGGTGTGCGATATTGAGAAAAAATATCACTATTTATGGGGATTGTGCCAATAACGATAATTGCATCCCTCAAAAATTTGTAAAAAAACAAACACTCTCTAAAAACTCAAAATTGTGTTTGTAAAACCTCTGGTTAATAATATATTAAATGTCAGTGATTATATTAATATAAAACTTATTTAAGAAAAACAGTTCTAATTTATTGACTTAAAACTGAGGGTTGGGCAATGTTTGGAGGGGTTACTGTACTGATGCAATTCATGAAACAAGTTAAATATGTGTATTCATTTATTGGTTTTATTTTTTATTTTTTCATATTTACAACAACATTATTGACACCATCAACCCACTTCATAAACAGACAATACTAAAATCAATGTTGATATCGCATTCCTTCAGGAGACACATTTACTTACAGTGGATCACTTTCGGCTGAAAGGGAATTGGGCAGGACAATTTTATCACTCCAATTTCCATTCCAAAGCTAGAGGGGCAGCAATACTTATTAACAGAAACACACCATTTACTATCACTAGCGTAGAGGCTGACCCCTTGGGTTGATATGTTATTGTAGTGGGACAACTTTACTCTTTACCAGTTATCTAGGCCAATATACACTCAACAAAAATATAAACGCAACACTTTTGTTTTTGCTCCCATTTTTCATGAGATGGACTTAAAGATCTAAAATTCATTCCAGATACACAATATTACCATTTCTCTCAAACATTGTTCACAAATCTGTCTAAATGTGTGATAGTGAGCACTTCTGCTTTGCTGAGATAATCCATCCCACCTCACAGGTGTGCCACATCAAGATGCTGATCTGACATCATGATTAGTGCACAGGTGTGCCTTAGACTGTCCACAATAAAAGGCCACCCTGAAATGTGCAGTTTTGTCTCACAGCAAAATGCCACAGATGCCACAAGCATTGAGGGAGCGTGCAATTGGCATGCTGACAGCAGGAATGTCAACCAGATCTGTTGCTCGTGCATTGAATGTTCATTTCTCCACCATAAGCCGTCTCCAAAGGCGTTTCAGAGAATATGGCAGTACATCCAACCGGCCTCACAACCGCAGACCACGTGTAACCACACCAGCCCAGGACCTCCACATCCAGCAGGTTCACCTCCAAGATCGTCTGAGACCAGCCACTGAGACAGCTGCTGAAACAATTGGTTTGCATAACCAAACAATTTCTGCACAAACTGTCAGAAACCGTCTCAGGGAAGCTCAACTGCATGCTCGTCGTCCTCATCGGGGTCTTGACCTGACTCCAGCTCGTCGCCGTAACAGACTTGAGTGGGCAAATGCTCACATTCGATGGCGTCTGGCACGTTGGAGAGGTGTTCTCTTCATGGATGAATCTCGGTTTACATTGTTCAGGGCAGATGGCAGACAGCGTGTGTGGCGTCGTGTGGGTGAGCGCTTTGCTGATGTCAATGTTGTGGATCGAGTGGCCCATGGTGGTGGAGGGGTTATGGTATGGGCAGGCATCTGTTATGGATGAAGAACACAGGTGCATTTTATTGATGGCATTTTGAATGCACAGAGATACCGTGATGAGATCCTGAGGCCCATTGTTGTGCCATACATCCATGAACATCACCTCACATTTCAGCAAGATAATGCACGGCCCCATGTTGCAAGGATCTGTACACAATTCTTGGAAGCTGAAAATGTCCCAGTTCTTGCATGGCCAGCATACTCACCGGACATGTCACCCATTGAGCATGTTTGGGATGTGCTTGACCGGCGTATACGACAGCGTGCACCACTTCCCACTAATATCCAGCAACTTCGCACAGCCATTGAAGAGGAGTGGACCAACATTCCACAGGCCACAATTGACAATCTGATAAACTCTATGCGAAGAAGATGTGTTGCACTGCATGAGGCAAATGGTGGTCACACCAGATACTGACTGGTTCTGAGTCCCCAGACCCCCAATACAGCAAAAAAATGCACATTTCAGAGTGGCCTTTTATTGTGGACAGTCTAAGGCACACCTGTGCACTAATCATGATGTCAGATCAGCATCTTGATGTGGCACACCTGTGAGGTGGGATGAATTATCTCAGCAAAGCAGAAGTGCTCACTATCACACATTTAGACAGATTTGTGAACAATATTTGAGAGAAATGGTAATATTGTATATCTGGAATGAATTTTAGATCTTTAAAGAGGACCTATGATGCTTTTTGACTTTTATGACCTATAAACGTTGTTATGATGATTCATAGTCATGCTTAACCATACTAAATTATCAAATAATGACTTACATGCATTTCGACGTATTCCCTGCTGACCGTCTGGGGTGTCTGTGCCGAGCACTAAACACTATTCTAGCCAGTCGAGAAGTCACGTGTTCAAAGCGGTCTACCCTTTCATAATTCGTGCCGTCGCATAAAACTTTGTGACTTCACCACGCGGATGTTTCCATGTATGGTAATGCTGTCACTTCCCTGTTCGCGTCTGCCTCGCGTCTGCCTCGCGCCTGCCTCGCGCCCTTATAGGTCCATGCTCGCGCTTCCCGCCACTGAAAGTGTTCCGGAAGGAAGGTAACCAATCACAACGGAGTGGGGTTTGCAGGAGGGGGGGGGGGGGAGGGTAGCGGAGATGGCCGATGCACAGGCGGAGGGAGCGGAGATTGCCGAAGCACACACACTCAAGTGTTGACAGGACGTGCTGGATCGCCAAAATAAGAGAAAGAGCTTCCCGAAAATCTACATAGTTTTTTGTGATGTGATTCGTGTCAGGTTGCTCTATAGCAGTGTAAAACAAGAAATTAAGACCAGAAAAGTAGTATAATAGGTCCTCTTTAAGTCCATCTCATGAAAAATGGGAGCAAAAACAAAAGTGTTGCGTTTATATTTTTGTTGAGTGTATATGCGCCAAACTGGGACAACCCTGGGTTTTTTTTCCAAAAAAAAAATCTTGTCTACCAAATATGTCATCGCACCACCTTATTCTTAGTGGTAATTGTAGTTCATCCAAAAGGGCATCCTAACCCTAACCCATCAGCACGTTCAATTAAAGTATTTCTTAAATCATATGGCGTTGCTGACGTGTGGCGATTTCGCAATCCTACCTCCAGAGAATACTCTTTTTTCTCCCCCGTTCATAAGAGTTACTCCCGTATAGATAATTTTTTCCTTGATAAAATACTTCTTCCTCTTGTAACCAAGTGTGATTACAAAACAATAGTTATATCAGATCATGGTCCACTAGCTATGGAAATGCGTATCCCTAACACACAGTCCATTTACTGTACCTGGAAACTTAATTATCTGCTTTTATCAGAAGAAGCTTTTACTAATTTCATATCTTCTGAGATGACATCATTCCTGGAGATTAACCAAACACCAGGGATGTCTTCTTTAACTGTATGGGAGTCACTAAAAGCATATGTATGGGGCCAGATCATTTCATATTGCGGCTACATCCACTGCCAGCCAGGCTACAACCACAGCTAGCCAGGCTACATCCACTGCCAGCCAGGTAACAACCACAGCTAGCCAGGCTACATCCTCACCTAACTGGGCTACATCCAAAGCCAGCCGGGCTTCAACCACAGCCAGCCGCGCTTCAACCACGGCCAACTGGGCTTCAACCACGGCAAAAGGTCTACACAGTAGTGACTCAGGCTGTATCTCGATTCAAGGGTTGCGGTCTACGAAGGCTGCATGTGAAGACCGATTGCGTCATAGCGGCGCGCAAAGGTTGTTCCATTTGCAAGGCTCCTCATATGCGGCCGAGAAATGCAGCCTTCGTTTCACGGTTTTGAAGGCTGCATCAGATGTATCCTTCGCAGCCCAACATATCCCATGATTCATTGCGTTTTTTTTCAGAGATGGCATACAATAAAATAAAAAATAACAAAACAGCAACGTGTTGCTCCATCTTCTTAACCTTTATCTTCCTTTCTTTTTTTCTTGTACTTTTTTTTCTTTTCGTCTGGTAGGCAACTTCTTTTTCTTTTTTCCTCTGCTGACAAGGCTGTTTCCGTTGGCAGTTATCAGGGTTGCTAGGCAGCACAGGAGCGGCGTGTCGTCACGCAAGGTAACGGCTTGTTACGCAAACCGGAAATTAGGGCTGGCCCGAATGCCATTTTTCAGGATTCGAATATTCGTTGGTTTTTCCGAGTGAATATTCGTTCCAGAAAAACACACCATCAAAAACAACATAAAAAAAAATAAATAAATAAAAAAAAAATATTAAAAAAAATATTTAAAAAAACGTTAATAATCCCTATATACTCCCTGGAACCGATTTTGACAGTATCTGCATATTTTGTTGAAGATTTACGCGCTCGGAGGTGAAGTAATGCGCTATGACACTTAGTGATGTAATATCCTCCTAAATGAGCAATACTACTACTACTACTACAATATTACAAACTTTTATATCCAAATATAAAATTATTTGATGACATTATATTGCAGTACTAGCTTCTTGCAAAAAAAAATGTTGGAAAAAAAAAAAAAAAAAAAAAAAAACGAAGCTCCGAATACTAATTTAAGCTCCGAATACTAATTTTCTGAACGAGTATTTGAATATTCGAATAATTCGAACAATGCTCGTTCGGCCTTCAAATCGGCCTTCATAGCCTTCATAGACCGCGTCCTACAAAGGAGGCGGTCTCTGTAACGGGATACAGCTTATGTCTGCCCTGCAGTCTGATATGCATGTTGACCCACAGCTTCCTGGTATCGAAGGTAACAATCCAATAGCAAAGTGTAACATTAACTCAAATAAAAAGCTACGTGTGGCCAGAGGGCTAAGGGATGTAAATGGAAAACTAGAAATCCCACGGAGATTTTGAAAGTACGGGCCGCCCGTGCAAATCGGGGAAGAAAAAAAATCACGGCCGACCCCTGTGGTCCGAGAGACTTTACCGTAGAGCAACACGAGCTGTACATGTCTGACAAATGATAAGTCAATCGGAGTAAGGGGGAAAGGGGCGTGGCCTGGCAAACATTGCATCGATGAATGACGGTTTTCGCATTTGTGGCGCCCCCTATGGGTTGACCTCGACAAGCTTAGAGGGCCACGCTACCACATGTCTTCTGCACATATCCTGCAAGTTTCATGATGATAGGACCTATGGTCAATGAGTTATGGCCAATTTGTGGATAGGCCCCGCCCCTGTGGCGCCCCCTATGGGTTAATCGCGATAAGTTTCGAGGGACATGCTACCACATGACTTCTGCACATACCCAGCAAGTTTGATGATGATAGGACCTACGGTTAAGGAGTTATGGCCAACGTGTTATTAAGCCCCGCCCCTGCGTAAACTTTTTGATCAATGGCGGCCATGTTTTTCAAGTTGTCCTACTAATCTTTTACGGGTATGTTTATTGTAGTCCCCGGGGGCTTCACGAGAAATTTGGTGTCGATACAGTGTAATTGCAGAAAGTTATGGATAACACCCTGTTTTTCAGTTTATGCTAATTAGCAGGAAATATTCCCAGAAGAATTTTTATGGTCCCAGAGGCTTTTTTGTAGAGCACCCTAACATACACCTGTGTGAGAAATTTCATGTCAATCGGAGTTACGGTGTGCGGGGCGTGGCCTCTCAAAGTTCTTTAAGTCGGGACTTCATAACAGCGCCCCCTAGCGGAAATTCAAAAAACTGTATAATAGCACACCCCGTGGGGTGGGGACGCACGTTGTGTGAAATTTTTGCGTTTCTACATGCAACGGTGTGGGAGGAGAAGCAGCTAGAAAATGTGAGGAAGAATAAGAAGAAGTAAGAAGAAGTAAGAAGAAGTATGGTGGAGAGTAATAATTACGGGTCCTCAATGCTTGAGGACCCGTACTTAAAGAGGACCTATGATGCTTTTTGACTTTTATGACCTATAAACGTTGTTATGATGATTCATAGTCATGCTTAACCATACTAAATTTTCAAATAATGACTTACATGCATTTCGACATATTCCCTGCTGACCGTCTGGGGTGTCTGTGCAGAGCACTAAACACTATTCTAGCCAGTCGAGAAGTCACGTGTTCAAAGCGGTCTACCCTTTCATAATTTGTGCCGTCGCATAAAACTTTGTGAGGTCTCCACGCGGATGTTTCCATGTATGGTAATGCTGTCACTTCCCTGTTCGCGTCTGCCTCGCGTCTGCCTCGCGCCCTTATAGGTCCATGCTCGCGCTTCCCGCCACTGAAAGTGTTCCGGAAGGAAGGTAACCAATCACAACGGAGTGGGGTTTGCAGGAGGGGGGGGAGGGTAGCGGAGATGGCCGAAGCACAGGCGGAGGGAGCCGAAGCACACACACTCAAGTGTTGACAGGATGTGCTGGATCGCCAAAATAAGAGAAAGAGCTTCCCGAAAATCTACATAGTTTTTTGTGATGTGATTCGTGTCAGGTTGCTCTATAGCAGTGTAAAACAAGAAATTAAGACCAGAAAAGTAGCATAATAGGTCCTCTTTAACAAATCATTAATCAGGCAATCACAAAAAACAGGAAGTGGAAAGTCTTTCAAACTGTCAACCACTCCAGAATAATATGTGATCCCAAAGTTAAACCTAAGGGTTTATTTGGTGGTCATCTTAACATATGAAATCAAATTTTAATTTTCTCTGTCTATCTGAAACTTGGCTACATGAAAACTCACCAACTGCAGCACTTAACATACCAGGCTATCAAATGTATAGAAGAGATAGGGTGAAATCAAAGGGAGGCGGGGTTATGGTCTATCTGAAGGATTGTATCCAATGTAATGAATTACTGCTGTCAAACTGTGATTTGGAATGTATTGGCTTGAATATCACTATCACCACAAATGTCTTTTATTCTTATTGTAATGTATCACCCACCTTCCTCAAATAATGATTTTTATGAAAAATTCCAGAACATGCTCAAGGAATGTAATTTTAAGAAAGAGGTGATAATAATGGGAGATTTTAAAGTAAATTGGGAGGATAGATCAGTTAGAAAGAACCTCAAACAAATAACCGATGGGCTAGATCTCTCACAGCTGATTAAAGGTCCAACAAGAATAACCCAATCCACCAGAACTCAGATTGATTTAGTGTTCAGTAACAGACCAGAGATAACCTCAAAAACTTACAACATGATAACTGGGCTTTCTGACCACAATCTAACTCTTGTGGTCAGAAAGTTAACAAAAAAAGAGATTTAGCTCCTCTACTAAGGAATATGAAAGCATTAGAATCCCCAAGAACATGCAAGAGTGTTTTAAAAACGCTATTCATAGTTTTAACTGGAATGATCTGTTATTTGGAAAAAGCCTGAGTGAGCGCAGTCAAATATTCTCAAGTAAAATTCAGAGTATAATTGCAGAATTTTCTCGTAGCATTAGGAGTAGGAATAGAGAGAACAGTCTTCCCTGGATAAATGCAGACATAATATCACTTTGCCATGTCAAGAAATAAAGTGATAACAGGTCTGAGGAAAGCTAGGGCTGATTTCTTTATTGCTATAATTAGTGAGGCATGGGGTAATCCGAAAATAATATGGACTCAGTTAAAAAAAACTCATGGGACAACATCATAGTGCAGGAAGGTCAATTGAACTTGACTTGAATGGAAAGCTGACCAAGGACCCAGCTGAAGTAGCAGTAGCTCTTAATCGATACTTTGTTGATTCTGTAGCAACTATTGCAAAGGGCTTCTCGACTGATCATGTGAATGTGTCCTCAGTAAACACAATGGAGCCAGCCTTCAGTATTAACACTGTCTCTGAAATAAAAATCACAGGTATTGTTAGATCTCTCAAATCCGCAAAAGCAAAAGATTCATTTGGTATGGACTCAACGATGCTTAAAGATATCGGTTCATCATTAGCCAATCCTATCACTAAAATTGTTAATCTTTCAATATCCCAAGGGCAGTTTCCAAGTATTTGGAAATCTGCAATTGTCACGCCAATTTTCAAACCTGGTGATCATCATTCCGCCTGTAACTATAGGCCGATCAGCATCCTCCCTATAATGTCTAAAGTAGCAGAGAAGTGTGTAGCTGAGCAAATCATACACCACCTGAACAACAGCTCATTCCCCCTCCATCCAATGCAATTTGGCTTCAGATCCAACCACTCAACCGAGACGGCTAATTGTTTTTTCATTGAGAAAATTAAATCACTGTTGGATAAGCGTGGCGTTGTCGTTGCTGTCTTTCTTGATCTCCGTAAAGCATTTGACACTGTGAATCACAGGGTTCTTTTATCCAAGTTATCCAATTTTAATTTTTCCGTTGAGGCACGTCAATGGGTTGAATCATACCTTTTTAACCAAACTCAAATTGTTTGAATAAATAACCAGCAATCTGACACCCTCTCCTTGTCCACTGGTGTCCCGCAGGGATCCATACAGGGTCCACTTTTATTTTGTTTGTATATCAATGACTTGCCGTCTGTGTGTCCGGAGGCCCACATTCAAATGTATGCAGATGATACTGTGCTGTATGTGCATGGATTGACAAAAAACGAAGTTGCTGCCAAACTCACAAATGCTATGGTGAAAATTACAGCATGGCTCAATCAGTGCTGTCTCCAACTAAATGTGTCTAAGACTGTTGGTATGTTCTTCTCTAAAACAAATGACAGTGTTGGGAACGTTACTTTAAAAAAGTAATTAGTTATAGTTACTCACTACTTGTTCCAAAAAGTAACTGAGTTAGTAACTGAATTACTTTATAATAGAAGTAACTAGTTACCAGCGAAAGTAACTATTTGCTTTAGCCTACTGTAAAAAAAAAGATGCTATATGTCAACAAATTTGGATTTTTCTGAGCAGTTTTCACAAGTCAGTTGAAATGAGTAGAACAGACAGGTAGGCCTACTTGTATGCTACATAACCTTTAATATTTATTGCACATCAACATACAGCAAGATGTTTATCCTGCACTTCAAGTATTTTGTTCTCAACAAAAGTAGTAGAGGAAACTGCTGAATGTACCGTGCTGATCTGCTATATGTATCACTGGATTCACTTCAGGGGTGTCGGCTAAAACACCACTTCAGGCCAAAAACGTCAGACTATGAAGCATGAGACGGTGAGAGGAGGAGTAAGGATTTATCCTATGTTTATTTCCTTCTTTAACATGCACAGCAGCATACAGATCCCAGGAAAAGACCAATAGCAATATTCGGCTTGTGATACCACGCTAAACAGCTGTTGCAACCGGCGAATCGCGGCCGTTTAATAACGTGCATAAATTATAATTTGTAGAGATCGGAAACTCCATGCACTTACTCACAAGGGCGATGCAAACAAACTCAGGGAGAGCACGTTTCAACCGTGGATTGATAGGTGGTTACTGCGGGAACGTGCACGCTCGCACAACAGTGAAAGAGAGAGAAAAATAAAATTCACTAAACAGGCGCTCCGGCTGACTGACGTGACGGCGCAGTTATAATGTCATCCACACTGAATAAAACACAACTTAAAACACACCGGTCTCCTCACTAGCAGTTTTTGTAGAATGAAGCCAGGGGTGTGTTCGGATTACACAGTTCATTCAATCAATTCATAGTAACGCACCGCATTTAACGTTCAGTAACGATAACGGCGTTGTAACGACGGAAAAAGTAATGAGTTAGATTACCCCGTTACTGAAAAAAGAACGGCGTTATCCCCAACACTGCTCTAGTGTAAACCCAGATGTTCTTGTGTCAGGAGAAAAATTAAAAATTGTTAAGGAATTTAAATACCTTGGCATTATTCTGGACTCCAACTTTAATTTCAGGGCACATGTAAAAACTGTCTGTAAAAGGATCAAATTCAATCTCGCCAATTTCATATTTATATGAAACTCTATGTCCACCCAGGCAGCCATGATGTACATGCATTCAATGATATTCTCTCACATGAGTTACTGTCTGACGAGCTGGTCTCAAGCTAATCACACAACACTAAAACCACTACAGTCTTTGTATAGGCTAGGCAAGGCAAGGCAAGGCAAGTTTATTTATATAGCACAATTCAAACACAAGGCCACTCAAAGTGCTTTACAGGGGCAAGATTAAAATACATAAAACACATTAGAAGACATTTAAAAGCGAATGAAAAAAAGTAAAACATTTAAATAAAATAAACAGTACAGGTTAAAATGGAAACAGAAAAGTCTTCAGACTCGATTTAAAAGAACTGAGGGTTGCAGCAGACCTCAAGTTTTCTGGGAGTTTGTTCCAGATATTTGGTGCATAAAAACTAAAAGCTGCTTCTCCTCGTTTAGTCCTAACTCTTGGGACTGTAAGTAAACCTGTCCCAGACGACCTAAGGGCTCTGGACGGTTCATAACGTATCAGCAGATTAGTAATGTATTTTGGCGCTAAACCATTTAGTGCTTTAAAAACCAACATCAGTATTTTGAAATCAATTCTTTGAGTGACAGGAAGCCAGTGTAAAGACCTCAGAACTGGGGTAATGTGATCCACTTTTTTGGTCCTAGTGAGGACTCGAGCAGCAGCGTTTTGAATTAGCTGAAGCTGTCTGACAGATTTTTTTGGAAGGCCTGCAAGGACACTGTTACAGTAGTCAAGTCTACTAATGATAAATGCATGGACCAGCTTTTCAAAATCTTGCTGAGACATAAGTCCTTTAATTCTTGATATGTTTTTGAGGTGGTAGTATGCTGACTTATTAATTGATTTAATGTGTTTCTTGAAATTCAAGTCGGAGTCTATGACAACACCAAGATTTCTGGCTTGGTGTGTGGTTTCTAGCATAACAGATGTAAGCTGTGCGCTGACTTTTAATTGTTCATCTTTGGCACCAAAGACAATTACTTCAGTTTTGTCGTTGTTTAATTGAAGGAAATTTTGGCACATCCAATCATTGATTTGTTCAATGCACTTACTCAGTGCTTGTATCGGACTGTAGTTTCCTGGTGATATGGTTATGTAAATTTGTGTGTCGTCTGCATAATTATGGTAGCATAATTTGTTCTTATTCATAATCTGAGCTAGTGGGAGCATGTAGATGTTAAACAGAAGAGGCCCATGAATGGAACCTTGGGGGACCCCGCATTCAATATGTGTCCGCTCAGATGTGAAATTGCCTATTGACACATAGTAGTCTCTGTCCTTTAAGTAGGATTCAAACCTGTTTAGTACAGTTCCAGAGAGTCCAACCCAGTTTGCTAGTCGATCTAGTAATATGCTGTGGTCAACTGTGTCAAAAGCGGCACTGAGATCCAGTAAAACTAAAACAGAACTTTTGCCACTGTCTGTGTTTAAGTGGATGTCATTGACGACCTTAACCAGAGCAGTCTCAGTGTGGTATTGTCGAAATCCTGACTGGAAAACATCAAAACAGTTGTTCATTGCTAAGTAGTTATTTAGCTGTTGATAAACAGCTTTTTCAATGATTTTGCTTAAAAATGGTAGGTTAGATATGGGCCTATAATTGTTCATGAGCGATGTATCTAGATTGTTCTTTTTTAGGAGTGGCTTGATGACTGCCGTTTTCAGAGCCTGTGGGAATACACCTGTCCGAAGGGACATGTTGACAATTTGTAGAACATCTGAGGCCATACAGCTAAAAACAGTTTTAAAGAAGCCTGTGGGAAGAATGTCAAGGCAACAGGAGGAGGAGTTCAGGTGTTGTATAATGTCCTCCAGGTGTTTGTGGTTTATCAGATAAAATTGTGTCATTGCATTTGGATTGATTTTAAGTGGGCATAGCGATGACACATATGTTGAACTTTGTATTGATGCAGTGACAGCTTGTCTAATTTTGTGAATTTTCTCAGTAAAGAAGGAGGCAAATTCATTGCAGGCCCTCGTGGAGAGATGTTCAGACGCTACTGACACAGGAGGGTTTGTTAATTTGTCGACAGTAGCAAACAGGGCACGTGCATTGTTGTTGTTTTTGGTGATGATGTCAGAAAAGAAAGACTGCCTTGCACTTTTCATCTCTGAGTTAAAAGTGCAAAGTTTCTCTTTGAAGATGTCATAATGAACCTGGAGATTTGTTTTTCGCCACCTGCGTTCCGCTTTACGGCACTCTCTTTTTTCTATTCTGACCTGCGGGGCATTTCTCCAAGGAGATCTTTTCTTACCAGAGACAACCTTCATCTTAGTGGGTGCAATAGCATCTATAACACTTGTAATTTTGCCATTAAAGTTGTCTAAAAGCTCATTAACTGAGTTACAGGGGAGGGGTGGTATTAAAGAAAATGCTTGAATAAATGTTTCACTGGTATTTTCTGTAATATACCGTTTTTTAATTACTTTTGATTGATCAGTTGTGTGCACAGACATTTTACTCTCAAAAAATAAACAGGAATGGTCTGAGAGGGGACCTATATTTGCCACTGTTACGTCTGAAATGTTCATTCCTCTGGAAATGATAAGGTCCAGAGTGTGCCCTTTGTTATGAGTTGGTTTGTCAACATGCTGATTTAGTCCAAAGTTGTCAAGGACACAGCACAGTTCTTTCGCACATCTGTCCTCGGGTTTGTCGATATGAATATTTAAGTCTCCAACAATTAATACACAGTGAAACTCAATACAGATTACAGACAGCAGCTCAGAAAGGTCATCTAAAAAGCTTGTATTGTATTGTGGTGGCCGGTAGATATTGATGAAAATAGCTCTAGAGGCTGAATTTAACTGGAGAGCCACATACTCAAATGAATCAAAATTTCCATAAGACATCTTTTTGCATTGTAGAGATTCTTTAAACAAAATAGCAACCCCCCCCCCCCTCCTTTTTTATGCACTCTGGATTCACTCACGAAAGTGTAGTTTGGGGGGGCGGACTCTATCAGTACAGCTGAGCTGTTATCTTGGTCTAACCAAGTTTCAGTTAATAACATGAAATTAAGATTGTGCCTAGTAATAAGATCATTAATTAAAAATGTTTTACCTGCCAAGGATCTGATGTTTAATAAAGCTAAATTTAGTGTGTTCGAAGCATTGTCAGCCCGATTTATTTCAGCAGATTGTGGCTGAAGAGGAATGCTTATCAGATTTGATAACGGTTTCCCGTTTCTTGAAATAAACCTTGAAAAACAGGGCCCCGGCTTATCCTGTGGGTCGAAGGCGATAACTGTGTACCCGCGGCCCGGCACATATCAACAAGTGCTGAAAACATCAGTCTCCCAAGCCTGATGATGATGACGTCGCGGTGGGATCGGAGGGGGTTTGCGTGGAGGGGTGAAGAGCCGGGCGCTGTGGCTTAGATTGGCGAGTTGAGGGGGACGTTGACTGCTGGGGGTATATATGATTTCCTTGAATCCTAGATCAGGAGAGGATGGAGAAAGGGTTGTTGTAGGAGAGATTGAATGAGCAAGAGGTGGGCTTGTTATGGGTGGGGCCCCCTCCTCTCTGCCCTGGTATCTCTCATGGTCTGAGCTGTCATTTGGGGCCGGCAGTTGTCCTTCGGCGCTGCTGCTACGCTGTGTTATCTTCTCCTCATGGGCCTTGTCCTTGGCACGAACAGATGGGTGACGTAGGACGTAGATCACGTTGGATGTGAATAGTTCGACTCCATCCTTATTTAGACAAAGTCCATCTGTCTTAAAAAGCTGCCTGCGGTTCCACAAAATGTTAAAATTGTCAATAAAATGCACTGAGTGGTCAGGGCACGCTATTGAAAGCCACGTGTTCAGTGCTAACAGTCTAGTGAATCTCTTAAGTCCTCTTCTGATTGGTGGCAGAGGACCACTGATATACACCTCAGCATTCAGTGGGCTGACCGTGTTCAGGAGATTCTTAAAGTCCTGTTTCAACATTTCAGACTCGTGCTTTACAACATCATTTGACCCGATGTGCAGAATGATTTTCTTTACAGTTGTGTGGTGCTGCAATTTCCAGGATTCTTTTTTCTAAGTCCGACACCATATCATTGGGAAAGCAGAGTACTTTGGTATCAACCCTACACATGCTTTTCATATCTCTAACAGAAAAGTCTCCAACAATCAGATTTACAGGCTCTGTTGTTAGCTTGGTTAGCCCGGTTGTTAGCTCTCTCTGTGGCTCTTGGCTTTCAGGCCTTACCTTGTTGTGTGCAGGTGCTATGCTATCTTGGTCATCAGAGGGAAATTTTGGGACTTGCATCAGTGGAGTAAACCGGTTCGACACTTGCACACTTGTTTGCTGTGGAAGTTTGTTGTTGTTACCTCTCCCCTTGCAGTAATCCATTGCTGCGGCCTCCGAGGCGCGGGGGTTGAGGAGGCACCGTGCCTGGGTGATAACGCAGGCCAGCGATCCAGATCAGTCATCTCATGGTGCTCGGCCCTGCCCGTTATCCATCCTCCCTTTTCCAATCTCTTTGGCCTTCCACCAAGACGATTCCAGGGAGGGTTATCACTAACCTGGACATGGTCCTTTTGTTTCTTCATAGCCTTGTCGGTGCTAGTTAGCTGTGTGTTAGCTTGATCTTGTCCACTGTTTAAAGTCACTGGTAGAGTGGTGTCGTTCCCACATAGTCCATTCACTTCAATGTTCACTTCTATTCGATTAATTTTTGTTTCCAGTGCTGTAATCCTCTGTAGGAGTATTTGATACTCCTCGTTTGATAAGGGAGGCATCTTGCTGCTAATTAGCTTTAGCTGAGCGCCTCGCTTCCAGTCACCACAGGCTTGTCCTGTTATTAGGCCCCTTCACGTTCTATTGAGAAGGTCGTAAAAGTGTCCAAAAATGCCTGTAGTATCTATAAAAATAAAAATAAATTACAGTCCCTTTGATTTGTATGTATCCAGGACCTGCTGCTAAATTTATTAGCGAGGAAAAATAAGAATGTAAGCAAAAAGTGCAAGAGGAGGAGAGAGCAAGCAGAAAAGCGTCTGCACAGTAGGAAAGCAGGAAGCAGGACGTATAAACAAACACTGAAAGTTCTGGACAAAAAACCAAGGCAATTCCATCACTGTGCAATTTTAAGAAAACATAATCTACTGAGCTGGGAAAACATGATTAAGCACAAAAATGCATGTCTCTTTTACAAAATCATACATGGCATGGCCCCTCCCCCACTTAGAGAATTTGTAACTATTAGAACAAACCAACATCGGATCACAAGAGGAGTCACGAGAGGGGACTGCATTATTCCATTTAGGAAAAGTGCCTTTAGTCAGTCAGCCTTCTCTGTTGCAGCCTCACGTGAATGGAATAACATCCCAACATGTATCAGAGACCTAAACACATGTCGGTCAATTAGTTCTAATCTGAAACAGTGGCTCATTGATAATATGTCCTGACAGCACTAAACTTGAGCCGCCTGCTCATGCCTCCTTGTGTCAGCGTGTCTGTCTGTGAATTTGTCCTGCGTCTTGCAACACTTACTTTGCTTGCTTGTTTGTATGCTTTTGTGTAGCTCGTTCTGTCTCTCCTGTGCTGCTTCATGTACTATTGTCATGTCGACTTTTTGTTTGTTTGTTGTGCATGTACTGTTTGCTTTGGTGGGCTACTGCCTCGATGTCTAACACATCTGATGTTGCTATAAGTCCTAGTCTACCTTTTTAATTTGTGTTTGTCTGATGCTGACTCTTGTTTGTCCTGCATGCTTTATGTATTTTAATGCTTGAACTACTGAATACTTGTGGTTATAATTAATGTTTTATCTGTTGCTTTTATATGTAATTTTTTTTAACTCTTTCTTTTATTTGCTTATTTGCTTTTTAGGGAGCCTATTGTTACATCTGGCCAAGGACTGCAGATGGAAACTAGCCTTCTGGCTAAATCTGGCATATTTACAGAAATGTTTATTAATATGCACTGTCCCTGTCAAATAAATAAATAAATAAAATCAAGAAAAAGCAAAACACTGCACGCCTTAAAGAGCTGACGGATGATATTCTTCAATTAGACAGGCTATATAGCCATATGCCCTGTGCCGATACAATGAAAAAGCGTATATTTTTGCAGACCGAGTTTGATCTCCTGTCAACACGGCAGGCCGATAAATCTCTAAATCGCGGCATGGATCCGATGAGCATGGGGAAAAGGCTGGGAGAATACTTGTTCATCAATGGGACAAAGAACTGTCAATCAGACCATTCCTGCAATCAATGATGAGCAGGGCTTAAAAAATACGGATAGCCAAAACATTTATTCTTGTTTTCAAACTTTTTACCAGTCACTGTACACCTCTGACTCTAGTGCAGAGCCTTCCGCATTGGAAGATTTTTTTGATAATGTACATGTCCCCTCCATTAACCCTGAGGTGGCTGCTCAATTGGAGGAGGACCTCTCAACTGAGGAGATAACATTAGCAATTAGATCAATGCAAGGTGGCAAATCACCGGGGCCGACGGTTTCCCCACAGACTTCTTTAAAAAATTCTCAAAACAGCTCTCCCCTTTATTGTTAAAAGTCTTTGAAGAATCTCTTTCATTGAAATCCCTACCACCAACCATGCGAGAGGCAGTTATCTCCTTAATCCTTAAAACAGACAAGAACCCCCTTGAGTGCGGCTCATTCCGTCCAATCTCCCTTCTTAACACTGATGCCAAAGTTCTTGCTAAGATCCTCGTGCGCCGTTTGGAGGAGGTTCTGCCCTCTGTCATATCACCTGACCAAACAGGCTTTATTAAATATCTGTATTCTTTCTCTAACATCAGACGACTTTGAATATTCTTTATAGCCCTTCTCCAACCAGTGAGCTAGAGGTAGTGCTTTAATTAGATGCTGAAAAGGCTTTCGACCGGGTGGAGTGGGACTATCCGTTTAGCACATTGAAGAGGTTTGGATTTGGCCATAAGCTTATATCATGGGTCAGACTTTTATATACTGGCGGCTGTGCGCACTAACAATAATGTATCCACTTACTTTGAGCTACAACGCGGCACAAGACAGGGATGCCCTTTGTCCCCATTGCTATTTGCAGTTGCAATGGAACCACTTGCTTTAGCTCTCAGACAAAATGTAGACATTAAAGGAATCCAGCGGGCAGGGCTGGAACACAAAGTTTCACTTTATGCTGACAACATGTTATTGTACATGTCCCAACCCCTCTCAAGTCTCCCAAAACTAATGACTTTACTTGCAAAATTTGGCAAAATGTCTGGCTGTAAAGTCAATATTCAGAAAAGTGAACTCATGCCTATTGGTGATGGGTCGGATGTCTCTCGGCTCAATTCCTTTTAAAATGATCCCTAAAAATGTTAGGTACCTTGGGGTATGGGTCACACATAACCATAAAGATCTATATGTGGCTAATTATTAGGGCTGGCCCAAATAACATTTTACAGGCTTTGAATACTCGTTGGATTTTCCGAGCGAGTATCCGAATACTCGTTCTAAAAAACACATAATTAAAACCAACATTAATAATCCCAATGTAGTCACTGAAACCGAGTGTGTGAGCAGCATAGTTTGTTGATGTTTTAATAACTTTCTAACGGTAATAGTTGGAGTTCCTTACTTTTTCCCCGTTGAACCTTACAGCTGCTTTTCAATTCATCCCGTCACATGCATCTTTTCGGGGATTTATAAATTCATACGAAGATCGAATATTGATATTCTTTTGTGTCCATATTATATCCATTATTGACCGCGTATTCCCATGATGCAAGCAAGTCACTCACTGTTGATGATAGGCAATAGCAGCGTCGCATAGCGAAAGTAGCTTACACAAACAGCTGAGCTAAGCTAACATTAGCATTACGCCAAATATTACTTTTCCTTCCAAAATTGCACTAATGTTGTGGTATAGAGTTAAGAGGAACACATAATCTATTCTTCCTCCATCTCTCCCTACTGCGCTTGGTGCCGCTTTCAGTTTGCCTCACTCTGGTAACATCCGGTAACATCACGTAGCCTACAGCTGATGTCACCGGTAGCACTTTGAAAGGTCAGCGGCCAAAGTTCAAATAATTCGATAATATATTTAAAATTAACGTCTAATTTGTATTTTACAATGTTTGTATAACTTGTGTATCTAAATATTATTTGCTGACAAAATATGTTGCAGTTTGAGCTACTTTTGAAAAAATTCAATAATAATAATAATAATATTCCGAATACTGAATTGAGCTCCGAATACTAATTTAACAAACGAATACTCAGATATTCGAATAATTCGGGCCAGCCCTACTAATTATCAGCCTTTATAAACTAATCTGAAACGAGACTTTGAGCGCTGGGACCATCTGCCTCTCTCTTTGGGTGGAAGAATCAATGCGTTAAAGATGAACATGCTGCCCAAGTTTTTATATATTTTTTACTATTGGGCGGCCAACATAAGGGCATTACTGTATTGGTTGAGGAGCGACACTACTGCCCCTGCGTGGACAATTCTGGAGAGGGCTTCAGTTGAGTCCACCTCTCTAGCAGCTTTATTGTGTTCCAAACCACCATTCACACAGCCTATTTCTATCTTCACTTCTAATCCAATTATAACACATTCAATTAAAATCTGGAATCAGGTTAGAAGATCTCTTTCCCTTAAAGATTTATCAATGGCTGCACCAATTGCTAAAAATCACATGTTTATTCCATCGATGACGGATGATGCCTTTGATGCTTGGTCTAGGAAGGGGGTGGTCTCGCTTTATGATCTCTATATCCATGGTATTTTTGCCTCCTTTGAACAGCTGGTACAGAAATATAGCATTCCCAAATCACATTTCTATAGGTATTTGCAGCTTCGGAACTTTTTAGCCTCAAATTCTGATTGCTTTCCATCGTGCCCTCCCAGTTTGCTGTTAGACTTAATTTTCAATCGTAAATCGGTTAAAAAACGGGCTACGAGCAGAATCTACGAACAACTCAATATAAACGACTTGACACCATTGGACATCCTCAACAATAAGTGGGAGACGGACTTAGATGAACCAATTTCATAGGAAATCTGGCACAAAATAATACAGGGAATTTTCTCATCATCCATATGTCTTAGACATGCTCTTATACAATTTAAAATTGTTCATTGTCTGCACTGGTATAAAGTCAGACTCTCTAAGATTACTGATATAGACCCCACATGTGATCGATGTAGGCAGGATCCCGCCACTCTGCTGCATATGTTCTGGACATGTCCAAGACTTTACATGTTCTGGCTTAATATTTTTGAGACCTACTCTGTGATACTTGGAAACGTAGTCGAGCCATCCCTACTAATTGCATTGTTTGGTGTAGCCCCGGAAGACGCCTCTCTTGGTAAAAGGGAAGTCAACATGTTGGCCTTCTGTTTGCTTCTAGCTAAGAGGCTGATACTGTTTAAATGGAAAGACCCTATTCCACCGACACATAGTCATTGGATCAGGGAGGTCATGTGCAGGGGTGTAAAGTAGCGAATTACATTTACTCGCGTTCCTGTAATTGAGTAGTTTTTTCGTGTACTTGTAATTTTTTAAGTGATTTTTAAAACCTATACTTTTACTTTGAGTATGTTTATTTTGAAGTATTGTACTTCGCTACATTTTATATCACTTGCGTTACTGAGTAAAAAAAATTGATAGGGAAATGAGAGAAAAGAAAAGAAATACCGCGGGGGGCTTTTATTTTTACGGCACAATATCGGAAACTAACAGAGAATGATCGACAGGATCATTGCGACTAAATGATAACAACAAACATTGCTTCCCTCTATCATTAAAACAAAATAATCCTAGTTAAACTGTCATTGTACCGCACATGAAGACGTGAAGGCTTTTAAATGCAGCAAACCTTTCATCCAGCCGTGCGATCGGCCACTCCCTTACCTAGCTTTCAGCTTAATAGTGCAGAGTAGGATGGAGACGGTGCGTGTTGCCGGGAGCTTTGAAAAACTTCCAGAAGACGGCAGAAAGTCAGCCTTTGCTC
Organism: Hyperoplus immaculatus; assembly: GCA_949357725.1. Taxonomy (NCBI): domain Eukaryota; kingdom Metazoa; phylum Chordata; class Actinopteri; order Uranoscopiformes; family Ammodytidae; genus Hyperoplus; species Hyperoplus immaculatus. Next base: position 1,193,811 of record OX442353.1, read on the forward strand.
GAGAAGAAAGGTAAAAGTAATAGACTAAAACAATGTGCAAGATATGTTATGCGCGGACACGCGAGTCAGATGACATGCGCGACCGTGAGAGAGAGAGAGAGAAAAAAAGTCATATGCGACCCAACCGCACCTCAAAACATCACGACCAATTAGTTTACTCACTTTAAGTCAAATCCAAGTGGTCTATGACCAAGCAATAAAGGAATAAAAAACACAGGAGGTTTAAAGCTCCTTGACCCTTGCCACCACAACAGTCATCAATTAAGAACACTGTAGTTTACAATGCAACTTGTTTATCCAGCCAGCTCCATGAGATATACAATAAAATATGCCCTCACATTCCTGCTAGCAAAAGACGTGCCCTATCGACAACATTTGCAACGGTTTATTTTGACACTTATTTTATTTAATTATAAAAAATATGTTTTTTTTAATGCTATTTGCATTTTCCTTGTTTTCAGTTCAATTAGGATATGTTTAAAGTCAAAAGTCATGGTTTCAAATGTTAAATAAGTGCATGTTGCAGTTCTTAAATCAATGAATAATTGTCTAATAATTGTGATTACATAATGTCAATCAAAATAATCATGATTATGATTTTTGTCAAAATCGAGCAGCCTAACCTTGCAATGTCCATGGTTTGGATAAATTATACACTATTACATTATTAGAACTACAGCTGCAGTCTCTTTAGGTCTGTAGACCGGTTACATTCCCATTCCCCCATTAACAGACTATTTGCTCCATATTTGCTTATCTAAAGCAGCGGTTCCCAAACTTTTTTAGCCGCGCACCCCCTTCTATGTCCCAACCAGGTTGACGCACCCCCACACATAAAAAAAATGCAACAAGCTTTTTTATAGCCATATTAAAGGTGGCATGTTTAATCATGCTCAAATGACCAGAACACACATGATAAAATAATCACGATCACAACAAGGGGCAGAAAGCAGATAAAATGGGGAAAATATTATAGCCTAATATTTTGAGTAACGTTGAGCAACAATTGCAGCAAGTTTAAATGACCGTGGAGCAAACAACCCCGTCATCATAACACAGGTTATGGAAATAAAATTAAAACACCAGTAATTTTAAATAAATTGGGAGAATGAATGTAGAGGCCACAAACTAGGTGCGCATATGCGTAGAAGAAGATAACTTCGCTTCATTTTGAATAGCCTCCATTTATTTATTAATTAAAATTCAAGTTTTTGATTCTAAATTTTACAAAGGAAATGTTTATTTACACGTCTTTATTGTGTGGAGAAAAAACACTGTACCCGTATTGGTCCGAGTATAAGACAACCCCGATTATAAGACGAACCCCCCGGTTTCAAAACTCAACTCAATACATTTTATTTATTTAAATAATGTACGAAAATAAAAACGCATTGAAAAAAACACTTTTCTTCATTGCAAATAAACAGTAGGATAGTGCAAATAGACCGAACTCTGATGTGTTCACTACAGACTATTCTTCACACGCAAATTCCTCTGCCCCGCTGTGATCGCTCTCGCTGTCATCTCTCTTAGCTCTGGTTCGGTGCATAGCGGGTCATCCTCGCTGCTGTCCTCGGCATCTGAGACGCAGCATTTATTTAAAGGCCTACTTCACCGGTTTGAATATGAGGTGTATTGAATTCTGAGATCCTATGTAGTATAAATGTGCGAAAAAAATTAAAATCGGTTCATCCTAGCCTGAGAAAAGGCAGAAAGAGTGTTTTTTTTAACCCTATATTTCTCTTTCTCTTGGACATCACAGAAAGAGAAATATAGGGTTAAAAAAAAACATACTTTGTAAATATTACTGTGATGTCACAGTAAAAGACATCACAGTAATATTTACAAAGTAAGTTTTTTTTAACCCTATATTTCTCTTTCTGTGATGTCACGAGAAAGAGAAATATAGGGTTAAAAAAAAACACTCTTTCTGCCTTTTCTCTGGCTAGGATGAACCGATTTCAATTTTTTTCGCACATTTATACTACATAGGATCTCAGAATTCAATACACCTTCATATTCAAACCGGTGAAGTAGGCCTTTAATGCTCATAGTTAATCACATAGCCTAGTGCTGAAACGAAAGCTATCAACACCGTGGTTTAAGGCTGAAATGATAACCGGGGCACTTAACGTTGTCGAGGGGAAGCCCTCCGAGATCTCCGTTGGATTCAGTTTACAGCTCACAAAGTGACAATCACCACCATCACATGGACAGCGTTTAAATAAAGCGTCTCATTCTTAAAATCATTAGAGCTTTGATGCAAATGAGGAAATCTGAACATTACAGCAGCAGTGCTGGTGCGTAAAAGGACAGTTGGCATCTCTCCTCAGCACAACTGCTGCAGCTAAAAAGCCACAGTCGATCGCTCTGCCGATTCCTGCCTCTGACACGTTGACTCGCAACATAATGATTTGAGGCTTTGAATCGGCCTCGTCGATGTCCCGTGCCTCTTTTTTCTCTCCACACAAAGCGTTCTCTCTCCAAGCGCACAAACGCCCCGTCCGCTTCCGAGAGCACAGCCAGTGTTCCACCCGATTAAAAAAAGAAAATAAACACAACTTGGAAAACACGACCCGACTTTTTACGACCCATTTCCGCGAAAATAAAACCCTCTTATACTCGGATCAATATGGATTGTGTAATGATCAGACCGCCATTACATTTTTCATCTCGTGCACCCCCTAGCAGCAGCTCACGCACCCCCAGGGGTGCGCACACCACACTTTGGGAATCCCTGATCTAAAGTATAATGACACAGTATACATCCATACATGTGTGGTGACATGATTTGTTTAATTTGTGCACTTTAATTTGTAAGTGTTGTATTAATTAAACAAAACTAGTTTGAGATTTATATCCCCATGTCTATATATATATAATGCTCTACACTGAAGAGACCCCTGCCCCCTCCCGCTGTTAAAGAGTAACTAGTAACTTGTACTTTAAGTACATTTTAAATCAGCTACTTTTTCACTTTTACTTCAGTAGATTTTTAGACCAGTACTTTTACTTTTACTTAAGTAAAATTTCATCCAAGTAATCATACTTTTACTTGAGTAGAATATTTTTGTACTCTTTCCACCTCTGGTCATGTGCCATCTAAATTTGGAGAAAATCAGATATACAGTTAGAGGCTCTACTGAGAAATGTTATAATATTTGGCAGCCTTTTTTTACTTTTGTTGAGGGAATGGAAGCTGACAACATGACAATGTAAACGATTTAATTTGTATAATTTCTATTTACTTTATGCTATTTATATTCCTTTACGGATGTCTGGTTGTGTTGTAATATTTGTATGTATATGTCTGGTATCTGGGGGCTAGGGGGGGTTGTTTGAGTTTGTTTCTCTTTGTAAAATGTAAAAAACAAATAAAAAACCTTGATAAAAAAAAATACGTAGAATAATCAATAAAAGTGATTTCATAACAGCATATTATTGGTTGAGTGTTAATTCAAAATTCACATTTCAGTCTTTCAATCAGACTAGCTCTAACAGACTCGCACCAAATCGCCTCATTTTGTATGTCATCCTGTACTTTTTTAAGAATCATCCATGACAAAAGATTGTAAGAGTTTCCATAAATACAGTATTAGAAAAACCAAACCCTATTTCTATATTTAATGTAATTATAATAACTTGAAAACCACCCAAATATGATGCCTTCACATTGAATGTCAACTCCGTCATTTGCCTGTCACCACCGTCAGACAGGAAATCTGACGGAGTTGACATCTGACGTGTTGACATATATAACGTTTCTTCAACAAAACAAATGGAATTTATCTAGTAGACATTTGGTTTTTCTGTTGATGTAGGTGCTAGTATGAACTACTTCAGGAAAATAAAACTATCAAAACATTTCAAATAACTTCTTCAGAAATTGTAAGTCGTGTTGATACATCATTGTTGTGACGCAGGACTTTCAAAATTTGGACTGTAAAATATTCTAAAACTACAACACTTATCAGAGCCTGTCTGACTCTAATGTTCTCTGCAGAGGTAGAATGTGACAAGAGATCCTTCATAGTGACAGCTGCCCCTTATTTTACCTGATTTTATTAAATTTTTATAATTTGTATGATGGTGTTGACAAAAAGTGTCCCACCATTTAGAATCCTTATAAAACATGAATGTGTTGTAGAAAAACTGTTTTTATTGGTATGAGAGATGTGATAGTGTTGCTTTTGATGACAAAAGCTCTTTTTAATAATTAAAGTAAATTTTTAATAGGTTTTATTGCATATGAATGATTGAACCCTTCTCTTTGGACACACTGTTTTGAACATCATGAGAAGATAACAAGTGTCATAGATTTGACATAATAATGATCAAATTAAATTTAAGGGGATAATTGTGCTCTAGACATTCTATTCTTAATCCCTAATAACATCGACAAGTTTAAATATTTTTAAAAATAACATCAGTTACATAAAATTATGCAAGACGGTCTTTTGTCCCGCTTCTCAAGAATCACTGACATATCAGTGTGTTAGCCACTGAGCTAACCAAAGCTAACCCCATTCAAAGAATTGGGGAGAGAGGCTGCTGCTCTGTGCTCTGCTGTGGGAGAGCTAGACGAGCGTCTAGTCATTCGGCAGCATGCAGCACTGTGGCTGCGACCTGACCGCCGGCCGTGTTGTTATTTATTGAGGGTTCAACACTGCTCAATTGATTGAAGCCTAGAAACGTCCCGACGGAGCAAAAGAAACAAATGTTGCATAGTCAACCTTTAAGTTAAATTGCTTTAATTCTAACACATATGCTTCCAGGCAGTAGACCAGTCATCATCCTTGATCTCAACACGTACCCCTGGTGGCATATTCTTTAAGCAGATTATAGAGTCCTTATAGAAGCCCTCTTCTGTTGTGTAAAAAACTGTTTCTCTACACATGAAACATTTTGACTGACAAAGAGTGTTGTGTCCTTCTTTACATCATCTCTCACCTGAAGATAAACACAAAAAAATCTTGTTTTGGAATACAGTGTTTATCAGAGTTGACTGAAAGACATAAAAGTATTATTTTACACAGCTGAAGGCTGGTGTGTGAACTAACGCTGCTAGTGCTGTAAAACTTTGCACTTGGGTGATTCTGACCCACAATCCAGTGCGCACCGGAAGTGACTTCACATCGACAGAGATTCCATATGAGGCAAGATCAATGCGCAATGTTATGATGAAATCCATAAGTAAAAGTATGTCCTAATTGTAGCATACTGCATCTTAACTAGATTATTTTTTATGGTCAGATGTAGTATTTAGAATAGAAAAAAGAAAGAGTATGCGAATTGGAACGCAGGGACAGTTTTGAGCGCTGGGCACAGCCACCCCAGACAGTTGTCAGGGAATATGTCTAATTGCATGTTCGTCATTATTTGACACTTTGGTATCGTTTAACCTGACTATAAAACGTTATAACAGCATTTATAGGTCAGAAAAGACAAAAAAGCATAATAGGTGCTCGTTAAGTGTTACGACCACTTTACGTTACTGCAGCTTTATGCTGTTTTACGGTGTGCTACATTGTTTCCTTGGGGATGTAGTTCGCAGGTGCACCTCTTCAATGCATGCAAACACTTTGTGGACAAGCTGTAATTCTCCTGTTGTTTGTTTCAGAGTTTAACTTGTATAAGTATTTTAAGTGTAATATTTACCATACAAAGTACTCTGTTTGCTTTTGATAATAAGCCGGAAGCTGGTTGCCAAAGTTCATCCACAAGAAGACCATAAGAACGGAACTCAGCCGAGTGAATCAACGTTGATGAAAGACTGTTGCCGTTTTCCCGAGTTGCTATCCTAGCGGCTCGTGAGGAGTTGTCACCATCTTCTGGATGTCTCAGAGAATTGCAGGCAAACCACTTCAACCACCACACACATATAGAGCTCTATAATTTTGTTTTTGATGGCCAGCACTTTTCTTCTTTTTTTCGATGCTAAAGACACTTGAAGATTTAATTTTATTTTTTGAATAAGACTGTTCGTTTTTTTTTTTGGTTTATGGACACGTATGAGACGCTCAATTAAAAGGATGAGTCAGGTACATTTGTGCAGAACAACAAGTTTGTTGTTGGAAGACAATTTAATATTGGTTTATTTTCACAATTCAATTCAATTTTGAATTTTTATTTCCATTTAGGTATACTGTTTTATGGTTTTCCTGTCTTCCAGTATGATGAAGTAAGATGTATTTCAGTCTTGCAATTGTTGAGTAAATCTGGATAGATAGTAAACTGCTATCACAACCCTGAGTAAATTCTGTTTATTGGTTACACGTACACCACCCATCCTAATATTCTGCCGTTTCATTTCTCACCAGGATAACCCAGATAATAGTTGCCTCTCTCTCTCTCTCTCTCTCTCTCTGCTTAAGTAAACACAGAGTGAAGGAATGTTTCAGACCCTTGAGAAATATTTCCCATGTAAGAGCCATAAAAGACATTCCCAGATCCTTCCTGTGAAAGGATTCCATTATCATTCCCTTCAACTGGAATGCCCTGAACCAGGCTAGCACTGAGAGAGAGGAGAACACATACCTAGAGCTGTTTATATGCCATAAGGAATACTTCTGCAGTGCAGATAGTAGGGATCCACAGACACAGTACTTGTAAAGGCAACACAGTGAATCATGAATAGTATCAGCTAAATGTGTGTGTGTGTTTGTGTTGGCATTCAAATGGATATTTAGTCCAGAAATTATTAGTGCATATGTGTAAACTTCATCGTCATCTGCTCTTGTTCAAAATTAGGATATTAATTAGACAGTTGTTTTCAACCTTTTAGTGCCCAAGGCAAAGACCACAGAGCAAGCCAAAATCTCAAGGAAGATTTTCATAAACGTTTATACAGTTTAATTGTTTAAAAATCCCAAGACCCAGCTGGATTCTTCTCACCCTTTTGGGAACCACTGAACTAGTTTCCTTTTTCTTCCTTCATTGTTTACTAAACCAACCAAATCAATTAGCCTACATTACAATTTTTATTACAATTATTTTATTAAATTTTTAGTGTATGGGCCTGCCCTAATCTTAAAGGTGAAGTCAGCGATTCTGCAGAACTCTTTTTGTCAAAATCAGTTTTGTACAATTCAGTAAATATCTCACAATCCCCAACCTGTCCATACTATGTTTGCACACTGAAAAAAAGAAAACTGGTGTTATTACACATTCTATGCTATGTAAAATGGTACATAAACAAGGGTTATGTAAACAACGGGCACCAACCATAGCTAGCAGCATGCCTGTTTACAAAGCCTAGTATGTGTATTAACATTAGATTTTTTTTATCAACCTAGTAAAGAACAAGTCTGAGGCTTCTGGAAAAAGGCAAAATGATTCCTCTTAACTCCCTCTGGCCTCCAGATGAGGTTGAATGTTTGCTACAATTTACAGGTTTTTTACCTTTCAAATGAGCTAACTTGAGTTAAATTTTTTTATTATAAATATGGTGTTATTAATTATTATGCTAATAGGGGAATGACAACGAGCCTAGACACGTTCCTTTCTATTGTACTGTATGCACTATGCAGTACATGATCATTAAAATACACTTAAGCCTATTCTGGGAAGATTTTGTGTTTGGCAAATTCACGCATAATTAGTTAGATTAATTTAAATATTTATTCAAACATTTGTGAAAGTAATGTCAGTAATCAACTTATAAAGTTTCATGATGATATCGAGAACCCCAATTCTGGAAAAGTTGGGATATTATGTAAAATGCTAATAAACAGAATGTGATCATTTCCTAATACTTTTCAACATGTATTCAAAATAAAACAGTACAAACACATCATATGTTTAAACTGATACTTAATTGTTTCTTTGTAAATATACACATTTTAGGTTTGATACCTGTTGGGACAGTGGCATGTTTACCACTGTGTTACATCCCCCTTTGTTTTAACAACACTGAGTAAGCGTTTGGGATCTGAGGACATTAATTGTTGACATTTTGAAAGAAAAATTATTTCCCATTCTTGTTTGAAATACAACTTCAGATGCTCAACATTCCGGGGTCTCCATTGTGATATTTTGTGCTTCATAAGGCAACACATTATTTCAATGGGAGACAGGTATGGACTGCAGACAGACCAGACTAGTACCTGCACTCTGTTCCTATGAAACCAAGCTGTATTAAGACATGCAGAATGTGGCTCAGTATGGTCTTGCTTAACCCAGGTATTCAGGTCCGGGGCTATTTTGGCCGTTTTCATACTTTTGATTCATCCTCACTATACTACATCCCTACTAGACTACATTAATAACTGTTTATCATGCCAATGTTTGGTATCCTTTTGGAATGAAAATGATACATTGTTTACATTTTTTTTCATAAATAAAAAAATGGAAAAGTGTGGCGTGCAAAAGTATCCAGCCCCCCTCAATACTTTGTAGAACCACCTTTCGCTGCAATAACAGCTGCAATTCTTTTGGGGTATGTCTCTACCAGCTTTGTACATCTACAGACTGACATTTTTGCCCATTCTTCTTTGAAAAATAGCTCGAGCTTCAGATTCAATGTCAGATTGGATGGAGAGCGTCTGTGAACAGCAATGTTCAAGATATTCTCAATTGTCTTTAGGTTTGACTGGACCATTCTAAAACATGACTATGCTTTGATCTAAACCATTCCATAGTAGATCTGCCTGTATGTTTAGGCTAGTCCTGCTGGAAGGTGAACCTCTGCCCCAGTCTCAAGTCTTCTGCAGACTCTAACAGGTTTACTGCCCTGTATTAACCATCGTGCCTGGTCTGATGAGTCTCGATATCAGTTGCGACATTCAGATGGCAGGTTCAGAATTGCACCATCAACCATGCTATGTTCAAAGTCAATTAAACCCCCTTTCTTCCCCATTCTGAAGCCCGGTTTGACTTCAGCACGTTGTCTTGATCACGTCTGCGTGCCTAAATGCATTGATTTTCTGCCATGTGATTAGCTATTTGTTTTTATAAGCCATTGAACAGGTGTACCTTATAAAGTGGCCGGTGAAACTGTGTATATACACTCACCGGCCACTTTATTAGGTACAGCAGTTCAATTTCTTCTTTACACATATAACTAATCTGCCAAGTGGCGAGCCTCTTGCGTTCACGCGGTTAACAGCCGCCTTCGACGAGGCGGCCGTTGCGGTGAATATGGCCCAATATGACCAAGCGGCGAGCCTCCTGCGTTCACGCGGCCAACCGCCGCAGGCGGCCAGTGCGGTGTGTTCCCAGCTTAAGAGTAGGTCCTAACGTGCTGATTTAGGAGTAACTCTGAAAAATAAGGGGCGTTTCACTCCTAATTTTAGGACTCCTAACTTTTTAAGATAAGTGTAATTCACAAAGCATTTTAGCGCTAAAACTAGCTCCTAAATCTATGAAAAGCTAGAGACTCCTAAGTCACTAAGAATAAATCACAGACAACCATTTAATGGTGTTTTGGAGAGATTTAATGATAGTGAGCTTTACAAAGGGTACCTTAATAGCTGTAAGGGTTTAATGATCTTAGTAAAGCTATATTTAGAAAGTATAGACACATTTATATTTATTAAGTTCCTTTTCCTGCGTGTCGCTGTACTTTAATACAGCAACACAATATGGATATCTCCCACAGTGTTTCTATCATAAATTCACTCTTAACTCGCATTCCCTCTCAGCCAATCACTGTGGGCATAGAAGGTATGAACATGACATCATCCATAGCAACAGGGTCAACACCGCCATCTCGTGTCTTAGCTTACGAGTTCCTCCCATCCCTTAGTAAAAGTTGGTCTTATCAGCTTTGTGAATAGGTTTTAAGACCTGCAGTTATTTTTTCTATTAAGACGCAGTTTTAGGTTTGCACCGGGCACAGCTGCAGTGCTGCCAGAGCGCACGGGTACAGCGCTTTTTCTCTCTCCAAGTGAGGAAAAATAGAAAGTTCGCATAATCTGGTTGAAATATGTCCTGCACTATTGTGAGTGCTTCAAGATCAGATCATAAGGAGTCACTGGAGAACACGGACATAGCCTAATCCGGTGCAAAGTAGGGCTGGGCGATATGACGGTATCATACCGTGGATGATATAAAACTGTCTACTGGGAGAGATTTGGCCATACCGTTAATACCGCAGAGAAAAAAAGATCATGTGGCGGGAGCATAGATAGAGCGGGAGGCAGCTGTCCCTCCAAGTCCCTACAGTTACACTGCAGTTACACCGCCGCGCCACACGGGGGCTCTGCAGCAGAGTTCTGGGCTGCAATACAGCTTCTCTACCCGCAACAGAAGAAGCCTCATCTGTTGCTCTAGCTGTCTAGCTCCGGTGCGCCATCACTACAGTTAACAAACCAACTCCGTGTCACGGTGGCTGAGCAGCTGGTATTAACGGTCTAAAATGTCATCGGGCAAAGGAAATTTGCTGCTGTGTGCGGCGCTTCAGCGTGCTGTTGCCGTTACGCAGAGTTGGCTTTAAGCCGCAAACTACATGGGTTAGCTCTGTGAGCTAGCTGGCTAACAATGACATCTTTAGCATCTACTCAGGGCTTAACCCCCGTGCTGTTATAGGTGGAGACAGCCAGCAAGGCTAGTTTTATGTAACATGTCAAACTTGAAAATATTATTTGTGTTGAAGCTGGAGTTAAAGTAATACCAGACATTTGCACACTAGTTAATTTTGACAGCTTTTTTTAAAAGAAGATGAGCAAATACTGCAGGAAATTCAAGTCTTCCATTATTTTGATATAGGCTACTATCAATTGGAAAATGTAGGCTATTTGGTTGATGCTGTCATTTTTATTTTGCGCTGACTGACTAAAGCCAGACTGGTCTGGTATTTTGCACCAGTTTTTCTTTTGTATGGAAATTTAAATTCCAAGCAAAAGATGAAAATAATCTAATGTGATTAAAGTTCAGTACGGTTATTGTAATCCATTGAATTTAAAAGGAAAAATACTATACCGAAATTGCCAAAAGATGTATCCTGAGGCTGTGGAAGTCCAACTTGGCCCGCCCTGTTTGAAACCTGGCTGACGGAAATGGTGGGCATTCTACATGTGGAAAGGCTACGACATGAGCTGTCAGGCCACCCCCATAAATTCCCCGCTATATGGGGCCCAGTGCTGCGGCACTTAGGGAACCAAAATGTGTGAGGTTTGCCCCAGTTTTGTTTTTGTTTTAGCTTTGTTTTGTTTCTTGTGTATTTATAGCTTATTTTCTTAATCATTTTGTCTTTTTTCTGTATTCCTTGTCTGTTTATGTGAGGGGGGAGGGGGGCGGAAGGGGGGAAGGGAGAGTGTGGTGTATGTATTGTATGCGTTTACTTATTCTGTTTTTTTTGTCCATATGTATAAAACTATAAAACCACTCAAATAAAAGTTTAAAAAAAAATACTATACCGTGATATATAGCCATATCGTGATTTGGTCCATATCGCCCAGCCCTAGTGCAAAGGACTCTTTGGGACTCATAATAGCCTTCCTATGACCTGCCACACAGAGTTCTCCTCAGGTCTAGTGTCGGCATTGTGTCCGTCTTGCAATCAAGCCAAGATTAAATTAAGCAGGGAGCTTTATAACATTTGGGTAAACTAGGAAACGTTCACTGTTTTGAAATAGTCAAATTTATACCGTCTACACATAGTGTGTGTGTGTGTGTGTGTAGCCTACGTGTGTGTGTGTCTTGATAATTAGTATTGATTTAATGTCCGAATATTTGAGGCCAAGCTCAAAATAAAAGTCGATAAATCTCCCACACGGGTGTGTGCGCTCCATTGTTATGGTTGTTGTTCCTCTGACCCGGAAGTAAAATTCTGACCCGGAAGTTGGATTGCGATATCTTGCAAAGAGTTTTGCGATATAACTAGGGCTGTCAAGCGATTAAAAAAATTAATCTGATTAATTACAGGCTCTGTGATTAATTAATCAAAATTAATCGCATACTTATATGACACATGTATGCCTGTTTATAAACAACTGTATAGGCTACCGTTCGTCTCTCTCTCTCTCTCTCCCTCTCTCTCGTAACTTCTGTCTCTTCCTCTCAGCCAGGTTACTACATTAAATAAATTTAGGAACTACTAGCGCCGGAAAAAAAAACAAAAAAAACAAGCAGGCTAAATGACTGTCTATCTCCCACAACAGACAGCGCTGCACTGCCACAGGTGCGATGCGCATAGCCTATGCCGACTCATTCACCGTCCTTCTCATAGCCAAAAATATTGACACACATACACACACACACACACAAAGGAGGAAAAAAGACAGGCACATATGCTTGGAAGAGTGAGAGGGGGCGGGTGTCCGTTTGAAGGAGACGATCGCAGCTTGCAAACAAAAGTGAGACAGAGGAAGATTGAGAGATACTGTTTTGAACCTATTGTTAATTAGGCACCCACTAAATCAATAATGCACAGACACTGCGGAGAATAACACAAGACGTATTCCTACCTTCATGCTTATTTGCCCGGAGCTTCCCATAAAACGTTCCTCTCTATGCTTCTTTCTTTACTCTTTAATCCCGTGCGGGCCGTGTCAGCAAGCTACAGGTGCAGCTCCGCTATCATCTCACCTCTTTTGCACCGGGTCAAAGGGCAATATAGAAGTGCGATTAATCTGCGTTAATTTTTTTAATCACGTTAATTTTTCTGTGATTAATTAATCGAAATTAACGCGTTAATTTGACAGACCTAGATATAACACAACGTTTTTTGCGAGATCTCGCAAAGTTATTGCGATATCTCGCAAAAGAATATCCTTTTTTTTTTCTCAACCAAAATTATTTTTTTTCCTCCATGTCCCTTGCGGGGCTCCGTAGAGCTCAGGGTCTGGAGGATTCTGTGTGCCAAGCAATGAATCCAAATGTGGGCCTTAAAACGGCAGAACAGTGGTAGTTAGAACTGAGATCTGCAGAGAACTGGAACGCCTTGTTTTAACAATTACTATATTCTTTTAACAAGTAGCATGAACGTGCAGCACTTAACAGTAAAAAATAACCCTGAGATTTCAGCAACAAGGCTAAAGATGAGAGAAGAATTGGCAGAAACTCTTAGTTTCCGTGAGATAGTTTAAACCAGGAGTCTATCTGCTCTACATGTGCTACCAATTTGTAATATGAGACCATAGGGACAACTTGAAAGACAGCCATCCCCCATCAGGAGGTAGGGCAAAGCAGTTTTTATATGCCTGTCAAATGTACTTCCCCAGTTTGCTTGTTTTTTCCACCCCACGTTCAAATTTCAGTGGCTGAATATAGTGTTGACTGATGCAGATTACTAGACGGACATTCCTGAAGCAGAAGGCTTGGTGCTTGGTTCTGTGTTATATATATATATATATATATATATATATATATATATATATATATATGTATGTGTGTGTGTGTGTGTGTGTGTGTGTGTGTGTGTGTGTGTGTGTGTGTGTGTGTGTGTGTGTGTTGAAATAAAATATTCAAAAATAATAATAAGATACCTCTTCTCATGAAATGATTGTGACAATGTGATTTATTCTTGATAGATAAACCCTGCGTTCCAATCAGGGTGGGAAATAAGCACCCGCCAATGACGGGTATTTTTTCAAATTGGTGGGTGACTTTGCCATGTCTACCCGCCACAGTGGCGGGTGGATTTTTTTCAAAATATACTACAACGTGTTTCAAGCGCTGTGTACAGAAACATAGAAGCTCTCCCGGGCTTTGGGCTTTGCCTCGGAGCATTAGTTTTCGTCACACAAACGTGGCAGCCGCCCATTGGTGTACAGGTGTATGACGTAACCAACCAACCTTTGATTGGTCCAAGACTCTCGTAGAGCATCATGGGAAATCATTTGCCGCGAGCATCTAAGCTAACCTTCTTAATACATCCATGAAGCTAACGATAACAATGGATCAAAGTCAATTATAGATAGGAAAAAAGATAGACACACAATTAAACACACACCGTGTGACAACATAACGCCAAAAATAAATGGATTTATTCATGTCTTTGGTCCTTTCCGTTGTAAGGATATCTGCGATCTGTTTGTTGTTGCTTTTGAAATGACAGATGCTTTATAAAACAGTCGGACTTGCTCCGGTCACGGTAGTTAGCCTAGCCTCCTGAGCAGGTCTGTTTTTTTGTTTTGTTCATTAAACAAGTTTAACTGTCTGATCAAATGTTTTATCTAGTAAACTTCTATTTTGATTAGAGACAGTCTTTTGTTTTAGATAGTCGGTCACACAAGAGGCACTGTCAGTCTGTTTTGTTCACCATTAAGGCAAGGTACGTTTACTTATATAGTACATTTCCATTTGCCAATCTCCAATTTTAATAATGAAAAAGAATGTAGGCCTATTAGAGCAATTCAAAATATGCTAGTGCATTTTGTTTTATAAATTTGATTTCTGGAAAAAGGTGGCAGGTAAAAAATAAGTGACTGGTAAAATTTGGCATCCACCCGCCACTGCGGCAGGTGGGCAAAAAAGTTAATTTCCCACCCTGGTTCCAATACCCGTACTATCTACTATTTAGTATGGTTGTAAAGGGATTGAGGAAGGATGTCCCGATTCTTGTCGCCAGATTTAGGATGGTTAGAAAGACCCGGATGTAAACAAAATTAGGGCAAGCAGGCCATGGCATCTTCTACACCCCCTCTGCAACAAGAAATCCTCTCACTGCAGCTGCCCTGTCTGGTCTCTGGTTGTGGTCTTGCTGCCTAAAGTTGTTCCCATACCCTTCTTACTTGTGGGAGGCAATAGTTCTCCAGGATGTCCCTGTACAGTGTTGATGTTTCCATCCAGCTCCACCAATGGAGACGCCATCTAAATGAGTGGTTTCCTGGATGCAGTCATCACAGAGGTTCTAACCTCTTAATAGCAGCACGCTTTGTCTCTCATCTATACTGTTAAGACAACATGTCGCCAGTGCCCAAGCTGTAATGCCTGTAGGGGGGCCACACTCAATATTAGTGAGTGAGTGACATTTAAAAGAGTAATATTGGAAAATTGGTATGCATGAAATCCCCTCGAATTTATGTTTAGTGTTCAATTGACCAAGGTGCAAACATTTTAACAAAACCCTTTCTATTTTTAAATCCCCAACATTTTGTTTAAGCCTGAAAACACAGTTTACAGAGATTAATTGTGGTTTAACTCTCACTGTGATATGTTTGGATGAGATTGATCAATAAAGTTCGGAGAAGATACACTTTATCCATCAAGAATAAATCACATTGTCACAATCATTTCATGAGAAGAGGTCAACACAAGTGTTTAAGGAAATGTCTAATTTTTTAGCTTATGTGACAGCCTTTCCACTCAGTTACAGTAAAACTAAATTAAATGTTATTGTAAACACGATAAATCGACGAACACCAATAGACAAACGAACTGATTTTGTTTGAGTCACAATTCAGCTGCATCTACAGGTCCAGGATCTGCCTACTCAGCACTGACTTAGCCTAAACTGTTCTCAGTTTATTAAAGGTGCTGTAAGCGGAATGGTTCTTTTAGCTAACTTCCAGTCAGTTACTGCAGTTAGCAGTCCCCTCGCTCGTCCCTACGTCACCACATTAAAGGTGAAGTAAGTGGTTTATTTATGTTAATATAAGTGTTAAATCGCTCTTTATTTATACAGTGATCCTTTGCATAATGTGCGCGTTTCATAAAGCCGATCTCTCAGTCAGCTGCTTTGCGGCAAATAAACGTATTGGAGGATTCCAAAATTGTTATCCAATCAGAAGAGAGAACGCTACAAACCGACACTCGTCTCACTCATTATCAGTGTTTCCCCTACCATTATACTGGCGGGGCCGCCAGGGCAACAGCAGCATGACTTAAATAAATAAATGTTAATTAAATTTTTATGGATTCCGTAATAATCATTTGCGAGCATCTGCGCGGCACTGTCGGTCTACCCCTAGTGTGCGCCTGTCTTAACAACCTCTCGTTTGATCATCCCATCATCTGATCTGTGTCTGCGTGTGTGTGTGTGTATGTGTGCGGGTGTGCATTTGGTGCGCACTTTTTGACACGCAAGCCAATGAGCAAGAGCATGACTAGCAAGCAAACGTTGAACTAGTAGCGAAAATATAACCAGCGCCTGCTCTATGGAGATATTAAGGACTCAGTAACAGGGACGTTGAACAGGAAAAAGTGCTGAGCAAAACTTAGAAAGTTAAAATCGCTACGTCGCCGTGGCAACACAACCGATCTGTATCAACAGCAGAGACAGCGCAGAAAAAACGTCATGCACACGTTTCAGTAAGTTTACAGAAGTGCCACACTGCTACTGCCTTTGGCATTCTTCTCAGAAAAGCAATAATTTATTTTCAGGGGACATATTAATTAATTTATTGCTTTAACTGTTAAGTTATCTTAAACAGCAGGCCATAGTAGGCCTACACGCTTTATTTTTTTGTATTTTCAATGCTAGGCCTATCCTACTTTATTTTTATGTTTTAAATTGTGAAATAGGCTAGATGAAATATAATGGTCGGAATAGGGAAGTTGCCTTATGTAGCACACATGTTGATAGGCTAATCATGACGTGTAGCCTATGTTAATTCATTTATTTTCAACAAGGCTATTTGCATAAAAAAAATAAAGAAACATTTTCAATAGGCTAGCTTCAAGGTGAGGTGATTCAGATTATTCCAGAAATGAGTACTAGACAGGACCTGTCTATATTAGATCTTAGTGTTTATTGTTTTTTAATTTAAATCCACGTGTTTTTCTTCAATAGTTTACATGGCTTGTGTCTCCAAATTATTACAGAAAATAGTTATAGGCAGGACATATGACAGTTGTTGTAGACAGAGCACAGAATTAAACAGATTTTGCCTCTCATAGTGCACCAGATTGATGCATTTAACTTTAAAAGGTTAAGGTTTCTTCTGCAGGGGGATGCCCCCAGACCCTCCTAGAAGGTCCATTCTCACCCAGCAGGATCTAAAAATCCTGTGAGAAACACCACATGTACAAACATACTGAATGTGAAAGTATAACCCTATGCCCTCATTTTTAATGGGCTGTCAAAAGAGGCTCATCCCAAATGGGGTTCGTTTTGGTCAATTTCTTCTAGAAATCTGGTATGCACGCGGTGCGCATACTCTTTATCAGCTCTTAACACCGGGCCTAAAAAAAATTCTAGGGGAAACACTGTATATAGTATATACACTCCATGGTCTCACTGCCGGTGCACGCCAAAGCGACAGATGGGTGAATGTGTATGCGCCTACAATGGCGGTGCAGGTAAAAATCCTTCCCAATGTCTGTTTTGATGGTTTGTATCATGTTTTATCACACTTATGGATCTGAGATGATGCTAGATAACTCACTGCTTGAAGACCGCAGTGCATTAATGTGGTGACATAGGGATGAGCGAGGGGACCGCTAACTGCAGTAACTGACAGGAAGTTAGCTTAAAGAACCATTCCGCTTACAGCACCTTCAAAGGCCAGGACACACCAGCCCGATAATCGGCCATCGGAGAGTCTGGAGGGGGATCGGGCTTCTTTTCAGCCGGCGTCGGGCAGTCGGCTGAAAGTCGGCTAGCGAATCAGTGAAGCCCGGAAGTGAGGCGGGTAGCACAAACAGCTGACAACAGTATCGCATCGCTAGCCATTATTTTAATGTCTTTGTTTATTTCGTTCAGCAAGTAGCCTACTCACATGCATCAACCCTTCTTGACTGCTCGACACCATGCTCGACACTCTCTGCTAAAAATGGTGCTCTTTATGGTCCATAGATATAATATGAATTTATATCCATGTTTATGGTCTAGAGAGCGGTCCCATCATTTCCGGCTTCCGTATTTTTTTGGGCCACAATACAGATTAGCGTCGCCTGCTGTTATGTGTGTTCTTGGCACTTTTTTGGCCGCGACGGGCAGACTGGAGCTGCCTGAATCGGCAGACTCCATTTTCGGGTGATGGTCGGTAGTCGGACCGGTGTGTCTTGGCCTTAATGCACTGCGGTCTTCAAGCAGCGAGTTATCTAGCGTCATCTCAGATCCACAAGTGTGATAAAAACATGATAAAAACCATCAAAACAGACATTGGGAAGGATTTTTACCTGCTCCGCCATTGTAGGCGCATAAATTCACCCATCTGTCGCTCTGGCGTGCACTGGCAGTGAGACCATGAGTGAGACGGGTGTCGGTTTGTAGCGTTCTCTCTTTTGATTGGATATGAATTTCGGGATCCCCCGAAAAGTTTATTAGCCGATTACATGCAGATCAGCTGACTGAGAAATCGGCTATATGAAACGCGCACATTATGAAAGTGATCACTGTAAGAATATAGAGCGATTTAACACTTATATTAACATAAAGAAACCACTTACTTCACCTTTAATGCTCCATCTTGTTTCTGACTGTAACCTACGGATTAAATAAAGACCTTACCATGGTTCATATTCCCACTCTTGTGCATTCCACTCCAGCCTCGTAGATAGTATGCTCGTAGCATACGTCATTTATCCCGTCGCACAGAGTTTGATGGATCTCCACACGGACATCGGACAGCCGGTGTTCCTGAAGTTGCAGCCGGGCAACCCATTCAGCAGCTTTGGTTTGAAAAAATGTTCCACGGTAAGGCTCACTAAAAATGATATGCTGAGTTTAGAACGTGCCCAAATGGCACATTTAACGTCGCCATACGGTCGATTTCTCTGCCGCAAAGTGATCGACAGCCCAGCCTCCCTTCACAGGGAAACGCGCTGCTCCACGCGAGCGTCTGGGAAAGCTGCTTTCAAAGTAAAAGACCCAATGTTTAAGGAGGAACGAAGTCTGCTTGGAGTGAAATATGAGAAGACCGTTCCCCTTTACATAATATGTATCCCCGCTGCCAGAAAACACAAGACAGAGCATTGCCACGAAACGGGTTAAAAATACTACTTGTTTTTGAGGGGAAACCATGCAAAAATGAGCCTATTAGTATCTTATCTGAGAATCCGAATGAGAAATCCATATCATATTTGACGTTGTTATCCTACAAGGGAAGTCACACACCACATAATATTCGATTAACAACGTTCTGAGGAACAGCTTCTTTTCTTCTTCTTCTTTTTGCTTAGACCAATGGCAGTGTCATTGCCAATTAATGCCAGATAGGCCTGTGTTCTGGCCTCTGCTGGTGACTGGCTTGCATTGATGTTGTCTTCCTTTATATGCACACAGATATATATATATAAAACCTAGAGAGCATGCATGTATTTATATAGTTTATACTTAGCAGCTGCACATTTCATACTGGCATCTCCCTATACATAACATATTTACAATTGCATTTTTTTTATCCCAATATTGATGTAAGGCAGACACAACGTGCCAGTCCACCTCCTAGGCACTGCCGAGGTGAACCTTGAGCAAGGCACCAAACTAAAATCCTCGCAGCTCTGTCTCTGTGAGACAGGCTGAGTGCTCTGACCTCCATTAATGCATGTGTAGGTCCTGTTTGTGTGTCTGTATTCTGGGCCTGTGTGTGTCAAATAATACAAGAGTGAAAATTGAATTACCTTTAAGTGTCTTCCTCTTAACTTTCAAAAGAAAAGTCCAAGCGCTCAAAATCATGTTGATGTGATTGTAGTTCTTGGAAAGCATGTGGAGGACCTGGCTGAATCTCTGTTAGACAGATATGTTGTGAGGAAGGAAAGAAGAAGCAGCCTGCTCTTCTCCCATAAGCCCCTTTTACACATAGAGTGCGGCATATTGACGGAACAACATCACTCCAATATGCCGGCTTTGCTTGCTGCTGTGTTATTTACACAGAACCAAGCAACGCTGGCCTGCTGGCGCATCAGTGTGCCAATTTACACAGCGTTCCGGAATGAAAGAGGTGGTGGAGAAGTGCTGGAGCTTGCAGTAAGAGGGCCGTATTTTACTGTCCCCGTGATGTGCCGGTTGATCTCGCTACACGCTGAGTCCAACATCACTGGGACTGACAACATCACTCGCTCACTGCGTCACCTGTGTGTGTGTTTGTGTGACAGGTTGGCTGTGAGCGAGTCTCTTTGTGAGTGCAGCACTCTGCCATTCAGACATACACAGTGTGTGAAGTCACGTTACTGTAGACAGAAATAAAGTGTGGATATACGCTCAGACTTATGGATAATAATAGCGGCGGCGATCCGGTCGCAGCCTAGCTTAGCTTAGCAATAGCTTTCCCACGTCATTGTACAACTTTCCCCGGGCAGAAATACACTCATAAACTCTGGAAAATGAAGCGTGGGGGTTTAGATTGAGCAGCGGACCTTATGATCAGCTAGATTATACGCCGTTCCTTTTATTTGGTGATTTTTACGGGACATCAGGCCGCCGTGGTTAATGTTAAACACACTACCTTCAACTGCTACCACGGTCGCATGTTTAGAACGTAGGCTATGGAACGTCAAACTCGCCCCTGTTCCACAACAACAGCAGACGCATTTATACGGTACAGAGAGGCGGAACAGATTGTGTCGGCAATCTTACCGAGGTAGTAAAATTCCCGGAACAATGGTTCCGCATACTTCGCATACTTTCTACTATATAGTTTGTAGAAAAGATTTAGGATGTCCCGATTCTTGTGGCCAGATTTACGATGGTTAGAAGTACCCGGATGTCCTACTTCATGCAGCCAAGATGGTTAGTGTTGAAAACTGCATCCTATTTGGGCGATTCTGACCCACAATCCAGTGCGCACGTGTAGTGACGTCACATTGACGAAGCCTCCATATGAAAACAAACGGGGATGCAATGGATATAAAAGCAAGAGGCAAGATCAAGGCGCAATGTTATGATGAAATAAGAGAGTAAAGTATGTCCCAATAGTATGCCTACTGCTACTGCAACTAACTAGATTCTTTTTATAGTCAGATTTAGTATGTAGAATAGAAAAAAGAAAGAGTATGCGATTCGGAACGCAACCAATCTGTTGCGCCTCTCCCCCCGTTCCGCAACGATAGCATTTATACAGCAGGGCGAAGGGCATATTCCCGGCTTTCACTTGCTGTGTAAAAGGGGCTAGAGAGATGGGTAACCAGGCCCGCTTCCAGAACAAAATTACTTGGAGTGCATCTGAGATTACAGGGACTGCAGCAGTATACTAAAACCAGCTACCCAGCTTCTGTTCAGACTTCACTTTTCTACCAGTAGAAGCACTTCTGGGTAGTTCTACTGACATGTTGGACAATAATATTCACTCTGCTTAAAAGCTGGTATCATGTATTTATTTGTGATGTGGAGAACGTTTCAGCCGCAACATTATCTTATTGATATCCAAGCTTTAGATATGAGATAGGTTTTTTGATGTGTGTGAGGTGTAAAAAAGAACAGAATTCTACAATGGAAAAAATAAACACATGTGACTGCAATGCAAAAATAACCAATTGTTTAATAAATTGTGGCAGAATATTTGACATGACAAATTATTTTACATTGTCATTCACATTGTTACTTAAAACTAATACATATTCAAGCTGAACAAGGAAACCTAGAACTTGTTTCTGTATTTTTCTAAGTGAACCTCTAAATGTCAGTGAGTGCTTCTTGTACTGCCTTTCTCTGTCTTGCATTTAAACCTGCAGTGTGTAGAATTTTGGGATTTTTTTCATAGCAGACTTGGTAAAAAATAATTATAATATCCATAAGCACATTTAATTTAGTGCATACTAGCTGAATTTATTTTGTAGAATTATAATTTTTTCCCTTAGAAAGGGTCTCATATATCTCCGTATTTCTCCATACTATGGACCAAGGCATTGGCGCCGCCATTTTGGAAGCGTCATAGTTGGAATGTCATCAGGTGCATTGTTTAGAATTTAGAATTGTTCTTGTCCTTGAAGGCCACTGTAGCTTATGTTATTATTCGAAAGGAGTGGGGTTACCCAGGGAGCGTTGCATTCTAGAACTTTCTAGAACTGTCTTGATGATGTCATATTACACACTGCACCTTTAACAATAAAACCCAATAATGTTACTTTCACAAAAAGTAATCAGTAGTAAATAGTGCCTTTCAGATTTTAAATAAATACAACACAACTGGCAAATATGGGTTCTTATGAACATAATACATTTAATACATTACAAAAATAAGCTGTTGACATAGCGTTGTGAGACCAAATCATTTTACATTGTCATTCACATTGTAACTTGTACAGCAGACTGTCTATGTAGTCAACATGCTGTCAGCAGACATTTTCTCACAATGTCCCATCTTGTCCAGTTTTCATGAACAACAAGCTCAAATGAGAGTGGACACTGTAGGAAGTTCCAAGACAGTGGCAAGCTTGAGCCACCAGGGGGCATAGGACCCTTGTTGGACAGAGTCAAAAGTCAAAGGTTAAAGCCACTACGAGTAACTTTGTCCGTTGGTGGCCCCTTTGGACAAAAGCGGTAGTGTTTTTACGACGCCATACGAAGCAATATAGTATACAGTATCTCACAAAAGTGAGTACACCCCTCACATTTCTTCAAATATTTCATTATATCTTTCCATGCGACAACACTGAATAAATGACACTTTGATACAATGTAAAGTAGTCAGTGTACAGCTTGTATAACAGTGTAAATTTACTGTCCCCTCAAAATAACTCGACACACAGCCATTAATGTCTAAACTGCTGGCAACAAAAGTGAGTACACCCCTAAGAAAAAATGTCCAAATTGGGCCCAAAGTGTCAATATTTTGTTTTGCCATCATTATTTTCTAGCACTGCCTTAACCCTCTTGGGCATGTAGTTCACTAGAGCTTCACAGGTTGCAACTGGAACCCTCTTCTACCCATTCATGACGACATCAAGGAGCTGGTGGATATTAGAGTCCTTGCGCTCCTCCATCTCCCGTTTTAGGATGCCCCAAAGATGCTCAATAGGGTTTAAGACTGAAGACATGCTTGGCCAGTCCATAACCTTTACCCTCAGCTTCTTTAACAAGCCAGTGGTCGTTCGGAGGGGTGTTTGGGGTCGTTATCATGTTGCAGTACTGCCCTGCGGCCCAGTTTATGAAGGGAGGGGATCATGTTCTGCTTCAGTATGTCACAGTACATGTTAGAATTCAATGAACTGTAGATCCCCAGTGCTGGCAGCACTCATGCAGCCCCAGACCATGACACTCCAACCACCATGCTTGACTCTAGGCAAGACACACTTGTCTTTGTACTCCTCACCTGGTTGCCGCTCCACACTCTTAACACCATCTGAACCAAATAAATGTATTTTGGTCTCATCAGACCACAGGACATGGTTGCAGTAATCCATGTCTGTAGTCTGTTTGTCTTCAGCAAACTTTTTGTGGGGTTTCTTGTGCATCATCTTTAGAATAGGCTTCCTTCTGGGATGACAGCCATGCAGACCAGTATGATGCAGAGTGCGGCGTATGGTCTGAGCACTGACAGGTTGACCCCCCACCCCTTCAAGCCCTTCAGCAATGCTGGCAGCACTCATACGTCTATTTTCCAAAGCCAACCTCTGTGTACGACGCTGACCATGTGCACTCAACCTTCGTAAACTGGGCCGCAGGGTGGTATTGCAACATGATAACGACCCCAAACACACCTTCAAGACGACCAGTGGCTTGCTAAAAAAGCTGAGGGTAAAGGTTATGGCCTGGCCAAGCATGTCTGCCGACCTAAACCCTATTGAGCATCTTTGGGGCATCCTCAAATGGAAGGTGGAGGAACGCAAGGTCTTTAATATCCACCAGCTCTGTGATGCTGTCATAAATGGGTGGAAGAGGGTTCCAGTTGCAACCTGTGAAGCTCTAGTGAACTACATGCCCAAGAGGGTTAAGGCAGTGCTGGAAAATAATGGTGGCCACACAAAATATTTACACTTTGGGCCCAATTTGTAATTTGTTTCTAAGGGGTGTACTCACTTTTGTTGCCAGCAGTTTAGACATTAATGGCTGTGTGTCGAGTTATTTTGAGGGGACAGTAAATCTACACTGTTATACAAGCTGTACACTGACTACTTTACATTGTATTAAAGTGTCATTTATTCAGTGTTGTCCCATGGAAAGATATAAAGAAAAATGTGAAGAAATGTGAGGGGTGTACTCACTTTTGTGAGATACTGTATATAGCATGTCCGTGTGTTGAAAGTGTGAGGGCTCGGACTCTTTTCGGCTCCGTGAGAGTGGTTAGACTCTGCATCAACTAATGTCAGTCAGTGCCACACACACCTGATTGCAATGAGTTGATGCAGGTTCACTATCAACTCGCCCGTCTATCACTCTCCATTTTAGCTTTTCTTCATTGCATTTTCTTTTTTTTCTTTGATGGTTCAGACCCGTTATCAGTCATTATGACGACAAATAACTGTCTCAAACAAGGCTCCCGCTCCCCTTCCCTCACCTGGAGGGATAGGCTTCTCAAATCGCATTGCAGCGCTGCACTGAAATCTGCGACCAATACGAATATGTGACCATAGAGCATGCATGCTCCAACCGAAAATCAGACTGGTTGTGCGACCAGACCAAATGCAGTAATACAAACTATATAAAAACGTCTTTCTTTGCACTGATGGTCTCGTTTGCTGTTAAAGGTAATTTATGACTATCAGAGGAAACATGGGGCTGTTTAAAAGATATTTAAATGTTACTCGTAGCTGCTTTAAACTATGTACATAAAAAATTGTACATGATTAGATTTTCAATACAAACTAGGTATTCCCCCCTCAGTAGTATAAACTGACTAACATTACCCAACAACTACAGCAGTGTACATAACCATGTTAAAATAAACATAATACTTGATACAATAAAATCAGAAATGTGATTACAAAAAGTATTTCTTACCCTCAGAAGAGCTGCAGCCTCCTTGAAGCTGTGCTGAATCTTCTCAGCAGTCTCTCTTTCCACTCTCCAGTGAACTTTTTGGTAAGGTCCTTCTCCCCAGCGTCTGGATGAGAGGCTTTTCTTTTGTGCAGCATGCTCCTTTTGTGTTCACTGAACACATTTTTCAATGTTGAAAATTATTTTTCCCATGTTGCAGTTGATGCACTGAAGGTTAAGCTGAGCTTAATGGTGCGAACACACCAAACGCGTTGGGTGCGGTGGCCAAAGCGCCCAACGCACCTGATCTGGCGCTTGGTCATTTTGTGTCAAAAAATGGTTCAGCGCGCCCAACGCTACGCAGCTAGTCTCCCCCGATATATTTATTCCCCTAATCAACCTTGGCTGCGATCAGACCCGACCCGACACAACAGCGTTCATGTCCACATAAAAACAACAACAACACGGCCAACAATTGTGCCAAAAGACAAATAAACAGCAACTGAACGGAACAAATAGCCTTAAAACAGCACTGCAGATTCACGCCACTCGGAAATGAACACAAACAGCAAGGCAGCACCATACCAACCACATTTACAGCACCAGTGTGCACAGGGCAGTAGAAAATAAAGGCAATTACCCTACCTGGCAGTGACGGGACCGTGGCTGGCGTAGATATAGGCATAAACACCTGTGCTTCGCTGTACTCGTTGTGAAAGTTCCCCGGACTTAGCCGTTATGTTTGGGTTCATTATATGGAGGTGGTGGCCGCACACAACCGGGTGAGTTAACTAACGCTATCCGACCGGTGCTAACTTGGTTCATCGGCTAAAGCACAGCCGCTATATTCACTGAATTAACCAGGAAGCCCATTCTCCTGGCTCACTTTCCCCACATCTTCTAACCCAACCCCGAGCGGCTTCATATCACCAGCCAGCCACATTTCCTCCTCGGTGTTTCTCAGCCTCTGTGTTGTCCTCCCACCCATGCTCCCACCGTGCCGATGTCCGTGACGTTGGGTCAAGCTCACCGCTGATTGGCCAACGCGGCTAAACGTCACGCACTGGAGCGTTGAAAGTTCAATTTTTTCATCTCGGGCGATGGGGCGTTGACGCTTTGGTAACGCGGCTGCCGCGCCCAACGCGCCGCTTTGCCACGGCCAACGGATCAGCCTAAACCAATGGTTCCCTATGCAAAAATAGGATTTTTCAACGCCGCCACCGCACCCAACGCGTTTGGTGTGTTCTCACCTTAAGTGTTTCTAGCACAGTAGGGATGGCTGCCAGAGGCTCACTGTATCTTCTCAAAATGTCCTGTGTAGTCAAGTTTTTATCTGATTGGCCCGCGTTAATTTGACAGCCCTAATATAAATATATATATATATATATATATATATATATATATATATATATTTTTATTAGGGCTGTCAAATTAACGCGTTAATTTCGATTAATTAATCACAGAAAAATTAACGTGATTAAAAAAATTAACGCAGATTAATCGCACTTCTATATTGCCCTTTGACCCGGTGCAAAAGAGGTGAGATGATAGCGGAGCTGCACCTGTAGCTTGCTGACACGGCCCGCACGGGATTAAAGAGTAAAGAAAGAAGCATAGAGAGGGACGTTTTATGGGAAGCTCCGGGCAAATAAGCATGAAGGTAGGAATACGTCTTGTGTTATTCTCCGCAGTGTCTGTGCATTATTGATTTAGTGGGTGCCTAATTAACAATAGGTTCAAAACAGTATCTCTCAATCTTCCTCTGTCTCACTTTTGTTTGCTAGCTGCGATCGTCTCCTTCAAACGGACACCCGCCCCCTCTCACTCTTCCAAGCATATGTGCCTGTCTTTTTTCCTCCTTTGTGTGTGTGTGTGTATGTGTGTCAATATTTTTGGCTATGAGAAGGACGGTGAATGAGTCGGCATAGGCTATGCGCATCGCACCTGTGGCAGTGCAGCGCTGTCTTTTGTGGGAGATAGACAGTCATTTAGCCTGCTTGTTTTTTTTGTGTTTTTTTCCGGCGCTAGTAGTTCCTAAATTTATTTAATGTAGTAACCTGGCTGAGAGGAAGAGACTGAAGTTACGAGAGAGAGGGAGAGAGAGAGAGAGACGAACGGTAGCCTATACAGTTGTTTATAAACAGGCATAAATGTGTCATATAAGTATGCGATTAATTTTGATTAATTAATCACAGAGCCTGTAATTAATCAGATTAATTTTTTTAATCGCTTGACAGCCCTAATATATATATATATTAGTGCTGTAAGTTTAACGCGTTATTAACGGCGTCAATTTTTTTATCGCGCGATTATCGCTCGTCATGGCCTAGGAAACGTGGTTGTTGTTTCACATGCTGTTGTATCAACTAGTAATGTTAGAACAACTGAAACACCACAAACTATACATATGGCTCGCATTTAAGTTACTGTCAATTCAAACGGAACATGTCCTACAGCGTAATTTCACAATAAAATCATTTAACTGGCAAACGGCAAAACGTCAAGTCAATTCTGACTTTTATTTTGAAGCAGAAATAGGAATCTAGCACTTCGTAGCTCAGCTGCGCGACCTTCACTAGTCTTCCGTGTGTGACTGAGACTACGCGGAAAAGAACAGAAAAGAAAGCCTGTCATTTGCAAAAGTCCTACTTATAACCCTGCGCGCACACCAAAACCTCCATAATGTTAGTGGCAGCCGGCAGTCATTCATTTTCACTTTAATTTTCGCTCCGAAGCCTCGGCTGCAGCAGCACCATGG
This sequence comes from Hyperoplus immaculatus, assembly GCA_949357725.1. Lineage (NCBI taxonomy): Eukaryota > Metazoa > Chordata > Actinopteri > Uranoscopiformes > Ammodytidae > Hyperoplus > Hyperoplus immaculatus. Next base: position 1,221,251 of record OX442353.1, read on the forward strand.
CAACCACCTACACGCAGGCATAGTGTGTCCACTCCACACAGTCTGAAATAAGCCGTGGATGTAAGACTCCCAAAACATTTAGGCCGACAACAACCAGTTTAATTTAGCCTTAATACTAATTTGTTTTATATACCCTATGTTGTTTTATGGTTTGGTTTTTAAATAAAAAAAGAAGTTCCAATATGTTTGTGAATGCTGTTCTAAGGGGGTGGGGGTGGGGGGGACTATATATTGTTATTTGCACTGAATTGCAAATTATGATATTTTAGAATGATGTAGACATCATTGTAATTCAGTGTATTTCTTCTTAAATATCATGAGTGTGAATAAGAGCATTAAAATGAGAAAAAATTATGGGACAAAAAGAAATCAAGGGACATTCAGGCTAGAATAAATAAAAATGTGATTAATCGCGAGTTAACTATGACATTAATGCGATTAATTGCGATTCAATATTTTAATCATTTGACAACACTAATATATATATAAATAAATAGCCTTAGGAAGTTTTACACATCATCATACACTATAATATTTTAAGCTGTTCCAAAGAGGGAAAGGTTGCTTCGCTAACGTTTATTTAAAAAAATTATATCATAGTCTGTTGACAACTAACAGAAATGATAAGGTGGAGTATTTACTTTCATCATACTCAGTGAATGAGTTGATGTTGTGATTCAATCAAGCCACCTTAAATGTCAAAATGATTACTGACAGTTGTGTTTGTTTTTATTTAGGGGGATTTCTGCTCGAGGGTCTGCACCTGTTTCAGCGCTCGTTTGATAAATGAGGCCCACCGTGTGTACTGCTCTCTGCAGTCCGCTCAGATACAAGCTGTCCACAACCAATGAGCTGCCAAGTGATCACAAGGCTGCCGCTCAAAGAAACATATTTTGATCTATTTTTTTTTAGCTTATCGATTAGGCATACCATGACTGGTACAGCTATTCTAGGAAAAACATATGCGAAGAGAAGACCATTATTCTGGAAATAACTCCAGGCCCTGTACCAAGGGGTCCACGGATCAGGAACCAGAGGTTGGGAATCACTGCTCTAGACCGTCCTCTAGGCCATCCTACGGATATGTTCTGCTTATTCAAATGGACATTCCTCAGGATCCCAGAGGCAATACTGAGAGTAACACCTAAAGGTCTGGATAGCAGGGCAACAAAATACGTTTTGAATATATTAACTATTATGGTTAACACCAGACTCTCCCCACAATACATGGATTTAAAAGGTTTGGGAGATTTACCATGAAGGCATCAGAAATCCACCAGTACAAAACTATGGAGCCCTGTCCTATCTTTATTGATGAGTGAAAGTGTTCCCCAGTGGTGTACAGCAACCTGCTTTACATCAGCATGCTATCCCATCCCTGACTGACAATTGCATCTGTAACTTTATATTTTGGAGCAGACATTTTTATGTTTATTTATATTCTGTTATTATTTTATATGGACATATAAATGTATGTTTGAATGGACACTTGTCATAATACGCACATTTTTATATGTTTTGTTTGAATATAAGTAAAACAAAGCTGAAAAAAAAGTAATTTTTTGGAAATAAATGTACATATTGGGACAGATATTATGCCTATACAAATCAGCAATTTTTATCAACAGGAATTGCTATTCCTAAATCACATAACAACCTCTTTCCTTGCGTTCCACTCCCTGATTTTATACAACGCCTCCCTGGAATCTAATTATCCAAAATCCATTTGAATAAACAGAGAACATACATTTTTGTAACTACTTTAATTAAGTGATGTCTTTCAATAAGCCTGTCAACTGAAATTACAATTGGTAAATGAAAGTCAGGAAGTCAGAATTTCAAATTAGAAAGGTATGAAGATCAATATGTTCAACAAAACAATAATTGAGATTAATTTACATCGTCAATTGTAATCCTTCTTCACGGCAACACTTTTCTTGCACATTAAACAGACACATCCCCTCTCTTGTTAAATGCCATTGATACACCCAGTGTTTTCCTTTTTTGCGTTCAATGTCCAGCTGGGTGAAAATAGTAGCCAGTCGGGATCCCGACCCTCGCAGGGGGGTCCGGGGGTATGACCCCCGCGAGATTTTTTTAAGTTTTTAAAGTGAAATGCATGAATCTGGTGCACTTTGAGAGGGAAATTAAGAGGCTAAATCCGAAGAATTTTGTATGAATAAAAATGGAGACACTGTGTCAGATGAATTAGAAGCTATTGGAGAAGGACACATGGATTTTCCATGATAATATTAATAAAAAAAAATAAAAAATGTTATGCAGGATCCTCTGGGATGGGCTTGGTGCTTTTTTCTTTTATGGGACATATTTCTCTGTAATATAATGAGTGCATTTAAATTATTTAAAAATTAAAAGGGCCATATTACATTACATTTTTGCCATGGGCCAATCAATCAGTTTTGACACCCCTGCACTAGTGGGTTAAAGCGGCAGTTGAGAGTTTTTTTACTGTAATATTTGGCAAAACTGTCATAATAGCCATTCAGCTATATGTAGGTGAAGTGGTCTGAAAATATTTTTTTATCACTTTGCTCCCCCCTGCCTCTGTGTGCTGCCCCCCCAAAATTGCCACCGCTCATGTTAATTTTGACCAATCAGAGCGAGGTCAGATTCTCCGTTCTTATTGGCTGTGGGACCTTGGCAACGACGTTGATGCGTCAGTTGCGTGAGCGTTCACGACCCTAGCAGTCTGACACTAGCCTACTGCTACTACGGCGGACAGCGAGTAGCAATGTCTTCACAAACGAACCCTCAATTTACCATTCCCAGGATACTAACAACTAAGACCGCTAAGACAGCAAAAAAACGAGGAAAGACGAATGTTGAAAAGTTAACTGCTGAAAGGGAGACGGAGAGAGCTTGAAAAAAAGTACACCGGCCATGTCTTCTTGCCCTATCACATCAAGACCTCTCCGACCGCGACCTCGTCCCCTTGCTCTGCCCCTAGGCTGCCTGCCGCTGGCCCCATATAGCCCTCGTCCTGTGATCAGTGTTGCCAACTCAAAGCGATTTTGTCGCTATATTTAGTGACTTTTCAGCCCCCCTGGCGACTTTTTTTTTTCATAACAGCGACAAGCGACAAATCTAGCTTTTTTTCTGGTGTTATTGGTGACTTTTTTCGCCAAAGCAAGTATCATCTCTTCTCAACGAGCAGCGGGAGCACTGGCACGCAGCCCGCTCCTCGCTCAGCAGCCCCGAGCTGAAAGGTGTATCTCCTGCTCTGACCGCAGCTGGGAGGGGCTGCTGCGCGAGTACCGGGCCGTCTGTCAGTGCTCTGTGACGGGGGACGGGCCAGGAGGCTCCCGCTGCTCGTTGAGAAGCGTTAAAAGTGATATTTGCTTTGGCGAAAAAGTCACCAATTACACCAGAAAAAAAGCTAGATTTGTCGCTTGTCGCTGTTTTGAAAAAAAAGTCGCCAGGGGGGCTGAAAAGTAGCTAAATATAGCGACAAAATCGCTAAGTTGGCAACACTGCCCGAGCAGCCCCTCCCAGCTGCGGTCAGAACAGGAGCATAGATAGCCTAGTAGGAGATACACACACACCTCTCCGCTCTGTTACAATTAGTTTGCTATCTTGCCTGGCTGTTACAGCTACTTTTGTTAGGCCTACCAGAACACTTACAATGATTTTAAGCTAACATACATGGTATGTCTGTGATTAAAATGTATGCTCAATATGTACGTATGTAGTTATCATTACTAATGTTTAATCACCTCGGAATCGGACATGGTGTTTGTCTCCTGTCAATGTAACTGAATTCACATGAACGCGCGTAGCTGTCGTTCAGAGGGAGGAGCTACAGCAGGTAGAGCGTTGGGAAAACAGCTGTTGGGATCCCAACGGCTACAATTATCAACTGCAGCTTTAACTAAGAAATGCAAAAAAAAAAAAAAAAAAAAATTTTCAAAGGGCCATTTCACATTATATTTTTAAAAACGGCCGCGGGCCAATAAAAAGCGGGCCGCGGGCCGTAGTTTGGACACCCCTGCACTATATCATTTACATGAAAACAGCAAACGCAGGTGTTCTGTTCAAGAAACGTCAATGTGTATTCAATTGTATTGAGACTGCTTTGTTAGGCTGCACTACACTATTTGTGGTGCAATGGCGACGCCACAGCAGTTCGGAGTATTCGGCCTTCTTGGAGACCCTGAACGGAGTCCTGCATGGGGCTCCGGTAGGGGACTCCATAGTTCTGCTGGGAGACTTTAACGCGCACGTGGGCAATGATGGAGACACCTGGAAAGGCGTGATTGGGAGGAACGGCCTCCCTGATCTGAACCCGAGTGGTCGTTTGTTGTTAGACTTCTGTGCTGGCCATGGTTTGTCTATAACAAACACCATTTTCGAACATAAGGATGCTCATAAGTGTACATGGTACCAGAGCGCCCTAGGCCGAAGGTCGATGATCGATTTCGTGATCGTATCATCTGATCTGAGGCCGCATGTTTCGGACACTCGGGTGAAGAGAGGGGCGGAGCTGTCAACTGATCACCATCTGGTTGTGAGTTGGGTCAAAGGGTGGGGGAAGACTCTGGACAGACCTGGTAAGCCCAAACGGGTAGTGCGGGTGAACTGGGAACGTCTAGCGGAGGCCCCTGTTCAAGAGATCTTTAATTCGCACCTCCTGCAGAGCTTTTCTAGCATCCCTGTGGAGGTTGGGGGCATTGAACCCGAGTGGTCGATGTTCAAAACTTCCATTGCTGAAGCCGCGGCGGGCAGCTGTGGTCTCAAGGTCTTAGGTGCCTCAAGGGGCGGTAACCCTCGAACGCCGTGGTGGACCTCAGTGGTCAGGGAAGCCGTCCGACTGAAGAAGGAGTGCTTCCGGGATATGTTATCTCGGGGGACTCCTGAGGCAGTTGCAAGGTACCGACAGGCCCGAAGGGCTGCAGCTTCTGCCGTGTCAGAGGCAAAGCAGCGGGTGTGGGAGAAGTTTGGAGAAACCATGGAGAAGGACTTTCGGTCGGCACCAAAGTGTTTCTGGAAGACCGTCCGGCACCTCAGGAGGGGGAAGTGGGGAACCATCCAAGCTGTGTACAGTAAGGATGGGACGCTGTTGACCTCAACTGAGGAGGTAGTCGGTCGGTGGAAAGAGCACTTTGAGGAACTCCTGAATCCGACTAACACGCCCTCTATGTTGGAGGCAGAGCTGGAGGCTGATGGGGGATCATCGTCAATTTCCCTGGTGGAAGTCACTGAGGTAGTCAAACAACTCCACAGTGGCAAAGCCCCGGGGGTTGATGAGATCCGTCCAGAAATGCTGAAAGCAATGGGTGTGGAAGGGCTGTCCTGGATGACACGCCTCTTCAACATTGCGTGGAGGTCGGGTACAGTGCCGAAGGAGTGGCAGACCGGGGTGGTGGTTCCTATTTTTAAAAAGGGGGACCAGAGAGAGAGAGAGTTCCAACTACCGGGGTATCACACTTCTCAGCCTTCCCGGCAAAGTCTACTCCAAGGTGCTGGAAAGGAGGGTTCGGCCGATAGTCGAACCTCAGATTGAAGAGGAACAATGCGGATTCCGTCCTGGCCGTGGAACAACGGACCAGCTCTTCACTCTCGCAAGGATCCTAGAGGGAGCTTGGGAGTTTGCTCATCCAGTCTACATGTGTTTTGTAGATCTGGAGAAGGCTTATGACCGGGTTCCCCGGGAGATACTGTGGGGGGTGCTGCGGGAGTATGGGGTGAGGGTGTCTCTTCTCAGGACCATCCAATCTCTGTACGCTCAAAGCGAGAGCTGTGTACGGGTTCTCGGTAGTAAGTCAGACTCGTTTCCGGTGGGGGTTGGCCTCCGCCAGGGCTGCGCTTTGTCACCAATCCTGTTTGTGATATTTATGGACAGGATATCAAGGCGTAGTCGTGGTGGGGAGGGGTTGCAGTTTGGTGGTCTGAAGATCTCATCTCTGCTGTTTGCGGATGATGTGGTTCTGATGGCATCATCGGCCTGTGACCTTCAGCTCTCATTGGATCGGTTTGCAGCCGAGTGTGAAGCGGTTGGGATGAGGATCAGCACCTCTAAATCGGAGGCCATGGTGCTCAGCAGGAAACCGATGGATTGTCTATTACAGGTAGGGAATGAGTCCTTACCCCAAGTGAAGGAGTTCAAGTACCTCGGGGTCTTGTTTGCGAGTGAGGGAACAATGGAGCGTGAGATTGGCCGTAGAATCGGAGCAGCAGGGGCGGTTTTGCACTCGCTTTACCGCACTGTTGTGACGAAAAGAGAGCTGAGTCGTAAGGCAAAGCTTTCGATCTACCGGGCGATCTTTGTTCCTACCCTCACCTATGGTCATGAAGGCTGGGTAATGACCGAAAGAACGAGATCGCGGGTACAAGCAGCCGAAATGGGCTTTCTCAGGAGGGTGGCTGGCGTCTCTCTTAGAGATAGGGTGAGAAGCTCAGTCATTCGTGAGGAACTCGGGGCAGAGCCGCTACTCCTTTGCGTTGAAAGGAGCCAGTTGAGGTGGTTCGGGCATCTGGTAAGGATGTAAGTACCAAAATACCCACACGCGAGTTATAAAGTTAGTAGACAACATAACATGCAAGGTGTCTCCGCGGCACCATCACTGTGATCAGCGGAGAGTGTCTGGCAGGGCTCAAATATAACACTCGCCATAGAGGATCGGAGCGGTTCGGTCCGGGTAGTTTGGCTTTTCATTTGCCAAAAGTTGGGTAGGGTACGGTTTAAGCGCTCCTAACCGCTCTGAGCCGCTCCTAATCTCAGTACTCCTCCGTTGGGGTACTAGCCGCCTGAAAGGGTGTCGAAAAGGCGGAGCTACACACTGCCGTCATTTGATCGGTCGAAAGAATAATTTCCGCCATGTTTAGTCATCTCGGCAAGAGTGAAGAGAGTCTTGTGATTTGGCGAAAATGTGAGCACAGCTCTGTTTATCTCGTCAATAAATTAATCATTTGGCTACACTGTGTCCCACTGCTAGTCACGTGGCTGCCGCAGCCAGCACTGTTCGCTCTCTGTCTCTATGAGTTGCACCGAGCCGTCTCTGTGTGTTTACGCCATAGATAGTAGCCTAGTAAATACACACTCACAACAACGCGGGGGGAATAAATAAAGAAGCGGCTGGTTTGACCAAGCAAAAACGAGAGACCGCTGGCTTGACCACAGTTGGTCGAAAGAATCATTTCCGCCGTGTGTAGTCATCTCGGCTAGAGTGAAGAGAGTCTTGTGTTTTGACGAAAATGTGAGTGCAGCGCTGTTTGTTGTGTGGTGTTTTTCCTCGTCATTAAATGAATCAGTTGGCTACACTGTGTCCCACTGCTACGATGTCACGTAGCTGCCGCAGCCAGCGCTGTTCGCTCACTGTCTCTATCAGTTGCACCGAGCCATCTCTGTGCTCACAACAACATGGGGGGAATAAATAAAGAAGTGGCTGGTTTGACCAAGCAAAAACGAGAGACCGCTGGGCTTGACCACAGTTGTTCCACAGCCCGATAGTTTGACCCACATTCTGGCGGCGGCTATCGCAGTCCAGCCTAAACCCCGCCCTACCAGTAAGGGTAGGGTCATAAACCCCACCCTACCAGTAAGGGTAGGGTCGGCGGTGGAAACACCGAGATTCTTAAAAGTGAGCTGTCCCGCTCTGAGCCGCACCGACCCGACCCGCTCTACTCAGTGGAAACGAGGCATAAGCGATTAGTAAGTTATTGAGACCACCCGCCACTTTGTCTGGGGAAAGATTCGTGCTCTGCCGGTTTTTCTAGCAAAATAAACGTGTGTAGTTTCTATATGCCAGGGACAAGGCTCTCTCTACATTGAAAAACACTATCCATAGTTCAGCGCGCAGCGGTTAAGTTAATGTTCAACAAAAGGAGCATTAAGGCTACGGCTTCACAGTAAAAGCATTTCACTGGACAAACGTGAGTTGACTTTTATTTTGAAGTACGCCAAACAGGAAAGTAGCCGCTCACAAAGCCCCTTCACTATCAGCATGTCTTCTGTTTTCACGAGTTCAATGCGGTGAAACAAGAGGACAGAAAGCTTGTCATTTACAATACTTGTAACCCCAAGCTTACCCCAACCGCTTTATGAACGTTAGTGGCATTCAATTTAGGTTACAGTAAGGTTTTATGCATCAAATTGTACCGGAAGAGCTATCTACTACTAGGCTAAGTGTAGTCTGGCTGAACCGTTTCCGCCAGCGTCTATTAGCGCTGGCGTCGGCTAACAACGCTACGCCTCCATTTCCTGTTGCTGGCGTTCCCGTATTGAGCTCCCCCTCAAACTAGGAATCAATTCGCTCACAGTCAACCTGTGTGCTTCTGTACAGTGCTCTCTCTCTCTCTCTCTCTCTCTCTCTCTCTCACACACATATACACACACACACACACAGGGTGTGAGAAGTCACATTACTGTAGACAGAAATAAAGTGTGGCGATACTTCGGGATAATAATATTGGCGGCGGCGGTCCGGGACGCAGCCTAGCTGTCCAACTTCATTGTACAACTTCCCCCGTGCAGAAATACCCTCATAAACTCTGGAAAATGAAGCGTGGGGGGTTTGAATTGAACACTGGACCTTATAACCAGCTGAATTAAGATCCGCCGTTCCTTTTCTTTGGTGATTTACAGGACAACGAGCCGCCGATGATAATGTTACCAGAGATAACACTGCGTGACTATGTGGCTAGTTAATTCAGGTTAAATTATCCCGTGAGCTCCTCGGGGGCTAAAGTGTATGGTGTCTTGACATGCTGGTTAGAAAGCAACACACTATGGGCCAGTTTCACAGACAGGGCCTAGATTAAGCCAGGAGTAGGCCTTAATGTGGACTAGTTAAACTGGGACGTTTAAGTCACTGTCATGGTTATGGCTGTTATGGCTTTGGCTTAGTTTGTCTGAGACTATGAAGTCCTGGAGTAAGGTAAGTAAGCCTGATTGTAAACACCTGCCCATGAGCACATGCTGCTGGTCCAACGGTGATCATAAAAACCCGGAGTGGAGCAGAAACACCATTGCTTGTGAGAAAAAACAATGGCAGAGGCTAAAAAAATCCCGTCAATAAACTTTAATGAATTTGAAAAAAATCTCTTAAAAAATAGTTTGGAACCATCCGGTTATTGAATCTAAAAGCCATACTGCTGGGACTGAGCAAATAAATAGTTGGGCCGCAATTTGCAACAAATTCAATTAATGAAAATGTTACTAAGAGAACAATACACCAACTTCAGGTAATCGTCATTATTATCGGTATTTCACATCTTTCTCATTTATAATTTTGACATTATATTTGCACTGATAGACTCTGGAAAAACCCGAATCTCACCTTAAAGAAGAAATTGCCACACTTTCAACAAAGGACAAAAAAGATAACGTTGCATGGAAGTTAGCCCGAGAATTCCATGAACAGAAAATGCAATATCTGAAGGAACTATGACATGAAAATGAAAATTCTACAGGTGGAATTGGACATTATTTAACCTTTATTTCACCAGGCAAAATTGCTTGAGGTCAAATGACCTCTTTTCCGAGCAAAGCCTGGCAGAAAATGGCAGCAGTTAGTATGAATGAAATATAAGACAAACATAAGAAGAAAGCACAGATATGAGAAAACAGAGACAAATACATTCCAGAAGGCGAAGAAGAAGAACAAAAAAACAAAACAAAAAAAAAGAACAATTTTGAGGCAATGAGAAAAGTTTTAAAAATCATTCTTAGTGATGAGTTCCTGCAATTTGAGTGTTTTTTGAATAGTGTTCCAGGCGGAGGGAGCAGAGCACATGAAAGCCCTCTTCCCAAACTCAGTACGGGTTCTGGGGACAGAGGTGGAAAGAAAGTCCAGAGAGCGTAAACTGTATGACATGAAGTTGGAAGAGAGAGCTATGATTCAAACAAGATACAGTACTGAGACAATTGTGATTACTAATCACAGTGAAGATATAAGTAGAAAATAAAAGGTGTTCATGTTGTGTTTTGTCATTTTGTTATTTTAAATCACAACAACATTTGAAAACAGAATTGTTTTAGACACTCATTTTATTATGCTGAATACATCTTCAATTTAAATGCATCCATCTAATAAGCTCAAGCAAAGTTGTTATTTCCAGTGCATTTTCCATATTGAAAGCAGTCTCGAAATGTAAGTTCATCAAATAAATGTTTTGGATAAGACCTATCCACAAGTACTCTTCTGTCTGGCCTCTGCAGTGGGAGTTGGTCTTCATTTAGATATTCCAAATAGTCCATGCTCTCTCACAAACACCACTAAACTGAAGTTAAATCTGCCTCTTTGGAGGATTAATTTAAGGTCAAATTTAGACTTAGAGTAGCTCTAGTCGACAGTCTTGCAAGTGGCTTTGTTTAATCCAGAATATCTTTAATCTAGGACTATTTTAAACTGAGTCTGTGCAAGTAGTTTTGAATTAACCCAGCTCAACAGGCATTTTAGTCTCAGACTAGGCTTAAGCCTTGTCTGTGAAACCGGCCCATAGTGTATTCCTTTTGTCTTTAATAGTTTTTTGTGGCGTTTGCGGGTTAGATTTAGCCATTTCTCTGACAGCCTCTGGACGTGAAGACGTTCCATCAAAATAAGTTCCCCCCCGGCACTATTTTGCAGGACACCGCTGCTGTTTCCCTGGGTTAGCCCCGCCCTAGATGATTGTGATTGGTTTAAAGAAATAAAAACAGGCCAGCCCAGTTTCCCCCCCGAATAGACGGCTCTAAACGGGGTGCTTCCAGACCATACTACTTGCTGTAGTTTGGTCTGGCTTTGCGAGGCTAAGTGTCACCGCTGACTATTGGCTTGGCATGCCTACTACAGCGATTTCGGCCCGTTTCCTCTGAAAACATGTGTACGAGTGAATATTTCAAATAAATTGCGTCTGAACGTTTTTTTTAAACCAAAAACAGGAAAAATGTCCGGTTTTCACTGTGTAAAGGGCCCCTTACTTTAGGACACCAAATACAGATATGCATGAACAAAACATCAAATATGGGGCTGATCAGTAGCCTGGTCCAACCAGACCATCGTACTTAATTTCATTTGTACAGAAGGTCTGGAACTGCTGTAATTGGCAAACGTTCACTCACTTGGAGGCGGGTGTCTGTTGAAGTTTAAAACTATTGGATCTGCCCAGTGCCACTCTGGATTAGCCAACCAATCGCATAACGTTGAGCCGGCTTCTGACGATGCGTTCAAGTTGGACAGGGAACTCGGAAATTTCTGACTTCACTACATATTGTGGTCTATGGGTCTACCGGTACCTGGCAACGGTAACTTGCTAGAGCCTAACGTTTAGTTATTTGGACGGGAAAGGTTTTAGGCGTCCATACTTTCGCGAGCAGATGCACTGGAACACAGTCAGGTCGGAACTTGGAACTACCAAGTCGGAAATCTCCTTCTTCCGAGTATAAAGGAATGCAGCATTCAACTGAAACTGGAGCGCGACTTCAACCTCATCGTTCTCAGCCACTCGCTCTTTTCGCTGATTGGACGGCCGGAAATTTTCCTCAGCTAGATTCCACTAATACTACCCAGCCCCAGACTGACTACTGAAGGGAAAATGAAATTTGGCCGGAAGTAGGTAGGAGCTAGGCTAGCTGATCAGTTGGCTGTACTGACAATGTAAAGACATATGTACTCAACAAAGGTTCAGTGTATAACTTTAACACCTTTTGGACAGTCATATTACATATACTGTATAGGGGTGACAAATTAATTGAAAAACCTTAATAAATGATTGGAATGCTCTACCCTAGTTTGAGGGGGTTCAAGGGCTCTGGGAGGAAACAATATTCTGGCATGGTTTGGTTTCAACTGTCCCCTTAGACTCTAAGTAAATTATGTTGTATAATTTTGTATTGATGTGCGGTAAACCAATACAAAATTATATAACATAATTGACTTAGACCTGTAGAAAGAAAATGTTCAATTCAGAAACCTGTCTGTATATTATTCTTTGGACTCCCTTTTATAATGTAGATTGCAAACCCAGCAAATGTATCAATTTGTTAAAACACTTTTGAACACGTAGCCTACCTAAAGCCACGTTATTGATGGGTAGACTGACACAAACGTTTTCCGCGGGGACCAGAATGCAGCACGTACGTTGTGAAATACTGGCGAGGGACTAATGCATTGATGGTGGATACTTTCACTTCCTACAGCAGGAAGAGCAACAGCCGTCTGCTTTCTTTCGGGTAACAGACTTTGTAGCCTACTGTACAGAAACGAAACCAACAGAAACTCGTGATAGTTTACATCAGGCTTCTTACTTCCTTTTAACGCTCGGGTTCTATTTTCCAGCAAACTGTAACTTTCCGCTTCGCGTGGACGCAACACTATGGTAAGATTCACTCGTTTTTCTGAAGTGTGCGGTTTCTCTGATGTGTAGCCTACCACTAGATAACATGGGCTCGCTCATGGATGATGAAGCCAATGTTAATGACGGTTATTTCAGTATTTATTTATCCTACTTTCACCTGTCCGTATTCTCTCAGCAGAAGTTCTAGGGCTAGATTCGGAGAGGAAGGACTTTTATCAGCTTTGAAAGATAGTGAATTTGAACTACGGAGTTCCGTAATGTAATGACACTAACTGGTTCTTCTGCTCTGGGGCGTGCCATTTGGTTGGTCTATTAAACAGCTGTTTGTTACACAGGAGGTTATGCTTCGACCAGTCTCGACAGCCCTATAGGATTAATCAAGTTTTCCCCCGTGTGTCTTCGACTAAATCACAGCATTTGACTGTCTGTAGATATTAATATAAAACAATGTAATGTTACAACAGAAAATGACATACAATTGATTTTAAGTAAAGTCTGTACAATATCTTCTTAGTTTTCTCAAGCAGTGAACTGGCTACATCCAGCCTTTGAGCATTTTATCTTCCTTGGCCTTTGGTAAAAGAGCTTTAGGGTTCCTTTATAGGGAAATGGTGGTGGGGTGTGTGTGTGTGTGTGTGTGTGGGGTGGTGGGGGGGGGGGGGGGGTGGCTTGTTTGGTCCCTTCTGTACAATCGACCAGAAATTGTCCATTCAAATCCAACAGAAACATATTAGAGTTTGTGGCCCTCATTTTCTTTACTAGCCTCAGCTCCACCATGGTCAAATCATCCTCTCTTTTCTTTAAGAAGTTGGTCAGCCTCTTCTGGAATTGAAATATAATACAACTTTTAATATTTATTTCAATAGTTGTGTGTGGTGTAACCTTGTACCTAATCTGACGTTTACAGTAGTGATATCATGCAGCCAAGTCAAGTTATTAAGTGCAACCAATTATTGTTATCCACCATACTTTTGCGCTCTGAGTTGGTCAACTCAGAGCGCAGGGTTGATGAGCAACTCTGGGTTTTGGGTTTCAGAACAGTGGATCAGCGTTGGGTCAATCAACTCTGAGCGTGTTCACTCTGGGTGAAGCGTGTGCGTAAAAGCCATCGTCAATGGATCGCTGATAACATGATTCATCATGGAAACAGGTGAAACAAATGCTTGATCCTCCCACTTCTCCACTTCTAAAAAAAGAAAAAAAAAGATAACTTCTCCGCTCCTCCCACTCATGGACATATAAAGAAATGGACACTGTATTGAAACATGGCACCCATTCATTCCTATGAAAGCTGCTCATAGGCGCAGAGAAGCAACAAGGAAGCATAATCCGGAAATTCCATACGGCCCAAAGCATGACTTAGCATGGACGTAGCGGCATTATGGACCTATCAAGAAAGAGGGCGGCAAGCGTAGCGGACTGGAGGCGGGAGTAAAATCATTCTCGTTCTGTAGCATCTAGCCTGGTGAAAACAAACTGAAAGCCGTTAAAAGCCGTTGGGCTAATAAAACGCTTGAGGTGGCGTTTTGAAATGAGAAAACTTACATTTTAATAGTATATGGTCTAAAGATAAGTATGAGCCTATGATTGATATCCAGAAAAAATGTGCAGAGACACAATCTTGTTCGCCACTTGTACTGTGTGGACAGGGACATCTGCCTACGGGCCGCATGAAAATAAGCTCCACCCCTTACTATGCAGTACCAATGGGTTGGCCACATGTCCATGCTGGCTGCTCGGAGAAGGCAGCATCCTGGGGGCCTGCTCCCACTAGAGTAAGAAATATTAACGAATGAGTTTATGGAGAAGAATTAACGGGGATATTGTCTCATAACTCTGATCTAATCACCTCTGCAATTCAGAAAAAAACGGTGCAAATTCTTTTTGTCAAGAGCATCATTGCTTCCGTATGAGAAGCAATCTATTTTAAGAATTAAGTTACGCATATCAGCAGCAACAAAATTATTAAGATGCCGCTGCACAGCATTGCTGACAGTGTTTTATATTCGCTGTATTATGTAGGCAAGCTTTAATAGCCTACTGTGCAGTAAACGGACTGTCGCTTCTTATAAATGGGGAGAGAAAGATATTAACGTTTGAGACATAAGGTGACAGTTTCCATTGTAGATCCTGATTGATTTACTACCAGATCCCTTGTCCTATAGTGATCACAGCTTAAATTATTATATAATTTCCATATTCATATTAGGCTATTTAACGAGGCTCGTCTGTGACTTTGTGATCACGCAAGTGAACAGTAATGACCACGTGCAGCCGCAGAATTACATTTCAACCTGACATAAATAGCCTTTGTTCAGTGGCACGGACGTTAAAAAACTCCTGATAATCATAAAAATAAATAATGAGATACATGCAATAGGTTTATTAATCTGAATGTAGAGCATGTTCACGATGTGTAAGGTGGCCGCATATGAACGGCACGAGGGCTGAGAACAAGGCTACTGATCAGATAAATGATCGATCAAACGTAAAATCATCAGGAAATGATAAAAACATCTCGATGGAGATTTCTATGGAGTGATTTTGCTTTAAAATGTACAGGGACGCGTTGTGACAGTGACACTCTTTCTTCAGTTGGAGCTGCAGCGTAAAGTGAAAACAAACTCAGGGTAGGTCTAACCACCTCCTGAGCAGGTTAGACCCACGGCGTATGTTGCCGCAGTAACTGACTCTCGGTTGCGCTGAACCTGCTACCTGAAATGGAAAACCCAGAGTTTCCTCTAACTCAGAGCAAACAAACTCTGGGTTGCCTCAAAACCAGCTACCTGAAACAGGGCTCAGGCCCCTCACACCGAAGTCAGATTGGCTTGAAATTTCTCACACAGGTACACTTGAGGGTGCTCTACAAAAAAGCCTCTGGGACCATAAAAGTCTAAAAAGACAAAAATATTAGTAGGATAGCTTTAAAAACATGGCCAACATTGACCATCACTCATTAACCATAGGTCCTATCATCATATCACTTGCTGGATATTTGCAGAACACTTGTGGTAGCATGTCCCCAAAGCGTTTTGAGCCAAACCCATAGGGGGCGCCACAAATGCGAAAACCATAGCTCAGAAATTCAAAGTTTGACAGGCCACGCCCCTCACCCCAACTCTAATTAACTTGAAATGTCTTACACATGTCTTACAATGTCTTAAATATGGTCACATGACATTAACTTAATCAATTTCCAACCTATCATCACCAAATTGTGTACACAGCCTGAGGGGAACAACATACACACGTGTATAAAGTTTTAGCGAGATAGCTCAAGAAACACGGCTGCCATTGACCAACACGTCTTCACAAGAGCAGCCCTTTGCTGCCGATTTGCCACAACGGCAACTGTCCAATCGGTCCCAACTTGGGACCCGTCTTCTGAAAGAGCGCGGCGGTGATTCGGCAATGCGTTTTGAGCCGGGGCGCCACAAATGCGGGGCTGGCGTTTGGCAGAGGGGCCTGTACTTTTATAAATCTCTGCGGGATTTTCTAGTTATTACCTCCGCCTTTTTCTAGCTTCTAGCAGCCAAGAAACACTTTATCTAGAATAAGCATTGTGACTGGGCTTGCAGTAATTGACAAGTTTGTGGATGTGAATTGTAGAAAGTTTAGCATGTGTCATGTGTCATCATCCCCCACAGGTCAGCCATGATGTCATGCCTTAATATCCTGACCTACCATAGAGAGCTGCTGGTGTCCAGGGTGAGGAGTGTTCAGTGCATCCTAGACAACCTGTCAGCCTGTGGCTTCATCTGTCAAGAAGATATTGAGATTATACAGAGAACTGTCACTAAGACAGATCAGGTAAGAAAACCAAAGACATATGTTAAAAAAGGACATTTGTAGCTGTTTAATTTATACAATAAATACTTGACTTATCTCTATAAAGTATCAGCTGGTTAAAATTACCATTAACACTTTATATTTAGTGTAGATGAATCTTTGAGTGTTGAGTTTGAAAGGTTCAGTAAGCGGAATGGTCAGTTTAGCTAACTTCCTGTCAGTTACTGCTAGGGGTGTAACGATACACGTATTTGTAACGTACCGTGATGGTACAGGCACGTATTTGGTGTTACAGAGGTGGACCGCGGTCCGTATGTGGAGTACATAGCGTTATTTTATGGCAAACGTACAGGCTTGTTTTGCGGTGTTGAACTTAAAACTTGTCGTCGGAGTTCCCCCCGGACCATTTAGCCTGCGGCTCGGCTCGCACGTGCGCAGTAGCAGCCAGCGATTGAGAGTCTATTATCTCCATGGTGAGCATGAGGGTCAGGCAGTGTTAGCAACTTAGCCGCTATATTCAGCGACTTTTCAGACCCCTCTGGCGACTCTATTTCAAAAAAAGCAACGAGCGACCAATCTAGCTACTTTTTCTGGTGTTTTTGGTGACTTTTGGAGACCCTGTCGCTAAAGCATGTATCGCTCTTAACACTTCTAAACATGCAGCGTGTGCCTAAACGGCCACTCCCCCCCGTCCCAGAGCACTGACAGGCGGCCGAGTCCTCACGCAGCAGTCCCTCCCAGCTGCAGTCAGAGCAGGAGATACACACCTCTCCGCTCTAGTGTTCCGTTTGCATCACTATTAGCAGTTGTAGTAGCAGCGTTCCCCTTCTCTTTTACAGACTATGAACAGTGCAAATCAAAATGTTATACAGTGCTTTCGAACAGAGAGCGAACTGCATGGCGAAAGACAACGGGAAACCGGAGCTCGCAGGCGCCCCCCTGTCATTCAAATCCCGTTTGAGGGATAACTTCGGATTCCAGGTGAATTATGAAAACAGTGATAGACGTGTGGAACAATGTCGGCACCAGTGGCGTCGCTAGGCTGTTTTATTCGGGGCTAAAGCCCCGGATCTAATTTGATTAGCCCCGAATCTAATTTTTTTGAAAAAAAAAAAAAAAAAAAATCTAATTTCCGACGGTCCTTGAACGCCGCTCATTTACCCCACCAGAACAGACTAGAGCAACAAGTGCGTAAGTACACTTCAGCAGCCAGCCAGTCTCTCAGTGTTTACAACAGGTGAGTAGTGAGCACAAGCCCTAGATTTCACAATGTCTTTATTATATATCAGTAATTCAAATGTCTGTAAATGTTTTGAAAACCTTACTTTGTCTGCGGCTAGAATGCTGTAGCTAGCTAACGTTAGTGACTGTATTAGTGTGATGGTACCAGAGGCATTAAGCCTGCTACTATATCAATTTTTTTCATCTGTAGTCTACATGACCGCTTTGTATATGAAAGTTTATGACAATAATATGAAGATATGATATGAAATTAAAAGAATAACAGTTAATATTTATGTTAATACATGATTCTCATGTCAACAGGGAATGAGACCGGCTGCAGAAGTGTACTGCCTCATTTATGTTTGTTAACAGAGAATTATAACGTTATCTGCTGTAGAGTCCCAACCCCCTGGGACCTGCAACAATTGTTTATTTGGGTTAAAAAAAAAAAAAAAACTGCCGCGCGTGCACGCGCATCAGCGTGTCCGGCCTGGGCTGAGCCCCGGATCTTTCAAAAACCTAGAAACGCCCCTGGTCGGCACACAGGTTATTGTTTCACTGCGATCGCTTATGCAGGAGGCAACATGTCGAACATGCATACGCATTTAAGGCACCATCCAGGTGTTTGGCTATTATCACCATTACTGTGAAGAAAAACGAGGTGGGCAAAACCCAGACAATATTTTCTTTTTTATACTGAATATGAACAAGCTGTCATTTAATTAATGCTGCAGTAGCACTTTTATTTGATAATTGTTATATTTTTAAGAGCACTTTAGAGCTTAAGAGAGCTGCAGCAATATTTAATTTTGTTAAAGTCAAAAAGACATACATACCCTTTGTTTACACCAGCTTACAGAGCCTACTGAGCATTAACACTATTTTTTCATTGCAATTTTAGTTTATGCTGCACCTACACTAGTATTTAATAAGTATTTTATTTATTGGAGAATTACAGCAGTATTTTTATATTTGTAATGAATTGTATTTGTATGTTACATACTGTCAGCTATTTACTGACGGCTAAAACTGTTCATTCTCCGTTAACTATGAACCGTACCGTACCGTGACTTCAAAACCGAGGGACGTACCGAACCGTGACTTTAGTGTACCGTTACACCCCTAGTTACATCAGTTAGCGGTCCCCTCCCTCGTCACCACATTAATGTGTCTTCAAGCATTGAGTTATCTAGTGTGATAAACCATGATAAAAACCATCAAAACAGACATTGGGAAGGATTTTTACCTGCTCTGCCATTGTAGGCACATACACATTCACCCATCTGTCGCTCTGCATGGGCACCGGCACTGAGACGGGTGCCGGTTTGTAGCGTTCTCTCTTCTGATTGAATACCAGTTTCGGGATGCCCGAAAAGTTTATTTGCCGATTACATGCAGAGCGAGTGACTGAGAGATAGGCTTTATGAAACGCGCACACTATATAAGTGATCACTGTATGAATAAAGAGCGATTTAACACTTAAATTAACATAAATAAATCGCTCACTTCACCTTTAACTGATTATTATGTCTTCTTCTTGGCTAAGTCTGCAAGCCAAACAATTTCAGTTTTGAAAATAATTTTTCATGACCTCGTCATGTGCGGCCCATAACTGTACCGTATTTTCCGCACTATGAGGCACACTGGATTATAAGGCGCACCTTCAATGAATGGCCTATTTTAGAACTGTTTTCATATATAGGGTGCACTGAATTATAAGGCGCATAGAATAGAAGATACTGCAGTCATACGTTTGACTGGGGTTGCGTAGATGGAGCTGTGCTAAAGGGAATGTCAACAAAACAGCCTGAGGGGAGAGCAGCCGAACTGCCCCGCTAGCTCGGATGCTAAACCTGTGAGCCTGTCAAGAGCTGCCTGCCTGGGTAACGCCGGCTCGACTGCTCTGTCAGCGGGGATATATGATCCTCTGCCCATGGTGCAAACACCGGCAGGTCACCGACATGTCTGTTACCGATGAGTTTCAGTGTCCGGAATGAACTTTAATTATCACACAAGCGAGAAAAGCCTGGTGCGTTCGGGCAAAAATAGTGTGATGGAAGCGCAGCGGGGCTATGAACTAGGAAGCGCTTAGTGTTTCTGCTTCAAAATAAAAGTTTACTTACTACGGTAGCCGTAAGTCTGCAGGCGCTGTGGCTTTGCAGTTTACCAGTCGTACTGAAACATTTTATTATTAAATAGTTTTTATTGGTTTTTCATACTGAAACATTTTGACAGAGCGACTTGAGCGCCGTGCACAACCAGTATGGATCAACCAATTAACCAATTGATAAGGTAGCCTGGAAATCCAGACCCTGATATCTTGAACGATAGATCTGCCCACGATCAATAGTAATTTCCAACTCAGGGGGCGGCTCCTACTCGTGCATTTCAAATTCCACTGCACGCAGTTGGATAGCACTACAACCAACAGAGCGATGCACAAGGTGACTTATTAAGCCCCGTTCGTTTAGTGAACAGCTGTTTATCTGTCAAATTAAATGTTTGCCATGGTCGGTCGGCAAAACAGAACATTCCACTTACTTGCTAATGAAAGATTTGAGTGCCGTCTTCTAAATCGTAAAGGGTCGAGGCCAAAGCAGTCTTAAACTCACACAACATATCCGCAGCCATCTTTGATGTTTACTATCACGTCTTCAACGTCGCATGCACGTCACTGTCGTCATCCGGTTACGTCCTCTGGCGCGCCCATTATAGATAGAACCAATTGAAACGTGAATCTGGATTTCTGGACTTTCTGAAAAAGCTTCGATGGAGAGTGTCCAGACCAACAGGCGCAGCAAATTTAATTTGCCAGCGCCTAGTGGCAGGTCTGGGAATGCCATACATAAGGCGCACTGGATTATAGATCGCACTGTCTTCAAATCTGGTTTTTAAGTGCGCATTATAGTGAGGAAAATACTGTACTGTGATATGAAAAAAAAGTCTAAAGTCGTCTGGCCCTTCAAATAAAGTGGTGACTTGATCCATAGTAATCAAAGTACACTCAACAAAAATATAAATGCACCACTTTTGTTTTTGCTCCCATTTTTCATGAGATGGACTTAAAGATCTAAAATTAATTCCAGATACACAATATTACCATTTCTCTCAAACATTGTTCACAAATCTGTCTAAATGTGTGATAGTGAGCACTTCTGCTTTGCTGAGATAATCCATCCCACCTCACAGGTGTGCCACATGAAGATGCTGATCTGACATCATGATTAGTGCACAGGTGTGCCTTAGACTGTCCACAATAAAAGGCCACCCTGAAATGTGCAGTTTTGTCTCACAGCAAAATGCCACAGATGCCACATGCATTGAGGGAGTGTGCAATTGGCATGCTGACAGCAGGAATGTCAACCAGATCTGTTGCTCGTGCTTTGAATGTTCATTTCTCCACCATAAGCCGTCTCCAAAGGAGTTTCAGAGAATATGGCAGTACATCCAACCGGCCTCACGACCGCAGACCACGTGTAACCACACCAGCCCAGGACCTCCACATCCAGCAGGTTCACCTCCAAGATCGTCTGAGACCAGCCACTGAGACAGCTGCTGAAACAATTGGTTTGCATAACCAAACAATTTCTGCACAAACTGTCAGAAACCGTCTCAGGGAAGCTCAACTGCATGCTCGTCGTCCTCATTGGGGTCTTGACTTGACTCCAGCTCGTCGCCGTAACAGACTTGAGTGGGTAAATACTCACATTCGATGGCGTCTGGCACGTTGGAGAGGTGTTCTCTTCACGGATGAATCTCGGTTTACATTGTTCAGGGCAGATGGCAGACAGCGTGTGTGGCGTCGTGTGGGTGAGCGCTTTGCTTTTTTTTTTTTTTTTTTTTTTTTTTTTTTTAACAAATTTTTATTATTTTCCAAACAAACAAGACAAACAAACAACAACAACGAAAACATAACAGAGACACACAAACCCCCACCCACCCACAGGACAGGAAAACAGATCATACACTACAACAATAATTTGACACTTTCTGCGGCATCAACTAAAATGTTCAAGTTCTTTGTTTTTGCACCATGAAATTTTCCCACTGATTGTTCCATGTTGAGAATGTCCAGAAAGGCAAGCAACCATTGTTGTCTGTACAAAGAATGTGGGGCCTTCCAACGTAATGCAACCATTTTCTTTGCTGCCATTAGACCGGCCATCCACACTCGCCTTTGTTGGAAGGAAAAACCTAGAATAGAATCATCATTCAAAATAAGAACCAAAGGAGAACAGGGTACAGTGCATTCCATGATAACTGACAGACAAGAAGAGACACATTTCCAAAATTTGAAAACTTCAGGACATTCCCAAATCATATGAATAAAAGTGCCCGGAAGACCCTGGGTGCAAAGTGTGCAGTTCGGGGAGTGTCTGGCATTCATCAAAAATAATTTCCGGGGCGTACAGTAAGATCTCCAGACAAAATTATAATGTGTCATCTGATGGTTAGGGTTTCTAGAAGAAATTAAAATATTGGACCAGACTCTAGGCCAATTTATAGAAGAATGAATTAAAGATAAATCCTTCCTCCATTTGTTATCAATTGGCAAAGGATTGAATGTTGCCTTTATCAACATGAAATATAATTTTATGGTGAGCGCTTTGCTGATGTCAATGTTGTGGATCGAGTGGCCCATGGTGGTGGTGGGGTTATGGTATGGGCAGGCATCTGTTATGGACGAAGAACACAGGTGCATTTTATTGATGGCATTTTGAATGCACAGAGATACCGTGATGAGATCCTGAGGCCCATTGTTGTGCCATACATCCATGAACATCACCTCACGTTTCAGCAAGATAATGCACGGCCCCATGTTGCAAGGATCTGTACACAATTCTTGGAAGCTGAAAATGTCCCAGTTCTTGCATGGCCAGCCTACTCACTGGACATGTCACCCGTTGAGCATGTTTGGGATGTGCTTGACCGGCGTATACGACAGCGTGCACCACTTCCCACTAATATCCAGCAACTTCGCACAGCCATTGAAGAGGAGTGGACCAACATTCCACAGGTCACAATTGACAATCTGATAAACTCTATGCGAAGAAGATGTGTTGCACTGCATGAGGCAAATGGTGGTCACACCAGATGCTGACTGGTTCTGAGTCCCCAGACCCCCAATAAAGCAAAAAAATGCACATTTCAGAGTGACCTTTTATTGTGGACAGTCTAAGGCACACCTGTGCACTAATCATGATGTCAGATCAGCATCTTCATGTGGCACACCTGTGAGGTGGGATGGATTATCTCAGCAAAGCAGAAGTGCTCACTATCACACATTTAGACAGATTTGTGAACAATGTTTGAGAGAAATGGTAATATTGTGTATCTGGAATGAATTTTAGATCTTTAAGTCCATCTCATGAAAAATGGGAGCAAAAACACAAGTGTTGTGTTTACATTTTTGTTGCGTGTATTTAGCCCTCATCCTACCAACCTATTTTACATACATGGACTACCGACGGGGGACCCAGGCATAAAGTAGTGAAAGAAAAAACCATCATAGCAAATAGTTTTTACTTTTTTCTTCTCAAAAATTTATTATGTAATAAATGTAATCTGTTATGCCATGCACTAGACGAAGACCCCATATGATCAAGCTGTGGAAGTTTACATGGACACTGCCGTGGTGTCTGGCTTCGTGATAGCCTGTCAGGCGCACACAGCTGGGTGTTTCACTAATGCTAACTTGGTTAACTTGGCTAAAGCACAACCGATAGCTGAACACAAATAAAATGCACATTCACTGAATTTAACAGGAAACCAATTCTCCTCGCTCGATCTCTCAACACACCTGCTCCGTAACATTACGTAACAATTTAGGCTATGTGACGTGGTTACCGTAAAAGATAACTTGAATTTAAATTTTGATCCCTATAATGGCTTCCCCTCAATCATGAAAACAAAATAATCGTAAGTAAACTGTCATTGTTCAGCACGCAGTGACATGCAGGCTTGTAAATGCAGTGAACCTTTCTGCTGTGCGCTCTGCCCCGCCTCGGCTGGTGCAGAGTAGGAGGGAGACGGTGCGCATTGCCGGGTGTTTTGAAAAACTTCTAGAGATGGAAAAGACAGAAAGTCAGCCTTTGGTCGAGACAAAAGGTAAAATGATTGTGGAGTCTGAAAACACTTCAGACTCACAACAGACTAAAACATTGTGCATGATATGTCACGCGCAGACACACAAAAAAAGGCAAATGCGACCATGTCTGCACCTCAAAATATCACAACCAATTAGTTTACTCACTTTAAGTCGAATCATAGGGATCTATGACCAAGCAATAACGGAATAAAGAAAACAGGAAGAGTAAAGCTCCTTTACTCCTGCCACCACAACAGTCATCAATTAAGAACACTCTATTTCAATGAGCACATATGTATTTCATTGAACCTTTATTTATACTTGAAAGATCAGTTGAGGGGTGACCCTCATTTCGCTCTCTTTAGATCCAATTCTTGGTTTGCTGGCCACTCCAGGCCTGTGGCGCTCGTCTCCAAATGAAGCAGCTGGAATCCAAGAATCTTGTCTAATCACCCAGTTGATGTATGGGAAAAAAAAAAAAAAAAATCAGTAAACAGTTCAAATGCATTTTTGTTTCCTTTATCTAAATCATTATAGCATAGCATTACGGTTCCACATTCTGTATTATTATTATTATTATTACAACATAATGACCTGCATTGCTTAACTGAAATATCTTTGGTACCTTAATCAAATAAAACTGAACTTTTAACAAGTTGACACTATTTTTTCATTCAAAAAACATGTAATCTCTATGACCATTCTACACAACACATGCTTCGCTTTAGCTAATTTTAGCATGAAATAGCAACATGCACTTTGAATATGGAATAATGCTAACATTATTCACATACTGTTTGGTGTCCATGAACACACACTTTATTTAGAAACCGCTACAATTACTGCTAAAAGTTACCTGTGAAGCTAACCAGTGCAAGCCACTGGTAACGCTGCTCATAACGTTACTATGCTAGCGGGAGGCTGCATCGCTAATATATTTCACAGTATTCTTACATACACACAACTATATCATCTCACTAACACCTTAGTTAACTCACCAATAATTTCGTTTGGCTAATGGCAGCATAATTGTAACCACCACAGGTCTTTTGTGTGAGAATAATGGGTCGATCAAGCTGGTTAAGCACTTAGCTGCTACTTTTACTGACCAGGCACACATTCGTCTTTCTATCCTCCCAGTGGCCAGGATCCAGTAAAAAACGAGATCTATAGGTGATTAATATGATCAATAAAAGGCTATTGATAATCAACAATGGCTGTAGAGGGAAACATGTATGCAATGAATTTTCAACTTTGGGAAGGTGAAAACACGTTTGGAGACTTTACTTTAGAAAAGTATTTATTTTTAAACCTTATTGACATTATGATTACCCACGTTTTTCATGTA
This sequence comes from Hyperoplus immaculatus, assembly GCA_949357725.1. Taxonomy (NCBI): domain Eukaryota; kingdom Metazoa; phylum Chordata; class Actinopteri; order Uranoscopiformes; family Ammodytidae; genus Hyperoplus; species Hyperoplus immaculatus. Next base: position 1,245,994 of record OX442353.1, read on the forward strand.
CTTGAACTCGCCCAGCGATCAGCCAGCAAGAAAGACGGTGTCTGGACAGTAAAGCAGCAGCTTTAGGCCTACTTGCCAGCTTGACCGACCCATTATTCTCACAAAAGACCCGTGGTGGTTAAATGCATGCTGCCATTAGCCCAACAAAATTATTGGTGAGTTAACCAAGGTTTTCGTAGATGATATAGTGGTGTGTATGTAAGAAATTAATAATGTGAAATATATTAGCGACGCAGCCTCCCGCTAGCATAACAACGTTGGCATTAGCGTCGCAGCTAGCTTGCTAACTGTATGAGTACCGTTAGTATGAGGCTTGCGCTAGCTAGCTTCACAGGTAACTTTTAGCAGTAATTGTAGCGGTGGCTAAATGTGTGTGCTTATAGACACCAAACCATATGTGAATACATGTTAGCGTTTTTTATATTCAAAGAACACGTTGCTATTCCAGGCTAAAATGGCCTTAAGCTGAGCATGTGTTGTGTAGAATGTTCATAGAGATTAGGGCTACATGTTTTTTTTTAATGAAAAAACAGTGTCAACTTGTTAAAAGTTCAGTGAGAATTTATTTTTAATTTTTTTTTTATTTGAGGTACCAGAGATAGTTCAGTTAAGCAATGCAGGGCATTATGTTGTAAAAATAATAATACAGAATGTGGAACTGTAATGCTATGCTATAATGATTTAGATAAAGGATTTTTTCCATACATCAACTGGGTGATTTGACAAGATTCTTGCATTCCAGCTGCTTCATTTGGAGATGAGCACCGCAGGCCTGGAGTGGCCAGCAAACCCAAGAATTGGATCTAAAGAGAGCGAGGGATTATAAATGAGGGTCAACTCACCCCTCAACTGTGTGTCTTGTTTTACCATTGTTGTTTGTAATCCATTTCGTCCTGTTTGTTCCTTTCAGAGAAAATCATTGAACTGGATATAATTTGTTGAAGAAACTATTTTGGAGTTCTTTGACGGTATTCATGTCAAATGTGAGAGCCGTGTTTCCAAATAAAACTAAAGATTGATAACAGATTGTTGTCATGAATTGATTTCCAGTTGGGAATATTTTAGCATTTTCAGTATGTTTAATATTGTTATTATAGAGATTGTACACGGGTCACAAAGAGCATTGTTGATTGATAGATTGTATTTAGGTAATCCTTATTCAGCACTATTTTGCATTTATTAAGTGTAACAAGTGATAAATGGTTCCCACTTTACAATAAGGGTCACAAATAACATTAAGCAATGGTTAATTTATGCTTAAGTGACGCTTAATCAGCACTAGTACGCCTTTATTAAGTGTTCATGAGAAATGGTTCCCACTTTACAATAAGGGTCACAAAGTCCATTAATAAATGGCTAATTACTCTTAAGTAATGCCTATTAAGGTTAATTATACTTCAGTAATGCCTATTCAGCACTGGTGTGCATCTATTAAGTGTCACTTAATGGATAAATTGTTCCCACTTTACAATAAGGGTCACAAAGAGCATTAAAAGCGTTAATTATGCTTAAGTAATGTTATAAAAATGACATTTGTTAACAGTTAACTAATGCTTATTATTATATTAATCAACTTTTGGTTCATGTTTAATTAATGTATTAACTAAGGTTAATATAGGATATTTATAAAAATTAAATAATGTATTAATTAATACCTTAGTTAACATGAACACTATTATTAAATGCTTACTAGACACATTAGTTAACAGTTGGTTAGTTAACCCTTAATAAGCATTAACTATCCATTAATTAATGTACCCTTGTAAAGTGTTACCCATTTTTTGTTGGTGGTGATGTTATGTGTAAGGCTAGGAAGGCTTAAGCAATTCTAATTTAAACGAGCAAGATATATACACAAATGCATATAGGTTTATCGTAAAGGCAGACTATGCAATATTTTAATGAAAATATCAATTATAGTCACACAAAAATAATCCTTCTCAATGATCACTTCTGCCCCACTAGAATATGTGGTGGTGTGTTTGTCTGCACAGTCTTCCTCTCTCTGGCTGCATTTTACATAGTAGAATTTGTCACAGAAGCATCTCCACTTCCTTGACTTGGGTTAGCTTTGTTTAGCTCACTGGCTAACAAACTGATATGTACTGTATGTCTAACTAGAAAGTTGTGTCCTCTCTCCCTCCACCGAACGTCGGCGCATGCTTGCACAGGCTTGTTCGCTCTTTCATAGTAAAAAAAAATATATATTTATATTTTTTTTAAATATAAAAATAAAATAATTTTTTATTTATTTTTATAATATCGGAGCTGACAGTCCGATATCCGATACGCAAATTTCGGCCATATCGGACCCGATACCGAATCGGATCGGCCCCATCCCTAGGTATCGATACTACTGCAAATGAGTATCGTATCTGAAACTCACTTTTTAGTATCAATACTTTAGTCAGTATCGATACTTTTGACAACCCTATTTGGGACGAATTGATTGACAAAGATAGAGTAAAGCACCTATGAGATATGACAAAAAGTGTTCCTCAGGGGTCAAAATTACCCCAGTCGGTAGGATGAGGGTTAAGCACTACACCATGAATGCCCTCTGACTTGGTCGATAAATAACCCATTAATTGGGTACAGGCAAAATTATACTACGGTCATTGAATTTAGACAAAATGTAGGTCACCACTTTAGTTAAAGTGCCACAAACATGATGAAGTCGTGAAAAATGAATGCTAGGTTCATCATGATTTCAACACGTGTATTGGTGTGACTGGATAGTTTTTGGCCTCTCACTTTAACTTCAGACTTAGCCATGAAGAAAACATGATCATCAGTTATAACTCAAACATCATGATGATTGAAATAGCTTATCTGACGATTTAATTAATTATGTATTGTTGTTAGTTGTTGTAATCCTTGAGAATTACTGATAGTTTGTGAAATACTACATGAATGAAAGTGTTACCAAATCCCCAAAAAAGGAGAACATTTCAGAATATATTAACAAAACAGACATTCTGTCCTGTGTTTCTTTTTTTAGGTGCGCAAAATCTTGGAGCTAGTCCAATGCAAAGGGGAGGAAGCCTGTGAATTCTTCATTTACATCATATATGAAGTATGTGATGCATACATAGACCTCCAGCCATGGTTGAAGGAGATCAACTACAACCCAAGCCATGGCGTAAAGCTGATGGAAGTGGTTAACACTGACCCCAGTAAGTATTACAATAAGTATGCAGGGCTAGTCACACCAGATACCGATATCTGATTGGACTCAGTGATAAGAACCTCTGTCACTTAATGTAAAAAAAAAAGAAGCCTCCTTTCGATCAGGCAGGGAAACCCGAATGGGAGAGCAGAGGTTTACATGCACACTCTGCGGAGCCGCACACTCTGTGGAGCTGCACACTCACCGCACCTCAGTATTGCTTACAGGGCTCATTTACACTCGCGAGTGCCTCATGCACACATGCACATTTTGACAGTGATTCGCAATCATATATGAAGCACTTTGGATAAAAGCAGTATAGAAACGTATTGTTTCCATTTACCATTCATGTGAGAAATTGCACACATTGGACCCAGTGTGAGATTCAAATCTACATGGGGGAAGCAAAACAAATGTGACAAGGGCTTTTGAAAATCTAGCAGAAATGTTAAACTTGTCATCCTGATTTGAAGTTTGGTTTGTAGCGAAGATGAAAGGTTGAACATAAAACTAAAAACTGAAATAAGACATCCTTGTTTGGATGGGATAAAATGTTTCTAGTCTAAATGAAGGAAAATAATAATAATAACAATGTGCACTCTTAGCTTTGACATTGCCACTGCTTCATTGATTACCCTTTTCAAAGTCAGCAGGTATTGTGATAAGTTGAGACAAGATATGAGCCGGGACACCAGCTTCATCATGTCCTACGGCCAGAGAGAGGAGACTCGTCTGGATGACCTGTACACTGACACATTGATGGAGCTGTTGAATGAATGCAATGAAAGTATGGGCTTCTTGGAGAGTCTGGACCAGCTTCTTGGAGACCACGGGGTCTTCAATTCCAAAGGTGAAACCATCTATGTGATGGGGGATGCCGGTGTGGGAAAATCCATCCTCCTGCAGAAGCTCCAGAACCTCTGGTCCAGGAAAGAGCTGCAGACTGACGCAATCTTCTTCTTTAAGTTTCGCTGTAGGATGTTCAGCATCTTCAACGACACAGAACAAATCTCCCTCAGAGAGCTTTTATTCAAATACAGCTGCTACCCAGATCAAGATCCAGATAATGAGGTGTTTGAATACATCCTGCGCTTCCCTGAGAAGGTTGTTTTTACATTTGATGGCTTTGATGAGATCCAGGAGGATCTAGACCTGAGCAATGAACTTGAAATGGTGTCACCAGAAGAGAAGGCCCACCCCCTCCGGCTGCTCATCAGCTTGCTCTGTGGGAAACTACTCAAGGGCTCCAAGAAGGTTCTGACGGCCCGGACAGGGACTGAGATCCAGAGTAGGGTGATCAGAAAGAAGGTAACGCTGCGGGGCTTCTCCCCTGATCATCTGAAGACCTACATTGAACTTCACTTTAAGGAGCAGAAGCATCGAGAGCTGGTGTCAGTTCAGCTGGATGCCAGCCCCCACCTCTGCGGCCTATGTACCACCCCACTGTTCTGCTGGATTGTATTCAAGAGCTTTAGGTACCTGAACACCATGCATGATAGTTTCCATCTGCCTGAAACCTGCATTACACTCACTGGCATCTTCCTCCTGCTGTGTGAGGTGTTCCTTAGCCGCTCAGCTTCACCGGCAACGTCTCTGCTGAAGAAAAGCACTCGTTGTGTCTCCGAGACATTCAAAGGAGGGCTCAGGCCTCTCGCAGCATTTTCCAAACTAGCACTTCAGGGTATAGAGAGAGGTAGCTTCATTTGCAGCCTGGAGGAGATCACTGTGTGTGGCCTGACAGAGGAGGACCTGGCCCTGGGCTTTCTAAGACCTGTCACTGAGTGTGACACCAGTGGAAGGCCTGCAACATTTGAATTCCTCCATATCACCCTCCAGTCTTATTTGGCAGCATTTGCTCTTGTTTTAGATGAGAAGGCTGCTACCAGCTCCATACTTAAGTTCTTCACAGAGTGCAGCAGGACAGGAGAACCATCCTGTCTGCCTTTTGACTGCTGGAGCAGTGGCTCTTCAAAGCCCAATGAAAAGAAGCCATTTGCAACTACTGAACACCTTCAGTTCACTAATCTATTCTTGTGTGGACTGCTGTCGAAGGCTAACAGAGGCCTGATGGAGCATCTAGTATCTCCTGTTATATTAAAGAAAAAACAGACCTTACTTAAATCATATCTTTCCACCAGTGTAAAGTCCCACGTCCATGGCTTACCCGACTACAAACGTGGAGACCACAAAATAGTCCATGTTTTGCCCAACTTCCTGTGGATGCTGAGATGCATCTTTGAGACAGGGAGTAAAGACATCGCTCACCTGACAGCAAAAGGCCTCACAGCGGGCTTCATCCTCAAGCTGGGTTACTGTAACATCTTTTCAGGTGACTGCACCGCCCTCAACTTTGTACTGCAACACCGTGGAAAGCTGCTAGGGCTCGACATGGACAACAACAACATCAGTGACTATGGGGTGAAGCAGCTGAAGCCCTCCTTTTGTAAGCTGGCAGTAGTGAGGTAAGATGAACTATGAACATGTTTAACTATAGGGCTGCAACAACGAATCGATAAAATCGATTACTAAAGTGTTGGCAACGAATTTGGTCATCGATTTGTTGAGTCGCGCGATTAATACGTCACTCGTAGGCGCGGCACTGTTTACATCCAGTCGCCGACAGGTTCATGCACGCCCGCAGCGAGCCTTCCGCACGTGAAGCGGTGCGAGAAAGCTATAGTGTGAGCGGCCACAGCTTGTATTTTGGTCATATCTAACACTGGACTGTAGGCCTATATAAAAGTGTTGTACCTTTGCTGTCTTTGGGTTAAAAAAAAACTCCTTCAACTCAGTATCCGTCTAGTCCAAAAAAACTGTCAGCTGCTGCTGCTGCAGACTGTGTGCAGACGGGCTCGGAGAGTCGGCATCGGCGCATCAACAGTCATTCAAAGCAGCGGCAGTAATCACACAACCGAATGGTGTAGAAAGTCCCGTCAGCTAAAAATAGTAATCCAGTTTTTAAATCCATGTTAAAATCGGAAGGATATAGAGCTAGCTAGCTTAAAAAAAAGTAGCAAACATGTCAAATGTGATGTGTTCAGGCCGGCTCAGTAATATGATTGATGTGTTCAAATGCAACACAAAAAAAAAGAAATTTGAGATTTTGGCGAAAGCTTGTTTTCCCAGCAATATAAAATAGATAGTAAAGATGGAATTATGACCTGTTTAATGTCCTATCTTGAGCTACGATCATATCAGCAATTAAAGCAATAATACAAGTTCTATTTCAACAAAATAATAGAAAAGTATCAATAGTGATATCAATAAAGACCTGGATCGTTAAAGAGTCTCGAAAATGGTATCAATATCAATAAAAAATATTAACGATCTCCTGTCGTCTGAGAGAAATTAAGATGATTTAATTTTTTTAACCGTTAGTATTTACCGGTTAAAAATATTATTGGTTGACTGGTTTACCATGGACATCCCTTATATACTGTATAAATGTTTATCATACATTGTATGTTTTTTTTTTGTGTTATCCCAGTTAAGTTTATTTAAAAAAAATTATTATTTAATATTACTTTTAATAGTTCCGGGACGTTGGAGCAATAACCTGGTGTTTTGACACTTCAGTCTGCACTGTGAATTTGAAGTAATGTTCAGTTTATGAATAAAGATGCTGAAATTGCAAATGTTTTTTTTAAATCCGATTCATCGATTAATCGGAAAAATAATCGACCGATTAATCGATTATTAAAATAATCTTTCGTTGCAGCCCTATTTAACTAACTAATAATCTCTATTGAGGGATATTCATAATGATTTTAAATATACTGTATATATAGACCCCTTATCTGTTTATCAACACGGCGGATGCGCGCGCTGCATAGCTGCAGAAAGAAAAATTGTTTGGCTGGTTGCCATGGTTACCCGTTTGGTTGTATTGCAGTTGCGGTGTTTCTTTATAGGTCCATGATGTTAAATAGCGATGTTGTCAGCTTACTAATACAGTTTATCAGCGAGTGATAACATTGGTTATGCGGAAACATTAACACTATTGAACAGGAAACGTCTTAATGACCCATACGCGTTGCGGCAGTTGAGTGGATAAATGATGAGAGAAGAAATGGCCCCGACGACTTCAGTGGCCGGACTGCTGTTGGAGAGTGACAGTGAAGACCGGCAGACAGATAGGCAGAGAGAGGCAGAGATGCCTTTATTTCATAATTTTGCTTTTTGATTTAAAAGTGATCATAACTAGCCTATAGTGATCATCTGTTTTTAGACTGACTCCTGCTTTCGGGGCCGTTGGGCTCACGAGCCGACCAGCTGATCAGACCAGCTGTTTGAGACGGAGATGAAAAGGAAAGTGAAACTTATGGTGGAGCAGTTAAATAGTTAAATGAATAAATATTATAACCAAACACAATAATGTGTTGTGTTATCTGCTTTAGTAGCCTACAGTAGCCTAGGCTACATGTCGACCCCACTCGGTTTTCGTTTATTGATTTTTCCTAAATGGTATGATTTAGCCTACTTACCGGCTACACGTGTACACGTGCAAACCCCTACTGCCTAGTCAAACCATAGAGTCAAACACAAGGGAAGAGGACGGAGATGTATAACGTCTGGGTCATTGTAAATAAGCCTCCATTGCTATAGCCTCGTCTCCGGTCACTGTCCTTATTGTAAACATTTCACAACTCATTTATGTAATTATACAGCGGTGCATTTGGGAATTTACTAGCTTTATCACCATTCAAACAAAAAATAAACGGTTTGTGCATCCAACAGCACAACAAGACATGATTGTGGCTCGTGTCGCTCTTGTCTCTTTCTGCGGCTGACATGCGCAGTAGAGCGGGGAGTGACGCTATGTGACGTAGACTGATAAGGGGTCTATACCTCATCTAATCAAACACTAATCAAACTGCTCGTCTTCAGGTTGTCTGTCAATCATCTGTCCGACAGAAGCATTGAGGTTCTTGCAGAGGAGCTGTGTAAGCACAAAGTTGTGACGTTCTTAGGGTGAGTCAACAAAAAAAATTGTCTGCATTGCTATTCAAATGTACTTATCAGTGATAAAAACCATTCAGATTGTGAAGTAAAATCCCCATTACCAAATTATGCAGTTCTGCATTTTAAATCCTATAAAGTAAAGGTTTAGTCATCAGTAACAAAATCACCACACTGTACTTAAAGTATTGAAAGTAAAGTAGCATTCGACACAATTAATGACAATATTCTCATTTCCAAATTTTTAATTGTTCAGATAAAACTCTGTATTGGTTTTTATCATTCCTTTTGAATTGTGAGCAATGTGTTGTCAGCAACAAAACAAAACATTTTCCTCAAATTTAATCCGTCATGGGTCGGTTTTAGGCCATAGACTCTTTAGCCTATATATATAAATGACCTCCCTGAATCATGGGGGGCTGGTCTCCAAATGTACATGGATGATACATGCAAGTGCCTGTGGTAAAAGAGCTACCACAGCTGTAGAACAACTATCATTACTAGGGCTGTCAAGCGATTAAAACAATTAATCTAATTAATTACAGGCTCTGTGATTAATTAATCTAAATTAATCGCATACTTATATGACAGCATACTTATATGACACTTTTATGCCTGTTTATAAACAACTGTATAGGCTACCGTTCGTTTCTCTCTCTCCCTCTCCCTTTCCCTCTCTCTCTCTCTCTCCCTCTCTCTCTGTCCGTCTCTCGTAACTTCTGACTCCTCATCTCAGCAAAGTTTCTACATTAAATAAATTCACACACACACACACACACACAAAGGAGGAAAAAAGACAGGAATATCTGCTAGGAAGAGTGTGAGGGTGTCCGTTAGCGGGAGACGATCGCAGCTAGCAAACAGAAGTGAGACGGAGGAAGATTGAGAGATAGCCTACTGTTTTGAACCTACACTGTTAATTAGGCACCCACTAAACCAATAATGCACAGACACTGCGGAGAATAACATAAGACGTATTCCTACCTTCATGCTTATTTTCCCGGAGCAGCCCATAACACATCCATAGAGCCCTCTCTATGCTTCTTTATTTACTGTTTAATCCCGTGCGGGTCGTTTCCGCAAGCTATAAGTGCAGCTCCGCTATCGTCTCACCTCTTTTGCACCGGGTCAAAGGGCAATGTAGAAGTGCGATTAATCTGCGTTAATTTTTTTAATCGCGTTAATTTTTCTGTGATTAATTCATCGAAATTAACGCGTTAATTTGACAGCCCTAATCATTACACTTGGAGGCAATTTATAGCCCGATGGCTTGAACATTCATGTTTGACACTTAATGTTAAAAATACAGTGTCTATCTGTTTTCTCTTCTGGGAGGCGGCCCACATCCACCAAACTAGAAGTTAAAATAAACAATCAGCTCATAGAGCATGTTTCAGGGGTTAAATACCTTGGCTTCATGGTGGTCCTTCTCATGAAATTTGACAAAAGGGTTCAATTTTTTTACAGAACCAAGGCCAATTTATATTTATTTAGACTCGCTGTATTTGGGACTGTCTAACCTTTGACCCAGCCAAAATATTTATGCACACAATGATTTTTTTCACACCTCAGTTACTGGGCTTCCGCATGGGAAAGGGGTGGAAAGTTTCCGGAAACTTTCCTTGGGAACTTTCGCTCTGGAATTTTGGGAATATTCAAAATTGAGAATTATAGGAATTAACTAAATGGCAGTAATTTAAATGATCTGTTTCATATCCAAACATAGATCTAATCATATAAACATTATGTTTTGTCATTGGCAGACATCCATGCAAAATAATACAAGTAAAACACATTACATTTGAACAGATTTAATTGTAAGTTGAACTTTATCAAGTTGATTATTTTATGAACAATCAATAATTCCACTGAGCATCAAAAAGATGAATGTTGAGTAAACTATTACTCATATGTCTGAACCCACCCATTCAATAAATAAAGTAAAATGCCCCCCATGTAATGGAGGAATGCACTGTGCATGTAGGGGGTGTGGCCTCAGTACCCCTGCAGTAAGCAGTGTGCTATGTGCAATTTGCCAAGTGTACTTTCATGAAATCTGGTTGTTTTAGTCAAGATAATGCTTAAAAATATGTTCCCCAACTATGTTCAAAATCACTGTTTAAGCCTCTGTAAACCTTGCCTAAAATAGTAAAAATCAATATATGATATCAAAGTAGTGTGTCTCCATAAGCTTTTACAAAAATCTGATTTAAATGAAATGTTCATATATATTATAAAACTTAGTTGAAAAAACGTTTGCCAGGACTGTAAATAACATAGTTAGTAGGATTTGGTGCATTTTGGTTGCGAGGGCCTTTAAGAATTTAGTAAATTCCCGTTTATTCCCGTGGATAGTTTCCTTCTTTGAAAATTCCCAAAATTTTGCAACCCTATGTGTGACTCAACAATGTGTGGTGGTGTGTTTACCTGCACAGTCCCCACCCACTGGCTGTATTTTGCTTTGTTTTGGTTTCTTTTTCTCTGTCAGGACGTTTTATAGGCGTCAAATCAATTGAGCAGTGCACTTGGAGAGTGTTGAACCATCAACCAATAACAGCGTGAGGCTCAGGTCGCAGCCTAATGAGCACGGAGCAGCAACCCCTCCCCTATTAATTTCCTTAGCTTTTGTTAGCTCAGTTGGTAAAACTGATAGGTAGGCTATCTCTGTGTGTCCACCCTCCAGAGGATTTCCCCCATGTACCAGAGGATCGCGAGGGGTCCCCAGGCAACCGCAGGGGCGGCCGTGGGAGGAGCTTTGGGTGGAGCTATGTCTGAATATTGTCTTTAAATAATAAACGATAAACGATGGTTTTATTTTGAAGGCCTATTAGAAACATGCAGATATTCGTAGAAGGGCTACACATACAACCGATTAGAAACAGAACACAACAAAACCAAGAGGAGTAACACTTTAAAAAAGGGATGGGCAAAGCAACAAGAAACCAGATATATCCCTTAAAATCTTTATCTTTCTTACATTTATTAGACAAGCCTACAAGTGACACATTATTTACAATCCAAAGAAAGGAGGTTTAGTAATTCTCCATTCGTACAATGAATATGATAAGCTATAGTAGCCTAGCCTATACAAATGGCCTAAATATGAGGGATTTCCGTAGTAAGAATACAGTATATACGTTGTTGATGAAGTAGATGTAATGTTAAAAATATCCCTTATTATTATTGTAGAGATGGACATGATGAAATGTATTGCTATATGATGTGTAACATGTTTGTATATGTAGACCATTTGCAATTGTACATGGTGCAAATGTGACCTTTGTACTAATTCTTCTGCTGCTGTTTGAATGAACCTCAGGACAGGTTGGATCAAGCACTGGACTGGTTGTATTTCTGCAACATGGGATGGCAAACACAACCAGTGTGCCATTAATTCAAAGGCCTTGCAGTCTGTTCTCGCTCACACAACAGCGTTACTTCTGTGATCGTATAGTGGTAACATTGGTTTCAAAAACATACTTGTAAATGAAATAAATAAAATATCTTTATGATCTATAATAGTGAGTAACAGTCAATAAATAAATGCTATTATTTGAGCTCCGGTAAACTACCTTTTTATAACATTCCGCACTCATACTATCACACCAAAACGGCTTCAGTTTTTTTCGTTTCTGTCAAACACTCCTTTAGAGAAGTACAGCCGTCTCTCTAAATGGCTTCTAAGGGTAAAAAGCCGACTCCGAGCGAAAAAGAGGATGCTAATACTAACGTTAGCTTGGGGGCAATAATCACCATGATAACTACGCTACTCGAGAAGCACCGCAAGGCACTGACCGCCGAGTTAAAAAAATCATTCGCTCAGCTCGACACAAAGATAGACCAGATTACACTGACAGTGGACCATGGTCAATGCGTCTCGTCCCTGGAGCTTTCTTCGGATGACCTGAGTAAGCATGTCAGCGACCTCGAGACCATTTGTTCCTCTCTGCGTGGTGACAACACGAAGCTAACAGCTAAAGTAGCCGACTTGGAGGGCCGTAGCCGACGACAAAACATACGCATTCTCGGTTTGCCTGAATCCACTGAAACCGGACGCCCAACTGATTTTTTTCTGATTTGCTGCGGGACGTTCTTGGGAGCGAGATGCTGCCAAATCCCCCAGAAGTCGACAGAGCCCATCGCTCCCTTAACGCTAAGCCGGCACCTAGCCAGAGACCGAGACCAGTCATTCTGCGCCTGCATCGATATCAGACGAAGGATCTACTCATCAGAGAGGCAAGACGGAGAGGTCAGATCGATGATTCGATGCAATCAGGCAAATGTTCGGGCCCTGACGGCTTCCCTGCAGAGTTTTTAAAAAGTTTTCTGTACTTCTTTCCCCACAGTTGTCTTCCGTTCTATCTGAATCCTACAGACAAGGCTCTCTCTCTCTATCCTTTGCTGAAGCCTGTATCACTCTTATTGCCAAAAAAAGATAAAGATCCAACCGAATGCGCTTCATACAGACCAGTTTCCCTCCTTAACACAGATGCTAAAATCTTAGCTAAGGTTCTAGCTTTGAGACTAGAGACTGTCCTCCCTACGGCTATATCTGAGGACCAGACTGGTTTTGTGAAGAGCAGACATTCTTTCTTTAACGTACGTTGATTATTAGATATAATTTACTCTGCTTCCGAGGACATCCCTGGGTGTGTCATGTCAATTGATGCAAAAAAGCATTTGACCGCGTCGAGTGGGTTTATCTATGGGCGGCTCTTGACAAATTTGGTTTCGGGTCAAACTTTATATTGTGGATCAGGTTACTATACTCTCACCCTTTAGCCTCAGTTCGGACAAATTCTCAGATTTCCAAGCCGTTCGACTTACATCGTGGAACCCGCCAGGGGTGTCCTCTGAGCCCCATGCCTTTTTTTTTTTTTTTTTTTTTTTAAAGATATTTTTGGGCATTTTTATGCTTTATTGATAGTGCAGAGAGACAGAGGTGAAATGGGGCAGAGAGGGGAGTGACATGCAGAGGACGACCGCGGGCGGGAATCGAACCCGGGTCTGCTGCTGGGGCCGGGAGGGGGACGCCTTACCGACTGAGCTAAAGGCGCCCCCGAGCCCCATGCCTTTTGACTTAGCCATTGAACCCCTTGCCATAGCCTTTCGTAGCTGTGAGGACATAACCGGTATTTGGTGGGGCGGCACACAGCATAAGGTCTCCCTATATGCTGATGACCTTCTGCTTTTTGTTTCTAGCCCAGACACATCTCTGCAGTCTACTCTGTCACTGCTCAATCATTTCAGTACATGTTCAGGCTATAAAATAAATCTTAATCTTAACTTAATCTTAATCTTAACTACACTCAACAAAAATATAAACGCAACACTTTTGTTTTTGCTCCCATTTTTCATGAGATGGACTTAAAGATCTAAAATTCATTCCAGATACACAATATTACCATTTCTCTCAAACATTGTTCACAAATCTGTCTAAATGTGTGATAGTGAGCACTTCTGCTTTGCTGAGATAATCCATCCCACCTCACAGGTGTGCCACATCAAGATGCTGATCTGACATCATGATTAGTGCACAGGTGTGACTTAGACTGTCCACAATAAAAGGCCACTCTGAAATGTGCATTTCTTTGCTTTATTGGGGGTCTGGGGACTCAGAACCAGTCAGTATCTGGTGTGACCACCATCACCTCATGCTGTGCAACACATCTTCTTCGCATAGAGTTTATCAGATTGTCAATTGTGGCCTGTGGAATGTTGGTCCACTCCTCTTCAATGGCTGTGCGAAGTTGCTGGATATTAGTGGGAAGTGGTGCACGCTGTCGTATACGCCGGTCAAGCACATCCCAAACATGCTCAATGGGTGACATGTCCGGTGAGTATGCTGGCCATGCAAGAACTGGGACATTTTCAGCTTCCGAGAATTGTGTACAGATCCTTGCAACATGGGGCCGTGCATTATCTTGCTGAAACGTGAGGTGATGTTCATGGATGTATGGCACAACAATGGGCCTCAGGATCTCATCACGGTATCTCTGTGCATTCAAAATGCCATCAATAAAATGCACCTGTGTTCTTTGTCCATAACAGATGCCTGCCCATACCATAACCCCACCACCACCATGGGCCACTCGATCCACAACATTGACATCAGCAAAGCGCTCACCCACACGACGCCACACACGCTGTCTGCTATCTGCCCTGAACAATGTAAACCGAGATTCATCCGTGAAGAGAACACCTCTCCAATGTGCCAGACGCCATCAAATGTGAGCATTTGCCCACTCAAGTCTGTTACGGCGACGAGCTGGAGTCAGGTCAAGACCCCGATGAAGACGACGAGCATGCAGTTGAGCTTCCCTGAGACGGTTTCTGACAGTTTGTGCAGAAATTGTTTGGTTATGCAAACCAATTGTTTCAGCAGCTGTCTCAGTGGCTGGTCTCAGACGATCTTGGAGGTGAACCTGCTGGATGTGGAGGTCCTGGGCTGGTGTGGTTACACGTGGTCTGCGGTCGTGAGGCCGGTTGGATGTACTGCCATATTCTCTGAAACGCCTTTGGAGACGGCTTATGGTGGAGAAATGAACATTCAATGCACGAGCAACAGATCTGGTTGACATTCCTGCTGTCAGCATGCCAATTGCACGCTCCCTCAATGCTTGTGGCATCTGTGGCATTTTGCTGTGAGACTAAACTGCACATTTCAGGGTGGCCTTTTATTGTGGACAGTCTAAGGCACACCTGTGCACTAATCATGATGTCAGATCAGCATCTTGATGTGGCACACCTGTGAGGTGGGATGGATTATCTCAGCAAAGCAGAAGTGCTCACTATCACACATTTAGACAGATTTGTGAACAATGTTTGAGAGAAATGGTAACATTGTGTATCTGGAATTAATTTTAGATCTTCAAGTCCATCTCATGAAAAATGGGAGCAAAAACAAAAGTGGTGCGTTTATATTTTTGTTGAGTGTATGAAGTACAAGCACCGGTCCTTAACAACCTGCCATTTAAAATTGAAAAAACAAGCTCTCATACTTGGGCATTTCAGTTACAAAGAGGCACAAGGATCTTTTCAAAGAGAACTTTATCAATCTGTTTAATCAGATCAAGCAAACGATTACGCAATGGTCACCCCATCAATGTCTCTTGTTTGCCGAATAAACTCAATTAATATGACCTTTCTACCAAAGTTTTTGTACCTCTTTCAGGCCTTACCAGTTTTTATCCCCATGTCCTTTTTTGACCAACTCGACTCAACTCTTTCCTCCTATATATGGAGAGGTAAGCGGCCTTGTCTCAATAAGACCCACCTCCAAAAAACCAAAGTTGCTGGCGGCCTGGCTCTACCAAACTTTTGTTTTTACTATTGGGCTGCCAACCTGCGCTGCCTTTCATTTTGGTCTTTCTTTCACAATCAGCCCAATTGTCCTGACTGGGTAGCCATGGAATTACATACAGATGATAATATGTTTGTGCCTGCATTTCCTGGATCCCCACTTCCACTCACCTCGATTAAATCTTTAAAAAATCCGGTGTTTAAACACTCTCTGAGGATATGGGTTCAATTGAGGAAACATTTTGGGTTGCATAACTTCTCCCTGCTGAGCCCTATTGCATCAAACCACCTTTTCACACCATCCTGTCTTTAAAGAATGGCATAAGAATGGCATTGTGCGCTTCAAGAACCTGTATATGTGTAACACTTTAGCATCATTTGAACAACTAAGCAACAAATTTGGTCTTCCAAGGTCAGATTATTTCAGATATCAGCAAACAAGACATTTTGTGCTATCCAAATTGACCAGCTCTTCTATACTAGCAGACACAACCCTTGTTGCTTTTTTTCTTTCTATCAACCCATCTTAAAAGAGACTTGTCTCTGTGTTCTATGGCAGGATGTTGGATCTAAGACATGCCTCTATGGACAAGATTAAAGCAGCATGGGAAGGGGACCTGGGCTTCTCTTTAGCGGAAGATGCATGGAGCTCCATTCTTAAACATGTTAATTCCACCTCTATATGCGCTCGACATTGCCTGATCCAATTCAAAGTGGTTCATAGGGCTCATATCTCAAAAGCCAAATTATCCACAATTTACCCTGATGTTAGTCCACTGTGCGTAAGATGTAACATCTATGAAGCCTCTCTACTTCATATGTATTGGTTGTGCCCCAGCCTTAACAAATTCTGTGTAGAGGTCTTCCAAACATTATCTCAGGTGTTAAACATGAAGTTGGAACCAAAACCTTTAATTGCACTTTTTGGGGTCACTGACGAGGTGGTTGGATTAACTGCAGTTAAGCGACGCACTATATCTTCTGCCTCTCTTCTGACCCGGCGAACCATTCTGTTGAGGTGGAGGGAACCTGTCCCGCCCACTCATGCACAATGGCTGAGAGATGTTATGTCCTGCCTTAAACTAGAGAAAATTAGGTACTCGCTTCGGCATTCTAGTGCAGGCTTTCAGAAAGCATGGGGACCTTTTTTGGGCTCATTTCAGGCTCTGTGAACTGGCAGTGACTTGGGAGGGATTATTTTTGGGTATTTTGATGTTTATTTTATTTTACTGATTTAAGTGGCATAAGTTGTTTTTTATTTATTCTTTCGCACTACCTGTCTATAACAAATTAACAATTTTTTCACTTTTCTATACAAAAAAAACAAACAAATAAAACGATCTTGATTTTTAAAAAAAAGTACTATAATGCTGTACGCTCAGTAAGACGCTTGTCATAATTGCGCAAGTCCTTGTAGTAAGCTTTAGTTAATAGGTAATAAGGCCCTAATAGATTCTTATTAACATTAATGTTTGGTAATAAGAATAACTATGAGTGTTAATAATGACATAATAGACATGTTTATTGCGAGATTATAAGACACTTATAAACCCTTATTGATTGCCTATTAACATGAATAAGTCTTATGAGTTTCTTATAATTGTTAATAAAAGCATTACAAACCCATTTATTGTGTCTTACTCACTTACCTTTACTAAGCATTTTGTGTTGCTTTATTATCGTAAAAACAACTGTATTATTAATTTATTAGCAGTAAACTATGCACTTATTAAGCTGCTTATTATGCGTTTTGCATGTACATGATCGATGAGCGAGAACAATGCTTATTAAGGTTAATAAATCCTTCAATATACACTTATTAATTAACAGTTAATGAGTATTATATGTTGTCAAGGTTGATCAAATGTGAATTTTTAGCTGAAATAAAGGTGCGATGGGTTAAAGGTAGGTATCAAATTTCTAAATATTGTATTACATTCAAAAGTCTGCTTTGCTCCTTTGGAGTATATGGTTGTATTTTTGGACTACTCTAGTGATAGAGGTACAGAAGTTAAACAGTAATTAAAGGCAGGGTACTGTACAAACAAGTGATAGTGCTATGTGAAGTACAAATTTGCCCTGTTTTACTGATATGCCTTCATTTGTATTTTTGTCCTCAGGCTCTACAACAATCACATCACAGATGTTGGAGCCAAGTTAGTTGCTCAGATAATTGAGGAATGCCCAAAGTTGCGAGTTGTTAAGTATGATTCTTACTTCTTATGAGATTAAATAATAATATTATAACAATTTCAAATATTGTAAAATGAATATGGCATGGTCTATGTCTCTAAAATGGATGTTTGTGGCATTACTTTGTCATAGAGTTGGAAAAAACAAGATCACTGCAGTTGGTGGGAAGTATTTGGCCAGCGCAATTCAGAAGAGCACTTCTATATTTGATGTGGGGTAAGACTTAACTTCTGTTGAACCTCTTTGTGGTTTTGGATGGCTTAATCCAGGATATTCTTATCCTGATGGCTGTGATCATGAAAGGAGTTAGATCAGAATGGAAAAGCCAGTTACATGTACCATCAAGTTAATACACCTGAAAAGAGAAATGGAGGAAGACTTTAGATTATGCCAAATCTAAAGTTTTATCCCCATCTCTCAAGTGACACAAAACATACGTAACATTTGTAAAGGATTATTATGTGCTGATTGAACCCAAATATGACAAGAATGTTGACACACTACCAGCTATCACTTAAAGCCACTACCATTAACTTTGTCCGCTGGCGGCTCCTTTGGACAAAAGCGGTAGTATATTTACGACGCCAGCTGTCGTAAAGCTGTTTTCTAGCACGTGCCGGCCGTGCGAGTGTCAAATTATTAGGACCAGAGGTGGGTCGTAACGCGTTACATTTACTCCGTTACAAATACTTGAGTAACTTTTTGAATAAATTGTAATTTTAGGAGTAGTTTTATTGTGTCGTGGAACCATATATTAATTACCGTGGCCGAGTGGCCTATTGATTTATTCCACTGACATTTGATTACTACTAAGGAAGGAGACACCTCACCATGGCGAAGGGAGACGCGGAGAAGTAGAGGAGTTGGTCTTAACAGGATTCTTTATTAAAGGTTGACATCAAGGTTACAGCTAGTAGACATCTTCTACTATATCAACACAGATGTTACTTATTCATTACAATCATTCAGATCTTACCAGAATTAACCTACTTTCAACCGAACTTTGAAAAGGGGATCCCTGACCCACAACCATGACATCTTGTTCCTCGGGCGATTCAGCGCCCCTAGTCTCAATGCACTATGGCCTTTTATCAGCCATTTGTGTGTGTGTGTGTGTTTGTGTGCGTGTATCTACCAGTGTGTGAGTGAGAGTGTGCATGTGTGTATGTTTGTGTGTGACAGATCTAATATCAAGTCTAGGCTATTCGTAGCAAGATATTGCAACACGTGTTCCTATGTGTTGCTGTGTCTGCAACAGTTGTTGTTGTGCTTGTAGGTTAAGGTCATTCTGTCGTGTGTGGCAACAAGGTTAACCCTAAGGTTGCCCTGCTTTCTGGTCAACTCCAAGTTTGTACTAACTTCTTTTAAAATGATAACATAAATG